>CM060902.1:1178283818-1179533818 GCA_030737815.1 Allium fistulosum
ATATGTATGTGTGAAAAAAATTGCTTTGAGATTTGTTCGAGCATATTTTCTGATTTATCGTCTCATAGTTGAACTTGTGAGAACTTGTTGTCCTTGTGTGCTTGGTTGTTGTAACATCCCCTATCTTGAGGCCCAAAGCTAAGGGCTACAGATGCTACAGTCATCTATAGTATTAACTTACGACGACAAAAGATGGTAATGTTAATGGTACCCATAATATTAGAAGCACATGAATATGAAACAAATCACAGATTCCAAAAACATCAAATTTACTGATTACATTTCAAAACATGTTTCATATTTCATTACATAATCCCAATCGTTTCCCAGGTTCAGATCAAATATAATTATTACATAAATATGCTAAGAGCGACATATGAAGATGCCCCCTTAGTTGATCAGAGTACTAAATAGTCATAATAGACTTAATACAACACAGTGGAAATAAAAAACATAACAACTCCTAAATAGCTAACATCAGCCTCCTGCTTGTTTTCGGAAGCTTTATCCGTCCACCCACTAAAACCTGTATTTCCTCAACCCTCATCCTACTTAAATCAATTTTGATCACCCAAGAGTTTAAGGAGAAAACATGAACTTTGAGTCAGACATAAAGCCTGGTGTGAATAATACAATACATCTCGGTTATCCGATATTAAGTGAGACCACGCCGCTTAGCGGAACGGGTTTCCTCTCACTAATATCTTTTTAAAACATATCTTTTGCAAATCTATAATCCTGCAACCAAACTGGTTAAAAAAATAATACCAATATCATGTAAGCATATAAATCAAGTAATCAATGTACTATCTGTCCGAACACTATAGTTTTTTTTGGCTAACTACTAACATTTGGCTGACTCGGGCCTACTAGACAAAATAAACAAATAACCTAACTTCTGCTAGATACTCTTTTGGACGGTCTATCCCTAACTTACTTCACCCAGGGCCAACTGATCCTAATGGTTTTGTAGGCTCACCAATAAACTAACTCTACTCTATATATTCCATTCTGTGTGTAAACATTATTTTAGTCTTACATGTGACAAAGCCCTACACACTAGAATTTTGGACTTATATTAGCAAGGGCTACTAGCTAAAGTATAAGGGCGACCCCATACCAGTCTCATCTGGTATTCTAATATCTGAGTCATTTACTTAGGGACATTTACCCTTAAAAATTTCCTTGAAAACATTTCTTTCAACTCGATTTAACCTTATAAATCATTCTTAAACAAGGAAAATATATTCTATGCTTTACTCTAATCACTTTGCCATGTTATATATACTTTAAACAAAACATTGTTGATGAAAATATTGGAAACCTTTGAAAGTACCCCTTTCGAAACCATTGAAGGTACCCCTTTCGAAACCATTTACAATAAACCTTTCGAAAACATTGAAATCATCTCTTTCGAAAGCTTTTTAAAACCATAGACATCCTCCTTTCAAAACACTTTAAACATTGCCTTACGAAACCATTGGAAACCTTCCATTTAAAACCTTTCGAAAACATTGGGGAACCACCCCTTCGAAACCTTTATCTTAAACCTTTTGAAATCATTAAGTTCTTTACATAAATCACGAAAGCATTTGGGTTCAAGTAAAACATGTCAAACAACCTTTTGAATTCATTCAAAACAATTCCTTTCGAAACCTTTAGGTTTAACTTTCAATAGAACAAAGGGTCTTAAAACAACTAAGTCAAAAGCACTCTTTCGAAAGCAATTTCCTAAGTAAAAGAAATGGATGGTGTCGAAACCATTCCCTTCGAAAGCATTGGAGAAGCGGCTAAGGGTTTAAAGTGAAAGAACCCTTTCAGAGGCATTGCTTCGAAAGGGTTGAATGCGGCAGCAAGGGGTTTCAACCCCTTCGTAAGCTTCTATATAAAACGAAAGGCGCAACCTCTTTCGAAACCATTCTTTAAAACCATTTGACCAAGTCGAATGCTATCTAAATCGAAAACATTCCTTTCGAAAGCAAAGCATGCACGTTTCCTTATAAAAGCAAAGTAAGGTTTCGACCCCTTCGGACCCCCTGTTTCAACTATATACCTTTCGCCTATGTCCAATTCACCACGTACCAAGTCTTTGATACCATGTGCATTGGCTTCGACGGAGATGGCGGCGGAAGTACCTAGTCGGAAGGTAGGTGCCGAAAGTGGCGAAATAGCAAAAATATGATAAAACTGATTTTTAACTCTAAAAGGTTTATTCTTTTCAACTAACTTGCTTTGTTTGTCAACATATGATTGGTTGCTAATTCCTTTTCTAAAATCTTTTCTAAAAGTGCTGCCAAATTTCAGAAATAAGTAATTTAAAATATTTATAAAATGCCCATTCTCTTTTTATAAATACATAATAAGTCTCATATCATAAATAATTTTATATACTTATTAAAACACTTAGGAAAATTCTACAAAAAATCCCATCAGTCGTTTTTAATATGTTTTCTAACATATTTAAATTTCTGACCCAAAACATATATAAAATAGCCGTAATTAATTTTAAACCCAATTAACCATTATCCTCACTAGAAAATTAATAATAAATCCACATTAATTCATAAAATTATGAAATTTGAAACCCATCTCTAAAATATCATTTCTGGCCTTATAATAAAATCGCAAGGCATTTGGATGCCATCTAATAGGGTTTTCACATTAAAACTTATCATAAAATCCATATGAAATAGCATAAATCATCAGCAAGCATATATATCTATTTTAACAATCAAAACATGGCAATATACTTTGCAAAAATATTTGGATTAGATCTAGGAACCAAAAACATCAAAAATATGAGATGTAACCTATTATTCACCTTTAGCTTTGTTGTTAAGGATTTGAGATTTGGTCTTTAATGGATTTGATTAATCCTCTTGATCTTTAGCTTTTCTTCTTCTAGCTTTTCCCTAATGGTGGCCGACCTCACTTTTTTTTTGAATGTGTAAAATGAATAGGCATGAAGGGTTTAGGGTATTAGAACATACCTTATTCCTACTTTGCCCCTCATCTATTAGCCTTATCCATTTCATTTTAGTTTCCCTTTAGTTCATTTGTTATTAGGCACGACTACCCCTTATTTACACAAATATCAATCCCTTGACCATTTCATTATTTCATTTAATTTAACTAATTAAATGTCCTAAATAATGTTAATCAAAATTAGGGTCGTTACAGACTCCCCTCCTCAAAGAATTTGGCCCTCGAAATTACGATAAGGTACACAACAAATCAATCATAAAGGTAAAGATACCATGAAAAAAATCAGGATAAGCGTCTCTAATCCTGCTCTCAATTTCCCAAGTACATTCTCTCTCGTTGTCGCTCCACTAGACCTTAGCTAATCTGCCTATCTTGTTCCTTAGTCTCTTCTCATCTCTCGCAACTATACGAACTGGCTTCATAACTATGGTCAAGTTCGGTTCCACTACCAAGTCCTCTAACTTAGTCGGTGCTATAGTAGTCTCCGGATCTCGAATACACTTTCTTAGATGAGAAACATGAAAACATCGTGGACTCCTGCCAAACTGTTCGGTAACTCTACTCTATATGCGAGTTTCCCGATCCTTTCTACAATAGGAAATGGACCAACAAATCTCAGTGCTAATTTTCCTGATTTCCCGAATTGGATTACACCTTTCATCGGTGATACCTTGACGAAAACATGATCTCCAACAAAGAACTTTAAGTCTTCCCATCTTCTATCAGCATAACTCTTCTGCCAAGACCGAGCTTCTTTCATTCTGACTCTAATTAACTCAATCTTCTCTGCAGCTTCTCTAACTAAGTCTGGACCAAGAACTAACCTATCCCCGGTCTCTAACCAACAAACGGGTGATTTGCATGGCCTTCCATACAAAGCTTCAAACAATGCCATCCCTATACTAGCCTTATAACTGTTGTTATACGAAAACACAACTAAGTGTAGATGGTCTTCCCATGATCCCCCAAAATCTAACACAAAAGCTCTTAACAAATCTTCTAAGACCTTGTTAGCTCTTTCTGTTTGCCCATCGGTCTGTGGATGGTAAGCGGTACTCATCTTGAGCTTGGTTCCTAAAGTATCATGTAGACTCTTCCAAAACTCGCTAGTGAATAAGGAATCTCTACCACTTGCTATACTACTAGGAATCCCATGCAGTCTAACTACATTCTTCATATATAACTTAGCTAAAACAGGTGTTGTTCTAGTGGACTTGACTGGTATGAAATGGGCGCTCTTGGTCAACCTATCCACTATGACCCATATGCTTTCATTTCCTCTATTTGATCTTGGCAACCCATCTATAATATCCATAGAAATAGAATCCCACTTCCATACTGGAATATCTAAAGGCTGAAGCAACCCACTTGGTTTCTGATGTTTGGCCTTTACCTGTTGACAGTTCAAACATTGCTTCACCCATAAGCCTACATCCCTCTTCATACCTTCCCAGAAGAAACTCATTTTCATGTCCTGATACATCTTAGTTCCTTCCAAATGAATAATGAACTTCGAATGATGGCATTCCTCAAGAATTTCCTTTCTAATGTCTCCCACATTCGGAACGCATAATCTTCCTTTCTTCCTTAACCACCCATTCTGGTCAAGACTGAAATCTTTCAAGTCATCGCTCTTTGTTCCATCCCTTCTCTTTCTGATCCGTTCTACTAATAACGGATCCTCCCTCTATTTAGAAACAATCTTTTCGATCATCACTGGTCAAACTTCTAAACATGACAACAATAACCATCTCCTTACTAGATCTAGCTTCGGATCTCCACTGTACTCTACATGTCGTCAACGCTTCCAAATCTTTCCGATCAGCTATCATTACCAACACGACATTCTGATGTTTTCTGCTAGGTGCATCTGCAACCTTATTGCCTTTTTCTAGTGTGTACTCAATACCAAAATCGTAAGCGGATGAAATTCTAACCACCTCTACTGTCTCATATTCAACTTCTTTTGAGAGAATAAATATCTTAGCGACTTATGATCCGTATACAACTCGAATCTTTCTCCCAAAAGATAACGTCTCCACACCTTAATGCAAAAATTACCGTACCTAATTTCAAATCATGTGTCGGATATCTAACCTCATGCGGTCTAAGCTGTCGAGAAGCATAGGCAATCACTTTACCTCTTTGCATTAACACAGCTCCTAATCATGTTCCACATGCATCCGAATACACTACTAAGTCTTGATTCCCTTCTGTAATAATTAACACAAGTGCATTCGTCAATAAGTGTTTCAGCTTCTGGAATGCCTCCTCACACTTATCGATCCAGACGAACTTCATATCTTTTCACATTAGCTTGGTTATCGGTGCTGCTATCCATGAAAAATCCTTTATGAATCTCCAGTAATACCCCGCGAATCCAAAAAAACTCTTTATCTCAGTCACTATTTTGGGTCTCTTCCAATTATTCACCGCTTCGATCTTAGTCGGTTCTACAAACAACCCTTTCTCTGAGACTACATGACCAAGAAACTTCACTTCCTTCTTCCAGAAATGACACTTCGAAAATTTTGCCTTCAGTTGATGTTGCCTCAACGTTTCAAGCACCACTCTAAGATGAAATTCATGATTTCTTTCATCCTTAGAGTATATCAAAATATCATCTATAAATATCAACACGAACCTATCCAAGTGCTCTCGGAAAATTCGGTTCATCAAATCTACAAAGAATGTTGGTGCATTAGTTAGTCCGAACAGCATTACTAACCATTCGTATATCTAGTTCTAAACGCCATCAAAGGAGTACTATCCTCTGCCACTCTAAGTTGATGGAACCTTGTCACTAAATCCAACTGGAAAAATACTTTGGTTCCACTCAACTGGTCGAACAAATCATCAATTCTAGGCAATGGATATCGATTCTTTATCGTCTTCTCATTCAACTTACGATAATCTGCTCCCCAAGGTGAACTACTTGGTCGGATAAAATTCTTGCCTTCCAAATCCACCAACTACACCTTTAACTCCTTCATCTTGATAGGTGTCATCCTGCTTGGCGGTCTACTCACCAGTTCTGCTACTGGCACTAAATCTAACTGAAACTCAATAGCTTGTTTCGGTGGTAATCCTACTAAGACATCTGCGATTTCTCTAACCACAAAAACTCTATTCAACTCGTCTTCTATCTCCACAACATCCAACAAAGCATCTAACTCAAAACTAGGGTTTTCTACGGTGTATACAATTCGATCACTACAGTTAGGCTGTCTAAGCGATATTTTCCTATCATGGCAAAATATTCTAGCATCGTACTTACTTAACCAATCCATACCCAAAATAATTCTGAATCCTACGAAATCGAACACATGCAAACTGCAAACAAAGGTATGACCTAAAAATTCAAACTCTAAGTGGTCACATCTCATCCCACGAGTCGCATACCCTCCAATCGGATTTGCAACCCTTAAGGAAGTAACTAGGTATGAGGGTTCTAGGTTAAGCTTATCTACCAAACAACGAGATATAAAAGAATGCGATGCACCAGTATCAAATAGAACGCTAACTGACATACCATGAATCATAAGCGTACCTCCCAACATAACTTTTCCCTTTTCCTCTGCTGTTGGCCTCGAGGAAGCGGGCTCCAATCCAAACATTTTACCATTTCCATCCTTGGCTAGCACTTTGCACTGGTACTTCTAATGCCAAATTTGTTCGCAGTTGAAGCATCTAATATTCTTCTTCCCAATCACCTTCTTTCCATCTCCTGAGCGATATTCATTTGCGAAATGCCCTTTCTTATCACATTTATAACAGACAACCTCTGCCTTTCCTTTCTTAGTAGCTCCACCCTACTGAGCTCCTTTCTTGTGGAAAAACTTTCTCTTCTGACTCTGCCCTCCTTGAACTTCCTTTGCCTTATTCCTTTCAAGGAAAGCAAGCATCTCTTCATTTCTCAAGGCCATCTCAACAACAACATCACATTGATCCCTAATATACGGTAATGTGGCCTTAGTAAGCTCAGGCTTCAACCCCCTAATGAACTTCTCATTTCTCTTAATCACAGTATCCACCGTAGCATAACCATATATCACTAGCTCCTCAAACCTTGTTGCATACTCAAGCATAGTCATGTCTCCCTGCTCTAACTTAGCAAACTTCCTGAGCAGAGTAGACTTTGCATTCTCCGACATAAACCTCTCCTCAAATCTCCTTTTGAACTCAACCCAAGTCATTCTCTCCTCATTAACTCCAGTAGTAACACTGTTCCACCAATACTACGCTACTCCTTGTAACTGTCTAGAAGCAAGCCTTCTCTTATGCTCATCATTGAGCCCTAAATCAACGAAAATCCTCTCACAATGAAGTAACCAGTTCTCTACTTCGATTGCGTCTTCAGTACCAATAACAGCTTTCCTCCCAACCGAGCATAATCTATACTCAGAACAACATAGTTATTCACCACCGAAGCTTCTTGATTTTCCTACTCCAACCACTCCAGCAGCAACTCCCATTTGCATCATGTTTACAAAGAACTGATACGTTGCTCCCATGTCAACTTGTGGGACTCCAGCACCTACATTTCCAGCTTGTGCCTGACCTTTGTTTCTCCTGGTATTTGGTCTAGTATTTCCATTAGTAGTGGTGCTTCCCCTACCAGGGTTAACTCTTCCACTTCTAGCGTCCGTATCTGCATTCGTGTCTTTATAAGATACGGAAGAATAGCCTAAGAGAGATAGGAGAATAAAAATATAGCGTATACTTATAAATAACAAATACAAGTACGTTACTATAGCGTTATCCCATACCCCGATCTTTTCTCTAATTCCTTAGGATTATGTTTTAAAAAATCATTTTAGTTTAAAGTTTTTCATAAACCTATGCTCTGATACCAAGTTGTAAGATCCCCTATCTTGAGGCCCAAAGTTAAGCGCTACAGATGTTGTAGTCATCTATAGTATTAACTTCCGGCGACAAAATGCGGTAATGTTAATGGTACCCATAATATCAGAAGCACATGAGTATGAAACAAATCACAGATTCCAAAAGCATCAACTTTACTGATTACATTTCAAAAACATGTTTCATATTCCATTACATAATCCCAATCATTTCCCAGGTTCAGATCAAATATAATTGTTGCATAAATATGCCAAGAGCGACATATGAAGATGCCCCCTTGGTTGATCAGAGTACTAAATAGTCATAATAGACTTAATATAACACAACAAAAATATAAAACATAACAACTCATAAATAGCGAACATCAGCCTCCTGCTCGTCTTCGAAAACTTTATTCATCCACGTACTAAAACCTGTAAATCCTTAACCCTTAACCTACTTAAATCAATTTTTAGCAGCCGAGAGTTTAAAGGGAAAAACATAAACTTTGAGTTAAACATAAAGCCTGGTCTGAATAATACTATACATCTCAGTTATCAGATATTAAGTGAGACCGTGCCGCTTAGAAAAATGGGTTTCCCCTCACTAATATCTTTTTAAAACATATCTTTTGCAAATCTATAATCCTGCAACCAAACCGGTTAAAACAATAATATCAATATCATGTAAGTATATAAATCAGGTAATCAATGGACTATCTGTCCGAACAATATAGTTTTGTTTGGCTAACTACTAACCTTTGGCTGACTCGAGCCTACCAGACAAAATAAACAAATAACCTAACTTCTGTTAGATACTCTTCTGGATGGTCTATCCCTAACTTACTTCTCCCAGGGTCAACTGATCCTAATGGTTTTGTGGGCTCACCAATAACCTATCTCTACTCTGTATATTCCTTTCTGTGTGTAAACATCATTTTAGTCTTACCTGTGACAAAGCCTTATGCACTGGAATTTTGGACTTATATTAGCTAGGGGCTACTAGCTAAAGTATAGGGCGCGACCCCATACCAGCTCCATCTGGTATTCTAATATCCGAGTCATTGACTTAGGGTCATCTACCCTTAAAATTTTCCTTGAAAACATTTCTTTCAACTTGATTTAACCTTTTAAATCATTCTTAAACAAGGAAAATATATTCTATGCTTTGCTCAAATTACTTTTCCATGTTATATATATACTTTAACAAAACATTATTGATGAAAATATTCCAAACCATTAACATTAAACCTTTCGAAAATATTAAAACCATCTCTTTCGAAAGATTTTTAAAACCATAGACATCCTCCTTTCAAAACACTTTAAACATTGCCTTTTGAAACCACTGGAAACCTTCCATTTAAAACCTTTCGAAAACATTGGGGAACCACCCCTTTGAAACATTTATCTTAAACCTTTCCAAAGCATTAAGTTCTTTACATAAAACAAACCTTCCAAAAGCATTTGGGTTCAAGTAAAACATGTGGAACAACCTTTCGAAATCATTCAAAACTATTCCTTTCGGAACCTTTGGGTTTAACTTTCAATAGAACAAAGGGTCTTAAAACAACTACGTCGAAAGCACTCTTTCGAAAGTAATTTTCTAAGTAAAAGAAGTGGATGGTGTCGAAACTATTCCCTTCAAAAGCATTGGAGAAGCGGCTAAGGGTTTAAAGCAAAAGCACCCTTTCGAAGGCATTGCTTTGAAAGGTTGAATGTGGCAGCAAGGGGTTTCAACCCCTTCGAAAGCTTCTTTATAAAACAAAAGGTGCAACCTCTTTCAAAACTATTCTTTAAAACCATTTGATTAAGTCGAAAGCTATCTAAGTCGAAAGCATTCCTTTCAAAAGCAAAACAAGCGCATATCCTTATAAAAGCAAAGTAAGGTTTCGACCCCTTCGGAACCCCCAGTTTCGACTATATACCTTTCTCCTATGTCCAATTCACTACGTACCAAGTCTTTGATATCATGCGCATTAGTTTCGATGGATATGAGGCGGAAGTACCTAGTCGGAAGGTAGGTGACGAAAGTGGCGAAACAGCAGAAATTTGATAAAACTGATTTTTAACTTTAAAAAGTAAATTCTTTTCAACTAACCTGCTTTGTTAGTCAACATATGATTGGTTGCTAATTTCTTTTCTAAAAGTGCTGCCGAATTTCATAAATAAGTAATTTAAAATATTTACAAAATGCCCCTTCTCGTTGTATAAATATATAAAACATTTAAGTCTCATACTTTTATATACTTATTAAAACACTTAGAAAAATTCTACAAAAATTCTCATAAACCGCTTTTAATATGTTTTCTAACATATTTAATTTTTTGACCCAAAACATATATAAAATAGCCGTAATTAATTTTAAACCCAATTAACCATTTTCCTCACTAGAAAATTAATAATAAATCCACATTAATTCATAAAATTATGAAATTTAAAACCCATCTCTAAAATATCATTTCTGACCTTAAATTAAAATTGCAAGGCTTACGGATGTCATTTAATAGGGTTTTCACATTAAAACTTATAATAAAATCCATATGAAATATCATAAATCATCAACAAGCATATATATCTATTTTAACAATCAAAACATGGCAATATACTTTGCAAAAAGATTCGGATCTGATCTAGGAACCAAAAACATCAAAAATAAGAGATGTAACCTATTATTCACTTTTAGCTTTGTTGTTAAGGATTTGAGATTTGATCTTTAATGGATTTGATTAATCTTCCTCTTGATCTTTAGCTTTTCTTCATCTAGCTTTTCCCTAATGGTGGCCGGCCTCACTTGTATTTTGTTTTTTTGTTTTAAACGTGTAAAATGAATGGGCGTGAAGGGTTTAGGGTATTAGAACATGTCTTATTCCTACTTTGCCCCTCATCTATTAACCTTATACATTTCATTTTAGTTTCCATTTAGTTCATTTGTTATTAGGCACGGCTACCCCTTATTTACACAAATCTCAATCCCTTAACCATTTCATTATTTCATTTAATTTAACTAATTAAATGTCCTAAATAATGTTAATCAAAATTAGGGTCGTTACAGATGTGCACTTGCCTGCTCTTACTTATGAGCATGTGCATGAACTTGATGAACTCCGATTGTTGTGCATGACTTTCTGCCATAGCTTAGTTGTGTGTGTTTGTTACTAGACATGGTTGTATTGCACCTAACTATGTACTTGTTAAGTTTCAGGCCTTTGCTTCCCTTGTTGTCTTTGGTATGTGCACTTGCCTTGTGCACGCTGTTGCACTTATTTGTGTTTCCTTATTGTTATGTTTTAGGCTTATGCTACGTATTCATTTGTGAGATTGCCTTTGTTTGCCTTGCCTTTTGTTTTTGTTGTGCCTGGTTATGTGTTACACACTGCCTTGCGCATGTTGGATCCATTGCCGCACCTCTGTTTACTTTGCATGTTGCTCGTTATTGCACCAATATGTGTTTTCCCTTATGTACTTTTCTAATTGCATCAGTTTGGTCTTATGATTTGCTGTTGCACCTGAAATCTTCCTTATGTGTATGTGCATGATTTTGTGTGCATATTTTCTTGCTTGTGTGCCTGAGCTGATTCATGTTATTGGCTTTGGATTTGTGTACTTGCTATTGCACCAGTTTGGGCTTTACTCTCCTTGCATTAGTTTGGCCTTGTGTTGAGTCTTTGAGCTTGAAGTTGCACTTGCTTGTTTTGATTTATCTACTAATGCACTATGTTGATCCTTTGGGCTTGACCTTGCACTTTCTTGTTTTGACATGCCCACTAATGCACTGACCTGACATGTATGTTTTCAAAGTGCTGGTGCAAATGTGTTTTGTGCATGTGTGCAAGTTTGATTTGTGCACAAGTATATAGCCTTTTTAAAGTGCTTGGCCTTATGGCATATATAATGATATATTGTGCATGTCGTAGGTTGTTCGTGCATATGATTTTAATTTTTTATTTCATATGAATATGTTGCACTGGTCCTTGTATATACTTGTTGTACTGGTCCATGTCCATTATTTGGTGCCAATTTAGAAAATAAAACGAACAAATCAATAGACCGAGGCAATGTCAAGTTCAAATATATTCATAATTTTGCAGTTTCTATTTGTTTCATTTTCCTTTTTGCAACATTTTTACTTGGTAAGCAAAGCAGATGATTGGAGCAAGATGATAACCATTGTATTCGAGAAGAAATTGTAGTGAAGAAAAAAATTGTATTTGAAAAGATGTTGTGTATGAGAGAGTAAAAATGTATTGTACATGAATATTGTATTTCAAATATTGTGGAAGCTCTTGTTGTAATCGTGTGTACTATTGGAATTGTATAAAATATTTGTAGAAATGAAATTTTGATATGTTTATTTCATTCTATGATATTACAATAGTATTATATCAAACACATTTAAAATATATATGTTTATTATCATCAAACAAAAATCATAAACTACTATATTGTACAATTTCCATTTAAAACATCTCAAACATCTAAGCTGAAAGGTCAGACGTCCAACTCTAGTATATAAAAACATTTTAAAACAAGGTCAGACGTTTGAATAATGGGTCAGACGTATAAACACATTCTAGAAAAGAATACGCTCGTTTTTGACCATTTCAGACGTCTAACTTCTGTTAAAACACTTGC
This sequence comes from Allium fistulosum, assembly GCA_030737815.1. Lineage (NCBI taxonomy): Eukaryota > Viridiplantae > Streptophyta > Magnoliopsida > Asparagales > Amaryllidaceae > Allium > Allium fistulosum. The sequence continues at coordinate 1,178,296,277 of CM060902.1, forward strand.
TTGTACACAGTTAGACATTTGACTTTTTGACTTAGACGTCTAGCCATTTTCCAAAAAAGAAAACGTTTAAAATGACATGATTCAAACGTCTAAAAAGATGTTATCAGACATTTGAGCACTAGGTAAGAAGTCTGAGTAATGTTTCCAAAAGTTTGATACCCTAATAGTAAAAGCATTTGTAGTTCAGTTGGTAAAACATGCAAATTAGTGCTTTATGACCCAGGTTCGAATTTTGGTGTTGCATAATATTTTTAAGTTGTTGAAAAATTTTCTTTCTGAAAATTCCTAAGTTCAAAATCTATTTTTAAAATTAATTTAATAATATTTTTGTCTGTCATCAAGGGATATTGTAGAAGTATTTTCTAGACTCACATACAATGACCCATCTAAGATATGTCTCCATTGATGAGCTCATCAGCTGTAGTCATTTTCCTTAGTATTCATATTTTGAATTTTCCTGAAATAATCAGCTTGCATAATATATATCAAAATGTATAGTTGTCACTTCAAACCGAGAAACAAAGATTCTAACACTATCAACAGCTAATGCCCCAACAGTAAGCAAGCAAGTTGCCACTTTCAAAACCAACCCATCAAATCAAAAAACGCCTAAATCATGGAGCATAATAGCAACCGAGAATGAGGTATCTACATTCACACCGATAGCATTCCACCCCAAGGGACCACTAATCTAAAATGCACAAAAATGACATCATAAATAGTTGAAAACTCTATAAATAAATGGAAACACTCAATTGTCTTATATGCAATGGACCCAAAATCGTATTATCACTATATGAAAGCATACATCTCAGGGGTTTGTAAAGCTCGTGTAAAAATTAATATTTTTTCCAAAGTCAATGGTTTGAAATTTGATAAGTTGGAAGACTTGGACAAGCTTTTAGATAACGTCCTTATGTCTGTAAAAAAACGACTAATGATGATGGAAAAAATGGTTTCTTGGAATATAATTCACTAAAGCCTTTTACAACCAATTCTTATATGGGTTAGATGTAGGATCGATTTCACCCTAGAGGGGGGTGAATAGGGTGATACTAATTATTATAAAAATTAATGTGGAAATATATAAAATAATTACAGTACAGATATTAGCAGAATAATAAAAGCAGAAATAGAACAACACAGATTTACCCAGCTTCGGCAAACCCTGCCTACGTGTTGCCCCAAGGTTTCTACTAGAAATTAAGTAGTCAGATGCTTACACACGTAAACTTACGACACCCGCTATCGACTAACCTAACTCTACGCTCAAAACCCTGCCACAACTCAGCCACTGAGTTGCAAATTCTCGAACTACACCACCGTAGTTCGTCCCAATAGAAATTATAAAGCCGGCCCAAAGAAATAAACACTGTGATAAAAAAATCCGTTCCCTTTTCTCTTTTTATTTCTGTCTACCGATTCCTCTTTCGTTTAGTTCTTTATTCATTCCTCTTTCGAAAATTTAGGGCTTCTGGAATTTGAAGTAGCCACCTATTCGAATTGTTGATTGAATGATGATCTTTCTTCAGTTTGCTTCGTCAATCAATTCGTCGCTTTGATTTGCAGACGGCTGCTCCAACGCGTCGAGCTCGAATGATAGAAGTGGTATGTGATTTTTGCTTTATTACTCTCGTTGATATGCTTGAACTCGATATATGTCTGCGGATGATGATAATGGGTTAAATAGGGATCAATTCCCTTAATTTCCGTTCGAATATTTCATTTGAATTCGTCAGTTAATTTTGCTCTGCCGTTCGATTTTGCTTGAATACATGTGGTATGTTTGAACTGGTTCAATTTGAATATTTTATTGATGTGCTTGCTTGGTCACCACGGCTTGCGTTTGCTTTGGATTTGGTTCTGTTCTTTTCTGGTTTGACTTCGGCCACTTTGAATTTGTGATAATATTTTGAGATGAGAACTTGACTTCGACTTGTTCGATTTTACTTTGGTCACCACGGCTTGATTTGTGGTATTTGAATTTTTAATATTTCCTGGACTTGTTCAATTCATGTTATCACCTCTTTTTGAAAATGTTTGACTCACGGCTTGATTTGTGTTCTTTCATCTCTGCCTTGACTTATCGAACTGTTTCTGTTTTATATACTTTGAGTATATTCCCTGAATTTGTGCTAATATGTATATGTATATAGTTGCATATATCCATACATATAAATTTTGTAGCTCTGTCCAGTTAGTCCACTGCTTTGATCTGTCTACACTTCATATTGATCTTCCATGATCTACAACTGTGTTGTGGTTGAGTCCATTCTGGTTCAAGTGAATTTGAAGCCAAATGGTGATGGAGTCTTTTTGCTGTCTTGAACATTAATGTTTGATCTGAAGCTTTGTTGAGTTCCTGTGCTTATTGTTTTGTGATCTGGTCTAGTTTAGTTGAGTTGAAATGGTTCGATGTGTGTGTGTTCATAGTTTTCCTTGATCACCGGTTCAATCTTCATCTGGTTGTCACTATATATATATATATGTGTGTGTGTGTGTGTGTGTGTATGTATATATATATGTATGTATGTATGTATGTATATGTGTGTGTATGTATATATATATATGTATGTATGTATGTATATATATGTATATGTATATATATATGTATGTATGTATGTATGTATGTATTTATGTATGTACGTATGTATGTATATATATATATATATGTATGTATGTATGTATGTATGTATGTATGTATGTGTATATATGTATGTATGTATATGTATGTTCACACATGCATCCATGTATGCTATGTACTTCATTTTTGTTGCATGTTTACTTAAATCTTGTACTGGGTTGTTGCTTCGAGCTAGTTCATTGTTTGAGGCATTTCATGTTACTGCCTGCTCATACTTGCATTTCTCGTTTCCTTAGAGTTTACCACTGCTTGTCTCTGTTTCATGTAGCTTGTCTGCATTGTTGTCATATATGTGAGTGCACTTTGTTTCACTGGTGGTTCCACTTGATTTTGGTATGGAGCTTGTTGCAGTATTGTTTCATGTGCACTGCCCTGGTGCCATTGACATTTGTGTTCATTTGAGTATGTCTGTGCAGTCAAGTCTGCACTGTTTTATGATGAACTGAAATGTTGTGCACTGCATATATATGTATACATGTGTATATACATATGTATATATATATTTACGGTGATTTCTTTGTGTAGCCTTCATTATGCACTGCCATTTACTTGTTGCTCCATTGTTTTGTTTACTACTATGATTTTGAGTATATTTATGGTGCACTGCCCTTTGCACATGTTGGATCCACTGGCTTGTTCTCATGTACCTCAGTGATGCATTGCTTGCACTATGTCTTGGTTGAAGCTTCACTTGTCATGGCATATGTATATATACATCTCTGAATGCTTGCATATCCTCTATCCTCTTTGAATGCTTGCATTTGAACTTGTGTGTTCTGGTCTTCATGTATATGATGCACTTGAAACTGAAATTGTTATGCTTGGACATTCTGCTGGGTCTTGTGAAAATAGTTGAGCTGTGTGGTCAGTTGTGGTCAGTTCCAAGTTGCATTTGAAGTGTGCATTCAGTTGTGGTCGTGAGGGTCTGTTGGTTTATGTGTACATGTGTTGTTTATAGTCTGAAGTTTTGTGTACACTTTCATTTGGATTTGTTTTTCGTATTGCACCTAAGTTGAATCCAGCCTCGGCTCGGGTTTGACCTTGTGCTTACCTGTCCCTGCAGTTTTATCAAGTGTATATCAGTGTGGACGGCCTTGTGGCATGTAGTGATATACTGTGCATGTCACAAGTTGTTCGTGTTTGATGAATTAAAAACGAAAATGATGACGAACAACCCAAATAACTGAGGCATATAACATTTTTCAAACACACATTTTATTTTACACTGCAAAAATATTTCTTTTTCAATTTTACCGTGTCAGTGTCTATTTTGTAGATAATTCAGATGCTGGATACAAATTGGAATATAGTTTAAGAACAAATATGAGTGAACAAGTGATATGTAGTGAGGTGCAAATGTAAAAAATTGTGTTGTGATTTGAAATTGTGTTGTAATTGAAATTTTGTATATATATGGTGAGAGCTCAAATTTTGTACTATTCAAAAATTGATATAAAATATTTGTTTGAATTTAAATTCTGTGTTATTTATTTTATTCAACAAATATTTATTTAATTATAAAAAATAAAATAGTACAATAACAAATACATTTAAATGTATATATATATATATATATTATCATCAAACAAAAATCATATACTTGCATATTCAACAATCTCCCCCTTTGATGATAACAAATATATATTTAAGATTTTGAATTTATTAAATGTATTTGATCATTCTATTTGCTCCCCCTAGTTGAATGCCCCCCCTACACCAAAGCTCCCCCTTCATATATGAATGAAAATAAATGCAATAAACTTATATGAGAATATGCAAATAAAAAATATGACTTGAATTATTTGCCAACCAAAATCTTAACTTCTCTCTCCCCCTTTTGTTATCAGCAAAAGAGTTATAGTGTTAGAGATAAAGTGATAGACATTAATGCAATATTAATACCCAATCGAGTATAAATATTAAATTTCAATAAAAAATCAAACAAAAATCATAAATACTCTGTTAGGCGCATATTCCACCTTAGAGTGATAGGGGTGATGTCGGCATATAAAACCATATAGTTGTGTCTATTTGTGGTATATTAATATCAGAAATTCGAATATCTACTAACTATGCATAACCGTTAGGACTTTTAAATGAGATTAGTAGTATTCCCAAATTTTAAAAAAACAAAAAACAAATTTCAAGTATCTTCTAACCATGCATAACCGTAAGGACTTTTAAATGGGATTAGAATCAACTCGTCTATTTAATAACTAATTTTGATATGTGTTCCATACATGCATAACCGTGAGGACTTTTAAATGAGCATGAAAGCACATAAACAAATATTCCAAGTAATTCACCCATGCATAACCGTGAGGACTTTTAAATGAGATTGAATACTTTGGATGTTTTAAAATAAAAAATAAAATAAAAACGAATAATTTCCCGTTTAAAATACCACATTTTGACATACCATATTGGATTTTGAGTGATGGTCGTTAGAAATATGATAGAAATAGAGATGGTCATGGAATTTTTACCAACAAAATTTATTATAAATCTTGTTTAAATTTTTAAAGAAATTTACTAAATATACTGTCTCAAGTCATAATATATGATTAATATCAACACTCATCAGTTTTTTTAATCACTATTTATCTTTTCGATAATCAGTAGGGGGTCGGTTTAGTTAACAAAGGCATTTAAGATCAAAATCAAAAATATAGAATCAAATTTCTAAAATGCCTAAACTAAGACGAAGTCGACAAAAACTATTTTCTAGAAGGGATTTTGTAAAAAAATGTCTGCTAATTGAAAATCATTTGAAATGAAAAATATGCAGATGTTTTCTTTGAAAATGATGCAACTAATGAATGACTCAACATAAAAAATGTTCCACTAGTACTTTTTCTATCAACTAGGCTACCCGTGTAATCTGCATCTGAATCTCCCTTTGACTCAAGATTATCATTAGTTGGATATCATAGACCGGATCGTGAAGTTGCAACAAATTCCTTAAAATCCTTTTTACAGCTTTTAAATGAAATTCTTTTGGATTTTGAATTGAAACCGTGCACATAAACAAACAGTGAACATAGTGTCAGATCTAGAAGCAATAAAATAAACAAATATATCCACGTGTATCATGAGTAATCATCAATTAATAAAACACCATCATTAGTCCAAACAAATATATATGAACTAGTTCAAAGACTCTAGAGGTACTTATAGTGTTCTCAGCATAAAAATATAATTGGCCAATAATTTTGCATAAGTCAGAATCATAATCAACATTCATCTCCTTATCACATAACTGGCTGATTTAATTCAGATTATGGTGCAGATTATCACATTTGATATATCGTTTAAGATAGATGTATCGTTACCTATTTTACCTTTATGATAATTTGCCCATTGTGATTCTTCCACCTTTGTACTAGGCTAAGGAACTTTGATTTGTCACCTGTCGTGTGCCTGGAACAGCCAGAATCCAGGTAACACTGTTGTTGTTCTTAGTCTGCCACCACACCTACACGAGGAAAGATTTTTGTGACCTATTTGTTTTTATAGGTCCATGATTGTTAGTGGCAAAAGATTTTGAAAAATAAGTTTGTGTAGACCCAAGACAATTTATATTTGTTCCTTTTGGCACCCAGATTTGTTTGACTTTAAGGGATTTTATATTTGTGCCTTTTGGAACCCAAATCGGTATGGTTTTCACGTGTTTGGGTCTATACCAGCAATTATTATGATTGTGTCCAATTTTTCCACAAATCGTGCACTTGGAATTGACTTGATTAATTTTGCTTCTAAAACGTTTAGATCGAGTATACCCAAGTCTTTGTCTAACCATATTAATAGTTTGTTTCCCTAATAGCATATTTAACGATTTTTCTCCTTTGGAAAATTTTCCTAAAGTTGTAGACAATTGTTGGACTTGTGTTTTGAGAGATTCATTTTCATTCAATAATTGAGTGCACTTTTTAATAGAATTTTCTCTCCTGGTATTTTCACTTTCTTTCAAATCAGAATTTCATTTTCAAGTGATTTAATTTAATTTTCTGACTTTTTAATTTCTTCCTCGAATGATGGACACTTATCACACTTAGGGCTCTTGTTTCGATAGTTTTTAACCAATTGATTAAGCTGTTTATTTAATTCTATCAAACTATCTCTTTGTGATTTTATTTTAGCGTACTTCTCCCTAAGTATTTCAAAGCAGCCATTTATTTCGTGAAAATATATAAGTAATTCCGAATGAGTAAGTTTTGATACTTCGCTTAGCTCGTCCTCATCACTGTTAGTTATTTCTCCTTGAAGACACAGTTTTGCTTTTTCATTTTCACTGCCAGTGCTTTCATCACTTTCATCAGTTTCATCCTAAGTAGCTGTAAAACTTTTCCTTTTCGGTTTCTTTCCTTGGCTAAGTCGATTCTGAGGACAATTGGGCTTGATGTGACCGAGTTTATTGCACTTGTGACAAATGATCTCCTGCTCTTCTGAGTTGTCTAGTACTTTGACTATTCTATTCTTTAGTTGTTGATTCAGGGTAGGATTTCCATATTTGCGGTTCCATCTTTTGAATCTCTTTATTATCAGTGCCAATACAGTTGCTCCATCATCGTCGTCGTCATCTTCACTTTCCGTTGTTCCTTTGAGAGCTATCGATTTCTTTCGAGTATCACCTCCTTCACGTTCTTCCTTGAATTCATTTCTAGCTCATAAGTGGTGAGATTTCCAATAAGTTCTTCGACTTTAATTTGTTTCAGATCTTTTGATTCTTTAATAGCAGTCACTTTTGCTTCAAAATTTCGTGGAAGAATTCTATGGATTTTTCAAACTATTTCCAGCTCTCTGTATGGCTTTCCAAGTGGTTTTGATTTGTATACTATATTAGAAAGTCGTCCATACATTTCTTTGACACTTTCATCCTTTGCCATTGTGAAGTTTTCGTATTCGCTACTAAGCATGGCAAAGCGAGATTCTTCGACTTGGGAAGTTCCTTCGTGAGACACTTCAAGTGCGTGCCAAATTTCCTGCGCAATTAGACAATGTGAGACACGATTAAATTCAATTTGACCCAATGAACAAATAATAGAATTCATAGCTTTAACATTAGTATTCTATAGTTTATTTTCTAGATCCGTCCCTTGATCTATCGGTTTTTCAATTTTCTGATTATCTACCACTATAGTTGGTGTCCTATATCATGTCTTCACAATATTCCAAGCATCAATGTTTTTAGAAAAAATTTCATTCTATTTTTCCAATAAGCATATTCACCATTGAACATAGGCGGTCTAACTATGGACTGACCCTCAGCAAAAGCATTATTAAAAGAAGCCATTTAAAAAATCAAATTTTTAAACAAAAATTGGTTTTTGTTCCTAGCTCTGATATCACTTGTAGGATCGATTTCACCCTAGAGGGGGTGAATAGGGTGATACTAATTATTATAAAAATTAATGTGGAAATATATAAAATAATTACAGTACAGATAATAGCAGAATAATAAAAGCAGAAATAGAACAACACAGATTTACCCAGCTTCGGCAAAACCCTGCCTACGTGTTGCCCCCAAGGTTTCTACTAGAAATTAAGTAGTCAGACGCTTACACACGTAAACTTGCGACACCCGCTATCGACTAACCTAATTCTAGTCTCAAAACCCTGCCATAACTCAGCCACTGAGTTGCGAATTCTCGAACTACACCACCGTAGTTCGTCCCCTAGTCACATGACTAGAATTTTACAAAAGTTTAAAAGAAAAATAAAAAACTAAACACAAAACAAAAACCCTAGTTTTAAAAATTAAGCCCAATAGAAATTATAAAGCTGGCCCAAAGAAATAAACACTGTGATAAAAAAATCCGTTCCCATTTCTCTTTTTATTTCTATCTGCCGATTCCTCTTTCGTTCAGTTCTTCGTTCGTTCCTCTTTCGAAAATTTAGGGCTTCTGGGTTAGATTTCTATAACTTGACATTGACTACTGGACTGAAGAAGGAATTTGGAGAATTGCTTCCCAAACAAGCAAGCCAGTTAAAATGGATCAGATAACTAGAGGTATGGTAAGAATAAATTATGCTCTAGTACTAACTAAAACTAACGCAAAATTTTCGTTTCCAAAATCTGTTCCTGTTATGGATTCTAATGACAACATTACATAGCAAGAGGTGCAGTATGAGTGGAGGCCTAGAAAATGCAGTTTATGTAATTGTTATAGTTACATAGAAATATTGCACTTTGATTAAGCAATGGACACTCAAGAACAACTCTATTGATGTAGTAGATAGCAATTCTATGCAAATAGATTGAACTGAAGAAGATTGCAATGTAACAGAAAGAGTAGGCATGCAAAACTCAAGGCAAACTCAAGGAAAATATGCAAAAGCAAATTTTCAGCAAGGTGCATAGTCCCAGTCAGTATAGTACAATGTTATACATCCATTAATTTAATTAAACTTAAATGCTATAGCAACTCAAACAGTCAGAAAATTTGATATAATATACACAGCAAGGTGCAAGATTATGGTTTAGATGAGCTAGTCCCACTGCAATCTAAATCGGCTTCAAATTATGAAGACCAATAGACTAACAAAAACTAGAATAAAGACCATGACAAAATAATGAATGAAAACATTACAATTGTACACCATCTGGAAAATATAGTTAATAATAGTGAAACCTCTCATGATGACAACAATGTAACAAGAGCTGAAAACAATACATCTCAAACACAAACAAGACAAAGTCATACTAATGATGTTCCATTTGAATTCAAAGCTACTTCTCCAAAAAAAGTTATCAGCAATCGTGCATAGTCAAATCTAGTTACACAATTAAAAATGAAGGCAAGAAAAAACAAGAGAAATAAGGTAAGTTCTCCCCTTAGTAACTTTGAACCTAGGGAACTACTTCTGATGATAGTTAATGTGATGTCCCTTATTTGGAACGTAACGGGGATAAACTCCCCAACTAGAAAATATGATGTGATGGAACACATTAACATATTAAAACCATCAATAGCAGTTTTACTACATAAACCGAGCATGGACCGCATACATGCTTTTGCCAAAAGTTTCAAACCAGACTAAAGCTACACATATAACAAACAAGAAGATAATAAAAGCCGAATATTGATGTTACTGGACCCAAAAATTTAAATTATTAGGGCCCGTTTGGTTTCATTTTGTATTTTGAGTTTTGTGTTTTCAACTTGCACTAAGAAATAGCAAGAAATAAGAGAAGAAGATTTATAATTCTTAGCCATTGCGACGACCAACGGACAACGAAGGAGTTGGATTGTTCTCCGTGCTTTTGTTATCTCTCGAAACACGAAAAACAAAATAAACTTGTTTTCTATTTTACATGTTAATTTCATTTTTCAAAATTGTTTGTTTTTCAACAATATATACAACGGACGCGCTTTTGTATAGACAAAAACACAAAACTAAAAACGACAAGCCAAACGGGGCCTTAGCTTTTTTGCTAATGAATGCCAATTCATTTTAGGCTTGAGAAAAATAGTGAAGGTCTTAGCATAATGTTTACTTATATTTATGGCCTATATACTCAAACACAAATCTAAATTATGAGATCATATTAGAGATGTACCAAATAATGTCTCTATTCCATGGTTAATACTAGGTAACTTCAACTACATACTATACGACTTAGGCAAAACTGGACCCAACAATAACTCAAAGAATGTTGATGATGATTTCTATGGCACGGATTTAACTTTTCGGTTGCAATAAATTCATTACGTAGGCAATAACTTTACTTGGTGCGGTGGTAGGGAATATACAACCTGTAACACCCTACGATTTTAATGTTAATAAATTTAAAAGAATTTAATAAATAAGCGATAATGCTAAAATTGGAATTTTTGAAAATGCCAGAATTTGACTATGAAACTTACACCATTGGGTTCTTGGCGATTTTCTTATCAATTTTTATATAACTTTTCCGATCGAAGTTCAAACGGAAAAATTATTAATCGGAAATAATTATATATGTGAATAAGGAAACAAATAATAATTAACCAACGTTAATTACAAATGTTAAGTTTAATAGTAGCTTAGAGGTTAAGAAACTGATTATTGGAAACAAATTATAATGTTTAATTAATAGAGGAAACAAATGCACGAAATTGTTTATACAAAGAAACTGATTAACAAAATCTCTAACGTGGCCAAACGTACGCAATTAACACACCATAGGTCGACCCCAAGAGTACCAAGGTTGACTGGTAGTGGTCGACAATGGTTGAGGGGCGTTCGACCCATGATCAATTAATTTCGACAGCAAATTATTTTCTAACGGCTCGGATTTAATATGTTTTAATCGGACGGTTGAAATTTGTTTGAACCTCTATAAATATATAGACCTAGAAACTTACTTCCAACTCATAATTTTCTAATGGGTGTGGAAGCTTTGTCATTTTCTCTTCTCCTCCAAAACTTTAAATTAATAGAAATAGTCTAGTTTGCACTTATACACCACTGAAGAATTTTAGAAGATGATAGAACAAAGAATATGTTCAAATCAAGTCGCTACAACCAAGGTAAACTGTAAACCCAGATTTGAAATTATAATCAACCTAAATCTCTCCTTTCTAATCCAAACTTCTAATAAATTTGTATGTATATGTTATATGTGAATCCAAAGAGGGAGTCAAAATGGAAATATATATAACATGAATTAGATCCGAAGATTTGGAAACGCTTGGAAAAGTTTGAGTGGGAAATTACATGTGTTGTAATAAGATTAGATTTATACCATTGAAATCTATTTCATATTGCGTTTAAAATCGTTTTGGAATTATTAACTGAATATGTGTATTGATTAGAATAATAAATAACGAATTGGATATTAAATTGTAGACGTGTAATGATTATGGAATAAATTTAAGCGTAATGATTATGGAATAGATTTAAGCGTAATGATTATGGAATATGAAATTGGAAAACTTGCCTAAATATTTTGTACTCGTAACTTGTTTTGAATTTGTTAATAATAAATTGGTATTTGAACAAAGAATAAAAATGTAAAACAAAATAATTTTATTTAAGATTTTAGGGGTTTAAATGATATTTTAATTCGTTGAAATTTAGGATATTGCAAGTAGATTTCTATGTATTATCAAGTTTAATAATAAAAAATTTGATGTTTAAAACGACAAGGAATATGCTTAAAAAGAAAGAGATGTACAAAATATGGATATTTACCTTACTTTGTACTGTCTATTTCAAATAACAAAATGGTGGTTCCTTGTAATTACAAAAATCACAAATCTCTCTTTCTGGATAAGACATAGAAATTTATGGTGTTAACATTTTCAGAATATAAACGAAGTTCCAACGCATTAAGATGTAGTAAATCCCAAAAGTTAAATGGTAAGGAATGAATGAAGTAAAAGATCCTAAAAAGTTAAGATGTGGAATACCAATAAAATTTGAAAGTAAATGAAAAGAAAATATGAAAGATAGACAAGATGGAATAAAAGGATAACATAGGAATAGAAATGGAAATAGAGAACGGATAAAAAAAGAGTATATGAACAATATTATGAACTTGATAAGAGGAAAGCGGTAAATGAACTTAAAGTAAAGAAAGAGGTGAAACCCATAATGAAATGAAGACCTAGGGTCAATGTTAAAACTGTAGAGGCATGATAATTAAGTAAGTATGAATATATATATATATATATATATATATATATATATATATAAGTAGCCTCGAATAAGCGCTTATGACATGTGTGAACTATTATGATTAAAGTATAATTAAATGAATAATATGACATTTGGTCATTAGAGTAGGTTGGAATGCAAGGTCAGTAGTGTCACACAATAGAAGCTTGCACACCGCAAGGGGCTACCAGCAGTTGTGTAACATCATACAGATGTGAGACATGTCCAACCAATGGACCCGTGGGGTATATATGTTTGCGTATAGATAAAGGAATACCCCCAATAGATAGAGTAGTTTGCTTCAAAAATAGTTTTAGGCGGGTATTGCCTTAATTGCATTAGGCAATCTAAATAGGATGATGAGCGGGATTGGGCACTATGCAACAACGGTTGGTACCAAAATTCAGGGGTAGGGCTGCATAGGGCAATATGTCATCAATCCTTAGCCAACGGGAAAGACATGGTTACACCTTACTGGTCTTCGCCTCCTACCGGGGTAGGCCATGTTAGGCTATGCACTGCCATAGTTGTTTGCTAGTTTGTTTGTTACGACAAGGCTATTTAACCCAAAAGGGGTTCTTTCAAACCAGGTTGGGGTGGTCCGTGGAACCGTATCCACGATAGGAAGCAGACAAAGTAACGAATCCCCAAAGCGAGATAGAGTACAACATAATATTAAGAAAAGCCGTTATTATCCACTGTGGGAGTCCCTCGAGTTATACGCTGACGAGATCGTGACACGCCTAGGGCGACAGATCCTGACAAGGTGCCGATTGAGAGATACTAGCCGGGATACTATCTTAGTCCATTAGGGGACCGTGGTACTTATATTTATATATATATGTATGTAGTTATAATTCTACAGAGGGTAGATGAGAATGGATCATGCGTGGACATTGATTCAAGAAGACTAATAAATGTATAATTTACCAGTCACCAGAACGTTGTTCTGACCCCTCCTCGTTACAACCCACATGATAGTTTGAAGGACAGGTGCTGGTGCCAAGCGTGTTTGGTTCTGACAAGGATACCAGACTTTGGAAATGTCAAACCTTGGTCGATAACTATATGTTCTATTATACTTTATTATTCCGCGGTGAGTTATATCGATAGTGCTTTGATATGCATTCATTTGTTTATTTGTAGAATACCAAACTAACGATCCATACTTTGGTGGACTTGGGTTTTCGATTTAGCGAAAATTCAGGCTCACTTGGGTGCGGGTGGTTACACAACTCACAACAAAATAGATAAGGTCCTCTTTAACTATGAATTTCAATCAAAATTTCCAAACTCTCGTGCATTGATCATGAATCATTCAACAAGTTATAGCTCTCCCATTTTGATAAAATTGCTGAATAATGACAAGGAGTCAAAAAACATTTCAATTGTATTTAATAACGCATGAACCCGACTAAGTGGATAAAACAACATCAATAAAAATGCATGGAAAATAGCAATAAAAGGGAATCCACTATTCATACCGTTGGGCAAACTAAAAAACATCAAAAGAGATAAAAGAATAGAATATAGGAAGAACTAGTTTAAAGGACCTGGTTGAAAATTTAAGAGAAATAACAATAAGTTATACTTGAAGATGATACATAATCCAACAGACGTCAACACTGTTCAAGAATATAAAGAAATCATACTCAAATTTGAAAATATCATGCGCAGTCGCACAATAAAAAATCAGCAAAAATAAAAAATCAAGTGGTTAAATAAAGGTCATAAATATTCCAAATTTTTCTATGCTAGCATGTCCTTAAGTAAGAACCAAAAAGGTATAAGGCAATTAATTGACAGTTATAGCAACCTTATCATTGATAAAATGGAGCTACAAGCCAACATAGAAATTTTTTTCACAAACATGTATAACACAAACTATATAATCAACTAGTTTCCAGACATTGTTCGTAAAAAGTTCTATCTGAATAAGTTAGAATTAAGCTAGAGGCAGAAATCACTATGGAATAAATCAAGCAAGCCAAATTTCAAATCGATGTTGATAGTAGTCCGGATCCTGATGGGTTTGGTGCAAAAATATTCAAAATCATTGGGAAATGACAAAAGATGTACCGGTGATAGCCATCCAAGGTATTTTTTCATGTAGGCAATTCGTTAGTAAAATCAATCACACATTCATTATACTAGTACCCAAGAAATATAATCCCCAATCCATATCGGATTTTAGACTCATATCTTGTTGCAATGTCATATATAAATCATACCAAAGATAATTTGTAATAGAATTAAAGGTTATATAAATGGTTTGATTTCTTACAATTAATATGCTTATATTTCAGGCAAACTTATTAGCGAGAATTCTCTATAGCTTATGAAATGGTTATAATCTCTAACAGGAAAGAATCTAATAATATATTCCTTAAAGTAGACTTGACAAATCACATGATAGTGTAAGCAGATTATTTATTTGTCGTATAATATCATTAGCAGGTTTTCCATACAAAATTATCTCTGTAATATATATAGTTGTATTACCTCACAAACCTTCTCTATATTGATCAAAACTATGGCTTAAGACAAGGTGATCCACTTTCACTATGTACGTTTATTAAAACCAACCTCATGGTCTATTAATGTCAGCCCAAACAATGCAATTTCCATCAAAATTATAATGCAAAATATGAAAAACCAAGTTCTAATAGAAGAGAATACTGATCACATTCTCATTCCATTCCAGTTCTAATTTCTTCTGCTTCTTCTTTCTCTACTGCTCTATACAATATATTACAGAGTTGACATACTCATTACAATCTCGTGCAGATTACGTCTGTTGTATCTTGGGAGACTTTAAATAAAGTCTTAAGGAAATTGTTACGACAAGTCTCAGACGGAATTTCCTTCTTCAATCGGTTAGATTTATAATTGATTTATATATTTATATATATATCTATCATTTTCGTTTTCTACGGTGTGCTATTTCAGTAAATAGTATTGCGTTTAATCTATCGCTATAGTTATTGCTATAGTTGTTAGTTTGTTGTTGTAATTTAATTACGACATAATTATTGCTTAAATTAGCTAATACAGACTTCCAGAGTAGTGAAAATCTGATTAATAAACTTGTGAGACGAGTTTATAATTGATTAATCTCTGTTTTGGTATACTAGACGTATAACAGTTAATGCATCTTCCACCTAGAAATTTCTGCTAAAAACCAAAATGATAAGCCAACGCCTAATTGAAAAGAAAATTGCAAATAAAATGAATACATACTTATGGTTCGACCCTTAGATTCATGGCAAATCATTGATCAGTATATTAGGTTGGCAAGCAATGAGCCACCCGAAGAAGGGGGAGCAAACAAGGATTTGTAAGCACTCATCTTTGAAATAGGATGGTGCCTCAACACATCCAATTTTCCCCTTAAAAAATATAAACAAATTGAAGAAATTAAAATAAATAATAAACGAGATAAAATATTTTTGATGGTGAAAGCCAAAACACAACGGAAATTTTTTGCCTAAAGTCTGCTTGGAACTTCATTAGAGTAAGAAATCCTGCTATATCACGGTTCATGCATGGAATTCTACCTGTGCACTCAAAATGACCATGCATCTATACTTAGCATCATTAAACAAACTAAAAATACTAGACAAAACCAAAAACTAGAGCAACTATCATCAATAGTCTGTAAACTATGTAACAAGATAAAGAAACCATAAATCATTTGTTCTTTCAATGTGATTGCTTTGCCTTATTTTGGCACCAAATAAAGTAGAAAATCCAACCATAAGCAAATCAATCCAATACCATAACCGTTGATGCCAAAAATAGATCAACACCCAAGAATGAGTTGTAGAGAACCTGTAGGACCTAGATCTAGCAAATAGTATTGAAAATAAAAGAAAATAGAATAGGGAGACAAGATTTTTATAGTGGTTCGGATATCTCTGGCCTACGTCCACTTCATAGCTTTATTAATTATGGAGCTGAGAGAATTTGTGTGAGATTACAGAGACTTAAAGTCACAAATACAAGAGATTGACAATTTTAAGGCCTAGAACTGCTAAGAGTAGCTGCCTTGGTGATTATTATGAGGAGGGAAGATGGTGAAGAGCAATGGAATCCCAGATCCAGAGTGAAGAAGAAAGATAAGGGAGATGATCCTGTTTTGGTTGCTCTATGTTTTGTATTTATAAAGAAAAAGATGTGCTGAGTCAGAAGCATGCTTGCATTAGAGTCCAGGAGTCGGCCTAAGGTCGTACAAGTTAACTTGGAGTCCGTCGAGTTAAAATAATAACTCGGTATTAAGTCATTTGATTTGGTGCCGAATTATTTCCTTTAGTGGAAATTGCTCCAACATTTTTGCATTGCTCTTTTATCTTCAAGTAAACGTGTTCCATGCTCTTTTCATCGATCATTAGTTGATTCTAGTGGTCGTTCCGTCATCCATTGAGTTATCCTGCTTTCTTGGCTTTTTTCTCTTCAACCCTTGGAATTGGTCATCCAAACTCTAGGAAACACTTGATCATGAGGTGATAGAGTAGAGAATGAGTTGCATGAAGTTTAGAATGTGAAAGGGCGAAGAAAAATGACTTGGCACCGAGCCAAATGACTTGGTGTTGAGTTGTTTCCTTAGCTCTATTTTGGGTGAAACTCTTCAGAGTTGTTTCCTTGCTTCATCTAAGTGTGCTTCGAAGTTTTCTAGTCGTTTCGTCTTCATCTTGTTGTTCCAACTTCCGTTGACTTATGCTTAGTTAAAAACTCGGTTAAAACTTGCCCCTAAAGTATGCTTTCGTTGAAAACAAAGCATGCTCTGGATAGAGACGAGTCGTAGACTACTATCCTGTAAACTCCAGTTAATCATCCAAGCGCTATTTCGATATGTTGCATTCGTCCGGTAGACATTCCTCCAACTATTTTGCATAGTTAAAATTCCATTCTTCATTCTTCGTGCTAAGGACAAGATCTATGCTCTGGAGATCGTTCCATGCCTTAGACGAGCATGCTCTCTCCTTGTTGTGTATTGTTTTCATTTTTGCTTTTCTATTGCTGAGAGCTTTGCCTTCGAGACCTCCTAGTGGCGAATGCTTTAAGTCATTGCCGAGAGCTTTTGACCCCTGATTTCTCCTAGCCATCGAGTGAAATTCATCTAAGGTTGGAGGAATAGCGATTGTTGTAGCGACGGTGATGGAGGTGGTGGTGCAGCCGATTGTTTCTTAGTGGGAGATAGTCAAAGTTTGGGTTGCGCTTGACCTATGATGGATCCTAAGCTTGTCCTAGTTCGTGTTCATGATGCTTTGGAGATACGTTCGACCCTTCATCTTCGACTAACTCTATCAATGCACAACTATTCTTATATTACCGCATGAACCCCAATAAGACGATTCGCACTAGGAAAGGTTATGTTGGATGATTCCACCGCTACGCTTTTCCTATTATTGCACTCCTTGTGTTCCTGAAAAAGAAAAGCTTTCCACGTCTCTCCGTTATCGATTATTCATCAATAACGGGTAAGTTCTGACATATAATATCATTGTATGACATAGTTCATTTTTCTAGCACGAGCGAGCTATCTACACATTATGACGCCCCACCTCTATGCTCATAATAACAAAGAGTATTAAAGGAAATACTGTCTATTATTACGAAGAATAAGGCTGGATGGGAGCGACCATCCGTAATTGGCCTTACACTAACATTGGTTATCTCGATAGGAGTGGTACATTCTTTTTCATTTTTTTTCTTCTATTATTTATTTACTCCCATCGACACACCCAATACTAGTATAAAACGAACTACGACAGTTTATAATAGTTTAGGACATTAGATATAACAATAACACAGATAATATAAATGCGGAACACAGATAAAAACAAAAGTCTCAGATATATATAACTGATGTCAGTTAATACATAGTTGACACTATACATATGATACAACTACAACTGTCGACTCTAGAAGTTATATATACAAGTACATTATCGACTAATATACATGAATACATATCATTCTATACAATGACACGACTACTACAAAATGACTGACAACTTCAGAAGATGTGAAAAGTCTTCAATCCCGAACAGCAACTCAAAGAAAGAAATCTACAACCTGAAATACTCGGGTCTGACCCGAGTATTACATTCAAAAGAAAATAATACCCAGGTCAGTCTAATTCAAACCAGTTTATCAATGCACAGAAGTAGTAATAATCAATCTCAATATAGATGACAGTCACAGAAATCTCGTATATCCAACTCTCGATACGAGAATTGGATAACGGCAAATATAACACTAAATAGTGTTAAACAACAAATCAGTAATCCAAATCAATTTAAACAATTGAAATGTCAATATATAAACATCAATGCTGATTGGCTGCAGTACACGCTAACGTGTACTGCCTCGCCAATACAGCCTATGAAATACTCAGAAGATCAATGAATCCAAAAGCCAACGGATATTTCAATTGAAGCTATGAAAATGCAAAATGCCAAAGTCATGGAACAACAAGCAGTACAAAAATAGAAGTACTACCAGAGATCAACTACAAGGACAACTATACAAACTATCAACCCCACTGGAACAAAATGCAAATATCAACATGGATGCAAAACAACCCAAGTGGAGATGAGATATATATATACAAAATGCAGAGAGATGGATCAACAGCCCTAAGTCAAAATGGAGCTACAGGAATGAACCAAGCTACAACTAAAATGAAACAACATCAGTGACAAAACAGTGTGAAACTGAAGAGACCAGAGGAATGCAACTAAAACTGATGATAGTGGTAATCACATAGTGAAATGCAACTGATGATAGTGAATGAGACAACTTTAAACTCAAATAAACAGCAGCCTCAACATCAACAAAGAACAATGGATGCAAACCCAAGTCAACAAGAAACTATAAACTGCAAACATGACATAGCAAACATGAATGTCATAATGCAGACAACAAACTCATGGACCAACTAAAATGGAGAGACCTTTGCAAGTATACAAGTTCAGAATGGCATGTGCAAACCACACTGGAACAAAATGACAATATCAATTAAATCTGTCACTTTTGCTAGGGCTGCAGTACACGCACGCGTGTACTGCCTCGCCACTACAATAATGCATGTGAAACACAACCCAAAGGTGAGACATGAAGTAAGATATAATATGTTATGCAACTGTAAAACTTAACAGTGCAAATTGGCATATGTATATGCACAGGCAATGTAGTCAAAACTGTTCTGGGTTGAACCAAATTACAAGCTAATAAGTAAATCCAGTCCCACCAAAAACTACAGACTTATCTCAAAAACAGCTCACCGGTCCACAATCTAAAGTTAACAAAGTAGAAGTGCCGCAAAATGCAGCTGCATTAATCCAAACAACATGAAGGGGCAACTTAGTGACTAGTAGGTGATACACGGCAGTGAACAAAATAGTGCAACAGTTCAAAACACTACAACACTACAGAATGCACAGTAAAGTCTAATGATCTCATGTGGATAATGCAGCCTAGATCAAGCGTGCTGCCGCCAGTGTAAGTGGCTATGCAAACAGTGTAGACTGATGTCAAAGTAAGAAAGTTCGAATCAAAATGTAGTTGCAAGTTCGAACAGCGAAACTGTTTTTAACTGCTGATATTAAAACAGTGTAACCAATTCTAACGAAGACACGATCATGAATCAACAAAATTCAAAGCCGATGTCAATTGAAAATCAACACCGGAGCCAGTAATCTCAATTGAAACGGCAACAGTGAATGGTAACAACTAGTACAGGACAGTTGTACCGAAACAAATGCAACAGCCAAACGAAACAAACTCAGAAATGCTCAAAGTCGTAAATTCCTCAAAATCAAACGAGTGCAGGTTGACACAAATGGTCGAAACAACTTACAGTCAGTGATACTAAATGACCAGGTACTCAAAACTAAAGCAATGACACAAGGCCCCAAATCCAATCCAAGTTCACAGTAATACACATAATGGCAATGGACAATGTAACACTCAATCACATATATATATCTACATGAATGCACGCACATATATATATATATGATGCAATGCTACAAACAAGTATGCTACAAAGATAATCAAAGCAGTAAACCATAAACCCGAGGACAAATCAACATTGTGGAAGCTACAAACGATCTCGATATCGTCAAATCCAAATTCGATTAGTGATGCTCACGAAAATGAACAACACGAAATCATATAGCAAAAATAGTATACAGTTCAAAAACAAGAACAATGCCACCAGTATCAAAAAGTCAAACCAAATCAGAAGCTACCAACCACAATTCAAACTGCCGAGATAAACAAGAGACGACAAGTCGAACCACAGCGAAATCAAGATTTAAAAATCATCATCGATGAAGCCAAATCAAACTCAAGGCATAGAACTAAGTCAAATTAGATGTGAGTAGGAATTACTCACCTCTTATTCAAGAATCGATCAGAGAAAAACCCTAAGCACTCGTTCGAAGTGAAGGCGAAGTCGTCCCAAGCAGGAGGAGTCGCGAGTGATCCAGTTGATCGTGAAAGGATTCGAAGCATTTTAGCAGCGCCTTCACTTTCCCACAAGCTCCAGATTTGAAAAGAGGACGAACGAGAATTTGAGCCGCCATTCTTTTTCTTTCGTATGTTACCTTGTTTAGGGTTTTCGAATCCGAGAAAAATGAATTGGGGAACGGGTTAAACCCTTATCACGGCATCAAGGCAATGCAAACGTGGGCCAGATTCAAATGTAAAGCCCACTTCAACACTTAACCTATTGTTTAAAAGAATACCAACCGCTTTAAAATTCCAAACAGCGATTAACAAACTTTATTAATGAATTATAAAAGTGATTTAACTCTATGAATTCCACTTGTAATTTTTATTAACCGTTTTATCATAGGATTCCAATCGATCAAAAAACTAAATCGAGCAATTAACTAACATTCTAATCGTTTAAGGACGATATTAAATTCTCACAAAAGCTCGGGTTGTTACACACATGATGGTCCGTTCGTCGCATATAGGAAACGGGACTCATACTGCATAGATTGACACTTCTCACTTACCCCGGTCAATGCTTGGAATCCGATTGGTCGCTTTGGACTCCAGGCTTTGGTCACACGTTTTAATTTTCCAAACAAAACATACATGACCTAGTTGAATGCCAAGTTTTCTTGTTTAGAGTGATTCATTGATCGTCGTGCTTTAAGTCTGATGATGGTACATCTATTCCTCCTGAAGCTGGATCCTTCACATCTTAGGCTTCGTCTATTATTCATGTTATGCCAGGACGATTGATCATGGCTGAATTACAAGGCACGGTTGTTCCTATAAAGCCATTGCTAAATCTGCCTCCTCCTCTAAATAAGTACATAGCCTTAAAGTCTTGGATGAAGAGGGAAGAGCAAGTAGGGATCTCCCGAAGCTCGTTGGCTTGTCGGCCTTCCTTTTGGTCGTATAGTCTGTATTCTTTGTTTTTGGTTTAAATAGGTTGTGTTCCTTTCGACCAATTGTTAATCAAAAAGAATCCCAGTTCCATGCCGCTCCTTGCTACCTTGGAGCGGCAATTGGGATGTTCATCCTCTCTTTGTATGATCTTTGCCATGAACTAAATCCTGTTGGCAGAATCCATTTTCAAAATGCCCGACTCTGGGCACTACTAGTAGCTAAATGTTGTAGGGAAAATTATCCAATTGCCCCCAATCAAAGTGTGTTTTCTCTATCCTGATCCTGGTTTGGGTAAACCCAACGATACTAGCTTTAGATTTCTTTATGATTATCCTTGCTTATTCTCGACCAAGCGTGTGCTGCTAGCATTATCATAGGAGTTCGATTGTGTACTTGTTCGATCTTCGGAAACTAGCACGTGAGTTTTTCTATTCCGAGCATCCTTCGTGATGTTACCTACCTTCGAGTAATGGTCGATTCCTACAAGCTGGGGTCGAATAATACCATCGATCCCTGTGCAGTTATTCCTTCTTGTCATTAACTATCTCCGAACGATGGCAAGTCCCTGATAAATTGGGTTGAGTTTCCCTTAGTCGACTTTCATTGCAAATAGTCCAAGTTTTGCATTGCTCCCTATCGCCGGGGAACATTATTTGTAATTTTTAACCCCTATTAATATGTTTCCATTGTGAACTAACTTCTATTCGTGGAGTAATCTGCCGCAAATCTGGGCATAGTGTGAGTTAAACATGCGGGCCAAATTATCCGATTGCCCCCAGTTCGATCGCGCTTCCCCAATCACGGTCTTGGATTGGGAAAGCCCGATAATACTTGTCTTCAACTTTCCACAACTATCCTTGCCTTTCCTCAATCGAGCATGTCCAGCTTGGTCACTAGCGCTGTTGTTGAAGTCCGGTCAGGCACTAGTTTCAATATTTGGAAACTAGTGCAAGAATCATTTGATTTCGATTATCCTTCCTCGAAGTTGTCTATTTCCAAGTAACAGTAAAATTTCCAATGATTATGGATGACACTCCAGTAGTGTACTAGTTTTTATCTTTGGAAACTAGCATGCTAATGGTTCAATTCAGAGGGCTCCACTTTGACATTTCCAATCTTTGGACAACAATTGAGTTCTCAAAGTTTGGAGTCGGAAACCAAGTCGTGCACCAATTTCTATCTTTGAAAACTAGAACACTGGTGATTCTATTCTAAAGATTCGTCCTTGATGTTGCCAATCTCCAAGCAATAGTTGATATATATAAATTGGAGTCAAATGATTCGATCGGCTCGAAAGCGAATACTTCTTCCTGACGTCACCGATCTTCGGACAACATCAGACTCTTGAAGATTTTATGACTACGCTGACCCGACGTTGCCTATCTTTGGGTGACGCCAAGCCTTCGAATGTTATAAGACGGTACCTTCCTGATGTTGCCAATCTTTGGGCAGTGTCAAATTCCAGAAGGTTGGACTGAAGATTCGATCAAGCTCTCGCTTCTGCCTCCGAAAGCCAGTGTATCAATAGTTCCATTCTATGGTTTCCCCTAGCATCGCCAATCTTTGGGTGATGGCACATTCCTACAAGCTGGGACCAAATGATCTAGTCGATTCTTAAGTAGGTTATTAATCCTTCTAGCCATCACCAGACTTCGGGCGATAAAAACTTCCAGAAGGCCGAAGTCGAATTATCCGATCGGTTCCTGGTTTGGTTTGAGAACTTCTCACAATCTCCAATCTTCAAGCGGCAATGAATTCTAGAAGGTAGATTTTGTTATCAAGTATCCTTGTCACTATCTATCTCCGAGCAACGACGTATTCTTGAGGGTTAGGAGCTTCTTCCTTCTGTTATCGCCTATCTTCGGGCGATAGTGTGCTCCTGCTAGTCCCTGGGCAATAACAACTTTCTAGAAGTTAGCTTCTCTTTTTGAGGTTGTCGGAGCAATGCCGGTGCCCAAAAAGTAAGGGATCAATGAGAACGTTGACATATCGGTTTGGACCTTCCCGACATTGCCGGAGTAACGCCGGTTATCAGAAGGTAGGGGTTGATTCGACCCATCAGTTTTGGCCCTTCTCGAAGTTGCCGGAGCAACACCGGTTCTTAGAAGGTGAGGGGTTGATGTGATCGTCAACCCGACGGTTTTGATCTTCCCGATGTTGCCAGTCTTAGGGCCACGTCGGTTTTCAGAAGGTTAGGATCGATTTTCCCCGTCAATTCGGTGGTTGAGTCGATTTCCCCCATCGATTTGGTGGTTAAGACCCTCTCGACGTTCCCAGTCTTTGGGCTACGCCGATTTTCAAAAGGTGAGGGGTCGATGTGACCATCGACCCGGCGGTTTATACCTTCCCGATGTTGTTAGTCTTGGGACAACACCAGTTCTTAGAAGGTTGGGATCGATACGATCTATCGATCCAGCCTTTAAGACCTTCTCGACATTGCCAGTTTTGGGAAAACATTGTTAGAACCTCCAATTTATGTTTCAATGATAACAACTATACAAACATATACATATATAGACCTTATCAAGATTGCAAGTATATGCTACAAGAAGACACCATGCTCGAAAATATTGAGACTTAAAGAGAAACGAAGATTCATTGACCATACTAAGGTTAATCTACTATAAAAGAGTCCAAGATATAATATTGTTAAGGTCTCCTTGAGTATATATGCATACACGAGCACACAATTTCATGTACATCAAAATTAAAGTGAAAAACATTTTTTACACCTCACAGACGTCTATGATAAAACCACAGACGTCTATGACAAATCTCAGGTTAAAAATTAAAACAAGTCACAGACGTCTGAGGATTTTACCACAGACGTCTATCATGGGCTGTAACGACCTGTATTTTTAACACTTTAAAAATACGAATTAAAATAAAAATTTGGATAAAAGTCCGAAGGAAATAAAATTTTGTGTTGTTAAATGTGAATTAAAAGTTAAAATACAAAACTGAAGTCTGAAATAACTTATTTGTAAATTAAATATGGATGTTAACTTGTATTGAATGTAAATAAGGAATTGAATTTGATTGTAAACAGCGAAATAAATAAAATGTTACATTTAATATTGAGGTTTTAATATTGAGGTTATAATATTGAAATCAACGTAAATGAATGTAATTTAATATTACTGTGAATTTAAATAAGATGATAGCTGAAGAAATGAAAGTAAATGAATTATAAACTATTGATAATAGTGTTTAAGTAAATGGTTGATTCAATAATGAAAGTGTAAATCGAAATAAAAGAATTCAATTGGAATTAAATAACTTGAATTTGAATTACAATATAATTGAATGCTGAATCTAATATAATCTTTTATACTGGATTTATAATGGAAAACTGCATTGTAAAAGATTGTTAATCACTGTGGAATTAAAAATGAAATTTGTGAACAATTGAAATTTGATTTAAAAGTTAATAATTTAAAATTGGGAATTTTATATTGAAATTAAACAGTAGAAATAGCCATTTTACAACTGTCTCGGATTTCGACGAAACCAGTTTCATCGGATCCGTAACAGTGAATTATTGTAAGGTTTCAATTTTCGTAACAATCGGACTTGTCGTTTGGCCGTGCGAGCTTGAAACGCGTAGAAATTTAATTTCGAATTTAATTAAAATAATCGACTTCAAAAGCTATCTTCCACATATGATTGAATTAGGCCTTGGGACTAGTTCCATTGCGTTCGGAATATGGGTAAAACCTTATAAACGCCTGGCGGTACGTCTCAATTGGAGTTCGGATGATTTTGGACCTAACTTTATAAATACGCTTGCAAACCGAGACAGTTTTATCATTATTTCATTTCAGAACCCTAATTTCGAACCATGGCCGCCACCTATTCCATGGCCAAAAATTGCCGATCTTCTTTCCTTAATATCTCTCAATCCGTTCAACGAAATCGAAAATTTCCAAAAGCAAAAGTGTAGATCTCGACGAGCTCTTCAAATCCATACGGTTGATTCGTGATAATTCATCATGGATTGGTTTAGATCTGGCTTTGAATGTCGTGCGTATTTTCACGTTTTTCGAGAAAACGGCGTGGCATGGGGCGGCGCAACTTCTTGCGTGGGTGGCTCTGCTGGGGACGCTCGCGTAGGAACATCCTGATCATCGTTCAGTCGACGTTGTAGGCGTGCGTGTGTTTGAATAGCACGGTCGAGTATGGGTTCGGCTGTTTTGTCCATACGTGAGGAAGAATAGTATGTGTTCTTTTTCTTTTAATTAATTATCTAAATTTTTAAATGTTCGATCGTTCTAACATATATAACTTTTGCATACGAGCTCGGATCGGCGTTCGGTTTTCTCCGTTGCGTTCGTATCGAAATTCCGGACAATATAAAGCTGGTTTGGTTGCATTCCGAGACTGTTCAAATTTGGGCCTTTATTTGGATTTTAAATCGTTGATAAATCCAAGGTGAGTGTTTATACGCTCACAATTGACTAAAATAACTTTTGTTAGTTAAATTTATATTCTGAAGTGATATGAAATTTATTGGCTATTGTTTGGTAGGTTTAATTATCATCTGTATTGATATATGAATTAATTGATAGAATTTAAATTGACCGTTAAAATAAATTTAAATTTAAATTGGCAGTATATTACTCGATATTGATAATTATAAAATTGTTGTGAATGCTATTGGCTTTATGGTTGATTGGTTGTGATGGATGTTATTGGTCGATATTGGTTGTTTATTTATTTTGATATATCATGCTATCATCATGTATATTGTTTATTGCATATAAACTGTAAACTGAATCATTTCGAATAAATTAAGAAATAGGTTGAAATGATATACCTATGACATCTATTTGGATTGAAATGATATATATCCATCCTTGAAATTAAAATTGAAATAATTATCCACTTGGCCATAGGTTAGAAAATTATATACGGACACCGGGTTGGTTAAATTAAATGATTTTAAAAGTTGTTTTGAAATTATTTAAATGAATTGATTTTAAGAATAAAATCCAATTTATGGAAATTGAATTATTTTGAATTGAAGATCGAGATGTTGGAATTTATACTTGGTAAATGAATTTGTTTAATTATTCGAAGTTTAGATTTTGAAGAAAAAGTTGAAATACGGCGTGAATTTTCGAAATCTGATTTGTTTTAAAAGATTGGACTTTTAATCAAACTCTGAATATTTCTAAGAAATTTATATGAAATGATATTTCAAGTTTGAGTTTGGAATTGAAATTTAATTTGAAATTGAGATTTATTTAATTTGGAATTGAATTGAAATTAAATTGAGATATAAATGGAATTATCAAATTTAGTTTTGAAATGTGAATATTTAAAGCTTTGAGATATATGGAAATTGAAATGGCTTATTTTGTGGTTCAAATATGTATTTGAAAGTGATAATTTGAAATGGTTTATTGAGAAGCTGAATCGACTTGAAATTGATGATTTGAGATTTGATTAAATTTTAAATTTTGGAATTCGAGTTTATGTGAATCGTTTTGTGGAATTTGAGGCGAAAAATGATTTTGAAATCGAAATGAGATTTTGAGGCGAAAAAAACGATTTTAAAATTGAAATGAGATATTGAGGCGAAAATGATTTTGAAATCGAAATGAGATATTGAGGTAAAAAATGATTTTGAAATCGAAATGAGATATTAAGGCGAAAAACGATTTTGAAATTGAAATGAGATATTGAGGCGAAAATGATTTTGAAATGAAATCGTATATTTTGAGTAGATATGACGATTTTGAAATTGAAATGAGATATTGAGGCGAAAATGATTTTGAAATGAAATCGTATATTTTGAGTAGATATGACGATTTTGAAATTGAAATGAGATATTGAGGCGAAAATGATTTTGAAATGAAATCGTATATTTTGAGTAGATATGATGATTTTGAAATGGCTTTGATTTTGAAGCGAATATGATATTCTTGATAATAATTATGAATTGATTTTGAAAATGTAAAAGAGCCATCGGTGTAATAATTACGTAGTTATTGAAGAGTTCGGGATCGGATATGGACATACTCTCTGTCGATACCGAAAACCACTTTAATAACTATTATACGCGGAGTGTTGATCCAGAATGAAGTGGATGGTTTGATGAACGCGTTGACTGAAGAAAGAGAACGATATTGGATGACCCCTGACATGACTAAAACAGGAGCCGCACCAGGCCATTGAGGTTCGCCACCTCTAGGGGACACACTTCTTCGTTACCATGTCTATTACTTTTGTGATTCGATTTGGGTACACCCCTCGATTTTGGGAGTGTTGTTTCGCGGTGTTGGGGTAGTAGCTGCTATGCCCAACATCAGTCCAGATCACGCAACTACTAGTATCCTAGTTGGTATTGCCTCATGTACCTTGTCATACTGATTATCCTATTCGCGACCACTACGATTTTGGTTTGTACCTTTAGTATATGGATTTCCCTCTGGTGACTTCCGGTTTTGGGGAAACTACGGTCTTGTATATGCTATTGGGAATAAAACTGTGTTAAGGGTGGAATGGGCCATGGCTTAACGCTAGGAATGATATTTTACTTTATGATAGACATTATTGTATATAGCGTATTCTATTACATAGTAGATAATTTAACGTATCCTTAGGAGATGGAAATCCCGAACATCTCTTAAGTTAATGCACGCACGTTAAACACTGGATAGGAGGTGTCTAAAACCCGTAAACATCTCCGACGCCGTTGCACTCATATTTACTTATTCGATTTAACTTACATGAGATATTTTAGTCCTGACTCGAGTGTTTTGTCTTTTCATTACGCTTGGGTCAACCTGAGCATTTCAGATAAGGTTGAAGATCTATTCTGGAGGATGAAGACGGAGTTTGGTATTACATCATTTGTATTCTACTACTGTATTATTTTCCGCTGCATTGTTGTATTATCTCTGTTATGTATGTAACTCTGATTTATGATGTATAATAATAATCAAATTTATTTATTTACCAGCTTCATGAACTGTTATTTTATTATTATATCTTGTTCCTTCCGCTGCGAGATTCTGAGTTTGTTTCTGTTCTTTCTTTTCTTTTTTTATTTAACCCCAATAACTATCTGTATTTTGGATTGTTTGAGTCGGCAAGTGTGTATGTTTTGTCGACTTGAACGGTCGAAAATGCGGGTCGTTACATGGGCAAAATTGTCACATTTGAAAAGACACTTCTATTTTGAATCAAAAGGAAATCACCTTTCCATAAAGAGTTGCAGCCACTAAAATGAAGAGACTTTCTCAAAGAGTAACAACTCTTCATCTGCAACTTTCTGAATCTATAAATACCACTTTGATTGAGAAGTAAAAATCACCGAACTTGAATTAATCTATTCTTTACTCTCTTGATTTCTAAGCACTCTCTTGCATATACACTGTTTACATACTCTCAATCCATTATAACCAAAATAGTATTTTGGTTAAATCACTTCCTACAGCTCAAAACATTTATATTCATATACTCAAAGTAGATCATAGGAAGATTTGTATTGTATGTCAAAAACTGTGTTATTGGAACACAAGATTGTCAGAGGTACTTTTGTATTAGCCTATTCCTTCGGGCGAAGTTAGGGTAATTTGTTTAAAGGAAATACCGAAGGGGAGCTTCAGGACTGGACGTAGGAGGGGAGGTCCGAACCAGTATAAAAACTCTGGTTAGCACTCTTTTTATATTTACTATTTATTATCCACTATTGCTTTGATTTATGTACTTGCATATTATACACAAGTTAGATAGTATACGATCCACAAGACTTTTAGTTGGTATCAGAGCAAGGTTATTTCAATCACAGTAACACGTAATTGAAATCATTAAAATGAAAAGTACATTTCAAGAAGGTCAATCAACTGCACGTCCACCACTATATACTAGTTCTAATTATGCTTATTGGTTAACACGCATGCGAATTTTTATGGAAGCAAATGGATTAAAAATATGGCTAGCAACTCAAAATAAATATGAAGCACCTGACACTGATATTGGTACATGGACCGATGCACCAAAATGTAGAGGCGTCTAACAATGCCAAAGCTATGAATGTTTTATTTTGCTCATGATAAAAATGAATTTTCACGAGTCATGCTTTGCACTGCTGCTTATGATATATGGCGTACATTACAAATTACCCATGAAGGCACAAACAAAGTTAAGCAAACAAAAATTTCTATTCTATAAAATCAATTTTCATCTTTTAAAATGAAATCAAGTGAGTCAATTATTGACATGTATGCTAGATTTCAAACTATAAAATACGACCTTATGGCACCAAGAGTTAAATTCACTGATTTTGATTTAGTCACACGAATTTTGAACTCTTTGAAAAACGAATGGGAAAGAAAAATTTTAACCATCGAAGAAGCTAACGATCTTGCCCATCTCAAAGTCAAAGAGTTAATAGGAAATCTGATGTCGTATGAAGCTAATTTACAGGCAAGAATAGAACAAAATCAAAAAGGAAAAACATCGCATTTTAGGCAAGTAACAACAACTCCGACTTGAAAGAAGATGAGATTGTTTTCATAGCCAAAAATTACAACCAGTTCAAGAACTTCAAAAGGATGACGAAATTTCAAAACAACAGCAACACAAATTCCTCAAATCAAACATCAATGAAGTGCTTCGGATGTGATAAATTTGGTCATATGAAGAAAGACTGTCCACTACTCAACAATGATAAAAAGAAAAACAAATTCGAAAATTTCAAGAAAAAGCGAAGAGCATTTCAAGTAACTTGGGATGACTCCGACTCTTTCTCATCATCCGATAACGACAGTGACTCAGAACAAGCAAATATTTACTTCATGGCTAACACAAATGAGGTACGTCCTGAATTAACATATGATGAAATTCTTGAAATTAGTATAGAATTAGATGGCAAGTATAGAGAATTAAAAAAATTAAGTAAAGAGAAAATGGAAAAATTAAATACAGCTGAATTAGAAATTGGATTGTTAAAAGATGAGAAAACTATTTTAGAAGAAGAATTATAATTAGCATAAAAAGAATGTAGAAAATTATCATCTCAAAATTCTACGTTACATGATATAAAAAATAAAAAAAATAGAGAATTATAAACTTGAAAAAGAAAAGAATGAATTAAAACAGAATTTAGAATTAGCTAAGTTAGAAATTTCTGATCATAAAAATAAATTAAATAAAATTATTAATAATGTTTCAAAATTTAATAAAGGAAAGCAAAATCTGGATAATTTGATAAAGATTTCAAAACCATCAGGAAATAGGAAGGGATTAGGATTTAACGAAAAAATTCATACATTCTAGAAATAATCTGGTTTCTAATAATAATCAAAGATTCAAGAAGTATAGTACATTATATACAAATTTTAGAAAAACAAAATCTAAACATGAAAATAAGGAAACAGAAATGATTAAAATATGGGTTCCTAAAACAAATAACAAATTGATTAGACCAAAACACATAGATGTATATCTAAAAGATATAGTTCATAATGAAAATTACATCTCTAAAGGTTCAAAACCCTCATGGGTATGACTACCTTCTCCTACTAACACATAGGACCCTAACGGAGAAATGGGGTACCAATTACTACTTTTTATTATTTTGTAGGTACTCAAAAACAAAACTAATAAGAAGAAATAAATACTCGATAGTGGATGCTCCAAACATATAAAGGGAAATGCACACATGCTATCAAACATCACTTACATGGACGGTGGCACGGTCACTTTTGCGAATAATTCCAAAGGATATGTTATTGGAATTGGAAACGTCATCAATGTTGGTATATCTACTTCTCCTATTATTTCAAATGTTTTATTAATTAAGAATTTAAAACATAATTTACTTAGTATAAGACAATTATGCGATAAGGGATTTAAAATCGATTTTGAAAAAGATAAATGCAATATCTACGATCAAAATAAAACTTTAATTTTGAAGGAACAAGAAATCAAAATATGTATATTCTAAACATGAATATTAATCATAATAATGATTTATGCTTAACCGCAAATCCTGATGATCCATGGATATGGCATAAAAGATTTTATCACATAAATTTCAAATATATAAACAAATTAGCTAAAAACAATTTGGTAAGAGGATTACCCAAAATAAATTTCGAAGTTAAAAATCTATGTGATGCATATCAACTTGGAAAATTAAAGAAAAGCTCGTTTAAATCTAAAAAGAAATCTCTACTAAACAACCTCTTGAATTACTTCATTTGGACTTATTTGGTCCAACTCAAGTACGATCGATAAATCACAATAAATATGTCTTTGTAATTATAGATGATTTTTCAAGATAATTGGACGCTATTTTTAAAACATAAAAGTGATACATTTGAAATGTTTAAAAAAAATTCAAAACGAATTAAGACTCTAATAGATTTTAAAAAAAGTATAAGAAGGATCACGGTGGAGAATTTGAAAATGAATTATTTACAAACTTTTGTAATAAAAAGGGAATTACCCATAATTTTTCATTTCCACGAACACCACAACCAAATGGAGTAGTTGAAAGAAAAAATCGCACTTTGCAAGAATGTGCTCGAACTCTCCTAAATGGCAGTGGCTTACCAAAGAACTTTTGGGCCGAAGTACTTGTTACTGCATGTTACGTATTAAATCGTGTAACTCCTAAACCTATGACTAAAAATACATGTTATGAAATGTTCTACCCAAAAAAACCAAAAGTATCATATTTTCAAATATTTGGATCAAAATGCTTTATTCTAAATACAAAAGATAATCTTGGTAAATTCGATTCAAAAGCAGATGAAGAAATTTTTGTTGGATATCCCGATCAAAGTAAAGCATACAGAATTTTTAACAAACGAACAAATGTTATAGAGGAAAGTCTTCATGTTTCGTTTGATGAAAACTTTAAAAATATAAGTAAAGACGATGAAGAAATTTTCGATACTAATCAAAATAAAACCATTGAAATTATGATTGAAAATAATAGTGATAATCAAAATAACAGTAATTCGAAAACACCACCCCGTATTTTAAAAGATCATCCTATTGATATAAAGTTTCGACTAGAAGACAAATTAATAAAATGAGTAATGTAGCATTTATATCTGATTTTGAACCAAAAAATTACAAGGAAGCATCAAATGATGATTTTTGGATTTTAGCAATGCAAGAAGAACTTAATCAATTTGAACGAAATAATGTTTGGGAACTAGTACCAAGGCCAAACTATTAATCGGTAATTGAAACAAAATGGGTTTTTAAAAACAAAGCTAATGAAAATGAAAGTATTATACGTAATAAAGCAAGATTAGTGGCACAGGGATACAATCAAGAAGAAGTAATTGATTATGAAGAGACTTTTGCACCGGCAGCATGCCATGAAGCCATAAGAATAGTACTTGCTTTTGCGTGTCATCGTAACTTTAAGCTATTTCAAATGGATGTTAAAAGTGCTTTCTTAAACGGTTTTATAAAAGAAAATGTTTACGTTGAACAACCACCACTATTTGTTCTTGAAAAATATCCAGATCATGTTTTTAAACTTAAAAAAGCATTATATGGTTTAAAACAAGCACTCGAACTTGGTATGATCGATTAAAATCACATTTAATTAATTCCGGTTTTCAAATTGGTAAAATAGATGCAACATTATTTATTAAATGTGAATAGAAGGATATATTAATTGTTCAAATTTATGTTGATGATATTATATTTGAATCTACTAACAAAAATTTATGTAATGAATTGTCTACAATAATGACAAATGAATTTGAAATGTCTCATATGGGTGAATTAAATTTCTTTTAGGATTACAAATAAAATAATTAAATAATAGAATTTTTATAAATCAAGAAAAATATTGTAAAGTGTTACTGAAATGTTTTGGAATGATAATACATCAAGTAGATCCACTCCAATGAGTACTACTACTCATCTAGACAAAGATGAACATGGAAAAGAGTTCGATCGAAAACTATATCGAAGCATAATAGGATCCTTACTATACTTAACCGCTAGTAGACCGAATATTATGATGAGTATTTGTTTATGTGCAAGATTTCAAGCACAACCTAAAGAATCCCATCATCGGGCAGTTAAACGGAATTTACGATATTTAACCCACACTAAAGATTATGGTCTATTTTATCCAAAGGCGGTATGTTTGAACTTGTATCTTACAGTGATGCGGATTTCGGTGAATGTAAATCGGATAGAAAAAGTACAAGTGGCACATGTTACTTTATTGGTCAATCGTTAGTTTCGTGGTTTAGTAAAAAAGCAAAATTGTGTTTCTCTTACAACATGTGAAGCCGAATATATTTCTGCTGCCTTAGCTTGTGTTCAAGTAATATATATGCAACAAACATTTAAAGACTATGGAAAAATAATAAACAAATCTCTAATATATTGCGATAATACTAGTGCTATAAATTTATCTAAAAATCTAAATAATCATTCACGAACAAAATATATAGATATTCGTCACTATTTTCTGAGAGATAATGCTGAAAAAGAAATAATAACTCTAGAATTTGCTAATACCGAAAATCAAATAGCTGATATTTTTACAAAACTGCTAAGTGAACTAACTTTTATTAAGTTAAGACGAAATCTAGGAATTTGTTCGTTCAATGAATTGATTAACAAAAGTTCTTGAAATAATGTTTTGTTCACTTAAATTTGTAATAGCTTATATGAAATTTCAACTGAACAATTAATTTTATAACTTAGAATGAACAACAACCGCATAATTTTTTTTTAACAACCAGTTAAAACAAACCAATATCTGTTAACTTCCTATGGGTTAACTCATTTTTCTCAACTACTTTTCTAAATATAGCTAAATTTTAACTTATAAATTCAGTTAAATATTACTTAAAATAAATAAACACAACTAAATTATTACAGCAAATAATAAAATCTCTTTCGATCAAGACTCCACCTATTCAACTATCGACTATAAATCCCCCTTGTCAAATAGCACTTACGTATCACCAACTAAAGCCACACCGACATCAACTCGTTCAAACTCTCTAAACATTGTTGCATCCCCAACATACCACACCGGCTTTTCTCCCAAAGGAAAGAAAGCTAAACGATCAATTGATCTGAAATCAACATCTCTCACCGACAAAGTCGATGAGATATATCACTACTAATAATAAATGATCAGCGTTTAACGTGAAATGTATTATGAGCAACGACGTCAAGGATCTCATCTAAATTTTCTTGAAAAGTGTATTATAGCAATTTGTGGTCATTCACCAACAAAAAATTGCATACATCAAAAGTCTCCTGGATTACAAGTAACTCCTAAAAAATCGCATAACATTACTCCGAGAAATTTGTGCAAACCGGGACCATCAAACCAAGCCTGGATTGACACTCCAGCTCGTCCATGTTGGTCTCCACTAAAGCCATTACTTGGCGATACAAAAGTTGAACCAAATTCATGGTATATACAACAAATCAATAATTCATAATTCTCCGATAAAAACTAAAACTTATGTTACACATCATATTTATTTATTTTAAGTATGTATACTGTTTATTCTATTAAATTTTTAATAAAATTTTCATTCATATTAAAAAATTTCTCTAGATGACAGAAATTACATATCACAGACGTCTATCATCAGTTACAGGAAAATTTTCCCTGTAACCACAAACGTCTGTGGAAAACTCACAAACGTCCGTGAAGACTCTCTGTCTAAAACTTCTGTAGCCACAGACGTCTGTGGAACCATCACAAACGTCTGTCGAATCTCTCTGCTTCATTTTAATTGAAGCCACAAACGTCCGTGACTTCCTCACAGTCGTCTGTCATTGCTCTGGCAACAATTTTTCAGCAGCCGTATATAAAGAACTTTACCTTTCTCTTTACTTTACCTTCATTTCAACTCCTAATTCCTAAAACTCTAGCTCTCAAAAACACTCAAATTCTTAAATCAATGGCTCCCAAGAAGGTTACCATCTCCAGGAAGCAAAAGCAAGGCCAATCTTCATCCTCCTCTCAAGCACCAGTCACCCAAGCTCACATTAACCAATGGCTCCGCAATAATCCCAATGCAATCAAATGATTCGAGGCGCTTACCCAAAAGAAGATCCACTCTGGTCATTTTTATCGCCTTGGAAATGTAATGGAATATGAAATCCTAGTAATTACTATGGATGCTGGTTGTTGCAATTTGATTATCTATGATGCAAATAAGGTAATCATTGATCCTCTAGCTATTTATCTCTTCTACTCCAATCGATGTAGTTCAAAGATTTGGAATCTAGATAACGATGATGGTTGGTTATGGTCAAGTGTTTATGGGAAAGAAATTAAATTTGATGTGTATACCGTTGGTTGTATTTTAGGACATTCTTATGAGGGGATTGATTTAACCGATATACCGGATCACAGTCTTCTACTTAGGGATGAAGTTACCCATCAAATATGGGAAGATAGAATGCCACAATCTAAATCCATTTACCTTCAACCACGAGCTAGACTATTAAATCGAATGATAATTAATACCATCATTCCTCGTCTAGGAAGTCACAAACAAATTCATCCCAATGACATAGATCTTTGTATGCAATATTTGGTCATCTACCGGTTAATTGGGCAAAACTCATTCATAACCAAATTAAATGATTTTGGTCTACACATCGTCGTTCCATTATTTATGCTCCATATATAATGCGCATCTTGTAAAATCTTGGAGTTCCTTCGTATATCTCACAATACGAAGAAATTCCAACCAAAGATAGTGGACCACGATATCTTTCACTGATGCATCTTCCAAATAGTCCACCTCGTATCATTCCCTTCAACCAATGGACTCAACAAGAACAAGAACATCATGGTCATCCTCAAACTAGCGCTTCTCAACAAACCTACTCCCCTCATCCTTCCCAACATCCACCTTCCTCTAGTCATGGACTGAATATTATTCGGACTCCAAAATTGAAGAAGCTCGGGTTGAGCTAATGCCAAATGAATCTCTTCGTGATTTGGCAATCAAAAGCCAAAAATAATCATGACCAATCAATGAGCTTTAAACAGAAAAATGACCGGATTGGAACGCTCTTTCTCCACTAGGATGACAAAGATGGAGAAGACTCTGGACAAAGTGGTCTTCACTTTAGGGAAAGTGATGCGCAAAGTACATGGAAATCTTCCTCACCCTCATCATCTTCACCTTCTCCAACACCTCCACCTCGGGTTCAAACACCAATTTATCATTCTCAAGCCTTGCCCGAAGGTACGTCACACGATAGAGGTAACCGAGGAAAGACTCCTATGCAAGCACAAGCCGAGTAAGAAGAAGAAGACAGTGATGAAATGTACGTCTCTGGTACTCCACATTTTGAACAATCAACTTACATGGAATTTCAAGGCCTTTCAATCAATGAAGATGAGGAGTACAACGACCAGAGGCAAGGGCCAGGTACATATGAGCAGGATCCATCCATCTACTGGGAGTATTACGAGAACTACGAAGGCCTATCTTATTCCCAAAATCAGTATAATTAGACTTTGTTTTCTTTTATTTTGCAACTCTTGTGATTGTTTGTTTTCCTATGTATAACTTTTGTTACAATTGCTTCTAATTTTTGCTTTGAACTTTCATATTTGATTTTCCATAATCTGAAGTAATGACATGCTATTACCATTTATATATATTGTTTCCCTCGTTTTGATAATGACAAAGGGGGATAAATTTATGCATATACATAGGGGGAGACAAACAAAAACAAACATAATAATACTTTCATTTTATAGTTAACAAGTACGAAGGCACGTCCGATGGACGTGATAAGGCAAACATGTGTAAAATTGGTTGGGTGCGAAGAGAACTATGTGGAATGTGTATTGTGGAAAAAAATTACTGTGTGAATTCATTTTGTTGTCCAACCTGCATATTTTGTCAATGTTTTATCAGAAATTGATGGGGGAAATGAAGTAAGGCAACTACCTCAGTTCAATTAGCAGGTATCTTTCTCCAGCTTGCTACTGGTCATTATTTTGCCCATCTATACTTGTAACAAATAGAATTCAATGAATAGAGGTTTGGCGATGTCTTTTTGAAATTCGTAAAAAACCTTATTCAATTCACAGTTGGTTTACTATGCGAACTACCATTCTCTGCCCAACCGTCCATCGACGGATGTCGCTATAAGTTTGGAAGCAACACCACCGCCAACCACTGAAAATAAAACCGTTGTGATAACCAAATATTTTGCAGTTGTAGCACATATCCGTCGTTTGATTTTTTTAGTAAATAGAAACTAAATATCCGTAGCTGTTAAATGCACATACGTGCGTTGTATACTCAAATATAAAGTTGTTTTACGTTAAACTTGTGCAGACTGCAGAAATCAATGTGGTAGACCGGTATGCATGAAAGTGTAATACATACAGGACGCAATATTTTTCAACAAATTCTTATTTATAAGTTTGGCATATGCACATGCTCTGTCTGTACATAGTGAAGGCCTTATGCACACTTCCTCATTGGGACCTACCATAGATTGATGTGAAATTGTTGGTTTCAATATGTAGTAAACAGCTGATAGCATTGCATTTCGAGTGGTAGATATATGCTCACAATCCTTATGACAGAAAAGTCATGTGCATTTGTACGTTACAAGTTTTCCCAATTCCCAATTATCTTGATGTATATCAAGATAAGACAGCGAGTCAGCATTCGTCCAACTATTTAGTCCATGATGCATTAATGATATTTCATAAAAATCCCAAAGTATATTAGAGTATTATATTCAGATATTCAACTGTTGCTGTATCGTGTGCATAAGAAACGTATATGTTTGAGGCAATATGACTTTCGAACATGATGATATACACACACAATCAAGGCCTACTGCAGTCAAACTTATAAAATTCAAAACCCAAATATTTCGTAACTGTAAATAGTTGAAAGTCGGTAATATATAAGTCATTTAAGTCAAACTCAGATGACAGTAATATGGGATCATATTTAAAGGAAGCTTGTTTGTTTCAAAAGCCGACTCATGTGTTAAAAGAGTATAAGCTGACAAAATCAGTATGGAT
Source organism: Allium fistulosum (assembly GCA_030737815.1). NCBI lineage: Eukaryota > Viridiplantae > Streptophyta > Magnoliopsida > Asparagales > Amaryllidaceae > Allium > Allium fistulosum. Next base: position 1,178,335,012 of record CM060902.1, read on the forward strand.
ATGAGACTGTTCGTTTAAAACTGCATATAGGATGAAAACTATATGAGTCTGTATGTATTCGGAGGCTGCACATGTAAATTCCAAATCTACAAAAAACGTAGTAATCAAAAGTGTACAGGTTAAAAACATAAATAATTTGAATTGTTTTCGCAAGCAAAACCGCTTTGCATTAAGAACATGAACATGTAAGATTTGCATAGATGCCAAAGTTGATACACACAGATGTGTGTTACAGTCTGAATATGTGTCCGTATATAGTTTGAAACTCAGCAAAGTTAGTACATATATGCTATCCAAAGTTGATTCAGGGAGAAAGTTCATATATTTGGAGTTGTAAATCGTGTAAGTTAATGTATTAGAATTCACATAAGTAGAAAAATGTATGATCCATAAATTCATGTGTATAAAAGCACATTAGTCAAAGCCTATGCACAAACTCCCAATCAGTTTATATATGCAACAGTGATATGGTTGAGGGTGACATTCACAGAAAGATGACAGGTTTTAAATCACGGGCGTTGAAGACCAACAGGCGTGTGCCGTCGTAAAATCTAGACGTATGTAAAATAGACATACATAACTGAAATGTGTTTAAGTAGGGATAATTGTTAGGGTAAAGACAGTGAATGAGATGAAAACATGATGTAATTGCAGTGTATGAAGGTGAACGATCGGTCAAAGCAAGGTTTCTAAATTTGTAGTACACGGAACAAAAATGTGGAAAGCAAATCATAAATTTCAGCATTGGTAAAGGAGTGATAAAAATTACAGTGGTTATTTGGGAAAAAAATACACAACGTTGCAACGACGAACAAACTTATGTAAGCAAATACAATACGGGAAGAAAGAAGGAAAAAAAGGTGCATGCAATAAGAGCATTAGCGCAAACGGTCTGCGAGAAAATGATCAACAATCTTATCACACTGTTCAATCTGCAAAAGGAATAAAAATTATGATAGGTATAATAGGAATAAATACAATGAGGCACATGCATGTATATAGACATATATAAACATATATGTATATATAGGTATACACACATGCGCGCGCGCGTGCGCGCACACACACACACACACACATATATATATATATATGTGTGTGTACATATATGTGTATATATATGTACATATATGTATATACACACACACACATATATATGTGTGTGTGTGTATATGCATACAATGAATGCAGAAGTACATATATTGTAGCATATCACTTCAGGAGTGAAAAAAGCATCCAAGTCGTCATTGTCAGAACATTGGGGAAGAAGTTGCGGTTCAGCGGTTAGTGGCACTTGTACATCACCGTCGTAAAAGTGAAAAAATTTGTCATTTTTTCCATGATTTTTTCAGTAAGTGGATGAAGTGGAAGATGAATGTTGTTGTTCCGGTTGTTATCATTTTCCGATTGAGCAGGAGGAACGCTGTGTTTTTCGACGGTGTCTGAAGCTCCTACCTTATCATCAGCAAATGAGTGAACCTGCTTTGTTAGACGTGTGCTTTTACGTTCGAGTTTCTCTGTGGAAGTGGATGTTGTAGTGTCTTTATTGTGTAGTAAAGATTTTCACTGCGTGGTAAAAATTATATGTTAGCTGCGAAATAAAATGGTAGAAAATCGATTTTACTATGGAAGGTGACAATGGAGGGCAGTACATACTGTATAGGGTACGAGGGAGGGAGTTAAAAAAATAAGCGGGGAAGCAAGAGAGAATGAAGTAGTACCTTTGTAAATATACTGGAGAGGAAAAGTGCAGTCAGTTTTGTAGGAGAAGGAAAGCAAGTAGAGCTTATATAGTAATAAAAATAGGGGAACGTATATAGTTAGTATGATGTGGGGTGATAAGTGGGCAATTTGATGGGGAGGAAAAAGGGGAGTTGAAAGTGGAATGAGTTGAATTGGTTATGTGTAAAGACAATTATAAGGTCCGGGATGCAATGACGGGGCGTTCAGAATAGAGATTTGACCGTGTGTATAGTGAAGTAAAAGGTTATTTTAAGGTTATAGTTTTAGAATTGTGCAATTGAAACTTAAAAAAAAGGATGAGTGCTTAGACTTTATGTTAGGTAGCTGCAAATTATTACGGAAAGAGGCAGAGGTGGAATAATATTTTGTATGCTGGTGAGGTAAAAGGATGGATGAAAAGTTGATTGTGACAGAGGGGAAAAGTAAGAGATGTACAACATGCATAAATAATAGAAGCCGTTAGGGTAGGGCATGTGAAAAACTGAGGTGTAGATGTATATTTATACGATGGCAGGAACCAAATATCAGCATCATGCAGTTAATTGGAAAGTATGGAATATAATACCGCGGTAGGGTGTAAATAATTTGCAGGAGGACAGAGGTGTAAGCAAGTTGCAGCAACAATATAGTGGTGAAGTAAAGTAAAAAATAATCATTTGGTTTAGCTATAGCAGGGTTTAATGGCTAACAATATAGTGGTTCTTCGTGCTTTTGTTATCTCTCGAAACACAAAAAACAAAATAAACTTGTTTTCTATTTTACATGTTAATTTCATTTTTCAAATTTTTTTGTTTTTCCACAATACATACAACGGACGTGCTTTTGTATAGACGAAAACACAAAACTAAAAACGACAAGCCAAACGGGGCCTTATATTGGTGGGCCAAAGTTGTAAGAAAGTTGGACAGTGCCTATTGCTATACTCACTACAAGGGGAAACACGTTTTCCGACGGCCAAAAGCCGTCGGCGGCCGTCGGAAACCGTCGGCCGCCGTCGGAAATAGCCGTCGGAAATGGCTTTGTCGGGAAGCAGTATTTCCGACGGCTTCCGACGGACGCTGTCGTATTCATTCCCGACGGATCCAGACGGTTACCGATGGTTTCCGACGCCCGTCGGAAACCGTCGGAAACAGGCCGCCGTTATCCGTCGAAAACCGACGGAAATTTTGACCAGTAAGCTGTCGGAAGTCGTCGGAAATCTGCTGTTTTTTTTTACATTTGCTGCACATTTAGCCTTCCAACCACATTTCTCTTCCAAACATTAGAATATCAATACTGCACAATCTAATATACAATAGTCCAACCAAATATTCAAACCCAAACCACAAAATATTTAATAAACACACAAATAAATAAAATTACATCAAAATATAAATAACCATTCCAACATTAACATAATCCTAACAATAACTGTTCTACCATGTTGTTAATACACAAATTCATCAATATTCTCATACACGTTCTCATACTACCATAGAACCAAATGTGTCAAACATAATTATACATAAATCAACAATTACCTACGTCGTCTATCAAATCATTCTAAATTAAAACAAAACATACCTGAACGAACAAGAAAGCAAGTAATGAATCAATCTCCTGCAGATCCAGAGCCAGCCGAGGAAGGAAAGTGACCACCACCCTGCTGCTGCTGCTGCTGCATGTACTCTAACAACCGTGCGGTGTGCATGGCCTGTTGGCGGTTCTGCTCCTCCAATTGGGCAACTCTAGTCCGCAACTCTTCTATATCTACAAGATCGCTCTGATGTCTACTCCGTCGTCCCCTACTCTGACTACTGGACTGCAATAATTGAAAAATAAATAAAATCCAAGTTTATTGTTTTGAAAAAGTGAAAATATCATATTTTAAGAAAAAGTAAATTATTTACCGCTAAATTGCCAAATCCGTATCGTCAACCATGCTCTGCTGGATCCATAACGAACTCAAAAATAACGTCTTCCTCATTGGTCGTCAGCTGATCTCGACCCGTGTCAGCAAGGAGTTTCTGCCGCTGCTCCATAAACTTCTCCTGCATTAACAAATAAATAATATCATATCTTATGTCATCATAGTTTAACAATTAAAACAATTACTAATACTGAATAAAATAAAATATGCTTACATGGCTTTTGCTGGATTTATCGTCCTGCCATGTGTACGAAACAGTCCCGTCTGGATTAACATGCTCGACAGCATGCGTACGGGTGAACACGTCCATATAGCTGACAGGACCATGTGACTCGGCTTCCTGAAGTTGATTGTTACATACAATTATTATACATTTAAAATCATATAGTATAAACTATTTACATTTATTATTCAGTAAATTTAACAACTCCTGTCGATACTACTGAAACGACTTCGATCCTCCACGATGAGTGACGGGATTCTTATTTCTATTTGCAGAGTTTCTATCCGACTCTGCCTGTACATTCAAAATTTTATACGTTATTTTTCGATCACGTCAAATTAATAATTCAAAAAAAATTAGTATACTTGCCTTCGCCTCGTCCGTGTCCCAGTATCTCAACCAAGCTTGCCACACGCTCTCTCCCATCCACCATGGTTTCTTACCAGATTTCTTAATCTCAGATATCGTATCCCTGTAGTTCTTGTGCATCTTCTTCATCCAGTATGCTCGTGCCAGCATCATATCATCTGTCTGGATGTCTATCTCAGCCTGTGTTAAAAAAAAGATTACACTTTAAACGATATAAACAGTAAAAAAACGACAAAAACGAATTAAAAATGGAAAACAGAAAAATATGCATACTAGGACATCCTGCCATATGCACTCTATGATGTGAGGAGGGATGTTATCCCACTTCGGCCAGCAGGCACTCATCCTACTGCGATAAGAAGCTCTAGAGACGTCCAACACAACCTTAGAAGGAAGTAGATCGAACCCCCTGTTTTTAAGTACGATATAGATAAGTACGTACGTATATCATAGAAAAAATAAGATGCTGAATAAAATTTAATTCTTACTCATCTACTCTAGGGACTAACGATACAACTGCACGCTGTGGCTCTTGCGATGGGCCAATGCCATCGCCTCCTGACGATCGGGAAGAGCTCCTACCTCTACATGACATATTGATAAACATGTGACATATACACATCATTATATAAGAGAATAAAAACATGATAATTAATATATTTCATATGAAAATGACATCAACGGTATAAATTGCTTAATTAATAACTGAAATGGAAATAGAAATGGAAGTGTGTTATACCTGATTCATAATGGGTGTACTATTCCAACGATAAGCAGAGTTCATTGCATTTTCAATAAAAATTGCTAAATAAATGACAAATGGAAATAACATAAAACATGCAAAAAATAGTAAACGGATTTGGTTTCATATAGTTACATCAATTTCATAATACATCAAGAATTCAACATAGTTACATCAATTGCAAAAAACAGATTCAGATTTATATCAGTCATCATCGTCTTCTGATTTAGATTCGGTCTCGTTTTCGACGATATTTTCTTCCGCACTGTCAAACGCTTCTACCAAAACATTTGTTTCATCGATCAAAGGACCAAAATCTGTATGATCGTCTGTAATTATTATTTCGTTATTTTGCTCAAGATCTGCCTGATAAGCTTGTTCATCCGGAATATTCTTCCCATCAAATGTGAATCTGGCCTTTGTTTTAAAAACTACAGACCAATCTGCTTTATCTCTTTTTAGAGACGGATAAGGAGGGTAATAAACTTGCAATGCTTGTTTGGCTAGTACAAAAGGATCATACTTGTGATAGTGCGATGTATGCTTTATTTCGATAAGATTATAATCCTTGTGCACATTAATTCCAGAACCTGGAACATTGCTAAACCAATTGCATCTAAATAGAAACACCTCCTCTGCGGGTCGTGAGAAATATGTCAGTTGCAAAATTTGTGTCAGAACGCCATAAAAATCATTTAAATGATTTTCTGGATCGTCACTACCTTTAACAAATACACCAGTATTATTTGTTAATTTTTCTGCACCGTATTCTTTGGTGTTAAATTTATATCCATTGACGAAATATATTGGATACGTCTTGACCACTCTTTTTGGTCCCATCGCTAGATGTTTCAACCCTTCGTCAACAACACAATTTCTCGCCTCATAAACGTAATTTGGAAGCTCAGGACGTTTGCATAATTCTTCTATATCACGTCTTGATTTCAAATCATCCTTCGTCTTCCCTTTCACATTCAAAATTGTGTTAAAAACATTATCAAATACATTTTTCTCATTGTGCATCACATCTATGTTATGGCGAAGCAGAAGATGTTTCCAATACGGCAACTCCCAAAAAATAGTTTGTTTGCACCAGTTATGAACAACTGATTTGCCTTGAATTTCTGTTTGCTCGCCCATTTCATATATCTTTGGATAGTCCTTAACAAGTTCATATATGTCTTCGCTTGACTATATCGTCGGTGGTTGTCTGGTTTCTACTCTATTAGCTAAAAAGTTTTTCTTGTCTCCTTTGAAGGGATGATTTACATGGAGAAAATATCGATGACAGTCAAACCATGAAATTTTCTTACCATGAGGTAAAGAAAACGCTCGTGTTTCATCCATGCAATATGGACATGCTAGACGACCGGCAGTACTCCATCTCGAAAGCATTGCATAGGCAGAAAAATCACTTATAGTCCACAACAAAGAAGCAAACATACGAAAATTTTTCTTCTTGGACACATCGTATGTTTCTACTCCTTCGTTCCACAGTATTTTTAACTCCTCAATCAACGGTTGTAAATATACATCGATTCCTTGTGTCGGATCGTCGGGGCCAGGAACGACAACAGTAAGAAACATATATTGCGTTTTCATACACATCCATGGAGGTAAATTATACGGTGTGATGATAATGGGCCAGGATGAATATTTAGAACCAAATTGAGAAAATGGAGAAAAACCGTCCGTACATAATCCTAATCTAACATTTCGACTCTCCGCTGCAAAATTTGGATACGTTTTATCGAAATGCTTCCATGCTTCTCCATCGGCCGGATGTGTCAACGTACCCTCTTCCTTTGTTCTCACACTATGCCACCTCATATTAGACGCAGTTACAGAAGATGCATATAATCTTTGAAGTCTTGGAGTTATGGGTAAGTAGTGCATACGCTTGTATGGAACTTCCTTCCCCTTCTTTTTTCTTGGTTTGTATCTCTCCTGGTTACAAACTTTACAATTTCTAAGGTTTGCGTCTTCTTTCCAAAACAACATGCATCCTTTTAAACATGTATCTATTTTCTGATACGGTAAACCAAAAGCCGACATAAGTTTTTTAACTTCGTAGTGATTTTCACACATTTGATTATCGGGCAGCATATGTCTTTTTGCAGCTTGTACAACAGCCATAAACCCAGCTTCGGTGATGTTGTATTTTGACTTCATCGCAATGTATTCTGCGATTACTGACAGCTGAGTGCCGCTTTTACAACCATCCCAAATAGGTTTCTTAGCTGCATCTAGTAAATCATAAAAAATTTTAGCTTCAATATTTGGTTCTTCAACATTTCCATCATCGTCGTCAACTTCAACCATAGGAAACATTGATCGTGCTGCATCTTCGACCATATTTTCTATACGGGTCGTTGAAACTATTTCGTTAACGACACTTTCAGACTCTACAGAAGTATTTGCTACAACTTCTCCATGTCGATCCCAAACATAATATTCGGGTGCGAAACCGTGTTTGCACAAATGAACTTTCACAACATCTGGTAACAAATACTTCAAATGTCTACACCTACTACACGGACAATGAATTTCTGGATCGTTTCCGTTATTACTTAAAGCGAATTCAACAAACACGTTTATACCATTATAAAAATCTTCTTTTATTGAGCCCCTCAGTCCTTTTCTTTGGTACATCCATCTCCTCCGATCAACAAAATAATCAATCATTTTTCCTATTTGACAAAATGAGAAGTTCAAAATTTAATATTTATTTTGAAGAATACAAATTCGAAAAAGATTATTTTCATGGTCGTATAATATTTTGAATTTAAAGAACAGCTTCACAAATTTAAAAATATTTTCAAATAGGACACATTTTATTTTTTAACGTAACGATTTAAAAATATATATAATTTTTTTTTCATTGGTCAGGCATCCTACTTCCCATTACAAACACAGTAAGCATTTACATTTCGTATATTACTTCGTCTCAAACGATTCAACAAAATTTCGGCAGCATTTCCCTTTTGTTCCCTACATTGTACACAAATGCGTGTACGCAGGAAACAAAAAAGAAAAGTTAGGCCGAAATTTTATGAACCGTTTGAGACGAAATAGTATACAAAATGTAAATGCTTACTGTGTTCATAACTTGTCCAATACAGGGACAAATCCGACAAACATTGTACCAGATGAATATAAATGGTCGTTTTTCGAAAAGAACGACTATTTATACAACGATCATGTACAACACTCGTCAGACGGGGCCAAAAACTCTCTAAGGGACATTTGTCAGTTACATGCGCGCATTTTACAAAAAAATACGGTTTTACTCAATGTTCACATTTACAAAAATATATATTAATTTAACACATTTATTCAACGTATTATATCAACTTAAGGCTGTTTTAACATTTTTGTCATTTTTCAATACACACAATATAATTTAGAGTAATGCATTTTTTTGTTTCATAAGTAAATACGCGCACAATATAATACTCCTAGTTCATTCAATCAATTTATCTTATTCCAAATAACGTATACAATCGTCGAGTCAAGGCATACACAACAATTTACATATACATGAACAACGACAAATTATACGTATTTTTCACAATTTCACGATAAAAGATGAAATCGGTATACCATGTCATGCTATAAACTGTTATTACGCTATTGGAAACAATTGCAATCACTAATTAGTCCTAATTTATCAATTTATGCAAATCTAGAATTAGGGTAAAAACTGAATTTTTCACAAAAATAAGAGATTATACATGAGATTAAGAGTAACGGAGGTTGATTAGGGAGCCTTGGAAGATCCGGAAGCTAGAAATTAGGGATTGGAAGTTTGGAGGTTGAATTTGGGGGTTTTTTGGGGGAATTTTCGTATGAAGAGGAGTAGGAAGAAGGCACTCGGCTGGAGGTATAATCGCAAATTTCCGACGGCCGCCGACGGCCCGTCGGAAGCCGTCGAAAATTTGCCGTCGGAAGCCGTCGCCCCATGCTGCCGGTTTCAAGCCTTTTTCTAGTAGTGACTACTTTAATGCAGAGTACATATGTTGGCGTACGGGTTGGTATAGTGGATTTTCCATCCACTAATGAGGATGCACGTTGTCCTTGTGCTAAGTGAAATATGAAAGCAATAAAAAATTGGGTGATCAAGTCAGTAGAGAAAGCAAATAAACATTATTTAACAATAGCTCAGAAATATTAAAAAGTTGTGATAACTGAGCATTCATTATGTCTAGCAAAGAAAGCACGTGGTAGTGATTTTTGTCTGAATAAAAATATGAAATAATGTTAAATGCACATACATATACATGCGCGTGTATGTGTTTGTGTATCACAAATGTATGTATTGTGTTATAATATTAGTACCGCACAAGTGGTTTATAAATATCGATAACTTGAACAATGTGAAATTAATAGTGGTGCAACTGTTATACATGTAAAAGCTAGTTGTATAAGTGAAAATTTGTAAAAGGTGACAAATTTAAGTAAAAAGTGGATGGAATCTTTAAAATATAAGGTACCATATTTAAGTCTTTTATTCGTTGTGCAACCGTACTATACTGTGACAGTGCATACCGAAAGCTGCAGTACAGAGGTTGACTTCCGTGTATTACAAATGCATTCATTAAAGATGAAAGGTAGGAAGCAGTATAGATTATCAAACCTTTAAACTATAGTCACCTAATATGTTGTCTGTAAAATGATTTGACTGACTTGAAGATTACATACATGGATTGCAATAGTTTGAGAAAAGCATATATTTTTGTCAACAGTAATTACATGCAACCAAATTTGCAGAGAGGAAAACAAACTGTTGTAAACAGGCTGACAAAGTTATGCAGTCATTCGTCATGTTAAAAAACATACATTATAGTTTTAGGACTGAATGTTACTTACACAAAAACTGCTTATAGCAGAAAATAGACAACAGAAAATATGTATGTAAAAGATGGACTGTATATGAACAGAAACTGTGATGAAGAAAGATAGTCGGCCTAAATCTTGGTACATATGGAGCATGTGGTATAAGGCTGTGTTGTATTTTGATGAGTGCAAGGAAGAAACAGCAGTGTTATCATCGATGAAGCATACATCGTCTCTAGGTTTGTGGTGCGCAAGAGAGTGGAAAATGATTGGTCCTGTAGATGAAAATGTCACAGTCATCAGCAGTGAACTCAGCAAAAATCATAAAAACTGAATAAAAAATATAGTTATAGTATGTGTACCATTTTTCGTTTTGAATTTTTGCAGTTTGTACTAATATGTTTTTTGTTTGACGCCCAATTCCTCATTGTAAAAGTACGAATATTTTCAACTACAATTACGGTTAGTGGTAAAAAGTTGCGAAGGTACGATAAGTTCCTAATTTTCAAATATTGTTGTTCCTATATATAATTGAAGAAGAAGATATTATGTACGGAAAATGGTAAGGTACATCCGTTTTTATTCCACAAACATTTGGGTTCAAAGGATTGCGGTGGGTAAAATAATGCACATGGTCAGTGAGAACATTAAATGCTGACAAAAAATTGACAATTGGGAATGTGTGAAATTAATTGAAGTTGAGTCATGTACACCGTTAGATAGACAGTGTGTAAATAAACTGTAAATACAGAGTAGGAAAGGAGATAGTAAACACAAAGCAGTTTTGCATGTACCTGCCGATCGGGGTGTCAGCTATTAGGTGACGGTATGCACAGAAATGGCTGGACAATCGAAAATGAACTACCACTGTACATGTAGTGGAGGGAACTTCGAGGAGGGAGAAGTACTCAACTTTGCAGTGGCAGTCCTCAGTTTTGAGTAAGAGTGAAAAGAAAAGGTACAGTAGGATTATTAGTAGAGAAAAAGTAACTGCATGCAATAAGTTTATGATAATTGAGTCATGTTTTGGTTACATGTGAGTAAAACATCTGTGTAAACTACATTTCTAGTATAAGTTCCTTTTTTCCTTTGAATTTTTCCATTTTGTACAAATACCTTTGTTGTTGGATGCCCGATACCTCGGGATAAAGCTACGTATAGTTGACCATGAGTGAAAACATGTTGTGGAAGATAGATGCCAATGTTTGGAATTGTTTGGCCTTGGGACTTGTTAATTGTTATTGCAAAGCTAATTTAATTGGGAATTATATTCGAACTAAGGTGAAAGGCATGTTGACATTTTCTGAAGGTTTTAAATGGTATGCGGGGGATAAACACTCTTGTACCATGAAAATGGCCAACTGTGATTTCAGCATCTATAAGATTTCAATGGAAAACACGACATATTAACCGGACTCCATTACATAATCCAATTTTAGGGTCAATATTCCTAAGCAACATTATCGGGGATCCTACTTTAAGAGTTAGGTTATGAGGTGGTAATCCACCTGGAGCGAGAGAATGCAAGAATTCTGCTTGGTATAAATTATTCGTATCATCTTCAACTGAATCAAAGGAATAATAAATGTGGTCAATGCCAGGGAATATGGTTATTACTTTACTGTTGAGTTCATCAACTGTCTCATTTGTTGGTGCTAATATGGCTCTATTCATTATATAATCAATATCGTACACTCTAGTAGCGAGGTTAGGGAAAACAGAGTTAATCAAAGAGTGAACGGAGTTTGAGTTAATCCAATTTGTAACAGTATCATCTGGAAGTTTGATCATGTCATCTTGTACATAGGGTTCCTCCCCATTTCCAATACGTAAACGAAAATTAGCGTATGAATGATCATTTCTAGCACGCATATTTCTGTTAAGTGTATGACGTGAACGTACGACCACAAGAATGATCGTAGTATGCATGCATCAACTGTTTGAGCCCTAGTACCTTTACTAACGATGGGCAAAACTTGATGGAAATCACCTTCTAAAATGATAACTTTACCACCAAATGGTTTATCGGTATTGGTTAGATCTCTTAACGTTCTTTCCACTGCCTCAAATGCATGATGATGAGCCATTGTAGCTTCATCCCATAGTATAACAGTTGACTCGCATAGTAATTTAGTTGTATCGGATTGTTTGGGAATGTAATAGGTGGAGGAGGAATCAAGATTTATTGGTATTTTAAATCGAGAATGTGCAGTTCGACCAACCGGTAAAGCCATAGAAGCAATTCTTGAAGTGGCAACTGCAATTGCAATGAGTCTCTGACCACTTGATTGAGCTAAAATTGCTCGATATAAATATGTTTTTCCGGTTCCACCTAGACCATCTACGAATTAAATTGAATTTTTTTTTGAAGTTTATTGAATTCATTATCATATCAAAAGCCTATTTTTGTGGTAAATTGAAGTTATTTATGGATTATATGTCGTGTAGTGGTATTTCGACTGATTTTTCTTGTAAAATAATGCTTGAGGTACTATAATCGGTAGAGTAATTAAGAGTATCGTGCGGTAAATCATAATCCAAAACTGATTTATTGGTTGAGTAGGTCATTAAGATCGGAAAGACATTGAAGTAATAATGGGCATTGTTTGCTGTGGAAGTAGAAGTATGATGATAATCTTCAATTAAATGTGGAGAAAACTCTCCCCACAACCGTCGCACATGACTTGGTTCACAGTATACCAAAATTGTAATGAATAACCTTCGTAGTGCAGCAGGCATATGTGTGTTTGAAGCATCCGTCAAATAATCTTTAATACTATCATCATTTTCTAATAAACCTCTATGTTCAGCCACTTCTTTGAATGTATGATACTGTATTCCACCAATGGTAAGTAAATCATTAAAGGATAATGGTCCCTCAACATACGTTAATAACAGTCTTAAAAAATAATGATCGCCTTCTAGGGGGATACCGTGTACATTCTGCCTATTACCCTACGATTATTTCGTCTACAAATCCACTCCTTTTGTTTACAGTCCCACTAATATTTCTCTGGAAACTCATGATAAAAGCATTGTCGTACATCTGCATAGTTAACATTTGTAAGAAAGAATTCAGTAAGCATTGTTTTTTATCTGAACTGATCGTTCAGAACATGTTGTAACTGTTTGGTTGTGGAAAACTGTATGGACTGTCTGTTTGGTAAATGTATTTGTAAACTAATAACAAAGGGTGAAATATTACCGAGCGAAAATTTAAATATTCTCCATAAGGCCTCCGGAGCACACACCCATCGTGCAATACTGAATTTCGAAATTTCATCGTCATTATCAACTGGTGCAGTAGATACACCAACTGACACACGGTCTGGCCCCTTATACACGTACTTGTAAATATATTTTATGGATTTAATACTTGATAAAATTTCAACATTTATATGACAATCATATTTCAAAAGTAAATATGGATTATAAGGAACTACCCAACGGTTGTCAATTGTGTGTTCCACTGTTTGACTCTGAATCTCATTATCAAGGCGTTTGTAAATTGGATATGAGTCATTTCCTTTTAAAGTGATGGGAGCGAAAGCTTTAGGAAACCCTTTTTTACACATGTCGTTTTTCATACAAACGGCGTTAGGATTAAAGCGACCACATGGACGATGAATCATGTTTTTCATGACAGTAGTATACAAATTAGGTTCAACATCTTTGTTGGGAATTTCAGCTCTAACTAAAGCATCGTATTCATCGGGATTACCAATCTTATCATTTTCAACTAAAATAAGTAGAATATGTAAGTGCAGTAGTCCTCTTTTTTGAAATTCAATGACATGCACATGAGTGATGACTTTACCTAAGACTCCTTTGTCAAATAAATCGTGTTTTAACTGTTCTAATTTAGCGCAAAAAATTCTTATCGTTAAATCTGATCTATCGGGTGGCTGTTGACCGGGAAGGAGTTCATTAGTAATTTCAACCCATTTGGAATTATAGGTTATAGTAATAAATAAATCAGGTTTTCCATGCCTTTGCACTACTGCCATTGCACCTTGGTACCACTGGTGCATATCACGTGGACCACCAGTATGAGAGGATGGAAGAATTTTTCGGGCACTAGTATTATCTGAATGGATGAGTGTTTGAGTTGGTTAGAAATAAAGGCCGTAGAGAGTAAGTATTAACTACTTAATATGACGCGGTGAACGTGCAGAACTTACTGGTCGATGTCTCTCCCTTGGTGAGAGAAACTTGTAAACCCTGGTATAGATCATCTCTAATGGTATCCTGGTTATTACGAAGAAATCTATGGCGCATGGTTTTTGTTTTCATAAACATGTCAACTGCATATTGTTGAAATAGACGTCCACCGAGCAAAATAAGCGATCTACCTCCTGGTCGAATTTAAGGCGATAATAATATGTTAGAATGCCATTGTAATAGTAAAACAGGACGTAAAGGATAACAGTACAGGAGGTGGAAAATATTTGTAGATTAAATGATATATTTCAAATGTGCTAAAATATTGGTATTTGTGTTTGGAACATAGGATGTTTGTGTAGGTAAAAATAAAGGCAGAATTATTATGATGCGAAATGAAGATTCCATAGTATATTGATAATTAGTAGCGTAGCATTTGTACATGTATAAGATGGGAGTAGTAAGATGCGCGTCTATGTGATTGTTTCCATTATCGTGAACGTTCAAATCCCACCCATGTTCACCATATGGGAGTAAGAGAGGATATTGTAGTGGATCATAAAATCCGGCTGTATCTGGTACTCGTTAAAGATTTTCACTTCTTATTTCAACTATGATATCCCTACCGTGCAAGTCATCTGCTTTGTCTCCTACAACTATCCCAACTACTTGTGATGTAGTTGGTAATTCATGAAGATGTCAGTTTACTATAATCTTGTTTATTTTAATTCTACAGATTTCAATATCATCACGTTGCCTAAGTTGACGGAAGATGGATACATAAGGGTTGTAGGTATCTAAAATGTGTTGTAAACGAAGAAGTACATCCGATCTCAGTGCCTCATTATCGAGTTGTTGATTTTGAATCTCATGGTCTGTGTCATATATATAAAGTTGTAAATATCTGGGTCTACTTTCAGCTGTAGGTAAAACGCTTCCAATACGATGATATATAGAACCTTGTGCGTGGTAGGAATAAATTCCAACCGTTGCGTTTGCTAGGTTTTGATCTATATGTGCACCCATCGATGTAAAAGCAAATGCATTATTATAAGCTCTGATGTTGGTTTTGTAATGCGTACCAACTTCACCTTGGTCCATAAATAAGTTAATTAATTATTGTGGAGCAGTAAGTCGGCAGATGGTAATATTTCCATTGGAACAACAGTTTTGTGAAGTTTCAGCATATAACATTTTGGCTGCACATATTGTGCAGTATGTAGGTTCTAGCAGTAGGTGATTACGAAGAGCATTGGTTGCGATAAAGTTTCGACCGCAATTGTGATTGGTAGGAAAAGGTGGCAGAGGTTCTATAACTTCTTGATTTTAAGATGGTGCAGTTCCTACAGCCGAATCGGAAGTGAGATAAATAAAAAATATATTAAAAAAGAAGGATGAAGGTGGATGGGAAAAATGTAGAGAAAATTATGGAACTAACGAAAAAGTGAAGGTGGATGTGGCAGTAAATTGTGAAATAGATAGTCCAACAATTACTTCAGTTATCAGCTGTACAATTGCCTATGATTTCACAATTATGCAAACAGTATGCAACTTGTGAGTAAAAGGTGCGTCAAGCAATTCAAACTGAACGTACATATAGCCATAAGTTACAGAATTAATGGCTGATTGCGTAATTTAATTAGTTTAGAAATGGTAAATTGTATTCCGATTTGATTTACAGTGAAATGGTATGTAAAAAAATATTTCGCAAATGTAAATGAAGAATTTATTAGTAAAAGTAAAATTTTAATAATTTTTATAAACATTGTAGTTGTATTTAGGGAGTTTATGGAGTTAGTTTAAAGTAATGATTCATGAAAGGTAGACGGCGGTAATAGGTAGCAAAAAGAGGTAAATGAAGAGCAATATATAAAAGACTAAAATAGGTACTCATTTATCTAAAAGCTAATACAGCTAAAATAGGTAATCATGTATCTAAAACCAAATTTGAGTGCACGCGAAACTATATAAAAGGCTTTTTATTAAAAATCTCCAAATATTGGTATCTAAAAACTTTGTTGTATGTACATATGAAATACATATCACATTTTTGAAGGTACAGGACAGTTTGTATTTAAAACTTTGGTTATACAGAACTGTGCATTTATGAAACTGATTTAATTCGTCGGTAATATATACAAATGTATATGTGTAGAAAAATGATGTTTTTCGCAGTCAATAAATACAAATCTGATATTTTCCAAAATCAATGTACAAAGCTTACAACATTCCAAATCAATTCGTATAAAAATGTCAACATTCGAATTTGGATATGCATAATTCCATATATCTATATATACATATATAGTTCGATATATATGTGTGTGTGTGTGTATCAGACTCAATGATATGCGTTTTTGTTTTTGAAATCTGATGGTACGTACCCAAAGTTTTTGTTTTTGAAATCTAATGGTACGCATCCAAAGTTTTATATTCTCAAAATCTGTAGTTCAGTTGAAACTTGAAGATTTAGAAGTTTGTGGTAAATAAAATTATATATGACACTTAATACATTTTCAATATCAAATATGAACCTAAAACTTTGTACTTTCAAAATCACTTTATTTTTAGATTCTGTATTTGGAGTAAAAGCTATGTATAAAACTGCATATATTCAAAAGATGATCATATTATTGAACCGTATAGACTTGAATCTTGAAACCAAACTTTATGATTTTACATTTGAAATTACATTTTCAAAAATTGATCTATTATATATCTTTGAAACTTTCATATATTTTGAAATTGTATATGCCCAAACCTGAATCTGTTGAAACCAGTTGTCTTAGCAAATGACGACATGTGCATTACAATGAATACTGAGTTGTATGTACATCTGAAATATATATCTCATTTTTGAAGGTACACGAAAGTTTGTATTCAAAAATGTGTTAATAAAAAACTATGCATTTATGAAACTGATTTAATTCGTGGTTAATATATTCAAAACTATATATGTAGAAAAATGATGCTTTTCGCAATCAATAAGTACAAAAATGATATTTTCCCAAATCAATATACAAAGCCTACAACATTCCAAATCAATTCGTTTGAAAATAACAACATTTGAAATTGGATATGCACAATTCCATATATATATATATGTGTGTGTGTGTATGAGATATATGTATATGAGAGTTAATGAAATGCTTTTTTGTTTTTGAAATATGATGGTACGTATCCAAAGTTTTTGTTTTTGAAATCTGATGGTACGCAATCAAATTTTTACATCCTCAAAATCTCTAATTAAGTTGAAACTTGCAGATTTAGAACTTCATGGTAAACAAATTATATATGGTACTTAATACATTTTCAAAATAAAATATGTACATGAAACTTATAATTTTTATGAACATTGTAGTTGTATTTAGGGAGTTTATGGAGTCAGTTTGAAGTAATAATTCACGAAAGGTAGACCGTAGTAATAGGCAGTAAAAAGAGGTAAATGAAGAGCAATATATAAAAGACTAAAGTAGGCACTCATGTATCTAAAAGCTAGTACAACTAAAATATGTAATCATGCATCTAAAACCAAATTTGAAAAAAAATATGGTACTTAATACATTTTCAAAATCAAATATGTACCTAGAACATATAATTTTTATGAACATCGTAGTTGTATTTAGGGAGTTTATGGAGTCAGTTTGAAGTAATAATTCATGAAAGGTAGACAGTAGTAATAGGTAGCAAAAGAGGTAAATGAACAACAATATATAAAAGACTAAAATAGGTACCCATGTATCTAAATGCTAGTACAACTAAAATAGGTAATCATGCATCTAAAACCAAATTTGAGTGCAAGCGAAACTATATAAAAGGCTTTTTATTAAAAATCTCCAAATATTGGTATCTAAAAACTTAGTTGTATGTGCATATGAAATACATATCACATTTTTGAAGGTACATGATAGTTTGTATTTAAAACTTTGTTTATACACAACTGTGCATTTATGAAACTAATTTAATTCGTGTGTAATGTATACAAATGTATATATGTAGAAAAATGATATTTTTCGCAGTCAATAAGTACAAATCTGATATTTTCTAAAATCAATGTACAAAGCTTACAACAGTCTAAATTAATTCGTATGAAAACGACAACATTCGAAATTGGATATGCACAATTCCATATGTGTGTGTGTATATATACATACATACATATATATATATATATATTTATATGTATATGAGACTCAATGATGAGCATTTTTGTTTTTGAAATTTGATGGTACGTCCCCAAAGTTTTTGTTTTTGAAATCTGATGGTACGCATCCAAAGTTTTACATTCTCAAAATCTGTAGTTTGGTTGAAACTTGTAGGTTTAGAACTTTATGGTAAAAAAAATTATATAGGACACTTAATACATTTTCAAAATCAAATATGAACCTGAAACTTTGTACTTTCAAAATCACTTTATTTTTAGACTGTGTATTTGGAGTCAAAGATATGTATAAAACTGCATATATTCAAAAGCTGATCATATTATGGAACCGTATATACCTGAATGTTGAAACCAAACTTTATGATTTTACATTTGAAATTACAGTTTCAAAAATTGATTTATTATATATCTTTGAAACTTTCATATATTTTGAAATTGTATATGCCAAAACCAGAATATATTGAAACCTGTTGTCTTACCAAATCAAGACATGTACATTACAATGAATACTAAGTTGTATGTACATCTGAAATATATATCTCAGTGTTGAAGGTACACAAAAGTTTGTATTTAAAACTTTGTTAATACAAAATTATGCAATTATGACAATGATTTAATTCATGTATAATATATCCAAAATTATATATGGAGAAAACTGACGCTTTTCTCAATTAGTAAATACAAAACCGATATTTTCCATGTACAAAGCTTACAACATTCGAAATCAATTCGTCTGAAAATGACAACATTCAAAATTGGATATGCACAATTCCATATATGAGATACATACATATACATACATATATACACATATAAGACTCAATGATATGCTTTTTTGTTTTTGAAATCTGATGGTACGCAATCAAATTTGTACATCCTCAAAATCTCTAGAGCAATTGAAACTTGCAGTTTAGAAGTTCATGGTAAAAAAAATTATATATGGTAGTTAATACATTTTCAAAATCAAATATGTAGATGAAACTTATAATTTTTATGAACATTGTAGATGTATCTAGGGAGTTTATGGAGTCGGTTTGAAGTAATAATTCATGAAAGGTAGACAGTAGTAATAGGTAGCAAAAAGAGGTAAATGAAGAGCGATATATAAAAGAATAAAATAGGTACTCATGTATCTAAAAGCTAGTACAACTAAAATAGGTAATCATGTATCTAAAACCAAATTTGAAAAAAAATTGTATTTTTGATATTTAGAACGTTGTTAATGGTAAGGCTGAAAAAGAGAAGGAGAGGGTGAATTAGAACTGGTACCGGTTGTAGGTGGTGGTTGCAATTCATATGTAAGCAACTGTTGCGCATGCTGTTGTCGTCTACGGTTAGCCAGCTGAACTTGTCGTGCATCGTATGGCATTCTTTCACGTAGGGCTCGTTGTGCCAACCGACATTGTTCGCGTTGTTGAGCATCCATCTGTTTGACAGTCAGAGGGGGAATAAAAATGTAAATCAGTAAATGATGAATAAACACGGTAATGATGTAAGGTAAACTTGCTATAATGAAAAAAAGTGGTGCTGTAAAAGAGTGGGTAAAAAATGAGGAATGAGAATTTCATCGTAAGCTGGGGGGAGTGAAGTTTAAAGCAGTAATGTAAGAAAGTAAGAAGGGGATGGAATACCTAGTTGCAGCAAGATTATAGACATATGCAGACAGGGAGGAGGAAACGTAGTTTAAGTAGCGTGGATATTTGTGAAGTTAAACAGGAAAGGGAAAAAAAGAAGGAGATATTTTGGAGTTTGAACGGGTAAAAAAAACCGAACTATTCAACCGGGACTAAGTCAGTAGGGATTAACTGCTATATTTTGTAATACATGGTCTTAAAATATAATGTGCATTGGTAAATTTGAGAACAGGTAAAAATAGAAAAGTGTATTGCGGTATGTATCATAAACAATTACCGACTTACCGAGTGTTGAATCTCGTACTGCAGTACGTACAATGGATAATGTGCAAAAGAACTCCTCTTGGAACCCTTTTCTTGCACGAATTTTGTCAGAGGTAGCAACATAACTTATTGCCCAACTATAAGGTAGAGAAAGTACTCGAATAAAATGGTTTCTTAAGTGTTCAGTTGTATATAAACAGAAAAGTCTGTTAGTGTGTATCGTAACGAATTACTTGTCAGTCTGTTTGATAATGAAGTGATGGAAAACAGAATTGCATCGGAAACTCTTTTAACAATTGGTTTAACTGTGCAAGGATTAGATGAACTATGTAGTGATGTACTGGTAATGTAATTGGGTTTGATATCCGTGATAATAATGCGGTGATGTAAGAGAGACAAACATTGAACTAAAGATGAATTGATACTGATGCCACCACCATGTTTGGGCAAAAAACACAGGTGTAAATGAATTGTGAAAGTGCAGTGTGAAAGTGCAAAGTTAATTGAATGTGTGATGTCATTGTGAATGTTGGCACATACCTGAGAAAAACACATTTTTCTTCTCTATTCTTGTACTCCTTCTAGAACTCAACCCAGAACGGCATCATGACCGATTGTCCCATCAGCAAGCTCACGTACCGCAGCTGCATCATCATTGCAGCAAAACAAACGAAATAGTTAAAAGCCTAGATAACCTTCAGCATAACCGAACAACCATCTTCGTCCATAAGTCTAATCACAATCCATTTCATGTCCTGCAGAACCCAACCTCTCGCCTCCGCATGTCTACCCGCAAACATCCAGATCGGCAGACGTGGCACGTCGCCATGCCTACCCGCAGACTTCCACATCGGCGTACCTGGCACATCATCACCAATTACAAATGAGTCGCAACCCAAAACCAAAGGTAGAAGGGAGAAAAACCAACGCAGTTCAGTGCCTAAAGTTCTAGCTCCACCGCGTCGCCGACAACCAAAGCCATTGACCTAAGCCTGCAAGTGATGTCGGCAAACGGCATATCTGGACCTCAGCACAGCAGATCGGAAACCAAATCAAAGTGGAGCCCATATATGCACGAAGCAGAAAATCGCAAAGCAGATAACAGAATGAAACCAAAATAATAGGTTGTTAGCTGGTCGATTTACACCTGGAACCAAAAAATTGAAGAGCAAATCAGCATTGGGAGGAGAAAGAGGGGGAGTAGAAATTATAGGTTGTAAAAGGGCGGATCGAGTTGATTTGTAGAGGAAAGGGAAGAACGGGTAGGTTGTGAACAGCGGTTGAGCCGGAGGAGGGTTAAGGAAAGGCGGTTGGGAGAAAACATAGGTACGAGAAAGTGGGGAGAGTGAAAACGGAGAGAAATGTTGAAAAACCGCTGAAAGAAGTGGGGATTAGAACACGGATGGTGTCACGACCCACATTTCGGAAGGTTTAAATCGACAATAATCCACACATGTACAACTTAAACAATCCGGATCGTAGATAATCAATAGGGATAATTAAGAAGAAAAAGGAAAGAAGAAGAAGACAAACACATAATCTCACAGCGGAACAATAAAATATAATAGTCAAATAAACAGTTCATGAAGTTGTTTATATCATACATTTGATTATAATTTATACAACATTTATCAGAGTTATCTATACAACGGGGATAAATAAAAATAATGCAGCAGACAACGTGATGCAGAGAATAATAATAGTAATATTATATCAAATCTTCATCTTCGTCTTTCGGAAAAACGATCTTCAATATGCTGAAAAACTCAGGGCTGACCCAAGCGTAATGAAAAGAACTCGAGTCAGGACTAAAATACTCTTATGTAAGTCAAATCGATATCGCAAATAATATGAGTGTCGTGGTGTTAGAGATGTTTACGGGATTTTACATCTCCTATACAGTGTAAAACGTGCGTGCAATAACTTAAGAGATGTTACGGAGTTTTCCATCTCTTAAGGATCCATTAAACTATCTATATATAATAGTATACGTTATAATAGGTAATGTCTATCAGTAAAATAAATATCAAAATAGCGTTAAGGCTTTACATTGATCCACCTTAACACATATTTATAGCATGTAGTCTATGCAGGTCCTGTAACACAACCAGTAACGTCGGTAGCCAGTGAGTCCCTTATAGGTACAACACTAAACCAAAGTCGTAATGGGCTCGTATAAGGATAAGTATGACAAGGCACGCGAGGCAATGCCCAAGGTAGGATTCTACCGGTTTACCCTTTTTGGCTGGTCGTAACCCATACATGGCCGACCGCGACTATCAATCCAAACAAAAGGGTGCACCCATCAAGTACGAAATCACAATAGTAATACGAGGGATCAACGTCGCTAGAGGTAGCTAACCTCATTATCCAGCCATAGGCTCCTGTTTCAGTCATTTTAATCATGACACAAGTGTCAAGGCTATCCATCATCGTTCTCTTACTTCATTCCAGTAAACGTTCACCAAATCCAACCACTTCGTTCTGGAGTCTCCTCCGCGTGCACGGTTGTTAAAGTGGTTCCAATATTGACAGAGAGTATGCCAATAAGAGGCCCGAGTCTCTTTAACAACCAAACGTTGTTTTACACACCGATTGGTACTTTTATATTTCGAAAACAATTCGTACTTGATATCAAAATATCATATTCGCTTCAAAATCAAATCCATTTTGAAATCAACATATTTACTCAAAATATACCATATCATTTTTGCCTTACTATCTCGATTTCTCTTCCAAAATTGTTTCGAATTTCAATTTTGGTTATAACTTCATTTTAACCTCATTCGCATGTAAATCCAAGATTTAAATATAAACATTCCACCCTTGACCGGTTTGAATTTTTAGAAAATAGTTTGAAAATAGCTTAAATAGTCAAAATAATTTAATAGAAAATAGTTTAGGTATTGAAAATGGTTTATATAGTAAAATAGTTTGGAAAATCAAAATAATTTGAATATTTAAAAAAATAGATCTTAAAATGTTTATGCTAAAATAATTTATTTGAAAATAGTTTCAAAGTCAAACTGATTCAATTCCAAATTTTCCAATTCAAATCATTTTTAATTTCCAATTCGATTTAATCGATTCAATTCCGATTTCAAGTCGAATTTTACTTCAATTTCGATTTCGAATTAATTCAATTTCGCTTTCAATTCCAATTGATTTCAATTTCAATTCCAACTTGAATAAATTTCAATCCAATCCCAATTTAATTTCAATTCCAAATCAATTTCAGGTTTGAATTC
The DNA here is from genome assembly GCA_030737815.1 of Allium fistulosum. NCBI lineage: Eukaryota > Viridiplantae > Streptophyta > Magnoliopsida > Asparagales > Amaryllidaceae > Allium > Allium fistulosum. The sequence continues at coordinate 1,178,358,303 of CM060902.1, forward strand.
CAAATTAATTTCAATTTCAGTTCCAAATAAATTTCAATTCCAAATTAATTTCAATTCCAAATAAATTTCAATTTCAATTCCAACTATCTGATTTAATGATTAAATTTCAACTCAATTCTCAAATTTAAACCATTTCAATTTATATCAATTTCGGGTTCGATTTTTTTTAAAATATCGATTCAAATCACTTAAATCAAATTAACCTTCAATATTTAATTTAAGATCCAAAACTTCAAATAAAATTCAATTCCGAGCTAAATTTGAAATATCGTTTAATATAACATTTACTTAGCAATATTCAAAGTTTGAATAAAAGTCCAATCTTTTAAAACAAATCAATTTTTGAAATTCAAATCATATTTCGATTATAACTTCAAAATCTCAACTTCGATTATTTAAACAATTCCTGTTATCAAATTTAAATTTCAACATTACGAGCTCAAGTTCGAAAATAATTCGATTTTCATAAATTCGATTTTTATTTTTTTAAGTCAATTCATTTAAAAAATTTCAATCAAAATTTTTAAAGTCATTTAATTTAACCAATCTGGTGTCCGTATATAATTTCCTATCCAATGGCCATGTGAATCAATTATTCAATTTAATTCCAAGGAAGGATATATATCATTTCAATCCAAAATAAATGCCATAGGTATATATCATTTCAACCTATTTCTTAATTTGTTTGTAATAATTAAATTTACAGTTTTATATACTGTAAATAATATACAGGATGATAACATGATATATCAGAATAAATAAACATCCAAATCATCCAAAATATCAATTAATTTTCATCCATCACAATCAACATCCAAACAGTCAATAATCACAAAAATTAACCAATTATCAATAATCGAGAGTTTTTACTAGCAGTTTAAATCTAATTCAATTTAACTGTCAATTCAAATTCTATCAATTAATTCAGATGTCAATTTAAATGTCAATTAAATTTATCAAACAACAATCAATAAATTTAAATCACTTCACGATATAAATTTAACTACATAAAAATTATTTTAGTCGATTGTGAGCGTATAAAACACTCACCTTTTATTTAAAACTAGAAATATTTCAGCTTCAAATAAATTCCAAATTGATTCTAATGCATAGACGACACCGATACGATTCCAAGGCAATTTGTTTCGTCCGAATCGGACCTTGCACGAACGAGATACGACTTTATTAATATCGATATATAATTAAAGTTTAATTAATAACTTAACAAAATTTATTAACCAAAATAACACAAACCCTAATTACCTTCTTCCATACGCGATCTCAACAAGCTGAAACCCAAGCTGCCTCCAACTCCTTCCAATCGCGTTTTTGATCGTTTATTTTCTTTTTTTATTACAAATCGATCGAACTATAAGGCCAGAGCCGCGTCGCCTCCAACTCCGTCCTCCTTATGCATGTGCGCACGACACAGAGCAGCCATTAAAATCAAACACGAATGCGACATCTGCTATCGAGTTGCCTCCTCATCTGCTATCGGGCCGCCGCCGCCCTCGTAGTCGCTTCCTCTATCCCGCGGTCGATTGTTTTTTTTCTTTTATTTTTCTTCAGCTGATTTTATTTTAAACGAGAGAAGAGGAGAGGATGAAGTATGGGGGAAGACAAGTAGGGCGTGGTGTGAATGAACGGGAGATACGTAAAGTAAATATATATATTATTATTTAATTTGAAAATATGTGACGTTTAACGTTCGAAATTCTCGAACTCCAAACGAAGCATACCATCTGGCCTTCATAATGTTTTACCCACATTCCGAACACAATGGAACTAGTTTCGAGACCTAGTTAGATCGTATACAGAAGATAAATCAATTAATTTTAATCGAATTCCTTAAATTAATTTCTACGCGTTTCAAGCTCGCATGGCCAAACGGCAAGTCCGACCGCGACGAAACTTGAAATCCTATAATAATTCACTATTCGGATCCGATGAAACTGGTTTCGTCGAAATCCGAGACGGTGGCCAAAATGGCTATTTTCACTCGTTAATTATATAAAATTTTCAATTTCTAATTATTCACTTTTAATTCAATTTTAAATGTTAACAATCTTCATTCATATTTAAATAAAATTTAAATCAACCTCCGGAATCATTTTCATTCATATTAAATTCAGAATTCAATTATTTACAAAATTTTCAATATTAAGTCTAAACAATTTAATTATGCAATAAATTATATTAACAATCATAAATTTCCAAATAAATTTAGTTATCGATAATTATTTCCATGTAAATAATTCAACACTTATGATCCAATTTTAACTATTGATTGTAATTTTATTTCAATATAAATAATTCCTAAATTTCCGAAATTGTTTATTTCAAGATATTATTCAAGTTCATATTCAATAACTACATTAATAAATCATTAAATTTTATTTCTAACCATTTTTATCCAATAACCACATTAAATTTAATAATTTAAAATAGTTAAAAATACGGGTCGTTACATTCTCCTTCACTCAAAACTTTTCGTCCTCGAAAAGGCGTTAAGTAAAGAATTTGACATACGATATATTTTATTCAAATAATAAACTTATAGAACTTTAAAATCTTATTTATAAAACTATTACTACGTTTCTACTATGCCACTCTGATCGACTTACGAAATTTACAAGTTAGTTATCAAAACAAGTTATAAAATTTTTAAAACTTCAAAAATTTTCTAACAGCCGGATTTATGGAAAATTTCGGCAGCGTCTCCTTTGCGCGACTCGATTGGAAAATATTTACAATAAAATATATAATACAAATATATACCAAATCTACATCTCATCTCAATAATGAGGCAACCCGTAGGGAAAAATATATAAAAACACGGTTTGTAATCTAAGATGTGTACGTTATTATTAATAATACGAGCGAGTTCGCTCATATTAAGCAAGCAAAAGCAACATAATGGGCAATCGAGCTCCAAAAGTGAGCATACGCCCTTCCTTACCTACTAAATACTCGATAATAGATGAGAATATGTATATGGAAAGAGAAATCAATATATAACATAATTATACAACAACTATATAAGCAAACATGGTCATGCAATAAAAGAAACATCCAAACAACCATATTCATGCAAGTTTTATTCATAACCATACTATTATTCAATGTCAACATTTCCATTCATGCACTTCCATTTCCATTAACATTCATTTCATTAACATTTTAATTGACCCAGTTTCAATTAATTTACATTCACATCCAATTTATTTGCATTCACTTTATTTACTTCTTACTTGATTAACATTCACATATTAATATTCATTTCGTTAATCATTCAATGGATTTATATTTAATTCATTCGCTTTTAATTAGTTTACATTCAACTAATTTGGTTTCAATCATTTTTATTCAATCAACCAATATTCATTGCATTCACATTTGATTGATTTCAATTCAATGTACTTACATTCAATCGATTTACTTTCAATTGATTAATATTTATTTTAATGACATTCATTTTATTTATCATCCAATGAATTTTCATCCCATTCATTTATATTTATTTATTCATATTCATTTGCTTAGCATATCTCATTCAATACAATTTACTCAAGCAACCATTTCAAAATTTTACTTAAGTTTAATATAAGCAATTTATGCGATACAGCTCATTTTTATTATTACTTCATAACTTAAGTTTATTTTTAATTCATCAACAACATTTCAAACCATATTCAATTTACTAAATTACTTCATCGGTTCATTCAATTAATTCTTTTTTTCAATCACTAATGATTTTTTTTTCATTTTATAACTCAAGTTCATTATTAATTTAAATCACAATTAATATCAATTTTACTTTAGTTCGGTTACTTCCATTTATTCTTACTTACATTCAATTCATCTCACAACTTAAGTTCATCTTTATTCCAAATTAAATTCAACTTTATTTAACTCATTTCACCCATTCCTTTCATTAACCCATTTCATGTATTCATTTCATTTAACTTTACTTAAGTTAAAAAAATTGTTTCATAACCCAAGTTCATTTTATTTCAAAATCAATTTTATTTGACTTTTCTTAGGTTAACTTTCATTCATATACTCATCTTATTAACTTATTTCCTTAAGTCTGTTTTATTTCAATTAATAATCATTTCAGAAAGTTACAATTATATTTCACACACCTTTTTGCAAATTTACTTTTGTTTTTCAATCAATTTACAAAGATATGAATTTATTTATTATTTGTTTGCTTTCTTAGAACATTAACTAAGTTTATACATTTTCTTATAACAACTTAATTTAAATATTATTTAAATTAAACTTTTTCATCTCCTATCATTCACATTCAACAAAATTAAATTTGTTTTTAGCTTAATAATTCTCAAATCTATAAGTTATACAATTTATTAATTTAAAATTCCATTTTATTATTTTATCCAATTCATTTCAAATACATTTCATATTTTTTTAAGCTTTCTTGAGTTAGACTTTATTTTATTTACTTCATTTCACTAACTCCATTTAATTAACATTTCTTAAGTTAATTCTTTTTTTTCATATCTTAAATTCGAACCTTCTTTTGTTTACTTAACCAAAAATATTCAACAGTTTTAAATTTTGATTTTACTTTCCTGTTCGAATTCATAAGTTATAAACTTATTTTTCTTTCATATCATTTCAATTTATATGTTCAAAACTATTCTTATATATTTATCAAATCATACTTAGAATATATTTTTTCACAATCAAAACTTGTTTTAATCGAAAATAATTTCTTTTGGTAGCAATTCTCACTCAGAAACTTGAAAATGAATACTAGCGATGCTGCAGCCATCCCCGGAGTTATTTTCCAGTAACTAAAGCGAGTTCAATGCTTATATTTCTTTCAAAAATATTTTCAAAATTATATTTCTTGTCAAAACACTTTCAAATAGTATTGTTATTAATTTTTGAAGGCTTTGCGGATTTAAATTCCAAAATTTTCAGCTTTTAAATCTCTTCTATTTATAAGCTATATTTAAATATACTCATACAATTTCATTAGCTTATTATGAAAATATTCGAGTTTACATCTTTATTATTCCAAACAATTTTGATTTTAATTAGATTTAAATTCAATTTAATTATCAATTGTTTCATAAAATAAAATTCATTAAGTATTCATTTTAATTTTAATTCAACCAATAATCGATGATAACTAAATATTATCATCTCCTAACAACAACATTCATTAATAATCATTATATATATAATATAATTTAGGTAAAATTATTTCATTTACCCGATTTTAAAACAATATTATGTCGACTTGCCTCGTTTAAGTGTTTAAAAATCCCTATCGATAACATGGCGTCCCATGCACCGACCAGAATTCATAAACAACTCAACGGATAAGTAAACACAATATAAAACATTTTATAACACTAACAAGTATGCTCTTTCACACACACACACACACATATATATACACTCAAATAGACTCATTCTAAGGTATTACTACCCTATCTCTAATGAGTCAAACCCCACAAAGCTGAGGTTATCGCTAAACCAAAGCTTTGATACCAACTGTAACGACCCACATTTCAGAAGTTTTAAATCGACAATAATCCATACATGTCCAACTTAAACAATCCAGAACGTAGATAATCAATGGGGATAATTAATAAAAATAAGGAAAGAAGAAGAAAACAAACGCAGAATCTCACAATGGAATGATAAAATACAATAGTCAGATAAATAGTTCATGAAGCAGTTTATATCATACATTTGGTTATAATTTATAAAACATTTATCAGAGGTATATATACAATAGGGATAAATAAAAATAATGCAGCAGACAACGTGATGTAGAGAATAATAATAGTAATAATGTACCACATCTTCGCCTTTGTCCTACGAAAAAACGATCTTCAATATGCTGAAAAACTCAAGGCTAATCCAAGCGTAATGAAAAGACAAAACACTCAAGTCAGGAATAAAATACTCTTATATAAGTCAAATCGATATCGCAAAATATATGAGTGTCGTGGCATCAGAGATGTTTACGGGATTTTACATCTCATATCCAGTGTATAACGTGCGTGCAATAACTTAAGAGATGTTACGGGGTTTTCTATCTCTTAAGGATCCGTTAAACTATATATATATATATATAATAGTATATGCTATAATAGGTAATGTCTATTAGTAAAATAAATATCAAAATAGCGTTAAGGCTTTACATCGATCCACCTTAACACATTTTTATAGCATATAGTCTATGTAGGTCATGTAACACAACCAATAACGTCGGTAGCCAGTGAGTCCCCTATAGGTACAACACTAAACCAAAGTCGTAATGGGCTCGTATAAGGATAAGTATGACAATGCACGTGAGGCAATGCCCAAGGTAGGATTCTACCAGTTTACCCTTTCTGGTTGGTCGTAACCCATACGTGGCCGACCGCGGCTATCAATCCAAACAAAAAGGTGCACCCATCGAGTACGAAATCACAATAGTAATATGAGGGATCAACGTCGCTAGAGGTAGCTAACCTCATTGGCCAGACACAGTGTAACAACCCTCATATTTATCGATTTTTATATTTAAATATTTTATTTAAATACAACATCGTTCATCGGATTATAGTCCAAAAAGCTACTTTTTGCAAACAGTCGAATTAGGACTCGAGGCCACTTCCATTGAGTGCAAAATGCCGTTTGCGACCTTTTTGAGTATAAGCTTCGATATGTTTGGAGTTAGTAGAATTTTGCTACTTTTTCACTTTGGACTTTGGGTTTGGTTCAGCCCACTTGCCCAATTCTGGTTTCATTAACTCAAGCTCCACTCCCTCTCTTCATTACTTCACTTTCATTTCCTAACACTTAAGCTTCATCAAAAATGGAGAGTGGAATGGGAAATTAAAACTCCAAGCCCTAGTTCATTTGCAAATCCTTCTTCTAGCACCAAACTCAAAGAGAAGCTATTGGTAAGCATCCTCTTCATCTTCTCCAACTCATTCTCCTTTCAATTTCAGAAATTCCCTAAACCTAATTTAGGAAATGTTTCTCTTTTAAGCTTAGATTCAAGCTTGTTGAGTTGGAATTGAAGAGTGATTGTCCTTGCCATTGCTCTATAGCTTCTCATTCATTGTTTTTGGGTTCAAAGGTGAGATTTTTATCTCACATCTATGTCTATTTCTATCATTAATGTTAGGTATGAATTCCTAACACATATTCATGTTCAATTGCTTTTGGTTTGAATTGATTTGGTGAACATTTCAATTTTTGGTGATTTGAAGTCAAAACTTTGAAAATCCTTGTTTTGATTTGTGAACATGTTTTTGGTGGCATATCGAAGAGCCTATAGGGCTGGGTTGCCGATTGGCGTAAACCCTTAGCGCCCGTTGCTCGTCCGATCGCCGTTTGATTGGAATTTGCCCCAAAGGGGACTAGACTGAAAATGCTTCTGGAGCAGGTTCGGTCGACTGAACCAGGGGTTCAGCCGATCGAACAGGAAAACAGAATGTCTCGGAAGCAGGTTCGGTCGACCGAACCAGGGGTTTAGTCGACCGAACCAGACCCAGGAAATTGCCTGGGTCTGTATCGGTCGACCGACCCCCTGGTCCAGTCGATCGACCTGCTCCCATTTTGCCTATTATGTCTATTTTTGCCTATTTTGCTTGATTTCCAAATTTTATCGATTCGTGTTGATTCCCATTTGTTGTTATCATCTATTATTGACGTTGATGACTTCTTTTTTCCGGGATTTTTGAGAATATCTATTTTGATGGATTTGGTATCGATTTCTTTGGAATTGATTCACGTCTTCATATGTGAATTTTTATCATTGATTGTTTCTACAATCGTTTTTGTGATTTGTCACTTTAAAAATATAAAGGTTTTCTATACTAGTAGTAAATATTCAAACTCTTTCACAAAGATGATTTCAACTCTATTTTTAATACAAAGTTCGTTTATAAAACCGTTTCCCAATCTATTAGTATATACAAACCTTTACCTCACTCGTACGAGAAATCTAATTAAACGGCTTAGTAAAACAAGTGGTATGAAATGTTTGCGTTTACTTCGTCGGTTAATTCTTGGACTTGTTCGATTGAAACTCTTGTGACAATATTCGAGTGGAAATCTACAATTCGTTCGTAAATATTTAAGTTAAGCTAGTGGTTATGGGACATGAAGCTAAACTCATATATTTACTAGCTTAGTGTAATTTACACTTGTGGGTCTGCAAAGATCCTTTTTGTGGAGGTTCGGCTCAATTTTTGTGGGGTAGCGACTCATGGTCTTCGGGCCGTTCTTGTGGAGCTTCGGCTCATGGTCTTCGAGCCGTTCTTGTGGAGCTTCGGCTCATGGTCTTCGGGCCATTCTTGTGGAGCTTCGCCTCATGGCCTTCGGGCCGTTCTTATGGAGCTTCGGCTCAAAATTGATGGTTAGCGACCATGAGATAGCGTCTCATCTTGTGATACACGTGTTGGTGAGCTTTAATGCTCCCGTTTTAGTGACAGGCCTCTTTCCCTTTTTGTGATCTTTCTGGATTTCTAGTCGACGATTTCTAGAATTTGTGTTTCACCAATTTTTGTGATTTACATTAATAAGCTCTATCAATATTTGTGCATTGGTGAATTTGTGTGTCATTAACCCTTGTGATTGGCCTTGGCACTTTTATGGGATTGGCCATCCTCTTTCTTGTGATTTCTAGATTTCTAATTATTGATTTTTGGAATTTATGTTTCACCAGCATTTACAATTGGCATTGATATGTATGTCATTATTGGTGGCTTGGTGAATTAAATAAAGAATATGACATTCTTTTTGATGCTATGAGATTCTTGAGATATTGTATGACTTTTGTTGATTTTCTAATGTATACTTGACGTAGTATGACATTTATGGTTATCATACGTTTTATTATTATATCTCTTCTTATATCTCATTTTATCTGATAATTATAGCTAGACTGATCCGTTTATTATTTTCTTCTTAAATAATACTCGGGTCAGACTGAGATTTTACAGGTGCTTCCTCTTGACTTCCTATTTGGAACCACCATCTGACTTTTGGCTAACTACTCTAGCATTGTAGTTTTTGGTTGTATACATTCGATATATTGACTCATTGATGTATACATATTATGTTGTCTAGCACTTGTATCTTTTCTTTTGTGATATTGTGGATCTTATTTGACCACTACTCTGATGTACACTTTCATGTGTTATATTCATATCTATTTCTGCCTTTGTGATATGAATTGTCTGTGACAGATTTGTGTTATGTTTATTTCTATATTTGTTTCCGAAGATTATATAGCCATTGTGTAGTAGCTTTGAGTTTGTATCGGTATGTCGGATTTCCTCTTGAGATGAAATGCATGTTATACTATCGGACATACCGGTGCTCGCACAAAGAAATTACACGGATGGTCGCTCCTCAACAGCCTTATTCTCCGCGCTAGTCGACGTCATTACCCCGTAGTGTCCTTGGCTAGCATGGGTATAGAGGTGGGGCGTCACACATAGGCTCCTGTTTTAGTCATTTTAATTATGACACAAGTGTCAAGGCTATCCATCATCGTTCTCTTACTTCATTCCAGTAAACGTTCACCAAATCCAACCACTTCGTTCTGGAGTCTCCTCCGCGTGCACAATTGTTAAAGTGGTTCCAATATTGACAGAGAGTACGCCAATAAGAGGCCCGGTCTCTTTAATAACCAAACGTCGTTTTACACACCGGTTGGTACTTTTATATTTCGAAAACAATTCGTACTTGATATCAAAATATCATATTCGCTTCAAAATCAAATGTATTTCGAAATCAACATATTTACTCAAAATATACCATATCATTTAAGCCTTATTATCTCGATTTCGCTTCCAAAATTGTTTCGAATTTCAATTTTGGTTATAACTTCATTTTAACCTCATTTGCATTTAAATCCAAGATTTAAATATAAACATTCCACCCTTGACCGGTTTGAATTTTTAGAAAATAGTTTGAATAGTTTAAATAGTTAAAATAATTTAATAGAAAATAATCTGAGTATTGAAAACGGTTTATATAGTAAAATAGTTTGGAAAATCAAAATAATTTGAATATTTAAGAAAATAGATTTTAAACAGTTTATACTAAAATAATTTATTTGAAAATAGTTTCAAAATCAGACTGATTCAATTCCAAATTTTCCAATTCAAATCAATTTCAATTTACATTTCGATTTAATCGATTTAATTCTGATTTCAAGTCGAATTTTACTTCGATTCCAATTTCAATTCAAACGAATTCGATTTCGATTTTGAATTAATTCAATTTCGCTTTCAATTCCAATTGATTTCAATTTCAATTCCAACCTGAATAAATTTCAATCCAGTTGCAATTTAATTTCAATTTCAATTCCAAATTAATTTCAAGTTTAAATTCTAAATTAATTTCAATTTCAATTCCAAATAAATTTCAATTTCAATTCCAAATTAATTTCAATTCCATATTAATTTCTATTTCAATTCCAAATGAATTTCAATTTCAATTTCAACTATCCGATTCAATGATTAAATTTCAACTCAATTCTCAAATTTAAACCATTTCGATTTATATCAATTTCGGGTTCGATTTTTTTTAAATATTGATTCAAATCACTTAAATCAAATTAACCTTCAATATTTAATTTAAGATCCAAATCTTAAAATAAAATTCAATTCCGAGCTCAATTTTGAAATATCGTTTTATATTACTTTTACTTGGCAATATTCAAAGTTTGAATAAAAGTCCAATCTTTTAAAACAAATCAATTTCTGAAATTCAAATCATATTTCGATTATAACTTCAAAATCTCAACTTCGATTATTTAAACATTTCCTGTTATCAAATTTAAATTTCAACATTCCGAGCTCAAGTTCGAAAATAATTCGATTTCCATAAATTCGATTTTTATTTCTTTAAATCAAATCATTTAAATAATTTTAATCAAAATTTTTAAAGTCATTTAATTTAACCAATCTAGTGTCCGTATATAATTTTCTATCCAATGGCCAAGTGAATCAATTATTTAAATTTTATTCCAAGGATGGATATATATCATTTCAATCCAAAATAAATACCATAGGTATATATCATTTCAACATATTTCTTAATTTATCCAAAATAATTCAATTTACAGTTTTATATATTTTAAATAATATACAGGATGATAACATGATATATCAGAATAAATAAACATCCAAATCATCCAAAATATCAATTAATTTTCATCCATCACAACCAACATCCAAACAGGCAATAATCACAACAATTAACCAATTATCAATAACCGGGAATTTTTACTAGCAGTCTAAATCTAATTCAATTTAACTGTCAATTCATATTCTATCAATTAATTCAGATGTCAATTTAAATGTCAATTAAATTTATCAAACAAAAATCAATAAATTTAAATCACTTCACGATATAAATTTAACAACATAAAAATTATTTTAGTCAATTGTAAGTGTATAAAACACTCACCTTTTATTTAAAATTGAAAATATTTCAGCTTCAAATAAATTCTAAATTGATTCTAATGCATAGACGACACCGATACGATTCCAAGGCAATTTGTTTCGTCCGAATCGGACCTTGCACGAACGAGATACGCCTTTATTAATATCGATATATAATTAAAGTTTAATTAATAACTTAACAAGATTTATTAACCAAAATAACACAAACCCTAATTACCTTCTTCCATACGCGATCTCAACAAGCTGAAACCCAAGCTGCCTCCAACTCCTTCCAATCGCGTTTTTGATCGTTTATTTTCTTTTTTTATTACAAACCGATCGAACTATAAGGCCAGAGCCGCGTCGCCTCCAACTCCGTCCTCCTCACGCGCATGCGCACGACTCGAAGCAGCCACTAAAATCAAACACGAACACGGCATCTGCTATCGAGTCGCCTCTTCATCTGCTATCGCGTCGCCGTCGCCCTCGTAGTCGCTTCCTCTATCTCGCGATCGATCGTTTTTTTTTCTTCGGCTGATTTTATTTTGAACGAGAGAAGAGGAGAGGATGAAGTATGGGGGAAGACAAGTAGGGCGTGGTGTGAACGAATGGGAGATAAGTAAAGTAAATATATATATTATTATTTAATTTTAATATCTGACGTTTAACGTCCGAAATTCTCGAACTCCAAACGAAGCGTGCCACCTGGCGTTCATAATGTTTTACCGACATTCCGAACACAATGGAATTAATTTCGAGGCCTAATTCGATCGTATTCAGAAGATAGCTTTTCAAAATCAATTAATTTTAATCAAATTCCTTAAATTAATTTCTATGCGTTTCATGCTCGCACGGCCAAACGGCAAGTCCGATCGCGACGAAACTTGAAATCCTATAATAATTCACTATTAAGGATCCGATGAAACTAGTTTCGTTGAAATCTAAGACAGTGGCCAAAATGGTTATTTTCACTCGTTAATTATAATATAAAATTTCCAATTTCTAATTATTCACTTTTAATCCAATTTTAAATATTAACAATCTTCATTCATATTTAAATAAAATTTAAATCAACCTCCGGAATCATTTTCATTCATATTAAATTCAGAATTCAATTATTTACAAAATTTTCAATATTAAGTCTAAATAATTTAATCATGCAATAAATTATATTAACAATCATAAATTTCCAAATGAATTTAGTTATCGATAATTATTTCCATCTAAATAATTCAACACTTATGATCCAATTCTAACTATTGATTGTAATTTTATTTCAATATAAATAATTCTTAAATTTCCGAAATTATTTATTTCAAGATTTTATTCAAGTTCATATTCAATAACTACATTAATAAATCGTTCAATTTTATTTCTAACCATTTTTATCCAATAACCACATTAAATTTAATAATTTAAAATAGTTAAAAATACGGGTCGTTACAGATAGGAGAAAGGACACATAAGCTCTCTTCCCGTTGTTGGTAATTTAGTTGTGTAGGTAGTCTGTGCATGGGTTGGTTGGGAAGTTCAAAAAAGCTTCACCAAAGTAAAGAATTTGTATTATTAATAGAAATATTTTGATCATATAGTTAATATTTTACTGTATATTTGATATTTGATTGTATAGTTGTCATCATCAAGGAGATTGTTAGAACCTCCAATTTATGTTCCAATGACACAAGCACGCATAATTTCATGTACATCAAAATTAAAGTGAAAAACATTTTTTACACCTCATAGGCGTCTGTGATAGAACCACATACGTCTGTGATAGAACCATAGACGTCTGTGACAAGTCTCGGGTTAAAAATTAAAACAAGTCACAAACGTCTGAGGATTTTACCACCGATGTCTATCATGGGCAAAACTGTCACATTTGAAAAGACACTTCTGTTTCGAATCAAAAGGAAATCACCTTTCAATTAAGAGTTGCGGCTATTAAAATGAAGAGACTTTCTCAAAGAGTAACAACTCTTCATCTGCAACTTTCTGAATCTATAAATACCACTTTGATTGAGAAGTAGAAATCACTGAACTTGAATTAATCTATTCTTTACTCTCTTGATTTCTAAGCACTCTCTTGCATATACACTATTTACATACTCTTAATCCATTATAACCAAAATAGAATTTTGGTTAAATCACTTCCTACAACTCAAAGCATTCATATACTCAAAGGAGATCATAGGAAGATTTGTATAGTGAATATTATGCTCAGGTCCCTAATAAGTTTCAAAATACACAAAAAACCCAGTAAAATAAAGTATGTAAATTAGGTCCCTAAAATTAAGTTACTAAGTAATTGCATATAGTTATGCAATTATTCACTAAATAATTGCAGACAATTATGCAATTATATCCAAAAGTTGCATAAATTTATGCAATTTTTTCGGTGAATAATTGCGGAAATTTCCGTAATTTTTTGGTGAATAATTGTGGAAATATATGCAATTTTTTGATATAGTTGCATAAATATCTGCAATTATTCACTGAATAATTGCATAAGTGTATGCCATTATTCGGTAACTTAATTCTAGAGACCTAATTTACAAACTTTTTTTTACTGGGGTTTTTGTGTATTTTAAAACTTATTAGGGACCCAAGATTTGTACCGTATGTCAAAAACTGTGCTATTGGAACACAAGATTGTCAGAGGTACTTTTATATAGCCTATTTCTCCAAGCGAAGTGAGGGTAATTTGTTTAAAAGAAATACCGAAAGGGAGCTTCAGGACTGGACGTAGGACGGGAGGTTTGAACGAGTATAAAAACTCTGGTTTGCACACTTTTTATATTTTACTATTTATTGTTTATTATTGCTTTGATATATATACTTGCATATTATACACAAGTTAGATTGTATACGATCCACAAGACTTTCAAACGTCGGTTCTCAAAAGGTTGGGGGTCGATACGACCCGTCGATCCGACGTTTAAGACCTTCTCGATGTTTCCAGTCTTTGTGCACCACCAATTCTTAAAAGGTCGAGGATCGATATGACCCATCCATTCAGCAGTTTAAACCTTCCCGACGTTGCCAGTCTTGGAACAACGTCAGTTCTCAAAAGGTTAGGGATCGATATGGCCCATCGATCCGGTGGTTTAAACCTTCCTGATGTTGCCAGACTTGGGACAATGCCGGTTCTTAGAAGGTTGGGTATCGATACGACCCGTCGATCTGGCGGTTTAAACCTACCCGACATTGCTAGTCTTGGGATAATGTTGGTTCTCAAAAGGTTGGGGATCGATGCGATCCATCGATCCGGCAGTTTAAACCTTCCCGACGTTGCCAGTCTTGGGACAATGTCGGTTCTTAAAAGGTTGGGGATCGATGCGATCCGTCGATCCGGCGATTTAGACCTTCCCGACGTTGCCAGTCTTGGGACAACGCCGGTTCGGATCGATATGACCTGTCGATCCGGCAGTTAGTGAGTATACACTCCCTGTCCGTCATTCGAGGGCAGACTAGCGTTTTCTCGGCTGTGCTGCCGGGTGCGTGACATAGGATTTTTGCTTGTAAGAACACAGTTCATTGGTTCAAGAAGAAGATTTTATTAACGAGTATAAGATATGGCAAGTCCTGCCTACCTACAATGCCCCCAGTGTCCCTGGGAGGCTTATTTGCAAAAGGCTGCTTCATTCCTGGGTGACCGGCTAGCTTGATGGTTATTTGATGACCAGTCTTTCATCAGCGTACCTGCCCCCCTCTACATTGGGACCGGGCAGTTTTTCTTAAGAGGGCAAACCTTGGGTCTTGTAGTTTCTTCGCCATTCCGTGGTTTCCTAATATACTGCTGGAGTTTGTTTTTCCTTATCAGCTCCTCGATCAAATTTCTCAGATATAGGCATTCATTAGTGTTATGCCTATGAGTTTCATGGAAGCGACACTACTTTCCAGAACGTTTATCTTGTTGTGTCGCTTCCCTCCTCAGTGGCTTTTTGTATTGCTCAGTTCCTTGAGTGGCAAGATAAATATTGTGTTACTTAAGGGCGTGTAATCTTCCAATTCGAAGTTCTTCTGACGTTTCACATTCGCATCATCTAAGCGTGCTTCAAGTTTTCAAGTCATTTCGTCTTCGTCTTGCTGTTCCAACTTCCATTGACTTCTGCTTGGTCAAAAACCCGATTAACAATAACATAATGTCTTGAATTCATTGTAAGAAAATAAACAACAAGGAACTTTCATTCAGATCTAATTAATGCTACAATATCTACTACAGTTTGGCATTATAAATAGAGAGGAACTTAAGATTATATCAATATAAAGTCTACCAACTAAAGTACAACTAGATCTACTCCTCTAATATTGCAAAATAATTTTCAAAAAATCAAAAAAATTCTTAGATGCATGCAATCAAAGAAGTTATTTGTATTCAAATCTTAAACTTATTTGATAGATCTATGGCTAGAAAATCTCTCAAGTGTTCGGTCATCAATTAAAAGCAATCTCTATACCGGCTCACCTTCTCCTCCTTTTAGACCATCATCATCCAATCATATTGCATAAGTGAAAGATATGTAGCCAAAGTAGTGGGAAGAAAGAACCTTTTTGTTGAGGAGATGAAAGATATCAATTTGCCTCCTTTATTATGTAGGGATTGAAAAGATCTAATGGAAAAGAAATAAGAACTGACACCCGATGACTCGAGGGACCTAATTTGGAATGAAAGAAGGCATGATCCACCATTAACAAGTTTTTTGGAAGGTCGATTTGAAGAGACAAAATAATGAAAATGAGGAGATAAATGAGGTGAACGAATTAACATTAGATGCAATGATTTTTCTCATGTGACATACGGAGCATTAAATGAGTACTCTAGAACTCGCAACTGTCAAGATCCCATTGTTACCCTTCTTTTAATTTTTTTTAATCTATTTTAACTCTTTATTAGCTGCTATTTACCAGTATGGGTGAATTTGCTGCTTCCAATATCACTTTCTTTGGACTTGTAACAACCAAAACTGTAACATTATTATGAGTTATGGATATATTATGTATTTTTTTTGCAAGGCGGTGTTTCTAAGGTTTTGAAAATGCGTATTATTGAAATATATGAATTTGTTGAAATAAAGCACCAATTTTCAAAATAATAAATTATGTTGCACTGATAAGGCCAAGCCCATTTTTCCTACACGGTGATTTAGTATCATATTTTTAACATCATATTAGTTCCGTACATCTTTTGGTATTAAATTGCGTTATTAGCGGTGAGTCTCTGAACAATTTTGGGATACATTTAAACATTAATAGTTGGATTAAACTTAAGATGTATTGTTTATGATATAATGTAGGGATGTTTTTGCATGACTCTACTAACACTGTTTGATAACTCAATATTATTATTATTGTGAAATTTGTTCTCTAATGATAAATATTTATATGTTTAACAATAATTTTAAGTTTAGTCCCTTATAGAGTTTTCCGTTGTCCTTCACCTTCTGCAATCACATGTCAAAGCACATTTCTAGGAATTTGGCAAAATCATTACAATGTAAGATGGTTCTTCATCGAAAGTTGAAAAGATTAAATATGTCACACTATTTTTATATTTAAAAACATATCTTTTAGTAAGTTTTTACCAAATTTGAGGCTAAAATCCCCAAGAAATCACCAACATTAACTTCAGTAGATCGTGAACCCAATTGGAAATTCGAAAGTACTCTATCTGACGTCCAATAATCAAAGTCTATTCACAAAGTTATGATCGGTTGTACAAGGTTTGTATTGTGGCTGATTAAATGATGTTAATCATATATCCAAATGGAGGAAACAAAAGTTGCAACTGTACACTAGATAACAAAGTTTTACATGCAAACGTATTCTTTGTTTTCAATCTGTTTACCTGATGCTGTTATTTGTATTTTTCTTAGAGAATAAGCCGAGCTGATTTTATGGTAGACCAAATGGTTGGATCGGTTTGAAACCGATGAAAAATATTAAAGCTGAAATAAGCATTTAACAAAAAGCCAGACCAAACCGTATTTTCAAATATTGGAACCAACCGAATTGAAAGTGATTGGTTCGACTTGGTTCGGTTGGTTTAATTGATTGGCTTGACTTTTATGCGAGCTTAAATATCTAGTTATCGATATAATATGAGACTAAAATAATAGACGAAGTTCATGTTCATCTAAAGATGTGATTATGCTATATTTATAAAAGTAAACTTCTCCTCCTCTAAAAACATTAACATGAGTTGAAAAAAATAATAATGTCGTTAACATAAATAATATACTAGCATTGAAGTTTTTGATTTTTGACATTATTTTAAGGTTTATATTTATTTTAACCAGTTGGTGACCCAAAAGAGCGAGTAAATATGAAAATAAAACCAACTTAACCAATTAACTAAACCAGATCAAATTAACCAATTTATGTGGTTGGTTGGTTTGTTTGGTTTGAACTAATAAACTTTCACTCATATTGCCTTCGAATATCATCTTTTTTCAAAACCAGGTACTTCACAAAGGGTGGTAACCTACTGTCACCAAATGTCTTGGGTAGTGTGTGTGTGTATACTAAAAGTCTAAATATGTTTAAGGTTCGAATGATGTTATGTAAGGTTCGAGCTCGTGACCCCATATCCTAAGTTCGAGTGCCTTATCAATAGGACGCGGTCTTAAATGCCTTTGAATATCAATTAACGAAAAATAATTGATTTTTTCTGCATTTGGAGTAGACATGCGTTATTTGATCGCAACCGACTCTCAAAGAAGTTTACTATACCATAGTGCTTGCCGCTAGATATCTAAAAAACTACAACAAATATTTTGGAACAAAATGGTTCTTTCACTGTCTTGCAATTATACATTTTTAAAGGGACGTATTTGGATTTTTTATAGAGCTAAGGGTCTATTTATTTGAATCGATTAATCAGTAAACACTGAACATAATAAGTAATCAGTGCTATTATAATTGTTTGGTTGCAACAAGTATTCCGAATTTTCTCCTTCATTTGGTGAAATTAATTAAGAAATTTTGTACTACTTTTGAACCTTGAGTGCTGATTAACCCTTTTTTTTATACTTTCGCCCTTAGGAGACCAATAAATTTATCATTCTAATCTATGAATGATCCTACATCATCAGGCTGCAATCTACACGGGTAGAGACAAAAACCGTGGCTTGATTTGCAGAATTCGAGGGCTCTGTTTTTTTTACTCAGAGCTGGTTGAAAATCAAGCGTATAGCCTCGGTTGAAGTAGTATTTTTTCCTAATTTATTTTAGTTATTCCATACCATGAATGTATAAATTATTCTTGCATTTTTATGAATTTTTAAATTTCAAGCAGAACCTTTTGATTTTTCTTTATATTTTTTGATCGTTAAATATTATATTAACTTTAAAATACTAAATATATTTTCATAATTTTCTCTTTTTTATAGATTTTTTTATTGTTAAATAGTAGAATAATTAGACAAAAATAGTTAAAATAAAAAAGAAACATATTTCATGGATTTATTAAAATTGTACTATTTTTTCAGAACTCTTTCCGCATCTATCATATAAGTATATTTTCCATGTATTGACAAGGAGGGAATATTATTTGTTTATTCTTTTAAAACGATGATGTGATTTGCATGATATTGCATCAGAAATATTTTATCTTCTAGGAACGGTAAAATTATCAAAATAATAAATTATATTAAAAATATGAATCTTCAAGCACAATACAAAGGAGCATCTTTTAGACCAAACCATAGCCCATAACCAAGCATTCAGTCAGTGTTTAAGTAGAAATTAGACACATATACCTAGGGATGGCAATGAGGCGGGTCTAGGGTCCAAACCCGGTTGACCTGCCCCTATTTTGGCCCGCCCAGACCCGCCCTATAAGGTCATCGGGGCGGGTAGACCCGTGACCCGTTCTTGAGAGCCCCGGGTCTAGGGTCGGGGTTTGGTTGACCCGTCCCAACCCGACCCGCACTACTGAGATCTCATGAAATCGCTTTAGTATTATAATAATGATTCGTTAATATATATATATATATATATACTATAAAGCAAAATCTTTGGTCAACCGGTCAAACTGAAGCCTTTTTCGCAATGCCTAAATTACCCTTTTGAAATTTAAAAAAATAAACGACGCGTTACTTTATCATTCCACTTTCCCCACGTATTTAACTCTTCCACGTTCGCATCAGTTTCTCCTTCCAAAATAAGTCCTCTTCTTAAATAATATTTCATTGTCTTCGTTTACAAAATTCAAATAATAGGACAAGGTGAATGCGTTAAGATCAAATCTGCTTTCCGACTCCAAATCTCGGTCTTTTTCTAACAGTTCTTTCCTGATCCAGATCTATCGTCTGCTTTTTTGAATAATTACTGCAGCATGCGGCAGAAGGAATTTATGGATTAAAATCTTCCTCATTTTCGATGATTTTTTGCTGGAAAGAGTACGTTTATTATTGGATTTCTTCTTTTCAATTTACTATATATAATTTATTTTGGTAGGATGATAAATTTATGGCACAAAAAATTCTAATTTCTCTGCTATTTTATCCTTTTCTGTTACAGATGTTTATATAGGATGATATCTTCCTAAATTCTATTGAGGAATGCTCCTACGACAGGAGAAATGAGGGACGGGACGTACGGGTTGAGAGATTGACGGTGGAAACTAGCGAACGCCTTAAAATCACGCGTGAAGATTTAGCCGGTTGGAATAGCAATACAACTGAATTCTATGTTTTGTGCTTAGTGTCCATTTTGATCAACAATGCAAGGATACCAAATACTTTATCCGAACTATTTTCTTATCATTAGCTCTTCGGCAATGATGGTATCACAATAGTCATATACTACTTGATATGAATTCAGACAAGTATCTATCTTTTGAATCAAACGCAAGTACCGTTCCACTCTGTTTTATTCAAAATTCCATTTTATCCGTATGCTGAAGTTTGCATGAATCTATCTGTGATTAAATTCAACTGTTTTCTTTAGCTCGATTAAGTAACATAAACTACATTTGAAGTGGTAAAAATTAGATGAGGCTATTTTTTGTAAACGAGTACTCTGAATACTCTAAAATACGTCTAGCATGGAAGCATATAACGTTTTTCATCATTGCTAATAGGATTTTGATGGTTAATTTCATTTGCTGAAATGAAAATTTCATATTCAAACATCATTTGAGTTTTAATTTATATTTTGAGTTGAATTATTAATATAAAGTTAGCATTTACCATAAATATAATAGCAATAGGCTTAGGTAATAGCATAAACTAAATATACTATTCAATCATTACTATTTTAATAAATATATTTTATTACAAATATTTTAGTTTCTCAAAAAAGCTAAATACATTTATGGCTATACCAAAATGGTGTTATTATACATGTTACTGAGTACCTGCTTCTACAACACATAATTTCATATACTATATCAATAAAGGTATATTTGTTACCCATAACTATACAGTATTACCTGGTAAGACTACATATGTGTTGAGCATGACTATATTTCTATTATTACTGCAATTTTTTTATTTGGCAAAGATTTATTTGTTTCACCTATAGTCATGTTCTTAGTACAGTTCATAATCTAAAAGATATATATGGATATTTTATTACTTTTTATGCGGTACACAATTCTTTCACACCTCCCATAACAATATCTCTGCAATAATTTTCTCTTTCTCACTCAATCTTAACTTTTAACCATTCCGTCCATTTGTTTTTTGCAGCAAACTTCATCATCCAAGGTATAATGGCATGAGTTTGTAAGTTAGTTTTAAATTATAACTACTCTCATATGCACAGTTGTAGAAGGCATGTGACTCTTTGATTGGGTTTTTGACTTACTGACATTTCATAACTAATTCATAGATTTGATATTTTGATGCCTTAAACAAGACTTTTTCCATCAGCATATATTTAAAACGCAAGCATGGATAAAAATGTAACTCAAATGTGGATATAGATCATCATATAAATATAACTAAATTTGTTCACATGTTTTATTACAATAAGTACAAAATCATTCTGACCGGATTTACAGAGGAGCTTCAAGCATGAGGACTTGACGAATTTGGCCTACGTGTTCCATCATAAAGAAGCATAAGTTGGCAGAGGCATAGTACACAATGAAGAGAGTACGTGTTCAATTTTGGTTGTTAAAGTCGTGATCTATAAAGGAAATTAAACCTTAGAGTTCGCTTAAGAGAAAATATAATGTTAATGGAATCTTGAATTGGTTTCTTTACCGTGCCATGTTTGCACAATTCTCATAAGCTTCAGATATAGTTTTGATTTTAGGACTGATGATATTGGTTTAGATTTTGTTTTGGTTTTACGTTCTGAACAATAGTTGGAAATGATGAAAATTCAATTAAAATCCATATTGTATAGATTATCAAAGGGTTTCGTAGTACAAGTACAGATAATTTAATTATCATGCAGTGTTATTTACTCACGTGTGCATTATATAACCAATTTTGTTCCCTTGCTTGCTTTCGAGTTAAATTTTTTATTTAATTTATTTTTACATAATCTTATATTGCCAACCGCGTGAGTACAGACTTTGCTTTAGACCCACATAGCCATGCTTTCGTGAGTCATTATCTACATATTTGCAATCGTGTACTATAATGTCATGTACAATACAATGTACATTTCATTTAGTTAAAATATATGCAATTATTTCATGTGTTATCTTCGTGAATGTTTCTTTAAGGCTTTTGGGTATTATTTTTTAACAGGCAGGTTATATATATTTCATGTGCTGATATTTGTTCACTTCGTGTGTTATGTGTGTGTGCATGCTTCTATGTGTAGTTAGCTGTCACGTGCTATCATCAGATATCATAAGTATTTTCAAATTGTTCTTTTTTTGTTTGTGTTTTTTATATGCTATTATTATTATAAATTTAATTGCAATTTTATTTGTTGTTAGATAAAGCTGAAGAGATCAAATATTAATGTGAAAAAGTGGAACTAAAGCTTGGCCATGTTGTAACAGTTTCTTTGCTGATTTTGAAATTAACAAGGACAAAGTTAGTCTAGACTATTGTTGAAGTAATGGGAAATGAGTTGAACAAAGTTAGTCCAAGCTATTATAAATGTTGTTTCATGTGTGGATTATATACGTAGCATGTAGCTCTCATTTAAGAACACGAAACATGTAACTACTTTCACTGTAAATCTATACCTTAAACGTGAAATATAACAAATTGTTTATTAGTTACCATTTGTCATTTTGTTTCCTATTCATCAAATAGTTTGTGAATTACAACAGTATGTCATTTTGTTTCCTCCTCATCGTAAAATGATACCATGTCTATTTCAAATTAACTACTATATCTACTGAAGGAAATCTTCTATTTCTGTTAGGAATCAAAGTTGTTGTCTTGGGTATGCATTAACATGCAAGGATACTTCACAATTCCGCAGGTTTATTACCGTTCTTTTTGGTTAAGTAAGGTAAGTCTAATCTAAAGCTTATTTCCATATTTGATACAAAAATTCCATGAACATGTCCATCAGATGTTGATGCTTACTAAAAGTCAGCATCCCAAAAAAATGCAACATTACGTACATGTTAAAGCCATTTTATAAAATCCAAAAAAAACTTACAAACATCATTATTTAATACAAGTTTCTCTTGCACACGTGCATCGTACGTGCCAAAGTACTCGTGTATATATATATATATATATATATATATATATATATATATATATATATATGTGTGTGTGTGTGTGTGTGATTATGACATGGATATTATAATGTTCCAATCAATAAGCTATAATTTTTTTATAGTATTAAGCTGCATCATTGATAATCATACAATAACATATGCATATTTTTTTAAACTATTTGGTACGCCACATTTTTATTATCTTCCCTTATCATTGTAAACATATTGTTGTTTGTATTTAATGTATCATTTAGTAACATCAAATATAAATATATTTACAGCAGTACACACTATTGAATCAATACAAAAAACATCATCAGGTCTCGGGGCGTGTCTACCCTGACCCGTATGGGTTCCGGGTTCGGAGCAAAATTCCGAACCCACACCGAGTCTACGGGGCGGATCCGGTGCGAGGTCTAAAAAACAAGGAGCGGGTTTGGGGCACAAGAAACCCGCCCCATTGTCATTCCTACATATACCTATTTCCTAAACTTATTTGTTTTACATCCTTTTTTTTGAACTATTTTCTACATCTATCTTTCTTTTTTTAATATAATTACAACGATTATGAGTTATGCACGCATATCCTAAAAACGTATGTTAAAGTTAGTAAAATTATCCAAATACCTTAGTGAATTTTACGTTTTTTTTCTTAAAATAATGATGTAATTCATAAAAGAAAATTAAAAGGGACTTAATGATAATTTTCTATAACCACAAGGATGTATGTTAAAATTTCTCCCCTAAACGCTAGCTAAAACCTAATTTAAAAGACAAATAGGTATTTTAGACACCAACAAAGCTACAGTAGCAGCTATTTGATCAATTAAAAAAATAAACAAAAATCAACCACACACACCCCACTCCGAGAATGATTTTGTTCACACTTTTTCCAAAGTGTGAACAAAACACTCGGCTCCTATTGAAGAAATTCAGGGTTCGCATGTATGACCCCTCAAATTCCTCCAATAGGGAGGAAAGTAAAGTGTTTTGTTCACTGTATTCCCTCGCTCCCCTGAATTCTTCCGATTTCCGCACAAACCCGACAACCTGACAACATTATTTGGGACTCTGCTTGTCTCTTTAGACACAGTATTAGTAGTCAGAGAAATTACCGGTGCCCACACTCTAAATATACCGATACTCATTGATCTCCAAAATATCCCAAAGAAAAGATGGACGGAGACCCGTCGGATAAACTACAATCGGAATCCGTCTTCTCCCCCATCTCGCTCGACGACCAAATATTGAATCCACCGCCACCAAATCCTGATCCAATCTCACCCATCACCCAACCTGATCCGACCCGCAAACTCTCTGTGTTCTCTCCAAACCAAGCTTCATCCCCTTTGAACTCTCCTCGCACCCCAAACCCTAGATCCCAACCGAGCATGCCCTCAACCCCTCCATTCTTAACAGATCTAATCAACTCTACTTTAACAGGTGACTCTACCAGCCTCGAAAATCTAAAAAATGTTGCTTCTACGGACAACTCCCGCTCTGTGGTTGACGCGTTTCTCGCAATCATGGGCGGCATTGATGGATTTGATGATGCATGTAGTCAGGAGTTCGCCCCTACTGTCATGATAAACCCCCACGCTTCTGTGATTGTTGCCAAGTTGATCAATGCTTTGCCATATGAATCTCTATCGGACAACCTCGAATCATCTAGAGATAGGATGGTCAGGGGATTGTTCAGGATTCTAAGTGCTTGTAGCAGGAACCGTGCTTTGTGTTCTGCTTGTGGATTGCTTTCTGCCTTGTTGGACAGTGTGGAGAGTGTGTGCGAGAGTGAGTGGGATGGAGTTGAGCTGTGCAAGTGTGTTGAGGTTTTGGCAGGGTTTTCTTTGAGTGTGAAGGATTTAAAGCATTTGTTGGAGCTAACAAATAAGTGTTTGGGGAATGAGTGGGGGATGAGACTGGTTTTGGTTTTGGAGAATTCAATGAAGACCGAAGAGGTTAGAGGGCCAAAAATTACTTTTGAATTTGATGGTGAGAGTTCGGGGTTGCTTGGTCCAGGGGAGAGTAGATGGCCCTTTTATAATGGATATGCATTTGCCACTTGGATTTATATCGAGTCATTTGCGGATACTTTGAATACTGCTACTACCGCTGCCACCATTGCTGCTGCTGCTGCAGCTTCTGTTGGGAAATCATCTGCAATGTCTGCAGCAGCTGCAGCTACTGCGTTAGCTGGTGAAGGTATGACACATATGCCTAGGTTATTTAGTTTTATATCTTCGGATAATCATGGTATAGAAGCTTATTTTCATGGGCAGTTTTTGGTTGTGGAGACTGGGAGTGGTGGCGGGAAAGGGAAGAAGCAATCATTGCATTTTACGTATAATTTTAAGCCGCAATGCTGGTATTTCATTGGGTTAGAGCATTTCTGTAAGAGTGGGATGATGGGCAAGGTAGAGAGTGAATTGAGATTGTACGTTGATGGGAAATTATATGAGAGTAGGCCATTTGAGTTTCCAAGGGTGACAAGGTCTCTTGCATTTTGTTGTGTTGGGACAAACCCACCTCCTACCATGGCAGGCTTGCAAACAAGACGAAGGCAGTGCCCATTGTTTGCAGAGATGGGTCCTGTTTACATATTTAAGGAATCAATTGGGATGGAGAGAATGAGGAGGTTAGCTTATAGAGGTGGAGATTATCTTCCTAGTTTCGGAAGTGGAGCTGGTTCCCCTTGGATTGGAAATAGCGAAGAGGTCAAGGGGATGTACATGGAATACACAAAGCTTGATGCTGAAATTGGGGAGAGCTTGCATCTGCTTTATCATCCCTGTTTGTTGAACGGTCGATTTTGTCCAGATGCTTCACCTTCTGGTGCAGCAGGTAGGCTTACTACCGAGTTTTTTTTTTCTGAACTACAACCATGAAATTAATTCGATAAATGCACTGTTACATAATTATATTATGTTAAGAATTTTGACAAGAAGAATGATTACCATTAAATGACTAGAGGGTTGCCTCATTACAAAAAAACTGAGTGGTGCTAAGGGCACCATTCTATCTTCCTAGTTACCATTCCAGGACACCAATTATTTCACTATCAACACTTCCAAATACTACAGCTATCTAATCTTAATATAATCTGCAAAAATTATTTTGGCAACGTTCTGTTCTATAATCTTTTGTTCATTCGGTGTTGCATTACCGAAAACAAGAATAATTGGTTTAAGTAATGTTTTGTCAAACTATCTTTAATTCACTCAGTCACGGTATCATTGAATAAATTTGATAATAGGAAGTGTAAAATTTAAATTGTTTTAATTCTTTAAAATAGGGTACTTGGTACTAGGAAAAGGATTCATGTGCACTTAGCATTACGCTATAACATCCTTCAATATTGGATCGTTAATTTGTAGTGTTCATTAAGAGAGCCAAAACTGCATTCTACGGTTATCTTTGTAGCAACACTCAAATTGTTATACTAATAACCCCAGGAAAACACAAAACAGTATTATTAACCTAAAGGGTTAGCATCACAAAAATCTCACCCATGGATGATAACTGTCCTCAACATCTCTCCTCTCATGCTTTTTATTCCTTGACATCCTTTTACTTGATCCTTCTTTCTGAAACCTTATCTGCTTGGATTCATGTCTCTTAGTTAATTTGAGAAAGACATATATGATTCACGGTTTGAAAGAAATTCTAGCTATATTTATCTGCACTTAATTAGTTAATTACTAGATCGATGCCTATTTTTTATTAGCATTACAATTTCTGCGTGTCTTATATTGAAGCAGAAACTAAATGACTCACATGACTTAACAATTATTCTGTATCACTCTGCTGCAATATGCTTTAACAGTTTCAAGTCAATGTTTACAATTATTTGTATTTAGCAATCCATCTACGCTCTTAGTATTCTGTGGGTTAAAGATTATGGAATATAGCCATTCTAATGGTACATAGCCAAAGTCCAGACGCACTTTAAATTTAATGGAAATTAGGATCCACCCTTTATTTTCAAGTTTTATAAAGCAGAAAACCGTCCTCAGTAACATGTTTTAAATTACAACCCTATTTTTTATTTTTGGTAATTTTCAAGTTTTCCCTCTACAGCCATTTTTTTTGAATTTTTTTGAAAAAGTGCAAATAATTATTTTTTGGTTGAAACTAAAAACAAGATTTTTTTATAGGAGGGGCGATTGTATATTTTGCATTGTTTTAAAAAACCCGTTTCGATGATCGCCTTGAAGAGCGCTTCGAGGAAATGAGAGATAAAATGCCTTGAGGCTGTTCTTAAAAGGCTTTTGCCTCAAAAGCATATGCTTCAACAACTTGATGCATACGAAACGTACAGAGCATACGCCTCGCATGCCTCAAATTGTTGGGGCATTCGACTCAAGAATCTTTTTATCCTTAGTTAGAAATATTGACACTAACATAAGTAGTTAAATTTAAATTATTTAATGGAAACAAAAAAGATTTTTTAAAAATAAAATGGAAGTCAGTGTTTTCTTACTTTTTAATTTCGATATCGACGTGATTAAGTAAGATTGTTTTTGAAACAACGATCAAGAGCTATGTAATGGATTTTCTCATTGCTATTTAAACAAAATTTCTTAATAGACTTACACCGAATCTACAAATAAATTTTGCACATCGATTTGAATTTTCAAAAGGAATTGAAACTGGAGTTTTGCAAAATCTCCAAATAAGTTTTGCGGAATCGAAATTGGAATCATATGGATTCCAGTTATTTATTTTTAATCTTAAAAAAAAAAGAGATGTTAAATGTTCATAGTCAGACGTGAATGATTTGTTTTTCATTTTTTGCATAGGTGAATTTAAAATGTCAATTGTTATTATATGTTTTACGTTTTATTTTTACCTGAAAAACTTACGCCTGATCATTTCGAGGCTTACACGTCATCACCTCACGGACCTGAAAACGCCTTGTGTATGCTTTCGCATTTTAAAACAATGATATTTTGAGACATAAAAAGGGTGTTTTACAAAAGTTTCCTTGGATTTATTTGTAACTAAAATGCATGCGTCAACCTAGTAATCACCAATGAGTAATTACCTTTAAACTTATTTATAAATACACATTCATGCGTAATGTTATAGGTATCCTACGAAGACCTGCTGAGGTTCTTGGCCAGGTTCACATTGCTTGTCGTTTACGCCCGTCCGATTCTTTATGGGCTTTTTCATATGGAGGACCTATGGTGTTGCTGCCACTACTTGTAAGCAATGCGCAGATTGATACTCTTGAACCTATACCTGATGATTCCACATCAGCTTTTGATACTGCCTCGCTTTCTGCCCCAATTTTTAGAATTATTTCAATGGCCATCCAACATCATGGAAACAATGAAGAGCTCATTCGATCTCGAGCCCCAGAAATTTTGTCTAGAACTTTACAGTATTTATTGCAAAATATATATGGATTTGGAAGCAAAAAACATGATGGATTGAATGATGAGGACCTTGTTACATCAGTTATCTCTCTATGCCAATCTCAGAAGAATCATGCTTTCAAAGTTCAACTTTTTACTACTTTACTACTGGATTTGAAAATATGGAATTATTGTAATTACGGTCTTCAAAAAAAACTTTTGTCATCACTTGCCGATATGGTGTTTAGTGAATCATTAGCAATGAGGGATGCTAATGCATTGCACTTGCTTTTAGATGGATGCAGAAGATGCTATTGGATTATCCGTGAAGAAAATTCCATAGATAGATATCCATTTATTGAAGCATCTAGGCGTGTGGGTGAACTAAATGATCTTGTTGATGAGCTAATGGTAGTTATTGAACTTCTAATTGGAGCATCATCGCCTTCAAAGGCTAATGAGGATGTTAAGTCTTTGATCGGCTTCATGGTTGATTGCCCACAACCAAACCAGGTACAATAATTTTACCATTTCTATGAACAACCTCATTTTTTCTGTTCATGTTCTCTCTGTGCAATCAAATCACAATTATGTGAAAAATTTGAATATCCATTTTAGCAACATAATGAAATATCATTTACATGACATTTTTTGTGAATTCACCGGAGAAATGAATTCTCTTGTATGAATATAAATTCTTGTTAGACCTTATAGTTGAGGTTGAATTTTACTTTATAACAAAATTGTTTATCCCACAGTTTTCTTCTATTTATGTATTTATTTATAAATCCGTTACCATTTAGTGATCATTAGATATTTCATATGGTAAGTAATGGGAACTATAACAAATGGAAGTGTCTACACATGACCTTAAGCTGCTTTAGCTGGTTTCAAACATGTCGATCAGATTATGGTTTCAAATGTAAACAGATATCCTAGCTGTTAATCCTTGTTACTGTCTAAAAGTGCACTTTGTTGCAGTTTTCTTTAATATTTTTGTACGTTTCTGCCTTCATTTTTCAGTCTAACGCAGTCTTTATTATAATTTATGACCTCATACCTCTTTATGACTGTTATACTACCATGCTCGTTGATGATTGACAGTCATACATTATCATAATTTGGAGACGATGCTCTTATTACTGTTATTTTCGATCAAATGACGTCTAGATTCATACAACGTTACCACTTGTTTAATTTGTTGCGACCTGTCTTTCTTGGTGTTCTACTTTGAATTGCCCTATTGTTTTAGAAATTTGCTTCTTGATGACACAACATCAAAACTGGGTGTTTTCTTGCAAAGATAAAACTGATGCTTCAGCTTCACAGATTTAAACATTGCCAATAGGGGGTGGGTCACTCAGGACACACCTCCAATGGAGCTTTGGTTGGTCCATTTAGGTTGCTTTCTTATCCGGCATTCATAATGCCGGATAATTATGTGCGGTCACAATTGAATATTCATCACGTGGACTATGCTCATGACCATACATATTAATCTGACATTTAAAATGCCGAATAAACTCGTGTATTGTTGGGGTGAGTGGGTGTGGATCGGTCCAAAAAGATATTTTCTTTTATTAAGTGACCAACTTTTGCTGTTGGTGCTCTGATTCCCACCATTTTTGGCTTAAACATATTTTGAATCCCATTATCACGGGTGAGATAACAGTAGTGTCTGGTTAACTTATTAGATTAGAGATGTTGATAACCTTTTATCGCTGAATACAATGTATGGTGCAACCTTTGGTCTTTACCACTTATGCATCTTATTGTTTCCCATATGTTTATATTAATTATGGTTGACATATATATGGGGAAGCCACTTGTTACTTGAGATTGTGATTCAACAATCTACTAATAGCGTCATAGCTTGTTTTATGGTTTAATTGATTACTATATCTGACACAATGTCTAAACAAGCCCCTCTTGTACAGTTCAAGTATATCATGCTACAATTTTTTTTTTTTTTTTTTTGCTATTTGTTTAATATTTTTTTGCTGAATTGTTCTTCCAGATTGCTAGAGTACTGCACCTTCTATACCGGTTAATGGTGCAGCCTAATACATCTAAATCACAAACATTTGCACAGTCATTTGTTTCTTCACGAGGAATAGAAGCTCTTTTGTTTTTACTTCAGCAAGAAGCTAAAATTGGCGATCATAGTGTAATTGAAAATACTAGATCAAACAGTGCCGAAAGCACCATTAAGGATTCTGGACTGGTAAACACATTTAAGGATTCTGAAAGTACAAATGAAAATTGTGAAAAATTTGATGACCATGTTCGACAATCTAATTCTGAAGAACCAATTTATAATGTAGAAGAGCCTAAACAAAATTCATTTGTTCTTGATTCCGAAACAAGCAGTGGTTTTCAACCGGAAATTGCTGGAGTGGAAGCAGAAGAAATCGAAGTTGAGCTGAAATCACCTAGAACTGGGGTACTTCGAATTGTTAAAAGGGACGATGAAGGAGCAGAAGTTGAGCTTAAGTCACCTGAAAGTGAAACATCAGCAAATTTGGATGATTCCATGAACAACCCATCATCGGTAAATATTGAAAGATTACCATCCACATGTCCAAGTCAACTATTGAAAACTATCGGTGACATAAGTTTCTCCATAAATGCAGAGAGTGGCAGAAGTAATATGTATAATATTGATAATGGTGATGGTATTGTTGTTGGTGTAATTAAGGTTTTGGGTGCTCTTATAACATCTGGTCATTTGACATTCTGCTCAAATTCCGCATCATCAGTTTTTCCAAACAAAACAGCGCCCAGTGGGTTTTCTGAACATGACAATCCTATACACGGCGACAAAATTTCTTTGCTACTCCTAGGATTACAAAAGGCTTTTGAAGCAGCTCCAAATAGACTTATGACCTCAAATGTATATATGGCTTTATTGGGTGCAACGGTATGTAGTTCATTATAGTACATATGTTATCCTCATTGCCAATTCCATCAGATTAAAAAAGTTAATTGCAGATTATATGTAAGTTTGAAGTCAAATTTAGTATCCCTGCACCTTTTAATTGAAAAACCATTAAAGCTGAAACTTCTTTGGAGATCAGCAAATTATATTACAAAATGTATTTAAAAAAACACAGAGGGGATGAACATTTGTATTCTAATGCTAAGAATATGGTCTCAAAATGTCAAAACTTCTAGTGTGGGAGAGGTTTTCGATTCTACATTCATAATATCAAAACTTTGAAGTAAATTTGTTTTGGACAGTCTGCTTTCTTATAACTTGAACATCAGCAGGCATGATGTGATTGCATACATAACTTGTTTTATGCCTTATTAAAAGTAAATAGGTAAACCATGCATGCATCCAGTATATACCTCATATTTGTGAAAAATTCGAGTTTTAAAAACTTTTGGTTGTGTATGATTTTCATGTGTGATCTCTCACATAGGACGAAATCTCATATCATACATGATAATTTCTAGACACTTCTTGAATTGAACTTATTGAGTTATAAATTTCATCTTGGCCCCATCTTGGAGAACTCAAGGAATTTTTTTAAACATAAGTGCTAATTAGATATTACTATCAGGATTTATTTTGGCTCACATCCATATTAAGAAAAAAATTAGGCCAACATCACTCCGATTGAAACTATATAAATCATATCTCAGTTTTCATATATTTGCATAATTATTGTTAAAAACGATATAAAAACCATGGTTTGGGGTTCTGGCCGGAGCCTTGGAATTCCGGTCACCTCGGTTCGGTTTCGGCCATCACTGAGACGAAATATATGGGGGAATCCAGTGAAATAATCAGTTTTAGCTGTAAAATTCACAATTTTATTTTAGAAAATGAACAAAAACAGAATTTAGAAAGAAGAAACCAAGTCAAAAACAAAAATAATCAATCAATTCAAATGTACTATGAATAAAAATAATAAAACATGCCTGGAACCAAATCCGAGAACCCTAATTTCATCTTTACCTTCATTTTCTCCCTTAATTTTATTAATTGAGTTTGTGTTGATTTCAATTTTTGAGATATTTTGATCAAAACATAAATGTGTCTCCGTGTGTCTGTGAGGCTGTAAAATATGGTCTGATATGAGAACTAAGGTTTATAGCTGAGATAGTGAGCTGCATTCTTACAGGTTTAAAATTGAGAAAGCGGGCTGCATTGTAATGGGCTTGGTAAAGTAAGTATAACAGCATTTATCAATTTATATTCCTATGATGTTAAGGGCCTGCATATAATATATAATAGGCTACAATTGCTATATTAATAAAAAAAATGCGACAAATATAACTTTTAAATATTAAAGTCATATTTTTGATATTTTATTAAATTATTGACGTATTTTATATGAAATATATGACAAAATTCAAAACCGCAACTAAAACCGAAGTTTTCGAAATTGATCGAAATTCTTAAAATTTCATGAGATTGAAATCAAAACCGAGATCTCAAACCTAGGTAAAAACCAATGTTGTAATTCTTCTAATCATTATCAAATATAATATTTCATAAATGTCAAATGGTGAATCTAATGTGCTCAAACAACCACTCATATTTAAAAATATATATGATGCTAATGCGAATGTTAAAGAATATTTGCACTACAAACGTTTAAACTTTGATTACTAACATGATATAAGGTTTCGGTCGGAACCCCGAGATTCCGGCCATCTCGGTTCGGTTCCGGTCGAAGGCGAAACAGGATTAGCTTAAAATCCCGTCCCGATAACTTACAGTAAAAAAATAAAACACAAGCAAATTTGAATATACTTTAGTGAGTGGGAAATAAAGGTAAAAGACAGAACAACAAATGAAATCGAATCCATAGTTGTGAATAAGCGCGCTACAACGCACGCCATGGGTCCAAGGCTCGGCGCGGTGTTTGCGCCTTTCTTTTGTATGGCTCGACACATAGAAAGGTGCGGCGTACGGCGCAAATGGTGCTTACGGCGCAAATGACGCGCGATGCAAAAATGACGTGCATTTTCATTATTTTATTGTTTTTACTTTTTGTTTTTTCACAATCCAAATCGATCTCCAACAATGGTTGAATGTATTATATATTTTTTATACAATGATACGATTACACTTTACTAATTTCCAACAAACTTTGAACTATTTATATTTTTTTCCCATTGAACTATGATGGGCAATTAGAACCGAGATCCACAAATCCGAACCAAACTGTTTCATACCCGACTTGAACTCGATGGATCTCGGGTCAGGCCTAGTTAATGAAAATAACACGAAGAACCGACCCGACTCGGAAGATTAGACAAAAAACGAAAAAATATATGCATTTTTAGTGTTATTACCCAATCGAACCGAACCGACCCGATGCGAATCTAACCTTAAGTTGGGTCAAAGTTTTAAAATATACAAGTTAGACTCGATAAAACCAATCCGATTAGAATCGAGACCCGTCAGGTCGGGTCCGGATCTTACCCGACGTGTCTAATTACTGCCCCTACACCAACAAATAATTTCGAGTAGTCGCATTCTCAAAATTAATCTCGAACGAACTTCGAGCTATCTGTTCTAATTATTGTTGCACTAAATAGATAGATCATTTTTTTGAATTAATCTTTAACGAACTTCGAACCGTGTTCCTATTACGGTCGCACCGAATAAATTGTCGATCGATATTGACAAATGACTAAATGAGGAAGATGCTGAAGTTTATGAATTTGATGATACAGATATTGATTTAGAAAATATGATTGCTGAAGATTTATTTTTATAGTTTATCAGTAATAAGTACCGTTATCTTGAATTTTGGTTTTTGAAGATTATTATGCTTGAAATTATATGCTTATTATATTATATTTGATGACGCTTTTTGCAAGATGTTTAAATAATCTTTATTACATATGTTTTATTAAAAAGAATATAAATTATATTGAATTTTTTGAATTAATTGTTATAAATCTTTAAAAAAATTCTAAACATGCACGGAAATTAAAAAGGCGAGCGCCATTTGCCGCGCCGTGCGCCAAGACTTCAGAGGGAGGAGAAGGGGAGCTTTGTGCCTTTTTGCGCCGTGCGCCATTAATAATTATGACCGAATCTAGCAAAAAACAAAAACAAAACGTAGAGCAGGCCAAAAAATATATCAATTCAATATACTTTTGATGAATTAAAATGCCACTATACAATAAAATAGAATCAAAATTGTTTGTAAAATCATGAATTTGAAAGCATAAATTACCAACGAAGTCGAGCATTAGAAATTCGACCATCAAAGGAATTTGAGCATCAGGGTTCAGGATCGAGCAAAGCAATTCAAGCATCGGGAGGAGCAATTAGAGCGTCATCGTCGACTTCGCGAGCATAAAGGGATGTGCTTTTTTTTCCTTTTTGTTTGTTAATGAACACACAGTTAGAAACTAGGGTTGGGAATGATAAAAAGTAGTGGGTGGGCTGGATTTGCATGGATCCATATATAAAATAGGGGTTGAACTGATTTAAAATATTTGGTTACTTTTATTATATTGTTTAGTATATTAATCTACATTATGTTTAAAAATATGGATAGATTTAACTTATGTTTTAATCAAGGTTCGAGAATTCGGTTTTGGTCTCGGTTTCGGTCATTCGAAATTTTGTTCGTTTCAATCCTGGTCTCGGTCTTTAATGGTTTGTTAGTGAAAATGTAACAATGGTCTTTGTAAATAAAATATAAATTATACCCTATGCATAAATAAAATACAACATTATAAATCTATAAACTAAATTAAATTAAACAATAATAAATTAAACTAAATTAAACTAAATTAAACAAATTAAATCCATTATTTATTCCACCCAACTCATTCCAGCCTAACTAAACTAAACAATTCACGCAGTAGCTATTTCCAATCGTACAAATTCTTCTGATTCTTTTAACTCACGTAGCAACCATTTCCCAACGCAACCAAATAAATTATTTCTCCCGCTCAATCGAGGTCGATTTGGGATTTGCTAAAGCTAGACAAGGGAAATTGAAATCGATTTTTGATTTGCTGAAGCTAGGGCAAGGAGGAAGCCGATTTGCTGAAGCTAGGGCAAGGAGGAAACCGATTTGTTGAAGTTAGGGCAACATGAATCAAGGTCAATTTGCGATTTGCGTTTTTGCTCAGGTAACTTGTATGTTTTGATTTATTTTTATAAACCCAAATCGAAACCAATTTTTTTGTTCGGTTTCGGTTTGGTCGACGACGATTCGATACGGTACCTTCGAAATTTCGGGGCCGTCCGATACCTCGTACCATAGTTTTAATGGACCAATTTAACTTACGTTTAAATTTTGTTTAGTATATTGTTTACGTATGATCTTGTTGTAAATACTTTTATTACATCATTATTAATAACTTTAGATGTATGATGGCAAATCAAACCGAGATCAACTGAAATTATGGTAGTGCAATCAATGATAATCTTTGAAAGACAAAATGTAACTTTTGCAATAAATTAATTAATGGTAGTAGTGTGACACGTTTGAAAGAACATTTGACAGGAGCGGACAATGACGTATTGTCATGTCTAATTGTCCCTAAAGAAGTTATGCAACAGTTACAACTTATATGATCACATATCGTTCAAAAGAGAAATGAATGAAATAATGGAAAATTAGATAAGCAACTCTTACAGGAATAATTAATGAGCAGACCGCAACAAGAGTCAGACAACGAAAACAACAGAGATGAAGATGGCGAAGAAGTTCAACCTGTCATGCGGGAGTAGTGAAACATTTAGAGACAAAGAGATGTACATATCTCACAGACAATCAGGTGGTGGTCCAAGTCAAACATAGTGCAATATATATGGAAGATCTACCAGAGTAATTAGTGATTTTAACACTCATGCTACTGGACGAATTGACTTATACATGCAAAAACGAGGGGGTAAAACTCAACCTTCTATCAAATATGCAATGAAAGGTATTAAAGATGCCAAAAAACTTATAGGTTGAACAATTTTTAAGTTCTTTTTTTCCAACCATATTACACATAACGTTTCTAGTAGTCCTCACTATGTAATAATGGTTGATGCGATTGCAGAATGCGGTCATGAAATTAATCCACCTACTGCATATGAAATACCACATTCACATTGAAATGAAAATAGAAGTTGGGTAATATATTAAAACGTTACACAATTTCTGAGATGATTATGGTTGCATATTAATGTGTGATGGTTGGAGCACACAAAATCGATGAAAAGTTATAATTTTTTTGGGTGTACTCCACCAATGAAACAATATTTACTAAATCTATGGATGTCACTAGCATAGTAGATTACTGAAGTTAAACCATCATTGTTAGACAATGATCCTTAAATAACTAATATATTGAACGATGTGGTTGCTGCAGTTGATTAAATAGCTGCACGAACAAGGAGTCAAGCAATAAAAATAGTAGTGACTCATCAAATGATAATCATGTCAATATTGGTGGAAGCGGCGTGAGTTTAACAAGTAACTATGGTATTGGTTCTAGTGGTGGTGGTGAATTGCATAGACCAACTCAAACATATTCAAGAAGAAGATATGCTATTGACAATTCTAACTGAAGGGATGGTAATTTAAATGTTGAATATGAACATCGACACAATTACGAGCATCCCAATTCATATACTTCAAATAATCCACCAAAATACATACATTCCACTTCAGACTATACATGTGGTTATTCTTTTTACGGAATAAACAAAACATATAGTGATATCTCGAGTGATCAAAATAACCAAACTATGTATACAATACAAAATGATGAACCCTCGCCATTTGATAATATGATGACGACATTTATAGGTCCATGACAAATATAATATGGTTATCCATCAAATCATACAACAAAATACGATGAAAAAAACTATGAAATCAATCCATATGTAGCTCTAAGAAATAGTTTCTGGATGTAATAGTATTGCATATTGTATTATTATTTCTTTATAGATTATATTTTGTATTTATGTGCAACATTTATTATTACCTTTTCATTAAAAATAAAGAAATCCGATATCGGAACTGAAACAAAATCCGAAACTTCCGAAATTGACCGAGAACAAGAAAATTTCAAATGACCGAGACCGAAATCGAGTTCTCGAACCTTGATTACTAACTTGTTTTTCGTTTAAAATCACAAACATTGGAGAAAATAATAGAAAAAAAAATAGTATTAAATACCCCTTTGCAAATATTTATAGTGCAACAATTTAGAGTAAAAATGCAATGACTTATAAAATAGTAAAATAGACGAAAAGCGACAGAGACACGGAAAATAGTTTTTTGAGAAATAGGGACGCATATGCAATTTCCACTTTTTACTTATTGTTATTTGGTGCTTTAATACGAAACTACATAAAAGAAGAGTTAAATCAATTATTATCGACATTAAGAGAGGATCAAAACAAAACAATATCGACTTTAAAATATAATTTAAAATATTGGGAAACCTACTGAATAATAAAAATAATATTTGCTGGATTGAGTAAAGTAACAACATATGTATTACATGATCCTAGAAGAGAAATTTGGAGACCTCGAGTGAGATCTAGGTCCAAATATTGAATCACAAGTGGAATTAGTGTCCTTTCAATATGAGATCGTGGGGAAATTCTGGATCGAGATCTTTGGTATCCAGAATCTTGGAAACAATGATATTTTGTAGAATAATCACATCAAAATTAAATTTGAGTAGTGCAATTTTAACGATCAGAAATCACTATAGATAAACAGACATCGTTTTTTATATTCATTGATTATTTACATGTTTAGTTTGGAGCATGGAACAAAAATTACATACAGAAAAATGTATAGTCCGAATGAAAAACTGAAAAAGATAAACATGGAACATTACAGTAATTTTACATATGAACATTTGAGATCAGGAAGAGATGGTTATGTCAATTTGTGATGATTGATATTTTCATTAAAATTGGAGGTTAAGATAAGGATAAAATTTTGATTTTTTAATCTTACTGTTGGAATTTTACTATTATAATAACTTATCACTTTTCATAATTTTATACTTTTGCGGAACATTTTATAAACATATTTTAATTTTTGAATACAAAAAACTACTAACTCCGAGAACTATACTAAATACTAATATTGTTTGGGGGGGGGGGTGTGCGCGCACACACACATACATATGCACGCACGCACGCACGCACACACACACACACACACACACACACACATATATATGATATATCTGTTCTAACTACAAGTAATGAATAAGCAATGTTCAGTTTTGTTCGCACCTAGTTGTTAGATTGTCTACATTGAACCTTTTAATTTTTTTGTTGTTTTCAACTGTTTTTTCCCCTTGTGTGTGTGTGGTTCCGTTTTTTTGTTTTGTTTTGTTTGGGGTGGGGGGGGGGGGGTGGTGTGGTTTGATTAGTAAGCAAAAAATCAGACGGTAACACTCTTCTGCTAACTTATGTCTCTGATTCCTTGATGGAACTTCTTTGCTGTATTTGATATACATAATTCGGAGACTTTAATCTTTATGTTTGCTCATATGGTCTCTATACATTTTCTGTATACCCTTTTTACTATTGGGTCTAAATCAGTCTACTTTTTCTTTCACTAGATCAATTTTTCTTCGACTGATGATAAACTCAGCCTCTATGATTCTGTCCATCGGTTTGAACATGGGCAGCTTTTGTTAGTTCTTCTGCGCTCCCTTCCATATGCATCTAGAACATTCCAACTTCGAGCTTTGCAGGTAATCCTTAACATGCAATTGTTTGATCTTGTGTCACTGTTTTCATGTAAGATCATTTTGTTCACTGACAGTAAACATGCAAGGTGAGGAATGATATTTTGGTTCAATGAAATACGTGAATGTCATCAATTCTAGAAGCCATCTTCAATATATAAAATAGTTTTGATATAAATCATATCCAGATAAATATTTTTCTGATGTTCTAATGCATTCATTCTTTTGGAAATGTGAAGAAGCTATTGTTCTTGATATCTAAATTTGCTATCTATACGATTTCAGGATCTTCTGTTTTTGGCTTGCAGCCATCCAGAAAACCGAAACACTTTAACCCTTATGGAAGAGTGGCCTGAATGGATATTGGATGTTCTGATTTCAAATTACGAGGTGAATATGCTGTTTATATTACTTCTAGCATTGTCCTCATTTTATGTTGCTAGTATCGTAGCATTAGCTTTTTGCATGCCTCATAATTTTGAAGTTGAAATCGCAAACATGTTGGTTTTGTGGCAGTACTAATATTCATTCAAACTTGTTAGTGTACTTTGATCTTGAATAGTAGCCTTTGCTCTCCTTTTGCGTTTAGTAAGTCGAATTAGAAATGCAAATTGACGAGAGTTGCATATTTCGATTTTGGTTCATAGAAATTTACGGACTTTGTTTTACAATTCGAGATTCTGCTGAAGTAGTTACTAATTTATTTCAAAATATTGGAGTCGATTCTTTGATACCTTGTGTGTTTCTCTTTCATTCCTTGGGTCTCTGGTTCACGAGCAACCAAGGGTTCGTTCCTCGACTACGCAAGAACTCCAAATCATTCCCTTGAACCTCAATCCCCAAGGGATACACCAGATCCAGCTCGGTTATTTACAGAGTGAATATGACTATTATTACTGTTCTGACTTCTATCTTGAGATGGTACAATCTCATCCTGAAGTAAGATGTCTTACTTTTTGCCTTGAAAAAATGTCAACTGATTCATGAGAAATTCCCCTAATGATTTCACATTATATTTTCGTAAGCTTGTTAGTTAGGAAAATAGAGTAATGTCTGGTTATGTAACAATTTCTCTATGGACTGAAGAAAAAATCATTCAGTTGAATTTTTGGTGTTATTATCCATCTCAAAATGTTATCAGTATTTGAATGTATTGCTTCTCATTAATAATTGTGTATCCAGACTGAATCCAACAAAATTTCATGCGATGTGAGCATTGCTGAAATAGATGACCTCATACACAATTTTCTGATCATAATGCTAGAACATTCTATGCGACAAAAGGATGGATGGAAGGTTTGTTTTTGCCCCCTATACATATACATACATATGTTTGTATGTATATATAAATATTCACTTCTTATATTAATTGCTTTGTTTTATCACTAATAACTTTTTACATCATGATAATTCCTTGTTACGTTTTTACACTAGTGATGCCAGTTCAACTATTAATCCATGATACCTTGTTTGGAACCAAGGCCATATCTAATTTTTGCTCAACGTATTCCACTGTATTGCATGAGAACCGTGAAATGTACTGGGCTATGATTTTGATATAATTTTTGCCTGTTGAATTATATACGAACACGACAGTAGTCAAGATTACTAACTTGATAACTTAACCTTACTAAATCATTCTTGTTTAAATAAATGCATCACAAAAGGCACTTGTTCTACTTTATCATGTGGCAAAGCTAATTGTGATGTTCACACATGCGCGCACACACACACAAACGCAAACATCATATAATTTCCAAATTCCTTATGTTACAAATTGCTCATGTTCTTTATGAAATAGAAACTGCTGTTGGCATACTAATTAATCATGTAATTTATCTTCCTTGCTTAGGATGTAGAATCTACAATTCATTGTGCAGAATGGTTATCGGTTATTGGTGGATCAAGTACAGGAGAACAAAGATCGAGGTAACTGAAGAGGACCTTCAAGGGTTCAATTCCTGATTCATACTATCTTTATGTTTATTCTATGACATCTAAAGTTAAAGCTGGGGAAATTACCAATTTCTTCAAAAATAGAAATAAATTTCCCCTTAAACTAGTTCTGTTTTATAGACCACCAATGATAATAATTCTTTTATATCTTATGAATTGAATTTCTTTTCAAATCAAATCTCTCGAATCACAATTCAGTTTTCAAATTTTGGTTCAAAATTCAATTGAAATCTCAATCGAGGAAATCGTTCAATCCTGGTCAAGATAGTTATTTGAATCTACAGTTCAAATTTATTGTCTTCAAAAGTAAAAATGGAACAGCAGGGAATTATGTTTTAATTTTAGATCTAGAAGCTCAAGCATCAAAATTGATTTTGAAAATATAAATTACTACCATGGAGAGAAGTGAAGCATTGATGTTTTCACTTTTCACATGCTTAATTGTCATTTAATAACATACATAGAGCAATGTTTATAGCCAAGGTTTGAGGTTCCAACCGAAGCACCGAGATTTCGGTTGTTCTGTTTCGGTTTCCATATAGACCGAAACGAAATCGAAACTCTGGTTTACTAAAAAAAACATTGAACTTCAAATTTCACATAAGAAACTCAATGGAAAATTAATTTGAGTTTCAAATATATGAATATTCAAAATTTGAAATTTTAACTTAAGAAAAGATACAAAATTACAAAATATATAAAATATGCAAGTAAAAAAAGTTGAAAACAAAGTAATGAATAAACATTTATAACTAATCGGTATTGTCCGTTTATATCTTATTTTTCAATCAAATATAAATTATAAAATTTGTTTAATAAATTATAGGACAAATTTTCGAAGTGGACTAATTTTTGGAACTATTTTGCGTTCAGAGTCCATTTCCAAACTTATTACCAAACATGGCTTGTTTGTGCCCAGTCAGCAGCCACATCAACATGTGTGTAATTGCCTTGGTTATAGGCGCAACTATGAGTTGCGCATATGAAAATGAATAATAGGCGCAACTATGAGTTGCGCATATGAAAAAGAATAATAGGCGCAACTCATAGCTGTTCCTATGTTCTTTCATAAAACAATAAAGCGCAACTAAGAGTTGTGCTATAATGGTTTATAAGAAAAATATAAAAGACGCTACTATAAGTTGCACCAGTATATTTAACACAAGAGCAACTCATAGTTGCGCTATAGAATACCTGCTGTTTTTATACAACATCCAACTCGTTAACCCACATTTTTTGTTGGAGTTATGTATTCAGTAGTTTTAATTAGAAGGTTATGTAATGGTTGATGTATTACTTGGTTGTTGTTCGACTCTGCATATAATGGCTATTGCATAATTGCTATCACAATCACAGAACATAGCAACTCACATCAATGTTCGAAAACATAACTTTTAATACCAAAGTTGCGTACAAAATAAAAGTAGCAGTACAATACTCGAATGACATAAGTAGTAAAACAAACAAATTATCTATTTTTTCCCGCACTTTTGTAACGACCCGCCATTTTGGACCATTCGCGTCCATTATAAGTGTATAGGTAGACACTCATGCCGGAGTTGAATTGCTCAAAATACCGCGTTGTTAATTTAAATTTGGCAAAACTGAACATATACAGTAAATAAATTAATCACAGATCACAGACACAGAGTAATAAATGCAGCGGAATTAAAAGAGATAGTAGTTCATGAAGCTACTATATAAATGTATAAGATACATCAGAGTTTACAACAGAAGAGTAATACGATACATCAGATGCAAATCAGAATACATCACTGGAATCATCGAATACTGAAAGCAGAATAGATGGCTGGATCTTCAAGCAAAGCTCCAACTCCAAAGGTGAGTCTCGAAAGCTGAACCACTCAGTCTGACCCGAGCGTAAAGCAAAACACAAGACACTCGAGTCAGGATTAACATTCTTATATTAATAAATCCAACTCAAGTGAAATAGCAATTGAAATACAAGTAACTCAAAGGATGTTTGGAATAACCATCCTTTAAGGATCCGTTAAACTATCTACTATGTAGTAGTGTACGATAAGTAGATAATGTCTATCAGTAATATAAAAAGATATCAAAATAGTGTTAAGTCATGGCCCATTCCACCCTTAACACATTTTTATTTCCAAAAGCATATACAAGACCGTAGTTTCCCCAAAACCGGAAGTCACCAGAGGGCAATCCATATACTAAAGGTACAAATCAAAATCGTAGTGGTCGTGTATAAATGGAATACAAGTATGACAAGGCACATGCGGTAATACCCAAGGTAGTGATACTACCGTTCGCCTGATCCGGACTGGTGAGAACGCAACGCCGCAGCGCCCGCAACACCGTGAAACAACACTCCCAAAATCAAGGGTGCACCAATCGACAACAAGTAATGAGTAGTTCGAAGAAGTGTGTCTACTTGAGGTAGCTAATCCTCCATTGGCCCGGCACGGCTCCTGTTTTAGTCATTTCCAATTTGACACAAGTGTCAAGGCTATCCATCATCGTTCTCTTTCTTCAGTCATCACGTACATCATTCCAACCACTTCATTCTGGATCATCACTCCGCGTATAGTTATTAAAGTGGTTTTCGGTTTAGATAGAGAGTATATCCATAACCGATTCCGGTCTCTTTAATAACCTTCGAAATTATTTCACCGATTGGTCGTTTAATATATTTCAAAACCAAATCAAATTCAATTTCAAATAGAATTCGTAAATCAACATTTCATTTGTCTTTCAAAACCAGTTTCCATACTTTACGTTTCAAAACTTCCAAATCATAATTTCAAAATCTTATAATTCAGTTTCAATTTCTATTTAAAACAATTTCTGTTTAATTTCCAATTCATTAAATCCATTATTTAAATTCAACTTCCTTATTTCAAAACTTACAATTTGAATTAAATTAAATTCATCAAATCAAATCCTTTAATTTTCAAGTCTTACATTAATTTCAATAAATCACATTTTATTTCTTGTTAAAGAAATTCAACTTCACTTATTTACTTACTTAAATAATTTTCCAAAACTTAATTAATAAAGAAACTCAATTTCAATTATTTACGAAGTAAAATTCACTTGTTCAAAAGTTCAATTTTACTTATTAAAGAATTCAATTCAATTTAATAATTAAATAATTCAATCTTATTTAATTATTAAATAATTCAAAACTTAATTATTAAATAATTTCAAAGTTTAATAATTTCAAACTTAATTATAATTTCAAACTTAA
This sequence comes from Allium fistulosum, assembly GCA_030737815.1. NCBI lineage: Eukaryota > Viridiplantae > Streptophyta > Magnoliopsida > Asparagales > Amaryllidaceae > Allium > Allium fistulosum. The sequence goes on from CM060902.1 coordinate 1,178,402,628, forward strand.
TTATTAAATCATTTCAAAGTTTAATAATTTCAAACTTAATTATAATTTCAAACTTAATTATTAAATCATTTCAAACTTAATTCAATCATTTCTCAAATTAAACAACATTCTTTCATCAATTACATTGTTAATATTTTGTTTCAGATTTTTAAATATTAACATTTTCCTTTCATTAAAAATTCAAATTTCAACTTCATTTCAAAACCATATTATTTATTCAAATAATCTTCGTTTTATTTTTAAATCAAATTATTGACCAATCGGGTTTTATTTAATTTCCTATCCTAGGTCAAAGTTTAAATTTGGGTATTTATCATTTCAACCCGATTCCAATTCAATTCAAAATCAAAGCATAACAAAGGAAACTTGCAGTGTGATAACTGGGATGGTGTCAAAGTAAATAAACAAGCAATAAAACAAACAATAACAATCCAATAATCAATTCAAATAATCCCGAAATAATCGTATTAATTCACATTGTTGTTTGTGCGAATTAATATAATTATTTCTAGAATCTACACTATCATTTCATGTAGATTAAAGATTATTACATTACGGTTTTTCACTTGTCATCTATTTACAATTTCATACATCATCAATTTAACAACATACATTCAGTGGTTCAAAGTGTAATTAAACAAATCCTACGTGTCAATAAATTTAACAGTTAAAAGGGGTCATTATTCACTAATCAAATTTAACATACATGTCGATTCAAATTTTCATTATCCTACGTCAATTCATTTGCATAGTATTTATCACTTTATACATTACAATTTTAACGTCCAATTGTAAACATCCAACAATCAATCATTTAACAACCAAACTGGATTATCATTGCATATATAACAGATAATGGTGTCAGATGTCATAGGTTAACTGATACAGGTAATAACAGTGTAAATATCTAACAGCAGCATATTTCAATTGTCGTTTCAATTGAAATCAAATTTAATAAATAAAAGAACGTTAATCGTGAGTGAGTGCTCACCTTTCGAGGCTAGAGATGAACAGAAATGGGAGCGAATTGAGGATCCAACACGAATTCCAAACAACGTTAGACGGACACGATTCAGTGGAGCAACCAGGCACGGCGGACAAACTGATAAATGGAGAAATCGATGAGAACAAAGCAATAATTGACGTGATAAAATGGAAACAAAAATATACATTAAATTTTACTCAAAATCAATATAAAATTTGAAACATATATAAAACCGTATGTATTTTAAATCCAATAAATAATTTTTTTTATTATTATAAAACAATACAACAATTTATTATAATATACGAATAACTTATACTCCTTTGAACAGTTTTATATATTATTAATATTCAGCAAATAAACTAAATTTATGCATAATGGCTATAAGTGCAGACTATAACAGTAAACTAGATTTATATAAGTATTTAAAATATTAGACAGAATCAAAACATACATAAACTTATATATAAAATTGACCTATATACTTTTATAAGTAACTAGCTACTATCTAAAATTTGAAACCAAAGTATATGTTTTCAGCCGAAATTATTTTATTATAAAACTTAAACTATTGATAACTGTAAAACCCTTACAATTTTAAACTGCAACGATACACTTACTATATATATAACAGCCGTATATATACAAATAACTTTGATGAGTGTGCAGACTCAAATGTACTAAGCTATATTATATACAACTTGCCTATGACATGTATTTACTGTTTAAAGTTTCAAACAATTATAGTATAAAATAATGTATATATGCAGACCACTATAAAACCAAATATACTTTAAGTTGTACTTTTATAAAGTTTGCATCCACACTAACATATATATATATATATAAGAATCCAATAGTACTGCTACAATAACCTTCATACTTTATACTATTTAATATATATTAACGTAACTTTATATATAATTATCGAAAAATATAAAATATATAAGTTTTAATAAAACCGAATCAGAGACCCAACCTTATAATATATATATCTATTATATGTACAAGCAAAGCTACTTAGGCAATGCAAAATGTACATAGCGCGTTCCGGATTATATCATATCTAAACTAAATATAATATACAGTGTTGATAATATTATTATAAAAATTTAACCAAGGTAAATAGGAAGCTTACTTACCACACACTTATCAAACGAATGTGCATGCTCAGGCTGAGCATACGGGAGGGCACGAAGGAACATCACTAGAGTGTGTCGCCTGGGCTCGAATTTTGAGGTGGAGCTTGCGGAAGATGGGTGGTGAAAACGGTGAGTTGTGAGTGCTGCGACGTCGTGGCGGCTTCGACGCTGGAGGCTGTGAGCGGGTGAGGGCGCGGGATGTGAGAAGGAGGAAGGGAGGGTCGGTTGCTGACTGGGTCGAAGCGGTGGTGGGTGGGTGCTCTCGGTTGCTTGGATGAGGTGGAAAGATGTGAGGGAGTGCAGTTTTTTTTTGGGCGGAGGCACGGCATGTTGGCTGGAGGACGAGCGTGGGGTAGCTGAGGAGGAAGGGATGAAGTATTTCCGTGGTGAGGTAGAGGAGGTTGCCGGCGTGGTGATGACGAGGCTTGGAGGGAGGGAAGGCGGGCGTACTGTCAGGGAGGAGGGTGGTCTCTGCGTGGATGTGGGAGGCAAGTGGTGGGTTGGTGGTGGGAATGCACGTAGGTTTAGAAAAAATGAGAAACCTGAGAACAAGATGTAGATGCCGGGATCGGTAGGTGCGGTGATGGGGAGGTGTTTGGTCGGAGACGCGGTAGCCTCGGCGGTGGAGAGGCGCACGAGAGGAAGGACAGGAGGCCGGTCATGGATCTCGGGGTAGCTTCACGGTGGAGAATTCGGTGCTGTTTGGTGACCGCGTGATGCTCCTCTGCCTAAGTTTCTTTTTTTTTAAATGAAGGCGACTGGAAATAAGGGGGAGAGGAGGTCGGTGCGAAATTTGGGAAATAGTCTCCAATGAAATAAATGTAACCGATAATGTGAACAGAGGAATTTTGAGAAGAGGATGGTGGGATGAAGAAAAATATTGTTTCCAAGATGACTTTACTCCTTTCCCATTTCCAAATGAACAGGTTATATTAAATTGTGTTAAATGAAACTGAGAAGGTGAGCGCACCAAAGAAAAGCAACAGTCACGGGAATATGAAAACAAGTGGCTGTTCAATTTTCAAGTTGGACAATCAAAAGGCACAGGAAAAGGTACCGATACAGTTGGCATTTCGTAGATTGCACCGCACACCGGATTTCGAATTTTGACAATCGAATATACCGTAGAGATCAGCACGACGAGACGATCAAAATGGTATACAGATATCAGTGGTTTGATTGAATTATAAAAATTCGAATTTTCTAATAGCGGAAAATGCAAGAAAACGCTGAAAAATAAGATCGACGGAGCCAAAGATGTCCGAATTTGGAAAGATGACAAACTGACATCTTGCTCGGAAGATGGTTTAGAATTTTTCTATGTAAAAATATTTAGGTTTCGGAAACATTTTATTTTCATCGCTTTTTAACTGATTAAATTGAAGTGAATTTTCGCGCGAAATAAACTTTCATATTTTCGGACGAAAATTTACCAGTTGCTATGTTTAACTAGACGTATTCCAAATATTAAATTTTTATTTCAAAATTTTATCGTTTAAAATTTCACAAAATTTCAACTAATTACGTTATTAAAACAGTTGAAATTTACGGGTCGTTACAACTTTCTTCTCTTGTGATCCAAGTTACCACATTGACCACATCTATCCTGTCTTCTATTCTCCATTTCGTCCATGACCCTCTTAATTCTAGTGGACTTTGGTCGTTCTGTATTCCTATGTGTAGGCGGTGGTTGTATAGTAGAGTCTTCATGTACATCCTAATATCCACTGTCGAGCATAGGATGAAAAACCAGAGATTTTTGCACCGCTTTGCGGGAGGTGGAGGGATCTCACCAAGCAAATGGTGACAAACATCATCTACGCCCACATTACCAAAGTAATTCGAAACGGCTCCTTCTATAGGAATGCCAAATAAATGAGCAACATCTTGCAAATTAATGGTTATTTCTCCAACAGAGAAATGAAACGTGGCATCCATCTATTGCATAAGGCTGTGAGTAACGACCTATCCAATCTGATATACTTAATCTGCATAATATACCACAAGCCCGTTTGATGAAGTAAATGTTGAACTCGTTGGTCATTAACCATCTCCATTAGGTTTTCAAAACTCTGAGAATGGTCCAAACAATCAATAGGTTTTCAAAACTCTACAACGAATAATTATAACGTGTAGTTAGTTCAAAATGGTAAAATTCTTAAACTACTTAGTGTACTTAGCAGATAAAAAAAATATCCTCATTAAATCTTCAAATTTTGTATGGTGATTATCCTGTAAATATAAAACGCTACTATCGATTAGTCCGCTCTCCTGTTTTGAAAGTTAATGCAAAAAAAACGTAAATTAACATACAAGCTACGATTGATTCAGTGGTAAGAATTGAATTATGACCACCTAAACAAGTTATTTGACAATGTTGATTACAAATGAAAACAAATAATACACAAATTAGAAACTAACAAAAAAAATTAGGATTTAGAGATTACCAAAATCGTATTGTGTTGAAGAAGATCCCGCTTCCATTATTATAGATTTATTCTAATCGAAGATTGGTGAAGAAATTTGTAAATTTTGTGTGAAATTGATGGAAAAAACCAAGGTTTAGGACTTGAGGATGTTGGGTTCGAGCTACAGCAATGTGGGAGCAAGTTGGTTTTGATGAGATTGTGTGGGCATTATGTATTCATATGAGCAACAAAATTTTAAACATTTACTAAGACTTCTAAACCCGGCTTCGGTTTTATGTATTCATATTGACTTATAGTTAATCCTAAAATAAACAGAAATTTGATTAACTCAAAGTCAAGGCTCAGCTACCTTTATACGCTTTATTTTGGGTGCAAAATAGATGAAATGACTAACATAAATTTAGAATCCATCAACACAAATAGGCAAGTTATATGTCAGTTTATATGACTTCACTCTTTTTAAACACTAGATGGTTGTCCACAATATTGATGGGTCAAATGGGTATATGCCAGCTAAATGGTCCCATTCCACTTGATACTACCGTTTTCATTATGGTGGTGATTAACTTCCTGATTTATTGTAATTTTGTGTATTAAGTTTATTTGTTCATCTTGTTCTTAATTTTTATTATGCATTGCCTAACACATCCTTTATACTGACCATACTTTTATCTTCGTAATGTGCAACATGAAGGCGTGAAGAATCGTTGCCTCTCTTTAAAAGGAGACTTTTAGGTGGTTTACTAGATTTTGCATCTAGGGAGCTTCAGGTTCAGGTATGTATGTTTGTCGATTTACAAAAACATTACCTTAGCAAGTCTATTCTCAAGTGCAAATTTTCCATGTATTATATCGAGTGCAAAGTTTTTAGCTTACATAGAAATGCAATATTTATTTCATGACACACACACATATAGGAGAGATCCATTACATCCTTCTTTCTGAGTATTCTATTGCATTTCTTTTATTATTTTATAATAAATAATTTCAAATGCTGCAAAGTTTATGGAGATGTTTCCGTAAAATTTATCATCATCACAATGATTGATATGGATATGTCCATCACTGTTAAATGATATTCTAAATAAACAGTCAATGTTAATGTTATGACGGTTAATATATATTTTTAATTTTTGACGTGCTTGCTTAGAATTTTCAAAATGCATCATTATTTGCAATTTTGCAAAGCTGATATATGTCGTGTAATAACATACCCTTAAAATATTTTGTTATTTTGTCACTCAATTTTTTTAAAGGTTTAAATAAGATGCAACCGAAATGGTGTATATTAGATCCATGTGTGTATCTATATCTGTGTGCGCGCGTGTATGCGCACGCGTGTGCATGCATGTATAACCATATGCAAAAAACAACTTTTAATTATGGTTCGAGGTTCTGGCCGGAATCTCGAGATTCCAGCCATCTCGAATTGGATTCAGTTGGTGACAATTCGAGATTGTCCTTGGATTTTGGTTTTGATCGAAATATGAGAAAACAATGATTTTTTGGTAGTAGATATTATATGTCTGGAGCAATAGAGAAAAATAAGTGGAAATAGGAGAGAAAATTGGTGAGAAGAAGAAAGCAAAGTTTGAGGTTTCTATCGAAACACCGAGATTCCGGTCGTTCCGTTTTCCGTTTTCCGTTTTAGCAGGGATCGAAATGAAACCAAACCGAAGCTCCGGTTTAATAAGTTTTTTATTGAAATTCAAATTTTATAGAAGAAACCGAGAAAATAACTAATTTAAGCTTCAAACATATGAATATTCAAAATTTAGAATTTTAACTTTGGAAACATGCAAAATCACCAAATATATAGATAGTGTTACTAAAAAAGTTAAATATGAAGTAACAAATAAATATTTGTTGGTATTATAAATATTTATAATTAATCAGTATTGTTCATTCATATCTTATTTTTCAATTAAAGATAAATCAGTTTCAATAAATTAAACAAATATACGTGTAAATATAAAAAAGAAACAATGAAAAATCGAAACTTGAAACGAAAATTCCAAAATTTACGAATTAGACTAAAATTCCTAAAAGGACAAATTTTCAAAGTAGGCTAGTTTTTGAAACAATTTCGCCAGTGGTGCTCGTTTTGAAACTAATTACCAAAGAAGGCTGGTTTCGCCCCAGTCAGCTGCCAACTCAGCAGTTTTGTAACTGCCACGAGAAAGCGCAACTATGAGTTGCGCTTTTTTTATTTTGGTCTTGGCGCAACTTTGAGTTGCGCCAATTTTTTCTTCTTATTTTTCCCTTCTGCGCAACTCCGAGTTGCGCATACTTCAACTTTTAAGCAAGCGCAACTCGTAGTTGCGCCTGCTATAATATAGCGTAGGCGCAATTGAGTTGCGTCTGCAGGTAGCTGCTGTTAAAACAGAGCCAGCAGCTACCCCTCTCTTCATAACCTCAAAAACATTTCCAAACCCCAAAACCCTTCTCATGCCCGAACCCACCACCTCCAAACCCAAATTTTAGCCAAAGTCCACCATTTTTTCAAAAAATTTTCAAATTTCTTCTCCATTTTTCGATTAAACCAAAGCTACAACAATCCCTTCACCCACACTTACATTACCATTAATTTTTATGGATAATTGGGAGATTCCAGATGAAGTTTTGGTTCAATTTGTTGAATGGATCGAAGCTGAAAATGAATTTGTTCCTGAAACTCAGTTTGAAACAGTTCCTGAAGCTCAATTTGAGATAGTTCCGCCGGCTAATGGTGTTGTTGTTCAATCTGCTTTGGATAATCAAATCTGCTTAGGTGAAGCGAATCAAAGACCGGGGAAACAAATTAGCGGCGATGGACGAGTGAGACAAGATAGACATCCACTTTGCCACTGTGGAGATGTTTGTGAGGTAGTTGTATGCAAGGCTCAAACAAATGCTGGACGTCGGTTTTACGGATGTGCCGGTTACCTTGATCATATAACTAACCCGAAAGGTGTTGAGTGCTGTAATTTCTTCAAATGGCTAGATCGTCCGTTGACCCCTAGGGGAGTGGAGTATGCGCTAGAGATGCAAGCCGAAGTGAGACGTTTGGAAAAGGAAAAAAGCCAGCTTCGACATCAAGTAGAATATTTGCAGTCCGTAAATTCAATTTGGAAAGGGGTCTAGTAAACTGGGTAATGCAACTGTAATGTAATGGATGTGTATCAGACTTGTTCAATTGAGTTATGTATGCTTTAGTTTTAATGAATGCTGTATTACTTGGTTCTATTTTTGCTTGGTTGTTGTAATGGATTTGCAATAGATGATGTATTATTGTTTGTCTGTTATGTTTAGTTGACGATAGATGTAAAACTGTGGAAAATTCATACAAAAGCTGGGTATAAATAAAATCAAAGTAACATAACATAGCAAGTAATTTAAATGTTTGACATAGGATAGTTTTTGATAACAAAGTTGCGTACAGAATAAAAATACAAGTTATACAGTTCACGATTGACAGAAGTAGTAGAAACAAGTAAAATATTTATTGCTTTCCACACGTTCTTCTCTTATGACTCAAGTTACCGCATTGTCCACATCTGTCCTGTCTTCTGTCATCCATTTCGTCCATGACTCTCCTTATTCTTGTGGACCTCGGTCTTTCTGTATTCCTTCGCGTTGGCAGCGAGATTATAGTAGGGCCTTCATGTACATCCCAATATCTGCTGTCGGGTACTGGATGAAAGACCGGAGAATAACTATGTCTATAACTGTCTGCCGTAAACCAGGAAGAAATAAGATCATGGTAAGCTCTGTTCGCTCCTCCTCTACATCGTGCGCATGCAGCTAAAACATGGGGACATGAAAAATGGGTTAGAATAGGAATATTGCATGAACAACTGCAGCTGTCATTGGCAATATTTATTGTGTAGTTGCACGCGTTTGTGTCTGTTACTTGCCACTCCGTTAAGCTGAACCTGTTAATGCTCATAGTACGTGCTTCTACTGAATATTTTTTCATCATTTTGTCATAATTAGGCGTTAGCGTAGATGCGTAATCCATTCCATCCGTACGTCTTCTGTAGAAGTAGCTATTAAGACGATGAAATGTACGTGCCACTAACGCCTTTACCGGTAACAATCTTGCACCTTTAAGAACTCCATTGAAACTCTCCGAAGCATTGGTAGTCATCATACAAAAACGTTCACCGTTGTCCTTGTAAAGAGCCCACTGTTCATCCTTATGTCGGAGACTTCTATCAATCCATCTGTCAGCAGCCGGACTCACATTTTTTAGTTGGTCTCTGAGTTCTTTGTATGTTAACTCATCTCTTGCTTCAGCAGAAGCATGAAATAAGTTTTGCAAAATCTTACTACCAAAACCAGCTTTTTTAAAGTTTGCTTTCAAATGGCGTAGGCAGAAGCGATGATGATGTGGTCTTCTCCACTTCTCTTGCAAGGCGGTTGGAATTCCTTTCATTTTATCGAAAATGAATGTAATGCATCTTGCATTTAAAGATGGAATTAAGTGTCCCATGTATGAAAAAAAACCAACCCCAAGTTTCCGCCGACTCCGTTCTTACAATAGCGAATGCCAAAGGGAAAAGAGAGTTGTTTGCATCAACTCCTGTAGCTACAAGCAATGTACCTTGATATTTACCATACAGATGTGTTCCGTCAATAGAAAGAACCGGACGACAATGCTTGAAACCTGCAATGTTCGGTCCGAATGCCCAGAAAGCCCCCCAAAATTGTACTCCTTCTGTATGTACATGATAAACAGTACCTGGATTGCATTTCTGTATAGCACGAAGATACCGAGGCAAGTCATTGTACGAAGATTCCCAATCGCCAAATATTGTAGACACCGCTTTGCTAAGTCCTTTCCAGGCTCTCATGTAGTTTATTTGAATTTTGTAAGTGTTTGTCATAAGCTCTTGGACAGATTTTGCAGTGTAACTTGGGTTCGAATGAACATGTGGAAGGACTTTGGTGCAAATGAATTTGGCTGTTGCTTGTTTGTGGTTCGAGTTGATGATTGGATTTGAGCAAGTGTGATCACCACCGTATTTTTTTATCATCCACCACCCAACATGATCTCTTTTAGACACAATAGCGTGAAGCCGCCATGAACAATTAGCATCAATATCACATATAGCAGTGAACTCTCTAGCGCGGGACTTTATGTTTTTAAATGAAAATGAACACTTTATCGACCATTCGCTTATATGTTCAATTAAAGATTCCTTCGATTTAAAAATCATACCAACTCGAGGGCCCTTCTCTACACATTCCAGTCCGAACATTTCGTCGGTAAATTGACATTCCTGCACAATAGATCTTTCCATTATTGTATCATTGCATTGGTCATCGTCTAACGGTTCTTCCATCTTGATATGCTCATCAGTGTCAACAACTTCCTCTGGAATATCATCTAAAGGAGCGTCATTGTTTACATTCATAGAATCGATCCATGTTTCATCGTCGTCAAACGAAGCAGCGATTTCCATGCTATCCAAATGGGAAATTTGGATATCGGCATTTCCACCCTCCATGTCCTCGGTGTCAACATCTTCATCTTCAATTTCATGCAAGTAGTCGTTTGAATTCGGGGTTGGAATTGACTGTGGAGGATACAATGGATAAGGAAGGAAACCATACCCGGGTGACTGCGATGGATATGCCATGACACCGTACCTGTACACAAACAGTGGGCTGTTAAGTACAAAAAACATGAGTAAAACATTAAGAAGCACATAAAAGCATACTCAACTGCTTGTGCGTAAACGTTCGGTGGCTGGTAAGAGTAGTGTGGGTAATACAATTGACTTCGCTCAGCAGTATTACTAGGTCCGGGTTGACTTGCATAATCAAAGATTTGAGCTTGCTGTTCAGTTGTATGTACCACCTCTGTCTTCTTAACATACAGCTCAATTACTTTCATTCCCACACAGAACATAGAATCGACGTCGTCGTCGTCGTTTACCTCAATAGCAATTGGTCCGTCATCCGTTACCCATTTACTTACCAACGAGATGTCGAACTCCATAGAAGCAATCTTTGTAGCTTTGTAAATTGCAGTTTTCAGCTCAAGAAAATTGCAACCCCTCCTGACTTTCGATCCCTTGTGTTTTCCGCCAACATAGGTTGGCTTGCTATTTTCATCGACGACTAAATCGCCGTCATAGTGACAAATAATCGGCACGGTAGTCATTGATCTATCGAAATTACAGAAAGTTAAATGTCAACACTAGATCTATCAAACATTATTGGAATAGGGTTTCGAATATTTACCTCAAGTGTAGATGAACGTGCAATCTTTTGTTAACCTTCGTACAATTAAATGAGTTTGAGTGGAATGTTGTGTTGCTGGTAGTAAAAATAATGGAAATGGAGGTTAGGGTTTCTGAAAGAAAATGGGTTTGTGGAGTTGTGATGTTTATATGCTGCTGTTGGGCCAGGAGATAGCCCAAGTATACAGGCGCAACTCAAAGTTGCGCTCGAACGAAATTGATAGGCACAACTCATAGTTGCGTCTAGTATATTCTTGAAAGCGCAACTACAAGTCGCGCCTGCAACTTTCCAGAGAGATATAAGGGCATTTCTGATAACATCATTTCCAGCTTTCCAGATTTCCATCAATTTTCGTATAACATCATTTCATTCTAATAATAACAACATCAATTTTCATATAATAACAACATAAAGGTACACCATTTCATTCAAATAAGTGAAACATTTCATACAGAACATCATATTTCATATAACAACATATTTTAAGTCAATAGTACAACATCGCAACACCTACATACCGGCAAGTTTCAAGCCATTACAACTTCAACACAAAGCAACCAAAATACAGACCAACACAACCCTATCTTCTTATGTTTCTACGGTCGCGTAGTGTCATTTGAGTTTGGGTCGGAGGCGGTTGAGATGGTCCAGCTTCAACTATTTCCTGCCCCGGCTGACTACCTTGTGAAGGACCCCCTGTGCCTCTAAAACGTCTTCTTTGGTAGGTACGACCAAAAGCCTGGGGCGGACGAGGCACATACGGTGGTGGTCTTTCTAGCTTATGCCTACCAAGAAGCGACTTGATAATCTCCTTGATGTTGAAGCACTTTCCTTGTACTCTGTCCTCATCTGCAGGATCTGCCAGGACATCGTCAACTTCATTGAAAATCATATACAACCCTTGAACCTAAAATACAAGAATCAATGATGCAAGTAAGTAAAGCTTTATGCGGAAGTTCAAAGGTTTAAACTTATAAACGCGTACCAAATCACGTTCCACCGGTCCCCGTGGAGCATATCTTGGCAGTCTAGTTGACGATTCTTTAAGAACAAATCGCCGTGTGATATGCCAGTACCAACTGTAGTATTGTTCGATGGTCATTCTTGGTACGCGTTCAGCCTGAACGTGATCCAATCTGTGATCCCACCTTGCGACGTACGTGTTGTACAAGTCTCTATTCCAACCGTGCGGGAAAATCTGCTCGGCTGGATCCGGTATATGCTGACGAAGGCCATATTGCCTCAGCACTCTGTCGGGGTAGTGCATGGCTACACTTTGCAAGCAAATAATCGGGGTCCTTGCATACCAACTATGCTCCCCGTCCAAGCAAATAGGCGGCAGATCCTGTACGATCTCAACCGTGTACGACGTCCAGTCAACAGCATGCTCGTCCATAACATCGAGCTCATTGCGATAGAATGTAGGATGACGGGCTGGATTATCTCGCCAACGTCTATCTCCGGTCCATCTACAGTCATAATCAAAAAAGTGTGTGAATATTGGCAGAAATCAAAAAAAAAATCAGTGTAAGTTTCGGGTTGCTTTTACCTTGCCCCATAAGGTAATCCTGGAGCGACGTTGGCACGAACATTTGGTCGTCCAACAGAAATATGCGTCCAAGACCATACCTGCATATTATCCGTGTTAAGAAACGACTTTCAAAATATTTCATAAATTTGGTATACCAATAAGTCAAAACAAACATACCTGCAGAAGTGTTAGGCATCCAGCTAACCCGTTCATTTTTCTAAGTGCCACATTATCCAATTCCTTGTACAATGCGCACAAAACCGCGCTACCCCATGAATAATCGGAAATGGTGGCAAAATCCTCTAGCAAGTACAACCATTTAACGCTAACTTTACCCTTCGAATGGTTCGCAAAAAGACGGGATGCTATAAGAAGCAATATGACAGCCCGTGTAAACTGTTCTATCTCCTCAATAGATGAATCGACCGAAATCTCCCTGCCGATTATAAGGTCATTTAGTCATTTGACCTTCAACTCTCTTCTATTGATAACCGCTTCTGGGGGTGGAATTTCGCCAAGCAAACGTTGGCATACCTCATCGGCGTCCACATTACCACCGTAATTCAACACGGCGCCTTCAACGGGAAGACCAAGCAAAATAGATACGTCTTGCAGTGTAATTGTCATTTCTTCCACCGAAAAATGAAAAGTGCAAGCCTCAGGTCTTCATCTATCGCTTAAAGTTGTGAGTAATGACCTATCGAATCTGATATATTTGATCTGCATGAAAAACCAGAATCCGGCTTAATGTAGTAATTGTTGAACCCGTTGATCTCCAACCATCTCCATCAAATCTTCAAAACTTTACGAATGATCAAGACAATCCACCGGTTTTACACTCTGCAAACAAAGGATTATAACATACATTTTATTCAAAATGCGACATAGCTTGCAAAAATTTACTATAATTACAAAACAATTAATATTACCCTCATTAACTCTTCAACATTAGAGCGGTGATTATCCTGCATATAAAGCACGCTACCGTCTACCGGTCCGCTTTCCGGTTCTTCAAAGTTCATGCAAAAAAAACTAATTTTTACAAATCGTTTACAACCAATTAGTGATTCAACGGTTCACATTGGATTACTAAGATGTACAACATGCTATTTGAAAATATTTCTAGAAAATACAACCAAATAATAAGCAAATAACAAATAAATCAAAAAAACTAGGGTTTAGAAATTACCAAAATCTATTTGGGTTGAAGAGGATCCCGCTTCCATTGTTGTAGCTTTGGTTTAATCGAAGAATGGAGAAGAAATTTGAAAATTTTGTGAAAAAATGGTGGACTTTGGCTAAAATTTGGGTTTGGAGGTGGTGGGTTCGGACATGAGAAGGGTTTTGGAGTTTGGAAATGTTTTTGGGGTTATGAAGAGAGGGGTAGCTGCTGGCTCTGTTTTAACAGCAGCTACCTGCAGGCGCAACTCATAGTTGCGCCTACGCTATATTATAGCAGGCGCAACTACGAGTTGCGCATGCTTAAAAGTTGAAGTATGCGCAACTCGGAGTTGCGCAGAAGGGAAAAATAAGAAAAAAAAATTGGCGCAACTCAAAGTTGCGCCAAGACCAAAATAAAAAAAGCACAACTCATAGTTGCGCTTTCTCGTGGCAGTTACAAAACTGCTGAGTTGGCAGCTGACTGGTACGAAACCAGCCTTCTTTGGTAATTAGTTTCAAAACGAGCACCACTGGCGAAATTGTTTCAAAAACTAGCCTACTTTGAAAATTTGTCCTTCCTAAAATTACAAAACACGGAAACCAAGACCGTAATCAAGATCTTCAACCTTGGAAGAAAGAGGTGGAACCCAGTGCACGAGGCTCTGCACAATAGCGGACTATGGGGAGGTCGATAATGTACGTAGCATTTCCCTCGTATTGCGAAGCGGCTGTATCCGGACTCAAACCTGAACGCTCAGAGCACCATGCGGGTGACCTAACCATTGCAACATGCAGGTGACCTAACCATTGCGCCAAACCTTGAAAGAAAGAGAGAAGGAAAAAAAAGAAGAGACGAGAGGGGAAATGAGAAGACGGCAATAAAGAAGCAAATAAATATAAAATATGATAGCTCTTAAAATGACCCATGCTCTCTTTCTTGGTTATGATTTGAAAAAGCATATCTTAATACACTAAAAATGAGAAAAAGAGTCTTTTCTTTGTTTATTTTTACTTGGTTTACTATGACCGACTTTTCTTGTTTAACTTGGTTTAATGTGCATATAATGAATTAGCGAAACTATATAATTATAGATATTTATTGACATAAATGGTTAAAATATTACTAGTCAAATATAGTTCGAAATACTATAAATAATTATAGAAACTAATTTCTAGAAGGTGTTTGTTAATGTATTTATATTAAATATTCACTGAAATATGATAACCGAAACCTTACACAAACTACCGAAATTTCTAAAATTTTGAAAGACTGAAACCGATACCAAGTTGTCTAACCTGCTTTTAACTACCATCAGAATCAATATTATATTTTAATGGTTTTTTTTTGGGTTACATTTATGTTTCACAAATCACACTTTAAAAAGTATCCAAAACTGTATGGGTTCAAACTTCAAATCCTTGTATCGTTGGTAAAAGTTTTGGTTTGGACTGATAGCAATGGAAGTACGGTAAGAGAAATCTGTCTACTAGAAAGTACTAGGGTTCAAATCCCTATTTTCCTAGTAAAAGACTGATTTACTTGTTTACCTAATATCATCATAACGGCATGGTCACAAAATATGGATATTTCGGTATATCCTTTTACATTATTGTAACTTCTATGTTCATCACACTGCTCACAAAATATGGATATCTTGGTATATCCTTTTACATTATTGTAACTTCTATGTTCATCACACTATTTCGTGGCAATATCATCTTTAATGGTGCTAAGCAGTAGGTAACTAGACAATATAAGTATGAAAAGTGCACAAGAAGATGTTTCTCTACAGCGGGCATAATATTAGTGAAATATCTTAATGCTAGGCAAATTTTCAAATACTAAAAATAAACCAAAACATAAATGATGGACTATGGTATACAGACTATGATCACGCTTTTAGTTTCTTGTTTTAATATTCAATTATCAAGTTTCATTGCAATTCTACAGATGCATTCTTAGAAAAATTTATGTTTTCCAAACTCATAACAAAAACATTTCAAAACATATATCAGTTTACTCATAACTATACAATAGTTTCATTCATTTTCATGAATTTATTTATATAATTGATTTCTCTATTTCTCTATTTTCTAACTAATAACAATGGTTTATACCGTTTGAGGTTTGAGCTTAATATTGTACTCATTTTATCCATCATGATAAATCTGACTATTTATAAAACCAATTAACACATTTTTGTAAATCAAGCATTATAAGCATTGAATTATCGATTTTGAATTTCATGAACATTAGAGATGTCCTAACATTTTACATTTTCTATAAGACGATATTACTGATGTTTATATAAAACGTGAAGAAAGTACCAACGGATAATAAATATATAGTTATGATGACCACAATATACATAGTTTTACAAAATAGTTTAAACAAAATCTTTTCATTATTTAGGCATACATAATACAACAATATATATTTTAAATATTGTTTTTAACAAAAAAAATCGTTCAATTTAGATCAATGTAGCGAGAGTTATGCCCAAATGTCATCGACATGTCAATCGACCATATTTTTTAACTAACAAGTGAGGTTTAGTTTTCATTACCGTATTAATCATATTCAATGCTAGAATTCATTCTTCGTCTGATGAAACCAACAATCATTTTAGAAAATAAAGTTTGAATAAAATGGAAGTTATATTCATATATATACACACACACACACAATGATAATAATTCTAAGTTAAACATTTTACTAAAATCAGCTTACATTTATGGAAAAAGAACCCTCTTTGAGAAGAAAAATGCTTGCATCAGATGCTTAAATAAATTTTTTGATTCAACGATCACCTAACTGGTAGAACTAAGTAATGGTTGAATATGTATTCTCAATATTATAAAAAGGTAAAAGTATAGGTTTTTTGATACACACACAATGCTTGGTTAACTTAACCAAACAGTAAACTACGAATAAACACTTTAATCAAAGAGAACATTTACAGGTGGATCATTATTTGCAAAATAAAAAATAATCAATACTTTCACAATAAACTGGTTTTGATTATCATTTTTTGGTATTCTTCTACTCAAGGATTATTATTACCGGCACGTGTATCACTCATGCCATTATTAGTTATCTATTGTTGAGATTATATTCATTGGAATATATGGTTAAACCTTTTATGTTAGCACTGTAAAATGAGGCAACGTGCATGATAATAAACTGAAACTAAGCCTAGCACGACAATTTCAATAGAGGTATTTTCTGCACTAGCCCTCACCAGCTCCGTCTTCTACCTAAAACATAGAGAAGGTCAATATTGTTTGACACATTATCACCGAAAAGATTAGTTTATGGATATGCTTGCCATTCTAATAACACTAATCAGCATGGTCTTAAATTTACTTTTAAACTAATAACAATGTTCATGCAACTAAAAAGCTACTGCAAAACAAATAAATTCTAGATTTTTTTTTTAACCGCAACAACTGCTTTTATTCTGTTTCTCTTCATTCATTCATCATTTCATGTTGGTTGATGTTCCTTATCCAATGGTAAAGTTACTTTTGAACTTTATTATATTATCAATAATGAGCAGATACGCTCTCCCACAATTTATTATTATTTAGTCCTTGCACCCCGCTTCTTGCTGGTTTTATGGGGTGTATCTGCTGAATACAAATCTAAGATAATGCCAACTCCCCAATCATTGATATAGATTATGTTTGTTACAAAATATGCGAATCATGATATTTTTTTTGGTATTTTCCTCTGTATTAGACTCAAGTTATTGCAGCAGCCGCAGCTGGAGTTGCTGCAGAAGGTCTATCACCACGCGAAGCTAAAGCAGAGGCTGAGAATGCTGCTCAGCTTTCTGTGGCTTTAGCTGAAAATGCAATTGTGATTTTAATGCTTGTTGAAGATCATTTAAGATCGCGAGGACAATTATTTTTTTCTTCACGTTCTATGGAAGCTAATAACATGATTCCTGCTTCAGCTTCTTCTGCTAATAGTCACTTGGATTCTTTGGGTAATACTCTAGATCTTACCAGATTCAGGAGAACATCGACGTCTAATGATGCAGGAGGACTTCCATTAGATGTAAGTTTACTACTGAATTCTCTTTGTTATGCTGTATGCTGGTAGCAGATTCAGGTCCATGAGAAAAAATATTTCTATTTTTGGGATTGATTTTCATACATGTATGTATGAGGGTATATACATATATGTATGTATGTATGAGGGTTCCACTACACCTCTCTCCGTTACACCTCTTATTTTTCGATCTAAACAATTCGAACCGAACGAAAATTTATAGATATGTTCTTACATGGCTCAAGATCATCTCTACAAAATTTGGCTTAATTTGAATAATCCTAACATGTTCAAAATCATGTTTCAAATCAATGGTTAAAATAAATGTTTTAGCAGATTATATTCGACTTGACATTTTAACATGTTTGGAGTCTTGAAATAATCTAATTTTTTGCGGACATAATGTTCATAGTGTAGATTGAACATCCCCAAAGTTTGATTTGGAATTGTATAGCACCGAAAACCGTAGAGGTGTAGCAAAAGTGAGGTATAGCGGATCCTTACCCATACGCACACACATATGCACAAACTATAGTTTCATTAGATTTTTTTTCTTTACATTTTGACTTAACAGTTTACATCAGGTTAATACATACTTCTAACTGCACCCCATTAACCTTCCCCACAAGTAGATAAATTTGTCTTCATAGAGCAAAAATATGTGACAGATGGATTATTTTTCATCTACAGATATTATGATAAAACTATTGCAATAAAAAAATGTAATCCATCTTTTCTTCTTCAACCGTCTTAGTAGCACACAAAACATGTTTATTATTTAGCTTATTTTAATGTAGAGGAGATTAATTATGACTAGTTAGTTATTTACAAAATGCTAAAGATAAACCATCCTTACCTTTTTATCCAGAGGTCTTAACCTAATAAACGTGTTGAGTGTAAAATCGCAAAACACGGGGAGTCTACTTCCATTAAAATAGGCTAATGCATTGCAAACTTCATCTTAAGCTATACTAATATGTTTCAGAAATTTCGTCTGCTCACTCATTGAGTTTTACTTGGATTCCATGGGCATTTTATTGAAATATAAACATCATTTTTTTTAAAGAAATTGGGTACTTTGGTGGTAGTACATATTAGTGCTACAAGTCATAGGTAGTATATAGCATACCACGAGTCAACATATGTTCATTGGTTTGAATCACGCCACACTGGTTTTGGACCTATGACCCCATGGATCAAAGCTGGAGCGCAGCCACTGGGACAATGGTGCCAGACTGAAATATAAATTAAATGTAGAGAAAAAATGAGTGTAGACTCTAAAGCAAACTAGAAGTATACAGTCACCACTGGGACAATGGTGCCAGACTGAAATATAAATTAAATGTAGAGAAAAAAATGAGTGTAGACTCTAAAGCAAACTAGAAGTATACAGTCACAAACTAGCAAGTAATTTATGCTCACACTAAAGTGTATAAAATATGAAAACTTTGTTCCATTTATGATCTTTGCAACTTTCTCTATTTTGTTTCTACCAGGTTCTTGCTTCTATGGCTGATGCAAATGGGAAAATTTCTGCAGCTGTCATGGAACGGTTGACTGCTGCAGCAGCTGCCGAGCCTTATGAATCCGTGAGATCTGCATTTATATCTTATGGCAGTTACATTTCAGATTTGTCAGAAGGTTGGACACTAAGAAGCAGAATGTGGTATGGAGTTGGTCTCCAATCTAAAACTGCTCCTTTTATTGGTGGAGGAAGTGGATTTGATGTATGGAATTTAAATTTGGAAAAGGATGTTAATGGTAAGTGGATTGAACTTCCACTAATGAAGAAGTCAATTGCTATGCTTCAAGCACTGTTATTGGATGAATGTGGGCTTGGGAGTGGCGTAGGTATTTCTGGTGGGCCAGTATCTGGAATGAGTGGGATGACATCACTATATCAACTGCTGGATAGCGATCAGCCTTTTCTTTGTATGTTAAGAATGACTCTTGCTTCTATGAGAGAGGATGATAATGGGGAAGACAATGTATTGATGAGGAACATAAGTATAAAGGATGGTATATCAGATGGCCTAAGCCTGGAGAGTTGGAAAATCATGCCATCTGATAATAATAGTTTGTTAACTAGAAAACCCCATCGTGGTCTTCTTTGGAGGTACCTTAATTCACATATTCATCCTAAATGTATCATATTATTGTGGGTGCAAGTTTAGCTTATTCCACGGTTCAATATTCCTGCGGAATCCTAGTTATTCTGAATCTCTGATAACCAGGACGAAGTTCGGTGTAAATTCCAAATTTGCTCTTCAAATGCTAAAAAAATTAGCAGGAAATTAAAAAATACAATAAACATGTAAAAGAATAAAGAAAACAGCAAATCAAACAAGTCAGTAAAAAGAATGGATAAATGACTGAATAGTTTTAGAAAAAATCAGGACATTTCTATCAATTTTGGTCCAATCAAGCAAAAGTAACATGATAAAACAGTAAATCTTAATTGAATCAAATTTTTATATGTGTAATACATATTTTGTGTTGGTAAATTCAAGTATGTACTGTCAATAATGTATTTCTATCGTAAAACTACCAATATCTGAAACAAAATCATATCCGATAATCCCGGAATTTTCAAAATTGACCGAAATTTCGAAATCTCAAACCAGTGAAGCGGAAACAGGAACCGGAATCTTGAAAGTTGGTTTGTACTTCGATCATAGTGTGATTGTATATACCAAAAGTCGTTAGTCATATTGAAATTATTTTTGGTGATATTCACCACTGGTATTGCTTCTGTTGTGATCTTACCCTTAAAATCTGTTGGCTATAATCTTTGTTTGTATTCGCAGTGTGCTTGCACCAATCCTTAACATGCCAATATCAGAGTCCAAGAGACAGCGAGTGTTGGTTGCATCTTGTATATTATACGCTGAGGTTTGCTGGCTTGATCTTTTTTTCATGTTTTCTTCAGACTGTAGCATGAATTCTAAATTGATTATCTGGTGATCACCAATCTTTATCAAGGAAAACTCATATTTTTTTGTTGGTGTGTGTTAGAGAGAGATAAGTGCGATAACCTGGAAATTCATAATGTTATGAATTGGAATTTATAAAATAAACCTGTTTGATTGAAAATAGGTGTATTTATAGCCAACTTAGTAGCTACATTTATGAAACTTGCTGAGGATCAACTAGGTTTAAGTTTATGTTTGGAAATTTTTTCCCCCTAAGCGATAATGATATCCCAAGTATTGTTTAATAGCTTTCCATATAATAATAATTAGTATAAAAGAAAAAACCGTGCAAATGCAACTTATTCTCTACTTAATGGCATGCGATTTGTGCTAGTGCAGGTATGGCATTCAATTGGGAAAGATAGAAATCCAATTCGCAAGCAATATCTTGAAGCAATCTTACCTCCATTTATTGCCATATTAAGGAGGTGGCGTCCCCTTTTAGCTGGCATTCATGACCTAACTTCCGCAGATGGGCTTAATCCTCTCATTGTTGATGATCGTGCTTTAGCTGCTGATTCATTGCCCATAGAGGTAATTGAGTACCTCCTCATCTTTCGAACTTAATTTCTTATACTGCCACACAGTTGGACTTAAAAAAACTATCAGTTGCCACTTTACTCCATTCAAATACCAGAATCCACCTTACCCTCTCAAATAAAACTTGTATGATATAACCTTACAATAAAAATTAATTTCCATAAAATTACATAGTTATAATAACCAAAGGCGTTGTGTTAATGAATTCTGGTATATGATAGTATTAACCATACTTTTGGTAGGTTGTCATCTATCTATTAAATAATATTAAATCAGAAGAATTTGAAGTTCTCTTATTAATTCTAGGAGTTTTCTCCACTCTCCTTGATTCTCTCCAAGCTGATATATTATATTCAGTCTTATAATTTACCACTTACAATCATTCCAATAAACTTTTTACACTATTATACATTCAACTCCCGATTTTTTCGAAAATTATACGGTCATTTACAAATCTTTCTCAGTTCTCTATTATCAAAGAAAAACCTTCTCAATTCTCTTCTAATATTTTACTTTAAAACTCACACATTTAAATTAATTACATAACCCAAACTTTAAACTAATTTATAAATTCAATCAACTAATATTTATTAGTGAGTCGTAAAAAATGAAAAATTCAATATGTATACCACAGACATATCAACAAATTGGTATATTTTATTTTTCATTTAGATTCAAATATATAAAAATCATATGACATAAATTATATAAACGATAGTAACAAATTTATTTTATAATTTATTTACTTTAATGAATTTATTATACATTCCACTATAAAATTCTATTAACTTCAAACACCTAAATTTAAAAAAAAATTACAAGTACTTACAAACCCTTCTTAATTTTCTCCTAATTTTTCACATTCAAATCCGTATGTTTAACTAATTGTACAATCTTAATTTTAAGCTATTTAAATAAATTTGATCAATTAATATTCATCAATTCATCTAATAAATTCTAAAAATATGGAAATATATATATATATATACAATATTATATATGAGAAAAAAAATTTATTTATTTTTTTATCAAGGCAAACCGGTTGTATGGTGGAACGTCCATTTTATTATAAATATACAACCAGGTGAGAGGCAAGAGTACCTCAACAACTTTGAATACAACAATTAAGAAAAGTAATACTGAATTGTCTTAACTACTACATAAAATTATTTCTTTATTCGGATATAAAGATATTTAAATCACATAACATGAAATGTATGCATAAATAATAATATTCATTTATCTCAAAAAATTTATCCTACATAACATAATTTCATCTTTAACCACCTTTAAAAGATAATTTATATTTTACAACATTATGATGTGAACTCGTACATTGATAAAAATTAGATTATATAAACATTCTCACTTTTAACATGTTATCAAACCATAGCCAACACATAACTAAATGTTACGTAACATTATTTTGCAATTATAAAAAGCATGATCCTTCTACAATAATATGAAATCTATGCTTAATTGCAAAGACAAAACAGTTTAAAAATGAAAACTAAATAATGGATAAAAGTTCGCATATAGATAAACCGACCATAAGATGTTTTTCTCAATTACAAATACGTGCAGTGCTCTTTTCAAATTTCTTCAACTTTTTTACATTCAACTCCTTATCATGGTTTGAAATTTCCGTTTCGGTCTTGGTTTCAGTCATTTAAAATTTTGAAGTTTCAGTCGATTTTGAAAATTTCAACAATTTTGGTTTCGGATTTAACACTTTCTTAAATCATAATACATGAATAAACATTGCCTATTCATTATTTATACAGCCTAACATATTTTTTCAGCCCAAAACATAAGCACCCCATTAAATATTTCTATAGCCAAACATATTTTCCTTAGCCTAAACACAAATACTACTTGCTTAAACAAATATGTATGCAGCCCATTCCCATATTTACCATAATACCATCCAGCCCTAAATTAACGTTCCATTCCTCAACCCTAAAACCAATGTAGCTCAATAAATTCAATTTTCCGTCGCTCAAAAAAGAAATAAGAAAAAACTAGGGTTATGTAGCAAACTAGCTGCTACGATTTAGAGGGGATATCTCTAAGAGGAGTTGCTGTAGATCCAATAGAGGAAGGTTAGTACACCACAAGTTTGCTTTATTTTGTGATTTTTTAAAACCTTTTTCCTTTTTATTTCAGATATTCGTTTCCTCTTTGATTTTCTTTCATTTTTAATATTTTTTCGCGTTTAGGGACCGGAACAAGTTTCTTGTCCAATTCAGTTTCGGTTTTGGCCAGAACCGAACCGGAATGGTCGGAATTCAATGGTTTCGGCCGAAACCTCATACCATGCTCCTTATATTTAATTAGTTAAGTTGATTATTAATTCAAAATATTTAAATAAATTTAATTATTTGATATTTATTAATCAATTTAAATCCTATAAAAACTGATAATTCAATATACAAACACAACAATCATATAGTTATTTATTCACTCACATATATAATATGTATATATTACATAACATAAACTATCTACATAAGCAATATTAATAATTTTAATTTATATTTTTTTTCGAGTTAGGACATTAATTTTTGCAGAGATACATAGTCAACGGGATTGAACCCTTAATCTTACATCTGAGCGTCACATGTCATTTTAATTGATGATTAATATATCACAATTCACAATAAATTTATCATATATTGCATAATAAAATTCTATTTTTTAGCAATAATTAAAATATAAATATTATTTTCTAACAACATCACCGTATGTAACGCATAGGTTACACACTAGTTAATTATGATTCCGAGAATTCCAAAAAGTCAGAATCAATGTGAATTTATTTAATATCTTTGATTACTTGTTATCTCAATCTTTATGGCTGCCAGTTAATTACAATATGCTATAGCTGTTTCCATTACTTTCTAGAGACAAATATCATCTTATTTATATGAATCAGGCAGTCTCCAGTTTGATTATGGCATAGGTATCTGAAATGCCTTTTCCCCAGACAAATCGTATGGCTAGGCTTTGTCGTCGAATGATATAAGTTAAATGTCTTTGACACGTCTATTCAATATATATGGTTAACCGTATGATACGGATTCTGGGACATATATGCCTAATTTCCTTACATGATTTTACTATTTTCCATCCTAAGTTGCTTTTGGCAACAATGTTTTCATTTACTTTGATGAGCTTAAGCATTGTTTAAGTGATGTTTGGTTACCTACTCTCTATATGCATGATTTTAAACTTATAGTTTGATCACTCATTTTATGCACTAAAAACAACATTTAGTAATCAACCAAAGCATAGACAACAATAGGAAACTATATATTTACAACATCATTCTTTATAATTCACATTTCAAAGTTTGAAAACTGGAAAATAACCAGTACACCTCATAATTATAAAGTTTAACATGATTTTTTTCTTCAAAATTAAAAGAGGACTAAGCAAATCACACACACACACACACATGTGTGTGTATTCTTTACTTGTCTTAATTGTTTAATAGTTTGAATATAAACATTAATTAAAACAAAGTAGAAATGTTTTGTGACTTAGTTTGTTTAATCCACATTTGAATAGTATAAGACGCCATCAAGTGTTGCTTGGGCGTGTTGAAGCGTTGATTTATATTTTAAGCTCAAATGTAAAATGTAAAGCACAAAAGAGGTGATTGTTTCCTGAGTATTGCTTAAGCGACGGTTAAATGTGCATAACTCCATCTTTGATCTCATTCAATCTCAACAGTAAAATCATTTCTTGGTTCAATCTTGGTGCAGGAGGAATATGGCATTCTTGAAGATTTATCAGTGATAACATATGATACATGTCAAATTGTTGACTAAATCTCTAGTCATTATTTTCTTTGCAAATTGTTAGCTACCGGAATTATACATATAAATTCACAATCCCAATCGGACATACAAACCTTTTTGTGTTAACATGATGATTGAATCAATTGGTTGAATGAATTCACCTCATTAATAACTAAGACTCTTTAAGTTAAATCATTAAACTATACCGGAAGAATTTGGCTATATTGACTCTTTCTCTTCCTATTCCTTTCCATTTCATACTATTAACAATTGAAAATTTTAAGTTCAACCATGTCCTTATCTCCTCACCTTCCAGTGTATGAAAAGATTCTTTTCAAAACAGATCTCTGGCATACAAGTAATGTATGCATATTGCATGCACATCATGCATGCCAATGTCTTCGTTTCCCTTCTTCTAAACTACTAGGATAAATAACAAGATAAGGAGTTAACAGAGAAAAATAAAGTAAATAAAAATGATCGAAAAAAAAAACTCATTATACAGATTTATGAAGCAGGGGAGCATAAGAGAAGGAATATATGTGTGTGTGTGTGATAAAGGGAAAAAGAAAATAGATCGAAATAATGACATAAAAGTTGCACAGAGGGGGAGATTGGAAATTGGATAGAAAAATTGAATATTAGAATTTACTGGTAATAACTTGGAAATAATTGACGCCAGTTGATACAAAACCATATTCCTTGGAACCCATAAGTATTATTTTTACGGTTGACTGCAGAGCTTGTAGTTGTACCCACTATCATCATTTTCTTGGCATCAACCATATATTTGTCTATTTCATGTGATCCAACACTGTTTAATCAATATATGAAAATAAAGAAAACATCTGTTTTTCATAACTCCCGTCTTATAATATAATTGCTAAATGTCATCTGCTATAATACCACACAATAATAATTATATCTTAAGGCAAATATGACGTTGCCAACAAACCCCCCTCCCCCTCCCTCTCTCTGAGTTGGTTAATATATCATACTATCATTCTGTGAAAATACTAGGCCATTCACTATGTGAAATATGGTTCATTTTCTTACTGTATAGGATAAAATGAATATCAGATAGAATAATCATTTGGATTATTCTGAAGAATCAAGAATGCCAATCTTTATTTCTGTCCCTAACAATCTTAACTTCCTTAGGCTGCTCTTTCTATGATATCTCCGGGTTGGGCTGCTGCGTTTGCATCACCTCCTGCTGCTATGGCTTTAGCAATGATGGCTGCTGGTGCTGGAGGAGAGACTACAATCTCTTCGAAAAATACTCCATTAAAGCGTGATTCATCAAATTTCGAGCGGATGACTACTAGGTCAAATACATTTACAAACTTTAGTAGGCCTCCTGATATTCATACTAAATCTTCATCTGTACCTAAGGATAAAGCAGCTGCAAAAGCTATTGCAATGGCTACTGCCAGAGATTTAGAACGCAATGCAAAAATTGGTTCTGGGAGGGGCCTTAGTGCTGTGGCGATGGCCACTTCTGCACAAAGAAGAACCTCTAGAGATACCGAGAGAGCAAATAGATGGAATATATCTGAAGCATTGGGCACTGCTTGGAAGGAATGCCTACATCCAGTTGATTCTAAATCAAATTCCAGTCTGCAAACTAATAATAAGTTTGTTGGATTGTTAGTAACTAGCTTTAGTTTAGCAAGAGAGCTCCAAAGAGATGAGGTATGTACTTTATTATTATTTTCATTTCTGGGGTATTTATTGACAGCTTGCTAACATTTTCTATGTTTTCAGATAAAGAGACGTTCCAATCAGTATGCTTTAGATCGCTATTACCAGGCCGTGGGAATTCGTTTCTGGAGGAAATTTATACATCGTTTGATAGAGACAGCAGGACTTTTTGGGCCTTTAGCTGAGCAACTGTACGATTCTCAGCATGTATGTACATGTAAACCACCATGCTTAAGTTATCTACGCAATTTATGTATTTTATATCATTATACTAATATCATTAACAACCTACTATTTCATGACATTTTTGTTACTTTGTCAACTAAAATTCTTTTTGCCAAGATGTTTATGTGTGGAAAAAAACAATAGGTTATGTATATTCACAATATAAGAGGTTTTTGAAGCATTATTCTTGCAGCTTAGGCAAACTATTGTCCAAACTCCATACTGTGGCAGCTTTAGTTTATACTTACGATTTCACTGATTGGTCCTATCGGTGCAATCATACAGGTCTTTTGGAAGTTAGATTTTGCAGAAAGTTCTTCAAGAATGAGAAGATTTTTTATCAGAAATTTCAAGGGTACCAATCACTTTGGGGCAGCTGCTGATTATGAAGATCATCCAGTTCCTAATAATAGTGACCGTTTGGAAACTAATCTTCCTTCTAATACTTCGATCATCATTTCTGATGCTGTATCTATAGAAGATGGAAATGACAATGATGAGCAAATGGAAACTGACAACTCCGAAAACATAATTGAAAATGAACAAGCCTCGTTGTCATGGTCCTCTGTGTCTGACCAACCTAAGCGAGCCACAGCCATAGATTCTAGCATCTCTCAGTCGATGCCATTCCCTTCTCCTGATCATGTGCCATGTGAAACTGATGAAGAAGTTATTCTTGAACTTTCATCCTTGATGATCCGGCCATTAAAAATTGTTACGGGCACATTTCAGGTATGCATACTCATTTCTAATCTTGCAACATATGTTCCTTGTAACCTATTGCTAGTGTGTTTTTTTGTTTTTTGTTTTACTCATGCCGTAGAAAATAAGAATTATTCTTATTAGCCATAGGCAACATATATAAATTGTTAACTTAAAATTCTATGTTGATTCAACTTGCATTGTGAACTACTACTACATCAATATTTTAGGATTAGTTATTTAAACCTGCCATTTTATATTATTTTTTGCATGTTAGGCCCTCCATGTTTAATTACTTGTCTTTATGGGCATTTGAACAACCACAAACTTAATAAATGGTAGATATTGACGTCATTAATTGAAGAACAACCGCGAACTTATTTTTTGTAACACATGGAAGATTGTTTTTGTTTTTGTTTGTTTGTTTGTTTTTTTGGTTATGTTTGTATTTTGAGATGCCACAATGAGTTTCAACTATCAAACTATCAACATCATCTAGATCATATTATGTTCTCGATCTGGTCTAAACTACATCTATAGGATTGAGCATTAATATTTGATGCCCTATCGTCGATTTGAAATTGGTAGGAGTTGAGCTCTGTTTATAATTTGATTATATTCATTTTCCAATTAATATACTAGTTGTGTATTATTGCAATATTCTCCAAATCTTGTAGCCAAAAGGGACACCATCATATGTCTATTCGTTAATGTCTCATCCTTGAGGTTGTTGCTTAAGTTTTTATCACTAAAGATTAGTTCTATATGAAGATATCAAATGTTTCTTCATGCTTGCTCAATTTTTTTTACATTTTACAGGTAACAACAAAAAGAATCAATTTCATAGCTAAAGAGAAAACTGATGGTGAGAACGTTGAGAAAGAGAAGGATAGGAGCTGGACTATGTCTTCTCTTCATCAAATATATAGTAGAAGGTGAACATCTTTCATCACTGTCTATTTTGTGTATTTAAAATATTTTAATTGAAAAAGTATTTGGAAAATTATTTTTTTAATCATTTGTTTTTTTTGCCAACTGCAAGACTCATATTATGCAAACTTGCTATATTTTAGACTTGCTTTTAACTCTCCCACTCGTTATTTCTTTACCTGCTAACTCGTTGCTTTTTTGCTTAAGCTTCAT
Organism: Allium fistulosum; assembly: GCA_030737815.1. NCBI lineage: Eukaryota > Viridiplantae > Streptophyta > Magnoliopsida > Asparagales > Amaryllidaceae > Allium > Allium fistulosum. The sequence goes on from CM060902.1 coordinate 1,178,431,253, forward strand.
TTTATATTTTCACTTACTCATGGGAACTTTACAGATATCTGCTTCGAAGAAGTGCTTTAGAATTATTTATGGTTGATCGGTCAAATTTTTTCTTCGATTTCGGGGTAATATTTTTATATACCTATGAAATGATTTTATATCGGACCAGTACTAAATATTTTATTGAAACTTTTTAGAGTATTGAGTTACAAAAGAAAGCATACCGTGCTGTAGTTCAAGCACGCCCACCTCATTTAAACAATGTCTACTTGGCAACCCAGGTCTGTTACTTTCCCATCGTTGTCATAAATTACTTTTCTTTAAAACGAATTGTTTATTTCTTTTTACTCAAAACTTTTTTTGTATTCAGAGGCCTGATCAATTATTTAAAAGGACACAATTAATGGAAAGGTGGGCTAGGTGGGAGGTAAGCTGTGATGTTAAATTCTTAACACATTCAGTTTGGCTTCAATATTCTTTTTTATCTTTCCTGTTCTAGCCTTTTGCTTTCATACAATGTCTTATCATACATATAAACTTTCTTGCAGTTAAGCAATTTTGAATATCTTATGGAACTAAACACAATGGCTGGACGAAGCTACAATGATATCACGCAGGTTTAGATACTTGTTCTAATTAAAATCTCTTATAGTCATTATTGACTGTACTCAATAATTCCTGAAAAATAACAAGTGTGCACTGTTTACAGTATCCTGTTTTTCCATGGATATTAGCAGATTACTCATCTAAGGCACTGGATCTTAATGATCCTTCTTCATATAGAGATCTTTCAAAGGTATTCCTATTCATGGAAATCATTATTTTCTTTTCTTCATCAAGAATAACACTTCATAATTTTAACAGCCAGTTGGTGCGTTGAATCCTGATCGTTTAAAAAAGTTTCAAGAAAGGTATTCAAGTTTTGATGATCCAATGATTCCGAAGTTTCATTATGGCTCACACTACTCAAGCGCAGGGACTGTAAGTATCAAGTTTAGTAAGCTATAAAATCGAAACTATTCTTAGCCTAGTATACCAAGTCCAGTGTATTATATTAATTGGTGCATAGCGAACTTGAGCCCTTGCCTCCATCTCAAAAAAGCTTTTCTGCAGCTGTCGTGTTGGGTGCTGTTATCTTAGTCATAGTTCTTACGTCCAACAACGTAGAACAAGATGAGCTCACTCAGCCTGTAAGAATAACTGGGTTGTTAGTTGTTTAATTGTAAAATGTATGTTTTATCTTCAATCTTTGAAGAAAGTCCACCGTTAAATCACAAATTTTGCAAGCTTTCTAATGATAAACATTGTTGGCATATTAGCAAAGACAGTTAAAGTTTGAACTTCCACAAAGACAATCAATTTTTTCTGCTAAAAAATTTCATCAACTTTTAGCTGTTTTAAATGGAATTTTGATTAATAGTGTGAAAACCTTTAATTTTAAACATTATTTTTGATAATATAAATAGCATAACAATGGTTAAATCTTAGGAGTTGTGAAGAGAATAATATTTGTTGACTTGAATAATCTTCATTAATAGTTGATATAGAGCAATAATTTTTTGGTCCGACCGTGAAGTTCCGAAAATACCCTTACTTTGTAGAGTTGAGGACCATGGGTTCACAAGTTTGAATCTAATCTTCATTAATAGTTGGAATAGAGCAATAATTTATTGGTCTGACCGTAAAGTTCTGAAAATACCCTTACTGTGTAGAGATGAGGACCACGAGTTCACGAGTTTTAATCTCGCTCATAGCAAAAATTAGTCTTTATTATTATTTGTAAATTTTGGAATATTGTTAAGGTCATAGGTTCGAATCTCAATGATGACGATCATTAATATACATTCTTTCTTTCTATTTTTTCAGTTTGTAATGTCTTTTCTCATCTAAGTATCAATAATTTGTATACAATTTTCATTTATTCCAAAGTTATATCGAATGCACTCTTTATTTCGATTTTTGTGTAACTTTAGCTTACTTTGTAATTTTTTTAAATATTTCAAAATAGAAAATTGTTTCACCTAATCATAAATATAATCATTTTTTTCAAGTAATATTTTTTGTGACGTATTTTGTTCAAAGGTATCTTTTTTACAAAATGTGTAATACATGTGTCTAACTACTCACAACCTAATGGAAATATTAGTCTTTTTTTAAAATCTCATTCATAAACAATTTCAAATCAAATCATTTTTTGCTTTTACAATATTATGAGCTGTCTAATATAATGAGCAACAATTATTTGGTCAATTAGTTTGATTAGCATTGTAAGCTACATCAATATACTATTTATAAAGGTTTTCAACTCTTCCATATATAATTGTTTACTACTAACATCGACGTGTAATCGGAAAATGAAGGAGAATGTTGCAACAATATTTGATATATGTAGAACCACCATATTGCGTAATTACTCTCTACAAGTTCTACGTATATTGAATTGATGTTCTGATGTCCAAAATTCACATTTAAGTCAAGGTTCGAGATCGGGTTCGGCCTTTTGCAATTTTAGGAATTTCGATCCAATTCCTAAATTTCGGAGGTTTCTGTTCAAGTTTCGGTTTCAGATTTCATTATCCATATAATTACACATGTTTGTTTAATTAATTGAAACAAAATGTGTAACTTGTCTTTAACTGAAAAATAAGATATAAACGAACAATATAGATTAATTTTAAATATTTATAACACTAACAATTATTTATTTCTTAATTCGTATTTAACTGTTTTAGTTGAGTTCAGAGTTTTGGTTTGATTTCGTTTCAATTCCTTTTGAAACCGAAACGGAACGACCGAAATTTCAGTGTTTTGGTTGAAATCTCAAACCTTGATTTATGTTTTTGAATTTCACATTGTAACCTTTTATATTTTACGCATGAACCGTGGAGTGTTCGTACCATTATTAATGTTTTTCATACGCAAAACACATGTCATTTGTATTATTTATTTTTCATTTTATGTGTGGATTGTGTATCCTATGCACTAATCATTTCGTCTGGCACGCGTGAAGCATGTGCTTTTAGATCTCGTAATATATAAGCGTGCTTGTCGTTAAAGGCAGTTAACTGTATTTCAAAATGATAATTTTATGATGCAGTTTTAACTGCATTCAACAGAAGCAGTTTTCACTGCATCACGATGATGCAGTTAAAAAGCATCATTCAGATGATTCGTCATTAAAGTGATAAACCAATAATTTTAATTGCATTAAAGTGATAAAATAACGAATTATAACAAAGTAACAATTTTAAATGCATGTTAAATACTTTAACTGCAGCAAAAGTAAAGTATTAATATTAAAAATCATATTTTTAACTGCATTAAAGTGATGCAGTAATAATTTAACTGCATTGAAGTGATCAAATCAACCACATCAAAGTGATCGAGTAATATTTTTAACTGCATTAAAGTGATTTATTTATTTATTTTTTAATGCGTCAAAGTAAAGGAGTATTAATTTAAATTGTATAAAGTAATGAAATTTTAATTTGAACCGTATAAAGCAATGAAGTAATAATTTTAAATGCATATTAAGATTTTAAGTGTATTAAAGTAATATAGTAATAATTTTAACTCCATATTTATTTATTATTAATTGCCTTAATGAATTCTGGTTAAGCATTCGAAACTCTTTAATTTTAAAAGCATAACAATTTTGCAGCTAATGCTTCAACTGCATACTTAATAAATGCTAGCTGCACTAAATGAATTTTAATAAATTATTTGAAAGTTTTTATTTTTAACTACAATAAACAAAGGCAAATAAGTTTGAACCGCATTCAACAAAGGCAAATATGTTTGAACTACATTCGACAAAGTTTGTTGAAGTTTTAACTGTAATTCATTTATTTAAAGTGCCATAGATGTATTTTTGACTAATTGTGTGAAGGTATTTAATTTTAAAGCATTGCGTTTCACATTACAAACGACATCAATATGATTGACTTCAAAACAGTAAAATGAAAATTTTATCTGACTTCGACAAAGGCAGTTACATTTTTAACTTCCTTTAATGCAGTGATAATTATTGCAACATCTCATCCCATACCCCAATAAAATTATGGTTGCTTACTTGATTAACCTATTACATTTATTACGCTTACAAAACGAAAATTGAATTTTTTTTAACGTTGAACATATTTTATTTTGATAAATTATCAATGTCAATGATAATTGATTGTTAGTATTTATATATTTTATATCACAATACAGACTGTTAACGCAAAAATATACATCATTAACAATTTTGTTGATATTTTCAGTTATATTTTGTATTTTATGCGTATTTATTTATTTGAATTTGAATTACATTTTTATACATTCAAGATTTCTTTATGTTGTTATACAAAATGTTATTTCAGGATTTGCGTTTTAAAGAAAGGCATGAACTTTTCTAAAATTGCATTTCTGTAATATAAAACTGTGTCATCTGTATAAAAACTTGCATTTTATGAAGATATGTTTTGAAAGATTCAGCATATTCTTTAATTGTTTAAAATGTTAAAATTAATTGTTTTTTCCCTCATTTAACTATTTCTAACATGATTTATTGAGGAAATGAAACTGACTTATTTCTGCTTTCAACACACATTTATATGTTTATGTGATAAATTGATTTTCAAAAAAATTACGCGTTTGCTTTACACCAATTCACAGCTGCACTAGTTTATGCTATAGCGAATAGAAAATAGAATCACCGGAAAAAATCATGTGTATATTTTAACTGTGAAAATCTTCTCAGTTTCAACTTTACTGTGGAAAGACATTGCAATTCTGAAAATTAGTTTATTGATCATGCAAAAATGACCCCTGTTATTTCGTACAAATGTTCATTACATTCTTTTAAGGGGAAACAAACACATTGTCCTATATAATTATCTAATATTATGTTATTTTGGCAGGTATGTAAATACTAATTATTTCACCCAAAAAAGTGATTTAAAATTGTTATAAATGAACTTTTTATCCCTGTATCAGCATTAATAGTAGGGATTTTCACTTATTCTGCGATAATAAAAGCATATCCATTCATTCAGCTAATCTGCATCAAGGAAAATAAGATCCTAAAGGGACCTTGCATCTAATGCAAAACAGCCAATTTAACCGTTGAGCAAGCATACCTAAATAGATATATTGGCGTCTAACTCAGCTAGTGTTTGATGTGAATCAAAATTGTACGCTGCTTTATCGTTAACATTTGCCTGTCTATTAACTAAAACCAAAAGTGTAACGATCCGATATTTTCAACCATTCGCATCCGCACATGTCGGACTTGAATTGCTCAAAATAACGCATTGTAAATAAAATTTGGCAAATCTCAGAATATACAGGAAATAAATAATCACAGATCACAGACACAGAGTAAGAAGTGCAGCGGAAGTAAAAGAAATAGTAGTTCATGAAGCTACTATGTAAATATATCAGAGTTAAATAAGATACAACAGAAGAAATAAAGTACAACAGAAGTCTCAATATGATAACCAAGTACAAGCTGAATTGAACAACAAAACTGAGATAGATAAAACTAGATAAGCAGATAATCTCCAGCGATTCCAATCTCCAGAAAGTGGAATCCAAATCTGTGAATACTCAGGCTGACCCGAGCGTAAAGCAAAACACAAAACACTCGAGTCGGGACAATATATACTTATATAATGTAAACCAACTTAAGTGAACTGTAATAAGGTACAAGTAACTTAAAGAATGCTTGGGATCGCCCATTCTTTAAGGATCCGTTAACCTATCTACTATGTAGTAATATTCGCTATTATAATAATGTCTAATATAAAATAAACATACTTTTAAATAGCATTAAGGAGTGACCCAATATTCCCCTTAACACGTAATAGTCCCAGTAGTCTATCCAGTATTAGCATACTCTCAAAATGGGGGCTACCCTCGATACTCCACAGGCTACGGGAGAAATTCAAACTCGTAGTAAAGCTCGCTATGATAGGTGACACGGCACAACTAGACAATGCCAAGGTAGATATACCAATTACGCATCCGGACTGGTGGTGACGCATAGCAGTCACTACCGTCCACCTCGAACAACACTCCCAAATCAAGGGTGCGCACCAAATCAATCACAAGTAATAGAATGGTATCGAAGAAGTGTGTCCGATCAGAGGTGCTACCTCCTTGGCCCGTCGATCGCTCCTGTTTTAGCCATCTTATGCCAACTCACGGGAGTTGGGTCCACGTATATACCTTAGGATCGTCGCCACCATCCTACTTCATTCTGGAAACTCCACTGCGTACACAGTTGTCAAAGTGGTTTTCGGTATCGACAGAGAGTATGTCCATATCCGATCTCGGTCTCTTTAACAACCAATCGTTATTATAACCCGTGGTTATAATTTTAAAATAATATTTTATACTTCAAAATAGAATATCATTTCAAATCCAAATCTTTATAAAAATGAAGATTAAATCAATTCCAAACCATTTCAATATTTTTAAAATATCATATCATTTCAAAACTTCATTTCAAATCATTTCAATATATCAAAATATCATATTTTTCCAAAACTTCATTTCAAATCATTTTAATATATCAAAATATCAAATCTTTTCAGAACTCCATTTCAAATCATTTTAATATATCAAAATATCATTTGAGTTCAAATCTAAATATTCAACTTTAAATACTTTTTAAATTTAAAGATATCATTTATTTATTATCATTTCAAGTCACCTTTTAAATAGTTTATATTTCAATCAAAATAATTCATTTAAACCATTTAAAAGTGAAATTATTATACTTTCAAATCAAGTATTAAAATTTCCAAAGTTTCAATTCAATTCAATCATTTATTTCAATTAAATTTCCATAGACCATTTCAAATCTTATAAATTTCAAACATAGATTTAATCCACAAAATAACTATTCAAATTATAAAATAAATTCCAAAGCTTTATTATCCAATATTTCATAAGTCTAATATCTTTTAAATAGATTCAAATTACAAGTAAACCAAATATTTTTCATACTAATATAACTTCATTATTTATTCCAAGATTTAATATCATTTATTTAATTTAAATTTAAATACCATTTAATCATATTTCAAAATAGTTGTATTTCCCAAATCAACTATTCCATTTTAAATCATTTAAAGTCAATTCATTATATTTAATAATTAAATATTTAATTTTCAAAATTTAATCTTTTTCAAAGATCATTTATTCATTTGAGTTTATTAAACAAAGAAAATTCAACTTTCGCAGCACTTTGAAAATGCTACGAAATGTTATGTTTTAAAATAGTTCATTAACAAAAGACAGCATTTAAATGCTGTAATATCTTAATTTAGTTTCAATTAAAATTTTAGTTAAATTTAACAATTATAGCACTAACAAAGTGCTATAATAACCCTTAGTTCAAATTTGCTATTTGGTTCATTTAAAACAACTACAGCATTTTCCAATGCTGTAATATCTTTACATTACATTTCAAAAATGCTGTCAAATCAAATTCAGAGTTTTATTTACAATTTCACACATAATTAACTTTTAATATAAATCATTTTAACTTATAAAATCATATATTTTCACATTTTAAAAACAATCATTTAAATACCTTTATTTCTATGATTTTATAAAGTCAAATTTCCATACAAAAAACCAAATTAAATAACAATTAAATTTCATTTCTTTAATTAAATTCTTAACTTAACAACTAAGTTTAAATTTCCAAAATATAACTTATTTCCATTTATTTTACATAATTAAAATTTCACTTTTAACAAAATTCACAATTTCCCAATTTAAGCAACACAATTCACTTAAACACTCATTTATTTCATATTTTAATTTATACAAAATCATTAACACTTTTAAAAATTATTATTACTTAATAAAAATCATTAAATTCATCTTTAAATCAAATTTGTCATATTTCCTTACCTTACATAAATTCCATTTATAACCAAAATCATAAATTCCAAAATTAACTTATATTTCAAATTCTACTTCACCATTTACTTAATACACTTATATAATTTGTAGAAAATCACTAATATTTTATAGAAATCATTTTAATAAAATTTAAATCAAAATATCATAGTATTTACATTTTTAAAATATTTTAAAAATTTCAGAAAAATATATATACCACGGGTCTCTATAAAATTTTCTAGCCTAGGTCAAGTGATACAGATATATATCATTTCAACCCGTAATTTACAAAGAAAACCGGGTTCTATCATTTCAAACCTGCAATCCCAAGTTAAATAAAATAAATAAAAAGTCGCTCAGGCTTATCATTTCAGCCCATAACGATCTTTCCCTATTCTAAAGTCCGTTCGGGTATGTATCATTTCAACCCATAGTGAACCTAATCTACATGGAACTTGCAGTGTGATAAACTGATAAAATGAACGGAATAACATCATATAACAGTAATAGATGATACAACATATGTAATAACAGGGGTAAACATTATATGATCATAATATAACAGTTATAACAGAATGATATAATTTTACAGATTCAAATGATGTCAGTTTACTAGTTATATAAGTACACATCGTCTGGTGAGAATTACTCACTTGTATAAGCTGGAGATGACAACCAAATGCACAAACAAGGAACTTCAAAGGCACGATAACACGACAATGATTTGAGAGTGGAGAGCCAAAGGTAATAGCCTTGAACAAACATTTACACAAAGCAATAGAATAGATATAAGTTTTCAACACAAATACCACTAAACAAAGCTAGAAATGGATGCATAAACAAAGTCAAAGTGTTTGCACTTGCTTCCTACCACCTATGCTTCAGCTCCAGATCTGAAATGACACGGCTAAATGCATGATTTGGATCTGGTTTGGGTTCCTAAAGGTCGGCCTAGCATGGGAAAATGATGGAGCAAAGTATGGTAGAGAGATATGGGCATGAACACAACTACACAAGGCAAAACAACAAGTTTCTATGGCAACTATGGTCACGGCCAAGGCTAACCTAGGCATGGCCATGGCTCAGGTGGACTGGAGGTGACATGGCAGAGGGTGTCAGGTCGGAATTTGCCGGTGGTGGTGGTGTAGGTGGCGGCCAAGGGGTGGTTTGAGGTGGTGGAATCATTTGGTGCTCGGCTTGCATGATATAGGTGGAGTTTTGCATATATTTAAGTGGATCTACATCAAGGGTGGCCACGGCTATGGCTTAGGGTTGGGCTGGAGGTGGTGATGGATGGGTCAGGTGGTGGTGGAGGTGGCCATGGTGAAGGAGGAAGGAGGAGCCAATCATAAGGAAGAAAACAAGTGCAAAACACAAATGAAAACAAAGAAAAACATAGAAAAGAAGAGAAGTTTTTACCAATTTTTTTCTCAAGCAATGGCCGTGAGTTTTTTTTGTAGAGATGAGGAAGATTGTATACGTGAATTATGAGAAAAATAAGCAGCTGAACAAATGAGAAAGTCGGCTAAAGGAAAATGAATGCAAGAGGTGAGAAAATGAAAAGGCGGGAAAACAAAGGGTCTCAAGCAACTAAAGAGTCACAAAACTCTTCGAATTTCTCTAATTTTTTTTTATAAGTTTAAATATCTGAAATTACATAAATTTCAGTTAAAATTCGAAAATATAACAAATATATAAAATATAAATAAATAAATATTAATTATATATGATTAAAATAAGAAAATAGTACAAAATGAAAACTAGTCTAGAAAATTTGAAAATGAACAGGATAAACTTTGGAAGATTTATATGGACTTAGAAAATATTTATAAATAAAGATAATAACATAAAATAAAAATGCTTTCACAAAATGAATAAATAAACTTTAATTAAATATAATTTAATTGAAGAAAATAGCAGAAAAATAGAAACTAGCCTTTAAAATAGAAAATAAATGCAATAAATTTTGAAAAATTTTTATTATCCCTTTTAAAAATATTAGAAGACAAAAATATACATAAAGTAACATATTAACACATATTAAAATAAAATTTACAATAAAAATATAATTTATATAATTTAAAATAGACAATGTTGCTAAATAAATCAGTTTACACACAATATTGAAAAATGTATAACTTTCACAATATAACTCCGTTTTCAACGAAACGAAAAGCAGTATTCATGTTATTAAATCTATTTTCATAATAAAAGATAAAATTTAAGAATTTTAAATATTTAAATTTAAAGTTTAAAAATCAAAGTTTGACCAGAAATCCACTTTTCAGGAAAATATTCAATTTATACCAGTTTGAAATTATAATTCATATGATAATCAAAATTTATATTTGAAAATGAAATATTGAAAATAAAACAAGTTTAAAAATAATTTCAAAATAAAATAAAGTCAAATTTAAAATATATGCAAAAATCTAGGGTTGTTACAAAAAGACACAATCAGTATCCACACTCCCCCTCATATGAATACACAACGAATAAAAGATGATTCTTACCATCAGAGTTTATAAATTGAAGAAACTTCACATTTAATACTTAACGCTTCTGAAATCAAGCCTCTTCTTTAAATTGCATATCAATTCGAGCTTCCTGCAGTCTTCCGCAATGGATTGCCGTTTTCATTTCTTTTATCTTTTGTCAAAATTGAGCTTGTATCGACCGAATGTTTGCCAGAAATGGAGGTTTTGCAATGCCCTAATTTTATCAAGTGGGGTTAGAGAAGAATTAAGCGGGGAAGAGCAAAATAATGAACGGTCTTACTGGGCTGTTTTGCTTATTGGACTTAACTATTTAAAGGATTATTAATTAGCACCAAACTGTTTAGTTAGTGTTATCAATTAGGACACTGTATTATTTAGGGCCGTGCTGTTTATTTATTAAGCAATTCACTTTAGTTTAATTTAGAATTTTAAATTAATTTAGTCCACTTTAGAGGTGGAGCCTTGACGCAACGGTTAGGTCATCCGCATGGTGATTTGGACGTCTAGGTTCGAGTCTGGAAACAACCTCTTCGCAATGCGAAGGAAAGGCTGCGTACAGTATCGACCTTCCCAGAACCCGCTATCGTGTGGAAGCCTCGTGCATTGGGTTCCACCTTTTTTAATTTAGTTCACTTTAGTTCAACTAATGCATTTTCTTTAAAAGATACCGAAACCAAAACCAAATTTGAAAATTCCAAAATTGACGAAACAATAAAAAATTCAAAACCGAAACAAGTTCTCAAACTTTAATATATATATATATTCTCTACCCATTTTATTTACGAAAATCTTTTCTATAGAATCATATCTACAAGCAAGGTCCTAGCTTATAGAGCAAAAGAACTGTTGATTTGTTTTTAAGAATATCAGACGAGGACTAGGGCTAACAACTAAATAAGTGGTTAGAAAAAAATCACGTAAAAATGTGATTTCGTTGTATCACTAGAGATTAGAGAATATAAAACACATGAAAAGCACGAAACAAGTATGATATTCTTTGAAAAGAACAATGCAAATGGACAAACTCGTCAATAGCTGACCATGCTACGGAAATTACAAGAAACAATATGACTGAAACTGAAGACGGGTGGATTAGTTATCAAATAAAGTAATCCTATAAATTTCAAAAATTGATGTAATCAATACAATTGTTTTTAACACAATATTAGAAACCTCAAGTTCGGTACTCAAGGAAACAACACTATCCGTTAACTTAGTTTGCATCATTTGTTTAAATCAGTCATTAGCATCACTCATTAGACGTGACATGAAAATGTATGTATGCTTGTTGGTTCTCTCGTGATGTTTTAGAGCTAATGTCTCTCATGGAGTTGCAACATAAAGTCTACATAGCCAATCTATTATCATACTTGGAAATCGTAGTAGTGTACACAAACATGCATACATAAACATACATAAATAAATACGTACATACACATGCATACACATATACATGTGTGTATGTGTGTGTGTATTGTTGCATGCACGCATGCACACAATTTTGTGAGGTAGGTTACATTTTACCTATAACTTTACCTTCTTTATAATAGCTCCAACCATCAGTAATCTCTTCAAACATGTGCAACAAAGGTTTAAAATTTTGTTTTTCGTTTCTATTCCGGTCACTGAAGGATTTTGAAATTTTGGTCATATTTCGGTCTGCGAATTCTGGTAGCTTTTTATATAAATACATTGATACATATTCAGTATTAACATAAATTTATGTTACATTCTTTGGATTGTACATAAGATACATGGTTGAACGGAAAAGTATACATTTATAAACATTTTAATACAAATTATTAATCTAAGTTCATTTATATGATCACTTAATACAAATTATTTATACTAATTAATCCATAGCAAGGTTCAAGATTTTGGTTCCTGATTTCGTTTATTTCATTTAAATTTTTTGAATTTTCGTCAATTTTGGAAATTTCACTTCTGATTCTGTTTTGGATTTTGATATTTTTTCTGTAGAAGTACATCAATAAATAGTTCATACTTATATTCGACATATACAGACACATACATATGTGTGTATAATACATGAAAATGTTGATTCGATCGTTGATTTTTACTGTTTTTAATGCTATTTTTGCTGATTTAAGTTGGAATTGACAAAAGTATCACAGTTTTTTTTTGAAACTATTTGGCCGTTTGTCCAATTTTTATTATCTTGTTTGAATTGTTGTCTTTTTTTAAACATGTTATTGTTTTTTTTCCTGCTGTTTTTTCGCTATTTTGTCAACATTTAAAACAAATTCCGGAGTTTGGATCGGAACTGGAACCGAATTATCAAAATTCAACCAGAATTTTAAACAAGGGCAGCAACTTAGATTTGATTATGATTACCTTGGTTATATAATAATAATAATAATAATAATAATAATAATAATAATAATAATAATAATAATAATAATAATAATAAATTGAGATTGCAATATGCAATAATAATAAATCGAGGTAGCCTTAATCGAAGTTAAGATTAGCTATATAAATTCCATCATTTTGTCGTACTTACAATTTTTAATTTGCAGGTTTTACATTATCTTGTTAGAGTAGAGCCTTTTACGACACTTGCCATACAATTACAAGGAGGAAAATTCGATCATGCTGATCGCATGTTTTCTGATATTGGTGGTACATGGAATGGGGTTCTTGAGGACATGAGTGATGTGAAAGAACTGGTAAGAATGTTATTTTGTAACTTGAAAAAAAATTCAATCGTCACCAAGGCATTTTTATTTACACTCAGATTTCTGTATTAAGCACAATCATTTATATGCAAATAGGACGATTAGATTATTCTGTATCTTGTTTTTTACTAACTATATATGGACGCAAGATGTTATTTGTGCATTTTATTGTTTAACTTTTACTTTCAAATACATTCCGTTGATACTCGTTATAAAAATATAAAACAAACTAGGCATGTTCAACTTATTTTGAATGCTACTATATTGATCATGTAGTATAGACACTCTGCATAAGGGTTAAAACTGTTTTAGTAGTTCCTAATCGACTTATGTTTCACACACACCCCAACCCCCCCCCCCCCCCCCACACACACCTCACAAAAACCCCTTCCCCTTTTTCCGTGAATGCATACGTAAATAATGAATATCTTGTTTTAACATATTATAGGTTCCCGAGTTATTTTACCTCCCTGAGGCTCTAACCAATGTGAATGGAATTGATTTTGGCACCACACAACTTGGTGAAAAGCTCGGTATGTAAACAGATATTTTTTTGTGTGTGTGTATACAGGTGTCTAAAAGTTTGAAATTTAGGTTGGAATTGGTTGTAATATATGTCAGCGGTGTACAAAACACAAATACCCAGGTACTTAATATAATAATAACCATGGGGATATCCTTTTTAGGTATCATTAAAGCAAAACATAATAGATTGTCTAAATTTTAAATTACAGATCGCAGCACAGAGGAATTATTATCACTTAGCGCTCCTGTTGAAGAAGATAGTCAGTCACCTTAATAGGGCTAGAATTCATTTTTATAAGTTTCTGCTTCTTTACCTTCCTTCTTGAAACTTGAAATGTTGAATGAAATTTTGGTTCAACCATGTTTATTAGCTACAGCCAACTAACAGTTTAAACTTTCAATACAGTTGGTGTTCATTCTTTTGAGTAAAACAAGTAAAAGTTGATTCTACTCTTTATTCTGTATTATAGTTGTCTTATCAATTTTATGATTCTATTTTTTTATATGTAAGAAAGTCAGTTCAAAATTAATTTTCCAAGTCTAACATATTTGATCTGAATGTATTTTCTACGTCAGCGATATGTTGGTGTAACATTTTTGTATTAAAATTTGGAAGTATAGTTGACAAGAAATACAAAAATTTGGAAGTCGATTGTGACCGGTTATCTTCATTTTCCCCTGATTTTGTAAATTCATATTGCTCTAAAATAATATCAAGACGATACGTACGGATATGTATATTTTGATATATACTTGTCTTGCTTCATGTATGGATGTCAAAATTGGGATTTGACATCTACAACTTTGGTGTAGAGAGTTGTACTTGGGTCCTTTAGGATTTATTTATTTGAATAAAGTGGACCTTTGTATATTGGACTCCAAAGTAGCGTCCCTACTAAAACTTGCATCAAAATAACAAAATAAAAACATTTTAAGTATCCAAGCTCTCATCTCCCATTGAGAATAACATTTTTTATCCATTAAGGCGAGTAAATCGTTATGATTATAAGAGACATATTATACATATGCTATGAAAATATTTGGTGTCTCAATCATTTCAAGTTCAAAAGTCCTATGCTTTGGCGTCTAGCCATAATCCATTCATACATATGAGGTTAACTAGCCATAATTCACAATTTCTACCATTTGAAGAATTGTTTCAAGTCATGAAAAATCTATATGTAAAAATATTGTTCTTAGGATTGATGCAAAGGGAAAAAATATTTTTTGGTAGTAATAATGGTTAAAAATTTATATCAAAGATGATACCTCATTTGTAATTTTGGATGTGGTGTCTTAGGCAAGGTTTGAGGTTTCGGCCGGAACCTCGAGATACAGGCCATTTCGAACCGGTTCCGGTCGGAGCCGAGACGAAACTGGGCTAAAATTTCATTCTGGTTGAAAAGTTTGTAAAGAAGTGGCAAGGCTTAGAATTTGATTGTAGAAATCAATGAGAAAAAAGAAAAATCAAAATCTGAACATAAAAATCAACTTGGAACTAGCATAAAAAAGTTATACTTATCTGGTTATGTGGTTTTAGCTTCAATTTCTCTTTCCCTTGATGCCAAAAATTCTTATTAGTGATTGCTACTTGTTGAATCTCTAATATGTAGAAAACCCTAACTAATTGGCTGTATTTCTTTTTTGTTTTTGTTCATGCGGCAAGAAGAAATGGGGTTGATAATCAGGGGTTAGCTGGTTAGGTTATTAATTTGGGCTAGATAACTGATTGGGCCAGGTTAGATTAGGCAATTATGATAACTATAAATTTGGGCTGGGTAACTAATTTGGGCTGGATAACTAAGTTGGACTGGGTTAAATTTTAGAAAATTCAGGGTTATAACTTATAATATATTTCATCAATTATTGCTTTTCTTTTCAAATTAACCTGTGAAATCTGTTACCGAAAGTTCCGAAACTAATGAAAAGAAATATTAAAAAAATAATTAAAAGATTGAAACCGGAACTGTACCGAGTTCTTAAACCTTGGTCTTAGGTACATAATGCATCTCATGTTTTCAAACAAACTGATGATATGATCTGTTTAATCCTTTCGATGTCAACTAAATTTGTTTGCTTTGGTTGCATCCATTTTATATCGACCGGGTGTGACTTGTGTTTATGCAGCCTAGCCAACAATTAGTTCTGAACTTCAGTAGTGATAGCTACAATGCCTTAGAAAATTTTGATTTACATCAATCAAGAGTGGTACAATCCTAGTAAAATCTCTCTCTCTCTCTCTCATATTCACTTACTCCCTCCCTCCCTACCTCCCTCCTCCCTCTCCGACGCGCTCACAACATTACTGAAGTAATCTAAAAAATAAAGGTTCACTTCTTTGCTTGACCCATGTAGTTAAGCGGGCTATATTAGATACAAGTATTTATGTTGTTTTGGGTACCAATTGTAACTTTCAATCTTACTGTTACTGGTCATTGATCCGTAACTTCTGAAAATCAGTGGTTTCAAAACTTTGAAAGTCTTCTTTATTTACTTGTGTTTCCTTTTTGGTCATTTGACATGTAAAACATCATATAAATCACTGTAATATCTTAGTTAGGTTTTTTTTACTGTTCATAGAGTATCTAGAAAACATTCCATGTAAAACTCAATTTTGGACTGAAAGCATTTTGTTAGCAAATCTTTCTTGGAAGGACTCAACCCCAAATTCTCAGTATGTGTATGTGCATACACACATGTGCGCTTGTGCTTATGTGGCAGTATACTGAGTTCTAAGCTAACATGTCCTATTTTGCAGATTCTGTAAAATTGCCTCCTTGGGCTGCTAACCCTGTAGATTTCATACATAAGCATCGGATGGCGCTTGAGAGCGAGCATACTTCTGCTCATTTGCATGAATGGATTGACCTCATTTTCGGGTATGCCTTTTTTTCCCTTTGGCACTTAGTGTCGATTTAGTTTTTTTGTATATACTAGATTCCAGCTGCGGGAAACCTTTTTTACATTTCTAATCCTAGAGCATGAACACATCTGCATGTATACTATTTGCATGCTTTCATACATATATACTAGATTGCAGGAATCCATTTTTTGTATAAACTTGATTCTTTACCCCTGTCTGAATATTTTAATAAAAAGTTAAAAGAACTGAATAGTTCAGGGCTCGTACAGGCGTAACATTTCGTAATATTTCAAACTTGATGAAAGCTGCAGGCTCTATATACAGTAGCATGCCTGTTTATAATTGATTTGTGCCAATCCGCCAAATTTTGCAGGTTTTCTCATAAGATGGATTTTCAAGAATGATTGTGCCTTTTCCTTTTCTTTACTTTTTTTCGAATGTAACTACATCTTTATTTAGTGGTTGGAATACGCTCATAATTTTTTGGTCCGACCATGAATTTCCTAAAATTTTCTTACTATATAGTATATACAGATGACGTTACAACTTCGAATCCTGATCACTGCAAAATTAATCTTAATTTTATTTGAAAAAGATTGGAATACTATTAAGACCATATATTTAAATCAGGATGATAGACAATTTTTCACATATAATTTCTTTAATTTTGGTAATGTTTTCCTATTTTAATTATCAATAACTTGGTATTCATTCTTTGTTTGTTTCATATTTATATGGAATGTTATCTTTATTTTGCTATTTGTATAACTGTAGCCTACTTCGTGAATTTTTTTTAGATATGTGAAAATAATTGACAATTTAATTAATCATGAATAAAATCATTTTTCAAACTAACATTTTGATTAAATTCAATCTTTTTCCATATACTTGTAAGCTATTAATTTTTTATTACAGTTGGAAATTAAGATTTTGTGCGTGTATATATATTTACATTTTTCTAATGTTAAATTCAATATTTTAGAATCATTTCTAACCGTGTATATTTTTATCAAAAGGTTCATACTGTGCAAAAGTTTGATTATTTCAATTGAATATGTATTTTATTCAAAGATATGTCTTTATTACACATGTGCATCACACATGCTAAACTACTCACAATCTAATAGAGAATATTAACACGTCTTTCAATTTTGTTTGTTTGGGCCTCTAGCATCATAATGATGTACACTTGTTTAAAGTAAATAAAGTATCTTTTTTCTAAAAAAAGAAAAAAAAATCCCGTCTCAAGGTAGTTTTTTGCTTTAACAATTAATAAACAATAACAAACCATAAAACTAAACCTAACAAAATGAACAATAGTCATGAAATTTAATGGTCTGATTAACATTGCGAGTTATGTCAAAATATTTTTTACAAACGTTTTCATTTCTGTCATATATAATCTTTTTACTATTGAATTAGGTGTAGAGATCGAAACAAAGTGGAGAGAACAACTGTACTCCAATATTAATATGTGTTGACCAACCATACTATGCTTATATTAAACTTCTCTAATATTTTACACATATCTGACTGATGTTATGATGTCATCATTTGACATTTAAACATTTGAATTTTGTCTTTTTCACGCGAAGAGTGGTGTTTTACTAATTATGTTTGTACTAATTAGTATTCTATTCACATGCATAGTGCATCTTATTTGTACTGATTATTTTGGTTTCTAGCATGGGGCGCCTACAGTATTAAATTTTGTATTACACCTACTAAATGTTTGCTCTATATACTAATTATTTTTCGTTGCACGTATAGAACACGTCCTGTGTAAAAATTATTTTGCCTTGCATACACGGGGTGTGTCATTACATCTCGTTTATCTATAATTATGTCATAAATAACCATAATGTTTTCAGTTACAAGCAAAGAGGAAAAGAAGCCAGTTCAGCCAACAATGTCTTCTTCTACATAACATATGAGGGAACTGTAGATATTGATAAAATTACAGACCCGGTAAACTGAAACCATTTTTTTCCATTCTGTTTCACATTATTGGCTTTTTTCTCTTATTTGTTTTATATGAAACTGCAGATGGAACAACGGGCTACACAAGATCAAATAGCTTACTTTGGACAGACACCTTCTCAGTTGCTAACTGTCCCACACGTGAAAAAGAGACCACTTGCCGATGTTCTTCATCTTCAGGTATATTCATCTAGTTGCTTCAGGAATTATCTTTGTTTACTTTATTTATTGTGGAACTGTACTAGACCAGGTTTATATAATTATGGTTTGCATAACAAACTTATGTTTTGGATCCAGTAACATACCCTTTTAGCACCTTTTCAAGCAAATAATTTTTCTTTCAAACTTGTAGAAGATATCGATGTACTGTTTTGTGGTTCTAAATGAATTACTTTTGTTATGTTATATTCAATAGGTACAAAATTTGATTATAGTCTAATATGTTCTCAAATAAACAATGTACATCTTGAAGTTTTATGTGTGTGTGTGTGTATGTATATGTGTGTGTGTGTGTGTATGTGTGTGTGCGTACTCGCTTGGGCATTGGCATATGAAATTCTTTCACGTGATTACTTTATTTCTTTCATGCAATTATAGGTGCATGCACTCTCAATCATGATTAATATAATTTTATATGTTAGTATGGTCAGTCCATACCTGACTTTTATACTCCAATGACTCATCTCTTGAACTAATCTATCAATACATGCATTTTTATTTCAGTTCATTATGCTTCCTAAGCCGAAACTGAATCCTTACCTTATATCATAGTTGAAAGGATATAGTGTATCAGATGTTTTGAAAGATGCACTTCAAAATATCATCAGATGGTCCTTGTTGTGGGGAGGGGGTTAGATTAGGTTTTTATTGCTCAAAAGGAAAGCAGTGATGAAAGCTTTTAGTTAGAGTCGAGCTAGGAAACAGTGAGGACAAAGTTGGAGAGAAGACTGGACCAAAGACAAAATACATTTAGTTCAGGGGAAACTGTAGTTTTCAACGATCTAAATAACATACCAACTTAATAATTAATTTTAACTTTCATTTAAGGATAAATTTTGATACAAGGCCCCCCAAAAAAAAATTTCATCTTTAGGTCTCCATAAAAACTTATTATTAAATCGAGCATGGTTTTGTGCTTGCGCACTTATAAAGTGCTCAAGCATTTAAAAAATAAGTTTGTGATTGGGCATTTTCAAAGTGTGCAAGTACAAAATGCTGCTATAGCGACAAACTGACCTATTTTTATAATAAGTTTTCAAAGATGCCTAAAGCTAAAATAAGTTTTTTTTTGCCAGGCCTAATAATAAACTTTGTCCCAAATACACTAAAATATTGAATCCTGCAAGCCTTTTCTGTAAGGACAAATTCTTAATATAAGCTTCCTAAAAAAACTTACTAACAAAATAGGTTGGTTTGCAAACTTATTATCAAAAAAGACTAGTTTTAGCCCAGTTAACAGCTAAATTAAAGTTTTATGACTGGATAGGTAGAAGTGCAACTATGAGTTGCGCCAAAAATGAAACAACATATGCGCAACTATGAGTTGCACCTATTCATTTTATGTACGTTAATATGTATGTAGTCCTTGTGTACAACTTAAAGTTGTGCTGTATAGTGTGCTTCTCATGTGCACACTCATAGTTGCGCTAATAAGATTTTTCGTGTAGATTCCATTAAGAATTTGTCCTGTAACGATAATAATCCACATTGATTGATGAACATATAATCTCTGTTCTTCGCAGACAATATTCCGGAACCCTAAGGAGATAAAGCCATACACGGTTCCAAATCCAGGACTCTTGAACCTTCCTGCTTCATCTATTTATGCATCGCAAGACTCCATTGTAGTAATAGATGGAAATGCCCCTGGAGCACAAGTGGCACTTCATAAATGGCAGCCAAATACTCCTGATGGCCAAGGGATGCCTTTCTTGTTTACTCATGGAAAAGCAGCATCAAATTCTAGCAGTGGTGGGTTTATGCGCATGTTCAAAGGATCTGCTGGGTCAGGAAATGAAGATTGGAAATTCCCAAAAGCTTTAACATTTGCTGCACCCGGAATACGAAGCTCAGCTGTAGTTGCCGTGACATGTGACAAACAGATTATCACGGGTTTGTATATTTATTTTTGCTATTGTTTTTTTTGTTTCAAACTCCTTTTGTCCTCTCTCAGTTTAGTTTTATGAAATTCCAGGCCAACCATAAAATTTCACCATTCAAGTCAGAATCAATTTCACTGCAAATGTACATTGTTCAAGTCAGAATATATCTTTACAGTTATTTTACCAGTTATTCAAAATGTTATTTAAAATTCAAATAATGCAAAAAAATATGTTCCTTAGATTTTTATTTTATTCTATTTTTATCTATTTAGAAGACTCATTAAGTGGTGGAGCCTTGGTGCAATGGTTAGGTCACCTGCATGGTGATCTGAGCGCCCAGGTTCAAGTCCGCGCCCAGGTTCAAGTCCGGAAACAGCCTCTTCGCAATGCGTGGGAAATGCTGCGTACATTATCGCCCTTCCCAGAGCCCGCTATCATGCAGGAGCCTCGTGTACTGGGTTACACTTTTTTTAGAAGACTCATTAAGCCAATTTTGCCATAGAGATGATCTTTTGATTTTGTAGATCATCTCATTGAGAAATCGTATGATATCAAAACTTATAACCTTTTCAAGGCACAAGTCAATATGTGTCACTGAAACTATAATATTAACGTTGATTTAAAATATAGTTTTGAAGATATTATAAATTATGATTTATGGTTTTATGGAGGTGATGTATATGATTGAAAAAATAACCCTACAAACAATGATGTGATCCAAGATATCTATGAAATGTCAAATGGTGTAAATGAGAAATCAAAGGGTTGAGGCACCTATAAAGATTGATAATGATAATATAGAAAATGTAGGCACTTATTTTTTTTCCCATATTAATTTGGGTGAATGATACTTCTATTTACCACTTACACTTCACAGTTCACGTAATATTAATAACATAGCGAAAGGCACCTCAGGCAGTAAAACATAAAGAAAGAACTGTATTTATCCATCATTCCTCATTAATTGTCATATTTATTTGAGATTGGCTGAAAAAAAAAAGATCAATGTAAAAGATATATGGATTATATAATCTGTACATTATGCGTGCCATTATGTTGGATAAATGGGTCTGTTGTTGAATTTTGTGAACTAATTTATAATCAAGGCAGAAAAATAAAAATAAAACAATGCTGGGAATTCCTATATAAGCTCCTACATCAAGGGAGTTAGGAAATGTGTTGAGACTTGAGAATCGTCCTTCACTGGCGTGTAACCCGTGCGTTGCACACGGTAATATTGTTAAAAAATATTATTTATATTTTAATTATTGCTAAAATATATTTTTATTATGCAATAAACAACAACTAAGCCATTATTCCCAAACAAGTTAGGGTCGGCTAGAGATGGAACCCAAAACTAAATGAAAAAATCAATTTAAAAGTTATAATAATAACAATAGCAATAACAATAATAAAATAAAGTCAAATAATTAAATTAATAATAATAACTAAGTAAAATAAAATATATATATATATATGTGTATATATATATATATATATAAAAGAGGAATGATAATAATAATACTAATAGCGATAATGATACTAATAGTAATATTGGTCAAAGACCAAACCTACGTCTTAGGCTCATGTTTCCTAGTCCTATAATCTAAAACTTATAAAACTCAACGCTCATGGTTCTGGTACGTGAATCGCTAACTTACACTCGCTCCGATCCGTCACCAGCTCTTCAGATATACCCCAATCCTTCAAATCTCTTTTTACTACTTTCTCCCATGTCAACCTTGGTCGACCTCTACCTCTCTTTGAGCATTCAACACGGTCTATAATTCCAACACGCACAGGTGCCTCGGGCAGCCTTCGTTGAAGATGTCCAAACCATCTTAAGCGATGTTGAATTAGCTTCTCCTCAATTGGTGCTACTCCAAGTTTATCACGTATATCATCATTTCTAATTCGGTCTCTTCTTGTATGACCGCAGCTCCATCGTAGCATACGCATCTCTGCTACGCTTATCTTTTGGACGTGTTGGCTTATAGTAGGCCAACATTCTGCACCATACAACATCGCATGCCTGATTGCCGTTTTATAGAATTTTCCTTTAAGCTTTTGTGGGACCTTCCTGTCACAGAGAATCCCAGACGCTTGTCGCCATTTCATCCATCCCGCTCGAATTCTAAAACTAACATCTTTATCAATCTCATCATTATACTGCAACATTGATCCTAGATATCGAAATGATTCCTTCTGGGGAACTATTTGTCCAGCCAGAGTGACATCTCCATCTTCCGACCTGACACCGCTGAACCCGCACTTCATATACTCTGTTTTAGTTCTGCTAAGCCTAAAACCCTTTGATTCTAAAGTCTGTCTCCACAGCTCCAGTTGTCTATCAACCCCAATCCTACTTTCATCAATTAACACAACATCATCAGCAAATAGCATACACCAAGGAATCTCACCTTGTATACCCTTCGTAACCTCATCCATTACTAGAGCAAAAATATAGGGGCTCAAAGCTGATCCTTGATGTAATCCTATGTTAATGAGAAAGTCACCGGTTTCACCATCACATGCTCTGACACTAGTCACAACATCATCGTACATAATCTAATTTTTATTATGCAATATATAATTAATTTATTGTGATATATTAATTATAAACTAAAATGATTTGCGATGCTTAGATATAAGGTTGAAGGTTCAATACTCGCTAACTACATATCTCTGTAAAAAATAATGTCCTAACTCGAAAAATTATAAATTAAAATCGTTAATACTGTATACGTAAATAATTTATGTTATTGTGATTATATATATATATATATATATATATAAAGTGAATACGTAACTTCACTATTTTGTTAATATGATTGTTGTATATATATTGAATTATCATCTTTCTTGAAGGATTTATAAATGGATTAATGAACATTAAATAATTGAATTTATTTGAATAATTTGAATTAATCGACATAACTAATTAAATATAAAGAGTTAAATGTAAAAAAAGTTAAAATTGAGAAGAGCTTTTTACAAATTTATAATTGAGAAGAGCATAGATTTTATGATTAGCTTATCTGCATGTGAACTTTTTTTGAACCAGACATGAACTTTTATTCATTTTTAATCAATTTTATCCTTATAGTTAACCATAGATTTTATGTTCTTGTAGTTAACCATATATTTTATGTTCTTGTAGAAAAGTCATGCTTACAACTTTGATAGTTGCAAAATAATGTTATGTAGCATTTAGTTGAGTTATGAGTTGGGTATGGTTTGGTAACATGTTGAAAGTGAGAATGTTTGTATAATCTAATTTTTATCGGTTTAATCTGTGCGTTCACATCATAATATTGTAAAAAATAAATTTATCTTTTAAAGGTTGTTAAAAATGAAATTATATTATGTAATGTATGGCATGTGAACTTTTTTTTGAACCAGACGTGAACTTTTATTCATTTTTAATCAATTTTATCCTTGTAGTTAACCATAGATTTTATGTTCTTGTAGTTAACCGTATATTTTATGTTCTTGTAGAAGAGTCATGCTTACAACTTTGATAGTTGCAAAACAATGTTATGTAGCATTTAGTTGAGTTATGAGTTGGGTATGGTTTGATAACATGTTGAAAGTGAGAATGTTTGTATAATCTAATTTTTATCGGTTTAATCTGTGCGTTCACATCATAATGTTGTAAAAAATAATTTTATCTTTTAAAGGTTGTTAAAAATGAAATTATATTATGTAATGTATGATATTTTTTTGAGATAAATGAATTAGAATAAAAGAGTTATTATTATTTATGTATACATTTTATGTTATGTGATTTATATATCTTCATATATCCGAATAAAGAAGAAATAATTTTATTATTTTTCTCTTATACATGAATATTGTATATATTGAAATTATCTTATTATTAGGATTTATTAGATCGATTAATAAATATTAGTTAATCATATTTATTTCAATAGTTTAAATTTTAGATTACACAATTAGTTAAATATATAGACTTGAATGTAAAATATTAAAAGATAATTGAGAAGAGTTTCTAAGTAATTGTAAAAAAGTTAAATTTTTAGGTATTTGAAGTTTTTACAGTGCAATGTATGATAAATTCATTTAGTGAATAAATTATAAAATAAATTTGTTATTGTCATTAGTGTATATAATTTATATTATGTAATTTATATGTATTTGCATCTAAATGAATTTTTTTTACCAATTTGTTATGCGTCTATAATATACATTGAAAATTTCATCTTTTAGGATTTATTAATAAATATTAGTTAATTAAGTTTATCAATTAGTTTAAATTTTAGATTATGTAATTAATTCAAATGTGTGGACTATGATGTAAAATTTTGAAAAAGAACAGCGAAATATTTGTAAATAATTGTAGATTCTTTTAATAGTAGGTATTCAAATGTAAAATACTGTGAAAAGTTTAGTAGGATAATTGTAAAGTGGTAAATTATAGAATTTTGAAAATAAAATATCCACTTGGGGAGAATTAAGGAGAATATAGATAACTCCTAGAATTAATGAGAGAGCTTCAAATTCTTCTATTTTACCATTATTTACTATTATATCGCATTAAAGTGTTTAGTCACACATTGCAAATTCGTTTAGCATTGGGTAACTGTTTCTGGATGTCCTCTTTTGTGAACTAATTTATATTTTAAAGCAAAAATACCTGCATGAGTTGATATTGCAAGGAACTCCCATATGAGCTTCAATGTTTATGCTGCACAAATTCCATACCAACTATTCCTATTGTATGTAGGTGGACATGCAGACAACTCTATCAAGTTAATATCATCCGATGGTGCAAAAACTATAGAAGCAGCATATGGACACTACTTTCCTGTCACCTGTCTTTCACTTTCCTCAGATAGCTGTTATCTGGTGACAGGGTCGCGTGATTCATTAGTCTTACTTTGGAAAATAAACCGACCATCTGCTGCTATTTTAAAAAATATTTCAAACACCCCCTCTTCTCCAACTTCTGTAATTACACCAACCAACCATATCGAAGGACCCATTCAGATATTAAGAGGTCATTTAGAAGAAATTTTGTCATGTGCTGTGAACTCTGACTTAGGCATTGTAGCATCAAGTTCTAGAAACTCAGGCGTGCTTTTGCATTCAGTTCGAAAAGGTCGTTTGCTGAGAAAACTAAATATCGGAGACGCTAATACAATATGTCTTTCATCTCAAGGAGCAGTGTTGATATGGAATGAGTTGGAGAAAAGGATTAGCACTTTTACTGTCAATGGAATTTCAATTGCTACTACAGTTCTTTCACCCCTTTTAGGAACCGTAAGTTGTATTGAGATTTCTCTCGATGGGGAGAATGCAGCAATCGGTACCTCTTCTTCTGAGCAAGGCGTTGATGTTCTAAATGAAAGCGGGCAAGATAGGGTTTCTGTTCCTGTGCCTTCAGTTTGCTTTCTGAGGTTGCATACTCTCCAGGTATCAATTTTTATTTATTTATTTATTTTTATTTTTAAAGAATAAAAACTTGTGAGCTTTATTTTTGTAGTTCTACAATCACATGTAATCAGTGATCTTTCACCTACCATTATTTATTCATTTGCAGATATTTCATACTTTAGTGCTTCGTAAAGGGCAAGATATTACAGCCTTGGCATTAAACAGCGATGATACAAATCTTTTGGTTTCAACAGCAGATAAAAACTTGATAGTATTTACTGATCCTACTGTAAGTTAAAACATGTATCTTCACTTATATTCTAGGTGATATATTGATTTTAATATTGTTTTACCATTTATTGAACTCTTATTGACTCTGAGCTATCAATATACTGGTTTAAATTTATTGAACTCTTATTGATTCTGAGCTATCAATATACTATTTACTCGCAGTTGAGCTTGAAGGTAGTTGATCAAATGCTTCGGCTTGGTTGGGAAGGCAGTGGACTTACCATTAATAAAGTGTTGAATACATAAATATACATGTTCGCCAGAACATAAGATACTGCTGTACCTGGTAAATATTCATAGTTTGAGGAGAGAAACAGGGAGATTTAGGAAGAGCAGAGAAATGATTTGTGTGTGTGTGTGTTTTTATATTCTTCTTGTTCTTTACTTTTCAATCATGTAAAATGCTCATGTTATCCCAATTTTTGGTCAAAACTGGAATATCAGTGTTGGGTGCGTTTCCTCCACGACTGAACCAAGAAGAAGCAGCCAGCAAGCGTATCATCACCAAGGTCATTCGGCATTCACCTTCCCAATATCATTCGACATTCAAGATGCCTATAGTTCATCCGGCATTCCCAGTACAATAGCTCATTCGGCACTCCCAGAACATAGAAGTTCATTCGGCATCTCACTGCCGAACCAAGCTACCTCCCCATACCTGCCGAACCAAGCTACTCCCCATGTCTGCCGAACCAAGCTACCTCCCCATACCTGCCGAACCAAGCTACTCCCCATACCTGCCGAACCAAGCTACTCCCCATGCCTGCCGAACCAACGTACCACCGAACCAAGGAATACCGGACCAACACTGCCAGGCCAGATTGCATCAGGCCAAGCCCACTAGCAGCTATCTACATCCAAGACCCCTACCCCCAGCCTCACTCTATAAATAGAGGGGCAGGGGTACAACAATGGGGGAGAAGGTTTGAGAGCTCAAGCACGGAAGGAACTTTCAAACACTTTTAGATACTTGTACCAAAGCTTTGTACTTGTAATCTGAGATCTAAAGGAGAAATAACATATAAAGTGGACGTAGGCACGTTCTGGCCGAACCACTATAAATCTGTGTGTCTCTTTACAGTTTAGTCCCTGTTTTTTGCATATTTGCATAAATCACCCAAATCACTAAGAACAACATAAGATCTACTAAATCATACAACTTTGAGGTGTTTGTCCATTTTTTGTGCAAACATTTTTGGTGCTTTCACTGAGAAGAACAAGGGAATCTCAGATCTGAAAGAAGAAATTTAGATCCAGAAAACGGGTTCCTAGATCTAGCTTTTAGAAGACGAAGAAGCCTCATACAAGGAAAAGCGCTATGGAAGGAACTCAGCAAGGGGGCAGCCAAGAGGCGTCCTCTCATTCAAACTTTCCTTCTACCATGAAGCAAATAGCTGGGGGCAACCACCAAGGACCAGAAACAAGGAGCATGCGAAGCCCCTCACTCAGTTAACATCTGTCAGACATCCAAAGAAATGAGAATTTGATGCCGACAAATTTGCTTTCACCAACACAAGTTCTTGAGCGAAGCATACCTCGTTGCCAACAAGGCATACTTCGGAGGGCCACATCGGTGGAATAAGAACGACCACCGCCCGCACCAATTGAAGACGGCTCAGGATCGAGACGTCATCTTATTATCCATTGATCGAGATAACGACGAACGAGCAGCAAACTCCACACTGATACGGTTAAGTTGTTTACACATGTACAGGACCGCGAACGATCCTCAGGCATGCTCTGATACAACTATAAACCACATCGATATAGGCGTTTGCACTCCGACGTCACTGCTTTGCTTTTGTTCTTTACTTCTTAAATTTTGATTTGACTTTGCTGAACATTTCTATTTTAGATTTCATCAGTTGAATGGATATTTGGTTTTGATAATTCTAAAATGGCTAAGCTACTTACACATGTACGGGATCGCGAACGATCCCTAGGCATGCTCTGAGATAGTGATAAACCGCCACAACAGACAATCCAGAAACTCACCCGAACGTGAATCTGGTTTGGATGGTATTAAGTCCCCCCCGGGCACACATCAACTCGCCTCGAACGGCACCCCGACCGCGAACGGTCACAACTCGCCTCGAACGGCACCCCGACCGCGAACGGTCACAACTCGCCTCGAACGGCACCCCGACCGCGAACGGTCACAATTCGCCGCGAACGGCACCCGACCTCGAACGGTCACAACTCGCCTCGAACGGCACCCGACTTCGAACAGTCACAAACTCGCCTCGAACGGCACAACTCATCTCGCCACAAGTGGCTCGATCGCGAACGGTCGCCATTTGAGGTCCACCCCCTGACCGCCAACAGTCGCACCTTACCACGAATGGCTCGATCTCGAACGATCGTCATTCGAAGTAAGGCGCTTGACCGCGAACGGTCACATTTCACCCCAAGTGGCTTGATCGCGAACGGTCGCCATTTGAGGTCCACCCCCTGACCGCCAACAGTCGCACCTTACCACGAATGGCTCGATCTCGAACGATCGTCATTCGAAGTAAGGCGCTTGACCGCGAACGGTCACATTTCACCCCAAGTGGCTTGATCGCGAACGGTCGCCATATGAGGTCCGCCTTCTGACCGGGCTCGGTCGCACTTTACCTCGAATGACTCGACCCCGAACGGTCGTCATTTGAAGTAAAGCGCTTGACCGTGAACGATCACATTCCACCACAAATGACTCGGTCTCGAACGATCGTCGCATGGATTTAGACGCTTGACCGCAAACGGTCGCACTTCACCTCAAATGACTCGATCGCGAACGGTCGTCATTTGAAGTTAGGCGCTTGACCATGAACGGCCGCGCTTCATCCCAAGTAGCTCGATCCCGAACGGTCGTCATTTGGGGCCATATAAAACTATCAAGCTCTTTGCAGGTTGTTAACAGGATACGAACATCCAGCTCATGGCATTACAAAACACGTCTTCCTACCGCAAGTCATGTTTTGGGGGGCAAAGTGTTATCCCAATTTTTGGTCAAAACTGGAATATCAGTGTTGGGTGCGTTTCCTCCACGACTGAACCAAGAAGAAGCAGCCAGCAAGCGTATCATCACCAAGGTCATTCGGCATTCACCTTCCCAATATCATTCGACATTCAAGATGCCTATAGTTCATCCGGCATTCCCAGTACAATAGCTCATTCGGCACTCCCAGAACATAGAAGTTCATTCGGCATCTCACTGCCGAACCAAGCTACCTCCCCATACCTGCCGAACCAAGCTACTCCCCATGTCTGCCGAACCAAGCTACCTCCCCATACCTGCCGAACCAAGCTACTCCCCATACCTGCCGAACCAAGCTACTCCCCATGCCTGCCGAACCAACGTACCACCGAACCAAGGAATACCGGACCAACACTGCCAGGCCAGATTGCATCAGGCCAAGCCCACTAGCAGCTATCTACATCCAAGACCCCTACCCCCAGCCTCACTCTATAAATAGAGGGGCAGGGGTACAACAATGGGGGAGAAGGTTTGAGAGCTCAAGCACGGAAGGAACTTTCAAACACTTTTAGATACTTGTACCAAAGCTTTGTACTTGTAATCTGAGATCTAAAGGAGAAATAACATATAAAGTGGACGTAGGCACGTTCTGGCCGAACCACTATAAATCTGTGTGTCTCTTTACAGTTTAGTCCCTGTTTTTTGCATATTTGCATAAATCACCCAAATCACTAAGAACAACATAAGATCTACTAAATCATACAACTTTGAGGTGTTTGTCCATTTTTTGTGCAAACAGCTCAGGAAGTGTATTTTTTTATAGTTTTTTTGAGTGCTAATTTCTTGGCGATGTAATTACAAGTGTCAGTGTAAATGTAAACATTTTAAAAATAATGTTTTAGTAGACAGCCGTTAGCTTTTGTAACTCTTGATTTATTTGTTTATAACTCAAAATATATATTTTAGTTGCCAGGTTCGTTTAAAGAAGCTTGTAACCACTGTGACGGTGACATTTCTAGTGTGATTGTCGATAAATTATTTACTAAGCTATTCAAAATAATTAATTATCATTTCAAATTAAAACAGATTTAGGCCACATCAATTTACAAGTTGGCAAATTATTGTTGCTAGACAATTAGTTATGGACGAGGTGCAACTTTGAATGCACTCGATTATTAATTATAAATGAATTTTAGAAATACAAATCAAAATCCTTACCGTAGTTCTCTCATTTTTGAGATAATCCATAACTTAAGCCAAATCTCTGTGAAGATTTTAGTAGTTTTCTGGTATTCACCATGAAATTTGGAGTAGAGGAAGAATTGGTGAAATGGGGAAGGATTAAAAGGTTTCAAGGAACTGAAAATTGAAAATTGCCAAAAATGTGAAGAACCGAGAATGAAGGAACAAAGGAATTGAACTTGAAATTTTGATTAGGGATTTCAGATATCTTTCTATTACATTCAGGGCTGGTTTATAGGTTCAGTTACTACACTTGCTGATTGAAAAATCTTTATTAATAATTGAAATAAAAATATGGCCAGTCCTAGGGGTTTGGTAACTAAAACGAATTGCAAAACCAAGACTCTAATCCAGAACTAATACTATTATTATAATTAAATCATCGAAATAATTTATTAAAAATATTTTCAACGATAATTATTAAAATAACAAAAACATTTTAAATTATGAATGTGCAATCTACTAGTTACAATTTATCAAAAATATTTCCAACGATAGTTTAAAGTAAAACATTCTTTTTAACGGTTAGTTGATGTGCAATCTACTAGTTACAATTTATCAAAAATAATAATAATATTATTAATAATAAACAATCGTATTATTGAATTTATTGTAATCATTTTTCATTCAAAAATGCACCTTCCTGTTTATTAAAGTAAAGAAGAAAGGTTGCTACTGCTAACTTACTACAAATTGTACATCATAATCATTTGAATTGAATCGTATGAATTGAATCTTTTTTCAAACTTTTTACATGAATTGAATCTTGTTTCAAACAAACTATACAGGCATCAATGATATGAATTTGTACATCATAACTTACAACAATTTCTATTATAATTTGTACATCACAATTTGTACAAACATCAATGATTGCAAAAATTTTTTAATCGTATAGTATGAATAATGAATTGAATCTTAGTGGATGGATAGATGGAACAAATTACAAACAGAAAGCAGGACCTTTTCTTTTCGTTTTTTAGATGGATGAAGTCTGTCGGTCACTGTCGATTGATTTGGAGATGATGCCGAGGAGTCGCCATCGCCAACACCTACCCGCCAGTCGTCAGGCGTCGTCGTCTCATCGATGGCTGGTGCTCTTCAGTTCGCGCTTTTCGTTTTTTTTTTGCGTATCGCGATTGGGAAAATGGTGCCCTAATTTTTTTAGGGCCTTAAGCGGCAGCTTCAGCTGCTTTACTAAAGGACCGGGTTTGAATAGGAACGAAACTTTTGGTTCGATTATAAACTTTCAAAATTGCCCTTCCATACAAATAAGAGATCATGAGTATGAATTTCACTGTGAACAAAACTTACATATATCTTCAAATGGAAGTTTTAAAGCATAAACAAAAGATTATAAGTTCAAACCCTATTGCAACAAAAAAGTTACATTTTTTCTTCATATTTTCTAGATTACTTTTATCAAACTTCATAGAAATTTTAAATTTAATAATTTTGTAATGAGCTTTTATATGCATGTGCGTTGCACGTGCCGAAAAATCTCGTAAGAATAAAGAGTTATACAAGAGGAATTGTAAGTGGGTTTCAAATGCATAGCTTGTGTATGTGTGCACGCACACAACCTCTAAGCTAATGTTTCATGTATCTTCTATCTCTCTTGTTATCTGGGCTCTTTATTACTATGAAAAGGAGGCCCATAGGCCTATATACAAAATAAAATATGTACAAAAAAGAAAAAAGAAAAACGAAAGCAAAATGAGCTTAGTCCAGAGTTACACCAGAAATTTAATGCTGCATAAAATATCTGCGCGGCTACGCCTATTCTCGAAGCATCTTCATACTCCATTCATTTCATCTGACCCAAAATTGTTTACTTTGCTTATTCACTCTCTAGTGATGGCGAAAAGCCAGATCCGAAAAATATATATATTACATTTTCTTGCACGCATTTGAAAATCATGTAATCTTCTGTCGCTGCCTCAGAACAGCCATCTAGAGTCATAGATCTGTCTTTGTTTTCCACTATAGTGTTGTTGCGTGCTTCAAGCGTTCAGATGTGTGAAAGAACTCAACTTGAGTGTAAAACTGTCGTTTGTGTGTTTGTTTGTGTTTTGATTGCTTTATCTTAACCGCTTGCTAATCCTTCTTCAAAAATTAATAAGTGCGTTAGGTACTAGGTGACAATCTCTAAGGGAGGTCGGAACCAAAAGAAAACTAGCTCAAAAGTTTGTGTAGTATTCTTTCTATTGTGTAAATAAAAATGTAAATAATAGAGGGACAAAGAAAGCAATACCAGAGGTGATCGGGGCCAATATCGATTCACATGTGCAACCTCGTGCAGACAACGTTTCTAACCATACGTAACTGGGTGGTTGGTAAGCATCTTTAAACCCATTTTGAGAAGATCCATTCGTCTTCTATGGTTAGATAGTTATTGTGTTTGGATTTTTATGTTCTGCTTTTTCACAAAGTCTGTGATGTGTTTGCAAATGATGGATTCTGTTTGTGATTGATTGTTAAACACCTTACCGTTCCTTTCTCTCCAAATGATATATGCACAGGTTAAAAGCACAATCATTTTCAAATCTCCACTTTTAATTTTTTTTGCAAATCTCAAAGTTGTGTTTTCAACTTCACTGTAGATGTTTATGTTCGTTTTGGTTTGCTGGCCATTTCAATTTATTTTTGCACCATTTCCATACGTGAGTAATATATTTGTATTCAAAATATAAACGTGCTATATTCTCGTCATGCTGTTTGCAGAATTAACAAGTTGTTTCTATGTACATTCCCCTCCGTCCGCGTTAACTTTTGCTGGCAAGTTGTTGTTGTTGATTATTTTGTACATGCAAGTCGCCATTTTGGAACATGTATTGTCTGTCATACAAAATTGGCTCATGGCATGTGATTGTAGGATGATTAAATTGTCTGCCAAATGATTTTGAAACTGTATTTCTCATTTTTACTACATGCTCATGCCCAGAAATCTTATTCTCCGTCTCTATAGATTTTGGTTTCCATGATTTTACCTCGGATTTGTGCTAGACTTAGTCTTTATGTTCTCCATACTCCATCTTCTATAATACATTTGACTAGAGTATATTCTCCTCTAACTCTCTCCATAGCTTCTGCTTCCATCCTACTTATCAATCTACCGCCTTTTACCCAAGGGTCAAACAAGAGAGACTTCGTTTTACCGTCCACAATTTTTCTTTCAATGCATTTTAAAGCTAATTGGCGATTAAGAATGATATTCTTCCAAACACCTAATTTTTTGTCTCTTACTCTCTCCTCCCAAAAGGATTGATTTTTTTTATATACTTTTCTGCCATCTTCTTACCCCACATTCCTTTGTCATTAATAACTTTCCAAATTATTTTCATCACTATTGCGTTATTTAGTTCTTCAAACTGTACGAGGCCTAAACCACCCTCTTCTTTATTCTTACTAATCACATCCCATGAAATTTGTAGAATTTTCCTTACCACATGAAATTTAGAAAGATATGTTTGATTCTGTTTATAGTTGTTGTCGATAGTTTAAAACACAACATCCAAAACTGTATTATGGGATGAATAGTTGATTTCAAGAGTTCCACTCTTCCTGCAAGACTCAATCTTTTAGCTTCTCACCTTCTATTCTACTTTTGATTTTGTCGATTAACTTGCTGCAGTCGCTGCTTTTGAGGTTAATACATGACCGCGGATGCCCAGCTACCTGATTGGTAGTTTACCCAGCCCTATGCTCAGCACTTCTAGTATTTTATCTTTATTTTCAACTCCTCCCCTAAAAAATACTTTCGATTTCTCATTTCTTAGATTCAACTCGGTTACCTCAAACAACTTCTTGAACACTTCTTTAATGGATTCTATGCTTGAAACATCTACCTTGGAGAAAATAAGAATGTTGTTTGCATGGATAATGTGAGTTTTCTCCTTTGCATATATTGGTTTGATTCTATCTTTCTCACTTCATCCATTAGTAATGTGAAAAATTCTGTGACTATAGAGAAGAGAAAGGGAGATATGGGGTCTCACCGCCTTAGACCTGACGAATTTTAGAAGAAACCATACAAAGTCTTTTGGGATACCATTGAAAAACTTGGATACTTTATCATTATTTCAAATAAGTCCATCCATTTCTTTGAAAATTGCATTTCTCTCATCATGTGAATGATAAAGTTTCTATTTACTGAATTGTATGTTTTTCAGGAATCTATTTTGATGCACATATCTTTGTTATTTTTGTTCTACCGAAACCTCTTATAATTTTATGGGCCATTATAATCTCAATTAAGAGTTTCATTATGTTGTAAAGAATTTTAGCTAGGATTTTATAGATCATAGTGCAGAACGTGATTGGTCCGAAATGGACATTTTTCGGGATCAAGTGGATTTTGTGTGATTGCATTCTTTTATAATTTTCCCTTTCTCAAAAGCATCATTTAGAGCTGCCAATATACCTTCTTTCTTTCTTTTCCAATGCACCTTATAAAATTTAGAGTTAACCCTATCCGGGCTTGTGGACGTATCATCCTACCAAAGATCACCTCTTTCACTTCATCCATATCAATCCGATCGTTTAAATTCTTTTGACTATATTTCGATATGATTTTATTGCAAAACACCCTGGGGAAAACACTACAGCTTTGTTGGTTATACAAGCTGTTTAAATATTATAAGGCCTTAGTGATGAAATCTTCTCTGATTACACTCACCTGCCCATCTACCGTAATAAGTCCAATCCTACTCTGTTTACTTCTATTGTTCGATATTTTTGAATAAAAGAAAGATGTGGCTTCGTCTCCCAAAAGCTTCCAATTGCATATCGATTTCTGTTTTGTGTCCATATATTCTTGTTTGATTGCTCTATCTCGATGGACCTTCATTTCATGTAATTTGTTGCCAACATTTTCTGTTTGTTGAGTTCTAACTTCTTCTGTAGTTTTGCGCATTTTTTTGTGAAAAACTCAACTTCTAATTTGAAACTGTTAATTTTATCTCTACTCCACGTTTTAGCTTTTTTTAACTCCCTTTTACTTTTTGAGAAGACAAAATAAAGGGTTCCTTCCACTTGCATACCAGCCTTCTTTAAAAACATTAATGTAGTCATCAATAAGGCACTAATGATTCATATACTTGAAGGATTTACTTTGGTTTTGTTTAAATTATGTCATAGATATTAAAAGAGGAGAGTGGTCACTTACACCTGCAGGAAATATGCGTGGTAAGTGCTGCTGAAAACTTTTATTCATTCCAAATTAGCAAAAACCCGATCAATCCTAGTCAATATATTTTTGTTAGGACCTGACCACCACAAGCATCGGAAACCTTTTATCTCTAGTTCAACTACTCACTACACCAAATACTGAGATTTGCAACTAACCATCCGCGCATTTGGCAACGGTTATTAACCGTTGCCATTTTGAAACGGTTAATAACCGTCTTGGTTCCGTTAGCAACGGTTTTTTATCGTTGCTAATTGGGAATGGTTACTAACCGTAGCTTCTTTGGAGACAAATGATGGCGGTGAATTTCATCCTTTCGCGCCATAATTTTTGGCGCGCTTCTTTCCAACTAGCAACGGTTTTCAACCGTGGCTAATTAGCAACGGTTTGTAACCGTGGTAAATGTTGTGGCAGCTAATTTTGTGCCAAATATCACAGTACTTGTGTCGTTTACTCTGGGGCACAAAATTTACCGAGCATACAGTAAAAAAACGCAGATCTCTGATTCTCTCAGTCGCGATTTCGTCCTCGTCGATCGGCTCCTCCAGTAGTGGCAGCCGCGAATTAACATCTCCAGCCTCCAACAGCAGCAGCCGGCGCTCCGGCGGATTCAAAGCTAGGGCATCTTTCATTTGTTTCAGCATCTTCATATCGCTTCTCATCTTCTACAGGTTTCCCTACTGCTGCAAGTTTTTATTTATTTCGTTAATTTCAACTTCCTTGAGCTTCGTACCCATTACCACTTACCTAACCAGATCTATCATTTTCAAGCCCTTAATCTCCTCCAACAGCATGAAAAAATTGGGATGTTTTGTCTCCTTGAGTTAGTCATTTTATTTTTTAGTGTTGCAAGTTTTCTATGGCCTGCTTATGCCGAGTCTCGGATTATTGATCCACTTTTTGATTGTAGAAATCTAGAATTTGGGCGTGATTAAGCTGTTTTATTATATTGGTGTAGATAACAACCAATTCCGTCCTAAGAGCTTTAGTGGATTTTTCCTTATTATTAAGTTCTTTATTCTAATGGTGCGGTCTCTCTTTTACTTTCTTTAGCTTTGTTATTAGTTGAAAAAGTGGATTCCCATGGCATACGCTTTCCCATTTTATGCGTACTAGATCATGATAATCTGCCTTGGGATGCCATAAGTTGTTATATCTAAAAGGGGTACCTTTCCTGTAAAATATCGAGATGGCCAGATTAAAAACGATAGGTGTGTGATCGCCAGTTTTACCGATTGGTAAAATTGACTAAAAAGTTAGGATACTTATCTAGACAATCCTTATTAATGAGAAGTCTGTCAATTATACTATGGATTGTTATGTTAGCTCACCCTTCCAAGTATAGTAATTTCCTATGCTTGGTGGCTCAAAATTGATGCCTCAATAAATTCAACCAAGTCTTTGTTTAGATTGGAGCTTAGATTACCATTGTTAATTTAATCTTTACAACAAAAACTAGCATTGAAGTAGCCTGTTAGTATCCATAAATTGAATGAGTTAAATTATTGTTTGATATAATCCCAAAGTTCTGTTTCTTCTTTTTAGTTGGTTATGAGCATACACGAAAGTATACACGAAACTATGGCGACCAAGACTAAGTACTGTCCTGCAAAACCCCTGACCGTTATGAACTCATCTGAATCCTAACTTAAATAGTTGAACCTTTTTCATGCCAGCTATGCTGGGAATACTCACTGAAAGGCAACCCTCGCAATTAAATAAAAAATAGATCATCCCATTGATGTTATTGGTCCTAAACAGGGTTACCAAGAAAATAATACAAGCTTCATAAATTTGAATACCATCAGTTCAAATGAAAAGGAAAAGAAAGATTGATGAATGATAGAAAAAAAAATCTTTATGCCTTCTAATTCTATTGTGCATACACATCAAGAAGATTCAGATTGATGAATAACATGAGTAAAGTGAGAATCCTTGTGCAACAAAAAGATTAACTCATTTTCCTTCACCCTCATTTATTTTGCTTGAGCCGTAGTCTTTGTTGGTTGTCTGATCTGTTTATAGAACTTGATTTTGTACTGCTAGTATCTATCAGGATTCTACAGGCATAAAATACTAAATCTTCTCCACTGATTGGCATCATAAAGTGAACTTGAGAAAGTCTCAACAAAAAAGACTTCACTGCTAGTATCTATCAGGATTCTACATGCATAAAATACTAAACCTGTTTTTACTTTTGCGCAGGAATTGGATAGAATACTGTATGCACCATAGCATGAGCCAAAGAAATATCAGCTTCGGCTAACCTGCTCAGCATCCTTTTAATGTGTTTATTATATGTAGACTTCACTGCTTGCAAAACAATGTAGTGTAATTAATGAAATCTTTGTAGTGTAGTGTAATAAACAATGCAGTGTAATAAGTATGATATTCCGGCACGGTAGCATTCTGTTTGCAAAACAATGAGTGTAATTATAAGTTTGATAATTTTATATGTATGGTATATGTGCGATATGTTTATAGTGCTTGTGTACCAATATTTTGATATTCTGGCATATTTTGATATATATTGATATTCTGGTATATATACTGAGATATGCGTGTAACGCAGTAGTGAGTTACAGATGTGATTTTGTAGAAGCAGGAGCAAACATTATGTGCAACGGGTGTTAACCGTTGCTTTATGTGTGACTTTTTTACATTAAGCAACGGTTTTTACCCGTTGCCTATTGTAAACAAAACAACGGTTATTACCCATTGCCTTCGGCTCAATTTGCAACGTTTTTTACCCGTTGCCTTTTTCCCAGTTTGCAACGGTTAATACCCGTTGCCTTTGACCAAGTTTTCAACGGTTTATAACCGTTGCCTTTGTCCCAATTTGCAACAGGTTACACCCGTTGTGTTTTGGACATAATGCAATGGTTTTGTCCCGTCGCTAAATTCAACCACTCCTGTGTTGCAAACGGTTTTTACCCGTTGCTTTTGGACTTAACAACGGTTTTTAACCGTTGTTAATAGCTTATAATGGTGTAGTGACTCCAGTTCTATACATGAACATATCTGATTCATTCATTTGCTAAAGGCAATGCCAAACCTCCTTTTTTTTCCTCCGACTTTCTTATACAATTGAAATCACCCACAATAATCCACGGTTTAAAAATGCGAAATGCATCCTCATTAAGGTTATACCACAACTTACTTTTGAACACCTCGTAGTATGTGCATAAATAAAAGAGATGTTGCATATTGCACATCCTTTATTCATGAGTTCTAATGTAATATGTTAGTCATTCATACTAAGGTAATTATAACACCAAACGTCTTTACCTAATAACACTATAATTCTACATTTAAAATGGCAACTTACATTGCTAATTATTTCCCAGTTAGGATCAAAATTATTCTTCAAATTATTTATTTCATGAGCTCTGAGTTTATTCTCCACTATACCACAACAATCTACTTCATATTTATTTATTAGTCTCTTTATTTCAACTAATCTATTGCATTTATGAAATCCTCTTATATTCCATACTATGATAGTCATTTATCATTTTTGTGCCTGTTTCTAAGTTCAGGACCTTGTATGGTACTTTTGTTCTCTCTTTCTTCTCCTTAACTTCTTCTGGCCAATCAGGGTTCTTCTTCACTGGCATTTCCTTCTTAACAGTTTCCAATTTTTTCTTCAAACCGACGAGGCTTTTGGGAGCATTATCTGTTTGTGGTTCTGAGTTCTTTGGTTGCACACGTGAATCAAAAACCGCAGGCCTCTTATCGATCTCCTCTGGCCGATCTTTCTTCATGTCCTGTAAAGCATAAACATTTTTATCACTACACTCATTACCAATAGTTGGAATATTATGAAAATTATTAAAGCTTATTTCGATAGAAACTGGGTTGCTTATGGGAAAGTCTTATGATGAAACATCCCTAGGATGTAGAGGAGCCGCTGGCCGCATAGGGGTAGCCTGGATGTGTTCAATGGCCCCTTTTGACGACATAGAAGTTGCGGTGACTTGGATTTGTTCAGTTTCCTTCTGCGTTACCCCATCCTCAATGAAATCTGAGGGTGCATTTCCTTCCGAACTCAATTCACCTTTAAGTTCTCTGTATTTGCCTTATTCACCACTTCCATTCCTTAATTCATCTCTGTTTTGCAGCATTCCTTTTTTCTTCTTCTTTTATTAGCACTTCTTTGACTTGCATTAATTGTGTAATGGCTTCTTCCACCTCCTTTAGAGCTGTTAAAGGTACCTCTTTCTCCTTGCTTCTCTCAACCTTTCTTTCCCCTGCATCTCTCTCATCGTCAACACTCTCCTTCTTAGTCCGATATTCTAATACATAATCTGATACCTTATCCTATTTACATTTCTACTCCTTCACATTCTCCTTTACTTTCACATTATTCTTATCAACTCCTCCTTTCTCCTCCTTTAATGCCCCTTGCTTTTGTTTCCCTTGTATTCTCTCACACCTTGCTCAT
Organism: Allium fistulosum; assembly: GCA_030737815.1. NCBI lineage: Eukaryota > Viridiplantae > Streptophyta > Magnoliopsida > Asparagales > Amaryllidaceae > Allium > Allium fistulosum. The sequence goes on from CM060902.1 coordinate 1,178,471,319, forward strand.
CCTTGACGTTACCTCTCTCTGCCTACTTTTCGACTATACTATTTGTCACCTCCTCCTTCTCAATTTCCAATTCCTCCACATTTTTAGGCCTTCTCCCTCATCGTTATTCTTCATTTCACTTACCTTTGGAACCCATATTATTCTCAATGGACACCGAGATCAGTTATGTCCAAAACATGTACAATTTTCACATCTCGTTAGGGAACTTGTGTATATTATTTCTTGCTTAAAAATTTCTCCATCTTCCCCTACTTCCAAAAAACTAGGGAATCCAAATTCTACTCCAACATCTGCTAATATCCTTACGAAAGATACTCTGGTTTTGTTCTTAGTCGCATCATCAAGCTTCACTAGTTGCCTATGGAACTCACTAATACCCCTATTGCCCTAGGGCCTCATAATTGAAAATTCAATCCCAGTAGTCTAATCCGTACTGGCATGCTAGTAAGTAAATCTCTATCTATTTTCATGTATGGATTGAGTTTTTTCATTATGATTAATTTTCTATCGAAGAACCATGGACCCCACTCTATAGTTTTATTGCTAGCTTCTACATTGTTAAATCTAATGACAAAAAATCCATTTTTCCTAGACTGAATGGAAAAGCATTCCTTAGTTTTCCAATTTTCTTTTTGCATATGCCTCTGATTCCTTAAGGTACGGTCCAGGCCCCACCGCATACATCATTACACAGTTGCCCCATCTACTCTCTACCTTCGAAATAGCTTGCTTAGTAATATTTCTCCTCCTCCTCCCCTCCATCATAACCAGTTCAACGTATTTCGGATCGTCTCCACCACGAGTGGAAATGTCTCCCGTAATAGCATCACAATATGAAATCTTTTTTGCATCTTTAGGCATATTAAAATCGACTTCATCCTTCTTTGGGTTCAGCCATGGCTCCTATCGTTATGGACCGATTCTGATAGCTTCGGATCTGATTTGGTCTGCTAGTCCCACTTAGACTTACCTCCTTCAAAGATTCACCTTTGTCAACCTCTTTTTCCTGGTAGCATTCTACCACCCCTCCTCTTCTACTTACCCCTCTGGATATGGCTCCATCAAGTAGGTATCGATGTAAAACTAGATAAAAATCAGAAAAATTGATATTTTGTAGAGATGTATGTGAAGAAATTAGAAAGAAAAGGTATATGTAGGTAGAAATAGGAATCAAAAAAGAGAAACATAGATCTAGAATTGGGTAGATCTAGGATTTTGGAATGCTAAAATCACCATTGTTAGCATTCTATACTTCCATTCTCTGCTTTGATCTAACCATGCTCCCTTGCCCCATAGATTCTGTTTCAATATAACCATGAAGCATTTGTGGAAATGGGTTATCTACCTAGAGTGTGTAACAGTGTCATCACCTTGAAGATTTGACATGTCAAATGATGGAAACCTCTTAACAAGCTTCCAGTAATCTTCCTAATAGCTTCCTCATGTGATTTTTGCTTCAATTTGATGAATGTTTGTGTTGTTGCTTGTCCATCATTTTTGACCATTTTTCTTCCCAAGATTATTTCTAGATCATCAATAATTTCTCTTGTGTTTGATGGTAAAATCTTGTTGTACCAAATTATTTTCTCCGTTTTTTCTTTAATTAGTATGTATGGAATATATCATGCATCTTTGCAGTAGGTGATAATTATAGCTTATATGCTGCTGTCCTAATTTTTTTTATAATTCTACATGGACCATAATATTTTAGTGATAGGTTTTTTGTTGAGAACTAGCATAAAATTATCTATATTATTGGAGCTTTAAATACACCAACTCGCCTTTTTTGAATTCACTCTCAGTCCTGTTAAGATCAACATAATTTTTCATTCTTTGTTTGACATGTTTTCACATTGTTTATCAATCGCCGTAATGTAATATCTTTAGAGTATAGTTCATCTTCTATAACCGAAGTCTTGTTTTTAGTGTATAAGAGAGTAGGTTAAGTGGTTTTTTTTGCCATAAACTAATTCAAAAGGAGTTGTTTTAGCTGATGATTTCCAGTTTGTGTTGTAGCAAAATTAAGCTAACGAAAGCCGCTTTACAAGGTTTATGAGAGCAAAAACACCTCAAGTAACATTCAAGAGTTTTATCAACTTACTCACTTTGACTATCAGATTGTTGATGATATGCTGAGATATAGGCTAATTTAGTGACGTAAAGTGAGGGTAATTCTTGGAGTATACTTATGAATATTATGTCTCGATCAATGATAATTGTATGGATAATCCATGTAGTTTGAAAATTCCATCAAAGAATACCTTAGTAATTAACCGTGACAGCGGTATATGGGTGTTGTAGAGAAAAGATATATGCATATTTGCTTAGTGTATCAACTACTATTAGTATATTAGTAAAAGACTTGCATTTAGGTAGTCTTAAACTAAAATCCATGCTTCTATCTGTGACGACCGCCCTATACCATCAGCAACCAATATGACTAAATAGTGCGCTACTGCCATGCTCGGTCGATGTAGGATGATTGTTAAAGGTAAAAGAAATAAAACATCACAGAACCTGTTGTATATCTCATAGTGCAGGAAATAAAATATAATGTACATCACAGATATAAAACAGGAGAGAGATGGTAATAACTAAGTGAACCAAATATTAGAGTACAGATCTACAGATTCATACAACATAGTAATCAAGTTTATACAAAATGATAATAAACTCAAATTGACTGTGTCATAATAGTAAAGCAAACACTGTCTAGGGTCCACAGTATTGCACAGTGGAATAAGCATATTATTCATATATAATACGAGAAAGCCCCATCCAGCTCGTCCTCTGCACAGCTACTATGTCTCACATAAACTTGCTATCTAGTCTACTCATTTAAGAGTACCCAAGATAATAAGAGGCAAAACATAAAACCTCGAGTCAGATAATAGTCTGGCGTGAGCAATAAATAAACCTCAAAATACTATACAAGTTGATATAGTAAGGAATAAGGCTATATGAACCATATATGACATGTCCCTGCAACCAAAGAATTAGCACATAACGAACAAAATATGCTGCTCTACAAACTTCATAAAGGTGTACTGCAAACTAAGTACAATAATGGGTGCCCAGGTATCCCTATCCACAATACTTATCTCAAGCGACATCTGTAGAGTGATAGACTACATGAGAAAACAATCAAAGCAAACATAACATCCATCAAACAATCCTCAACATCACTCAGTGTGCTCTGTATATATCATAACTCGTATGAACTTTCATTTGTCAAGGATTAATGGAAATCCTGGTTTTAGTTATTCATCTTTAGCCCGAAGTCGATAATAGACCCATTGCACTAGTCTGGCTTATATGGATCCATTTATCCGATCCGAGGTAGCCAAACAAAGTACCCATGAGTTGGTATTCACAACATCCCTGCTTTCGAGTACATCAGAAAACACTCCGAGTATTAACGATCCCTTAGCATGTGTATCCAAGCCCTTTCCTTGCTCCATCTAGTTTCCATTATTCTCAAGGAACCATTTCACATTCCTTCCTTCCATAATAGGACCATTGAATATCCTATCCACGGATCACCCTTTTTAGAACCCGTCCTTTGTGGATGATCATTCTCATGGCTCCTTTCAACATCGACCCACCATCATCAGAACCTAACTCCATTCACCATTGAGTTACCATCACCGAAGTACCGAAGCACCGAAGCTATCGTCATGCTACTACATCGCCATCAGTCCCCAAGCGAACAAGCGAACACCTTCAGCACAACCTACAAAGCCTACACTTCACCTCCTGGAAGTTCCATAACCCCTGGCCCCAAAAATTCATGTTAGTACCAACCCAAAGAGCTCGGTACCGAGATGATCCTTTACCTCATACTTAGCCAATTTTGGCTAAGTAACTCCTTTGCTCCATTTTCACCGAGTTCCCAAGTTCACAGCTCCAATCCTGCTAACAAAAATAGGTCGGTAGTGACCAAAAGTGCTTGGTACCGGGTCCTGTACTTGGCTAATTTTGGCCTCTAACTCTTGGAACTTCTCTCCTTTTCCAACCCAAGGCTTGACTCGAAGCTCTCCTGCATCCTTCCCCAAGCAAGCCAAAGCATGATCTAAGTGGAATCCACTAGCATGAATCCCCACCAATCACTTTCTACTCATTATGAGCACTTTCTACCGACCAAATTTCGATGCAAGTTGAACTGTGGACACCTCTCCTACTCCAGAGCCCCTCCTCCAAGTTTCATCGAATTCCGACCACTTTTGCCTTCGATTTGTCCAATTTGGCAACCTCCTTCCTAATTACCTAAAAGCACTAGCAAACCATATCAAAGCACCACTAAAATATCATCCATATACATCCATTAATACATGCAATTCATCAAAAAATGATAATTATATAACTCTATCATAGATCCAACTTTTATACTAGCATGTTAATATGATCAAAAGGAGTTGCAAAACCATTTAAAAACAATTTTAAACCATATTAATTTTGGCCATAACCATGTATAAAAGCGTGATTAAATTTAGAAAATGTTTAGGATCAAAACCATGTTAAAAACATCAATTTTAAATATATGGACAAGTATAGAGTAGTGAGGGATCAAGGATCACTCACAAAATACCTAAAATACTTAACTTTCTGTTAGATTTGAATTGGACAGCAAGGAGAATGAATTCAAATCATCCAAAAATGATAACCTTTAATCCCTCTGTGCTAATTACCCCTTTAATGATGATTTATGCTAAGATTAGTAAGGAAAATGTAAGCTTTTGATGGAATTAGGATTAATAGAGGTTTAAAACTATTTTGGAGAAGATGGAAATGATTTAGAACAGTCCCATTTGCCATTCTTAGGCTCTATTCCCAAAAAGGATCAGTGGGCCTAAGCGTGTGTTAGTCTAATTATCAAATAATGCAGGCCAAGAGTAGACAAAAGTTAAAACAACCATAACTTTCAAATGATCGGTCCGTTTTACTATTATGAACACTCTATGGAATGGAAAACTATCATCCTGAAGCAATGAAAGTGGTTTCAGACCCTGATTCGGCTTATATCAAAAGCTATAATCTACACAAGATTTTCAAGCTTAAAATGGTCACATAGAAATTTGATAAAAATTATAGATGTGGAAAATGTTCCTAAAAGTCAATTTTCAAAATCTTAGAGCCATACGACCTCATATGAATTAAATAAAAATATTTTATGGGTTGTTACAATATCTTTCCATAATTTACTTAGTGTTGGAAAGCATTGTAAATGGCTAGGTATTGGACATTTTCTATTTTCATTCCTTGACATATATCACAATTTTTTACATAAATATGAACATCTCTTTTAAACCCTTGCTAATAACAAGCTTTTTCAATTTTGTGCATAGTTTTATCCACTCCTACATGTCAAGCCAATGGAGTATTATGATGTTCATTGAGAAAAATTTGTTTGATTGTGGTAGGTATTGGATTGATAAGGAGTTTGTTTTTATATAAAAATGCACCATCAATTTTCTTGTATTTTTCAAACCCTGACAATCGACTGTATATTTGCCTTTTTAAGCCAATAAAATGTTGGTCTACCTTCATAAGTTGCTTCAGTCCTACCATGGGCACTTGATTGATGATAAAACATAGTTAAAGTATGTAATTGAAGCTATTTCAGTACAATTATTTTCAAATTGTTTATAATGCATCTGCTACTATATTTTCTTTTCCTTTCGTATATTCTACTGCATTCATAGTTGCTCAACTTTGCTAACCCTTTATCTTGAATTTCACCATGTAACTTTTGATCTAACAACTATTTAGGTTTTGATGATCAATTTTCACTATGAATTTGCTTCCCAAGAAACACCGACTCCATTTCTTTATGGCATAAATTAGTGTTATTAACTCTTTCTCATAAGTAGATAATTGTAAATTTTCGTTGATAGAGCTAATGTATGCAAGTGGTTCGTGTTAACTGGGTTTTTACCCAAGCAGGAATCCAAACGAGTTCGAACATCTAGGCTAAGCCAAAACAACTCAAGAATCAACCAAAGGACCAGAAGAATATGCCAAGAAGGATTCAAGAAGAATTACCTAAAAATCCAGTAAAGGGATGGATCGCTAGCGATCCATCACCCATGGATCGCTAGCGATCCATCAGGAAGCTCCATGGATTATTCTAGCCTCTTGCATCATGAACCAATATCTTTTCTAGGGATGTTTGCAAAGTTTCATAGTATTCCAAGCAACTTAGTTCGAGAAATGAACATTCATCTGGTTCAAGTTGTACAACAATCTAACTCGTGTGTGAACCATCACCAAAACAAGGCAACAAGCTACGAAATTACATGGAGAGCACCAACACAAGGCAAGGAGTGCAACCCAAAGAAAAAAGCCCAAAAAATCCCTAAGCACATGGATCGCTAGTGATCCATGGCCTATGGATCGCTAGCGATCCATCAGATTAGGTTGGGTCGTTATGAAATTTTTAGAGCACCTTCTTATCGTCGAGTGTAGGCTTCTGGTAAAGCAGGCTAGCCCAATAGCACTCCAACCCCTATAAATGCAATCATACCTGCAACATAAAGGGGATCTTCCACATTGGCTGCTGGAACTCTGTAGAGATTATTCTTCACTCTTCTCCTCCCACACAATAGTCATCTAGGGGTTCACTATGATTCTCCAGTGAACTCTTGTACTGGTGAATTGATCTAACTTAGAAGATTCAATCATATTGTAATTCGATTCAACTTATAACATCAGTCAGTTAATAGAAAGTAATAAAGTGGACGTAGGCTTCATTAACAGCCAAACCACTATAAAAATCTTCTTGTCTTTTTATTATTTTTGCTCTTTTTACATTTATTTTCTATATTATTGCTCTGTAAGAACAGGGCTGATGCTTTCACACTCAATCCAGGGTGTTGATCCAATTTTTAGGTTAACATTTTAGTGCTTTCACTGAGAACCCAACTCATGCTTAGATCTAGCTATCTACTTTGGATTAGATAGTTTTAGAAGTTAGATCATCAATCTCTGCTTAGAAGATTTGCTATTGAGAATCAACAACAACAAGAAGAAATAGAACTACCTTCGGAAGATCCATATGAGCTACCATTGCTAGAGAAGAAATAAACCCTCAGCAAATTGAGGTCAATAACCCCAACAACTTGCCGTTAGGAGCTAACTCTGAAGATCAGGTTCCAGGATCCTCCACATAGCATGAAGTTGCGACTAAGGGATAATTGAACAAGATGGTTGATGAAATTAACCAGAAAATAGTAAACGGTCAAAAGGCTCTTATGGAAAAGATAGATGCTTTCTTAGCGCTCCAATCACTAGCTACTCTTAGAACGGTGCCTGAAGCCATGGATGCTACGGAGCAAGAGCATTCTTCAGTTTCTAGCTTGAATGGAAGAAAAAGAAGGCAGAAGCAAAAAAAAAGTAATGGTTGAGCTCCAGGCGTCACGATAGTGAAAAATGCTAATACTCCACCTACTATAAACGCACCTATTGCAAACCTGAACTTAGGAGTGAAAACTCCATGGAAGGACATACTAGTAGGTGATACCGACTCTGACGAAGGCGAGCAACTTAAGAATGGTGAATTGAACTCAAATGGTCAAACTCCACCCATAAGACCAACCGCTTGCCAACGGACCTCTACAGGAGTGACTCACCCAAAGACTGAAGAGCCTAGGCTTCAGCCAGCCAACCAAGACCATTTGAAAAGTCAAACACTTGGCACAGCCACTGACAGCGGACCTATGGATGAACGGAAAAATGAGGCATACATTGCGGACATGGTCAGACGCTTGATTGAAGAAAGCAAGGGTAGAAAGGATGATGATTGGGGTTCCGCGTCGAGTCGAACTCCCTTTAATGGACAAGCACTGCCAGATTTCATCCTCGAATTTACTGAGCAAGATAGTGAAGAAGAAAGCACTTTGGACATGGTGCCACAATGGAAGTTGTTTGTTGATGGTGCATCAAATGAATCATGTTCAGGTGCAGAGGTAGTACTGAAAACCCCCGAAGGATGATCTGTTTGCTATGCTCTAGGACTGGAATTTCCTGGCACCAACAATGAAGCAGAATATGAGGCTTTGACAACAGAATTAAAAATCATTAAAGAATCAGGAATAAAGGCTGTGCATACCTACAGTGATTCTCAGCTAGTCATCTTCCAAGTTAAAGCGGAGTACCAGGCAAGGGGCAGCCTCTCCCTTTACCTATCAAAAGTGCGGGAATTGCTGTAGGACATTGAGCACTACACTTTAAGTCACATTCCGAGGGAACATAATATGCAAGCGGATCACATAGCCGAACTAGCCAGTTCTGGAGATGCTCAGTCAATGGGACTGGTCCCAGTCGAAACGCTTACATCACTTAGCATAGATGATATGGATATCATTTGGATTATGGAAACTGTAGAGGAAGAGGATCATGGATGATGCCGATTAAAGACTACCTAATTAAAGGTACACTCCCTAGGGATCAGAATGAGCGAAAGAGGCTACTCCGGAAAGCACCACGGTTCGTCTTGTAGGATGGAATTCTTTAGAGGAGGGGATTCTCCACTCCCCTGCTTAGATGTATAACCTACAGCGAAGCCAAAAGGATGCTCAGGGAAGTCCATGAATGCGATTTTGGAAACCACATTGCAGGGAAAACTCTAGCAAAGAAGATCCTCCGCTACGTTTACTTCTGGCCATCCATCAACCGTGACATGGCAGACTATAGTAGGCGATGTGTGTAATGCCAAAAGTTCGTCAAAATATAGAGAACTCCATCCACATAATTTATGCCAATGGTTGGCCCATGGCTGTTCGCGGTCTAAGGAATTACCCTGATCGACATGCTCCCAATTATTAAAGAAGGAGCCAAATATGCTATCGTTGCTGTTGATTGCTTCACAAAATGGGACGAAGCGGAACCGTTGGCTACTATTACCACCAAGAAAGTAATTAAATTTCTCACTACAAATATTATTTGCAAGTTTGGAGTGCCATAGAAAATCATCACGGATAATGGAACTCAATTCGAAAGCGCTGAGTTCAAGGACTTTTGCAAGCGTTTCCGCATCGAAAAGAGTTTCTCTACAGTGGCACACCCTCAAGCAAATAGGAAAGTGGAGGCAGTGAACAAAATCATCAAGTCCACCATCAAGAAACAACTGATGAAAGCCAATGGAAACTGGGTTGATGAACTCCCACTTGCACTATGGGCTTATTGGACGATGCACAAATCAGCAACTAGACACTCGCCATTCGCCCTAGCATATGGATTCGAAGTAATGATCCCGGTCGAATTGGAAGTTCCCTCCTATTTGAAAAGACACTTCAATCAAAAAGAAAACGAGTAGCTGTTGCTCGAGTCACTTGCTCTGATTGACGAGAAACGGGAGGAAGCTGAGCTAAGGACCGCGGCTCACCAGAAAAGGGTAACAGTACACTTCAACTCCAAGGTCCACAACCCTACTTTCGAAGTGGGAGATCTCATTGTGACGCCCCACTCCGAGAGCCTCATTAACAAAGAGTATTACTAGGTAACACCGTCTTCTAATGCGGACAATAGAGTATAATGGAAGCGACCATGTGTAGTCTTACTTTAACTATCTACTGAACACGCCGAAAGGTGGTTTTTATCATCTCATGTGGTTCGACAAGTTCAATAAATACTTATAGCAAAACTACAATGGCTATAGGATCTATCAGAACAAAATGTAACAACTCAAATGTAATATACATCACATAACAGTGGATCATCATAAACACATATACTAATACAAAGCAGAGTATACAAAATGATACATGTCAAGTGGTATAGCAAACCACAATATACAGACGAGTTCACAAGAATACATATCAGAGTTACAATAGATAAGGACTACACAAAAAGCTAAGACAAAAAGGAGCTAGCGGAATAGTCCATGCGGAAGCAAAAGAGGCTAAGTCCAAAAGCACCTAACCTGAAACAACTCGGTCTGACCCGAGTATAAAATACACGGGTCAGTCTGGCTAAACAAATCAGTTAGATAAACTGATCAACAATAAACCTGCAAGATCATATGGTATAACAAATATCTCTATATGAGATAACACACTCATCTAACAAAAGATGAACATAACAAAACAAGCCTCGTATCATCGGCATCTCAAATAAACAAAGGACATCATATCCCAAATCAAGCCAAAAGGCAAATAATAAATACCAATAAAGGTATACAAGTTCCACTAGATGATCGCTACATATCATGCGGCTCAAAAAGACCAACATCGAAAGGCGACACCTAGGGAATATACATATCAATGAAAACAACAAAAGATTGCTCGAGCTCAGTACTGTATAAACAAGGATCCATGAGCCCGAAGGCTCCAAACCCAAATATCACCCATGCGGCTCATAAAGACCAACATCGGAAGCGATACTATAGGGCAACAAACCCGAAGGCACACACCCGAAGGTACAAACCCGAAGGCCACATACCCGAAGGCAACATACCCGAAGGCAACAAACCCCGAAGGCTTAACCCGAAGGCAATAAACCCCGAAGGCAACAAACCATAGTGGCGAAGGTCCGGAGGCCCAGTACTGGACACCACTAACTAGCGGAATGTGTCATAACTCTCGAAAAGGAACCCGAAAAGTGTTAACGTATGTCCCATAACCACTCGTTCGCACTAAACGGTTTACTATCCATTAGCCAATTTCACACTCAAAGCATTACAAAGTTTACCTCATGTCATCGGTAAACCAGACACAAAGGTCAAAACGATCAATCGAATATGTCACGTACCGGAATTTTCGACTTTCGAAAATTCGACATCGATACTCCCTTTATCGACTGTCGAGCAATCGAGTGCCGGAAACTCCAATAGTGAGGGTTTTAAGAAAAAGAAAAAGGTAGAAGAAGAAGATAGAAGAAAAAGAAAGAAGAACAACAACAGAACAAGAGCAGAAACAGAAATAGAAAACAATATCAGAATCTCACATATCGCAGCGGAACAATATATAATAGATAACACTAGTCTTTTAAAACAAAGAACTATATCAGTTTATACATACATCAATCAGAGTCATATACAACCATGGACAGTTATATAACTTGTCCTCATACAGAATACACAGTGGAATAAATAACATCAGATACAAATACTACGTCTCGCCATCCAGCTTGCTTCCAAAGCTCCAGAATATCCTGATAATATAACTCTAGGCTGCCTGTGTTGAAATTGGTGGGCACCCAGAGTTTAGAAGGGAACAATAAACTCCGAGTCAGTCATGGTTACTGGTGTGAGATCGTAAAACAGTTATTTTTCACAAAGAAAAAAAAACAAATTCGCAATGCTTTTGGAAAATGAAACTACCATAAGACCTCCCACCACACACACAATGCAAACGCAGAATTGGAGGAGATTTCTTCTTATGATAGTCAAAGATGCTTACTACGCAAAATCAAATCATTTTTGATATTATTATTAGTGCATAGTGTAGAAATCATTTCGAAAGTATAATATAAATCTTAGCCAGCGTAGACATTCCGAACTATGCCTACTATAGCTACCATCCAAACAGTGGTGACCACCATAAGTGAATGGCAGGTTCTACAACTAAAACCGTACAAGTCTCGTATTGTTTCTTTGGATTTCCAACAAATGGTCAGGCTAAGGAACTTCCTATCCACGATGGGTACGTCCCTGGAATAGACGACCCGAGAACCTAACCGGATCTCTGCCAACACAAGGCCGGGTTACCTCTGCAAAAATAGGTAACTACTGACACGCGTATGCCATCCCCCGATCGTAACCGATCTTCCCGAGGATCCCCGATTTCCAACAAACCACATAGATAATAATGCAGCAACCACATAGGTTAAGTATCTGGGCTCCATACCATGATACCACCTCTATCCAGAAGGAATGACATACACTAAGGGGCGCTACTCCCTAAAACCTTGCTGCATCCTTCCTGTTTCGACCATTTCCGGGGTGTGAGGCTCGACGAAGTCTCGTCCACAAAGCTACGCTTTCTACAAAGCCCTGCTTTGGGTCAAACAAAAATGATCAACCTATGATCACAAAGATATAAGATCAAACAAATGATCATATCACAAATGATCAAACACTGATCATTTCACAGCAACACTCAGTATGCCACGTTACCAAATTGGGATATATCGCTGATAAATTTCAACTACATAACCTCTGAGCTCGTACGTCTCAGAGAAGGGTGTTAAGCTAAGAGAATAAATTCTCCGCCACCAACAGAAATGTATTTGAAAGAAATCTGCTTTATATCTCAAATTGTAACGTCAGACACACAATCCATACAAGTCTGTTCCGAGATCGAACAGAACCGAAGGCACTTCTCATGAAGCCCTTGCACATCCGGATAAATTTCTAATCACGTCCGGACTTCCCGTCACTAAGGGTGATAAAACCTCTAAACCGGAGATCAGCCGATGTAGAGTAACTCGACGGTAATCCTTCCGTTTTCAAAAATATCCAGTCTTCAACACCGGTCTTCGAATGCAATTCATAACGACGTATCACATATTCGGAATGGGTTATACGACCCCATGGTCCTTTCCCGGCTAACCCGAATAGTGAGCGTTTATTTAAAAATAAGTGTGGCATTCAAATTTATCCAATTCACAACAAATACCATTCAAGGTAATTATTGATAGTCGGTTATTTAACTATCAATAAAGATGCGCAACATCATCAGATTCCAAATAATTTTCCAAATTATTTATCTTCAAAAATATCTTTACTAGATATATTATTTCCACACTTAACCGTTTGAAAACAATTTCAAATCAATTTCCACATTTCATTTTATCTTTGAAGATAAAATCTCAAAACAGTTCATTTCATTTTGGAAAAGCATTCCCATACTTATTTAAAAAAATAAGTATTTCACACATTATTTATTTTCGACATTTGAAAATATTCGATATACTTAAATCAAATTAAGTATATATTTCATTCTTTTAAGGAAAACATTACTATAACAACATCTATTTGAGTCAAAACGAATGTTGCGTAAAACATCGTTACGACGACTCAAAATCACTAGTATAGGGATTCGAAATTAAGATAGGTATATAAATCCCAATACTACATAAAAACATTTCCTTTCGGAAATCATTTACTATAACAACAGTGTTATAGTCCATCATTTCCTTATTTTTCGAAAACGTCTATTTCAACAATAAATGTTGAAATCTATGATTTCGATAATTCACACGTTTTAAAACATCTTTTTAAAACAATTACTTCATTTTATAATATCGCTTTCCCAAAACATATCCATTTCATTTAATAATATATTCACTGTCCAAAATCGTGAATATACTTCAATAACCAAATTTCAATCTTTTTTACACATTTATTCCAAGAATTATCCACTATCCAAAATCGTGGATAAAATTTCCTTAATAACCTTCTATATTAAATTCATCAAATTTGATTGATTGGTTTCCGAATTTATAAAACAACGTTTATAAATTCCATTTTCTATTTTCTATAACAACTCCGGTTTATAAATCTCATTTTATTAACTTCTAAAATTCACTTATAAGAATAAGTGATTTCGGATTTATAAAACAACGTTTATAAATCGCATTTGTACTTTATAACGATTTCAACTTTTAAAAGAATCATTTATGAACAAATTCGATCAATATTCCCTTTAAAGGCAACAATCCAAGTTATAAGTAAATTACTTATAATTCCTTTATTCTACAACTTCATTCATTTTTAACTTCACAATATAAATCTATTAATTTCATTCACTTATGAAATCCATTTATACTTCTTTTTAACACTTATAAAATTCGTTTTATAAGTCCAATATTTTGATTTATAAAATATCAATTTTATAAATCTTTCTATACAAATCGTTTATAGTTATTCAAAAATCCCAACTTAAACCATTTTATAAATAAATCGACTTTTATTTCAAAAACGACACTTCGGTTATATTTCACTAAAAATTATAACTTTTATAACTTTAAAATTTTACGTTTATAAATCGATTCAAAAATTCCATAAAACGTATATTTTCAAAAATCACTTTAAAAACCCTTTTAAAGTAAAAGTCGTTATTTTTAAATTTCAAAACTGAATCCGATGATGCAACGCATCAATTAGTCCATCACAACATCAAACATCATATATCATCATATGATAACAGAATATATATCAGTATCTGTAAAAAAAATACTACTGGTGAGGAATCCAGTTGGATCCCTCCAACCTGTTTCCCTGCATCCACAGATGTTAGCACAATACCAATTCCGCTCCAGTACGGAATTATCGCGGTATATGGGTTTTATAAAAATAATCCGCTTACTAACGGCGCAATAGGGTCTCATCCGCTATACGAGGCGGGAAATCAATCAATCCAATATATACATATGCCAATATGTATATATTGCTATATATATATATCCTACTATATCTAATATCAAATCCAAACAGTCAATCATCAATCAATAACTGTAAAAGAAAATCCACTTTCATTTGAGTGAGAAGATCTCACCTTGATTTTAAATTCCGTTCCAGCGTTTATTTCGAATAAAATTAAACGCGCGTTTAATTTTACCCAAAATTCAAACTAGCTCCAAACGATTCCAATCCAATTGCATCGCGTAGTATTCGCAAATACGATTCCAACGCACTTCGTTTCGTAATTTTCTAATAATGTATGACAAAGTTATCGCATTTAGAAGTTTGTACGAATTTAAAATGTAAATAAATTCACCACTTTAAAATTTAAAAACCCTACACTACATCTAGCCACATGTTTCACAGTAGAAGATCTCAGCCGTGCCTTTGTTCTTCCCCTCCCAGGCTTCGTTCACGAAAACAAACCCAACCACGCCGTCCCAACCCTAAATCACGCAACCAATACACTCCACTTCACGTCGATCGGAGACCCTCATTCAACTCGCCTCGCCAAGAGCCATGTTCGGCTGGAATCCCATAGAGCTCGGTTGCATCTATCACTCAAAAAACGTGGTGAAATGTTCGGCCTTTGAGCAAGAATTGCTGTTGATCCGCTGCGTGAAATCCAATCATAACCGTTGGATTGGTAGCTCTCATCGTTGTCTACAATATTGTAGTTGGGGATTTCTAGTGAAACTGAATAGATTTGAAGAGAATTGAGGTGGAAGATTTGTAAATTCTCAGCCCTTGAATACAAGGAGCCGGCGGCTGAAGCTTTGTTGCTAGGATTTGTGGAAATGAAATGATGAAGGGTCCTTTTATAGAAAATATCACAAAACACTATTCATTTCGGGATTTTCGAACTCCGATTTACGCGCGGTGACCGGCATTTCTAGGGTTTAACCCGCGTTCCGGACACAATGGAACAGGTTTCGAAAGCTAATTCGATCGTCTGTGTGAGATATGACAATAAACGATCAATTTAAATTAAACCGATTTAAATCGATTTCGAGGCGTTTTGATTCGTACCGGACAAACGATAAATCCAAAAATTATGAAATTTGAAACCATGCAATAATTTCACATTACGGATCCGATGAAACTGGTTTCGTCGAAATCCAAGACTTTTCGAAAAATGACTATTTTAACTCGCCGAATTAAAATTAAACGATATCGATGCGTTTCGAGTTGCCACGGTCAAACGATAACTTCGATTGCTACGAAAATTGAAATCCGATAATAACTAACTATTACGGATCCAATGGAACTGGTTTCGTTCAATTCTGAGACTGTTCAAAAATTGGCTATTTTTCAGTCGATAATTAAATATTAAAATATTCAATTTTCACAGATTAACTCCAAATTCGATTCTGAAAGTTCTATAACCTTTCTATAACTCCAGTATGATTAAATAAAATTTTCCAAATCATTTTCAATCATTTTAAACTCGATTTTCAATAATCTCTGGAATTTAAATCATTAAATTATCGATTTAGTTGACCAAATTAAATCCAATATCCTTTAAATAAATCATTCGACTTCTAAATTCCATTTATTGATATTTAAAATCAATTAAATATTCGAATTTTAATTATCAAAAATTCTGGGTCGTTACAAACTTCCCCCCTTAAAAGAATTTCGTCCTCGAAATTACAAGTTAGGGAAAAAGGTCCTTAACTCGTCTACTGTTTTTCACAATCCAATAGTTCTATCAAATTGTCAAAAAAAATCTTTCTACTAAAGATTCGTTATCATTCAACTAAATTTCTAAACATTTTCATAATTTTCTAACATCATTGTTTTCCTTAACAATTCAAATATAAATTCAAATTCAAATTTAAACTTTCAAAATTTTCTCAAAAATTTTCTAACGCCCTAAATTTTCGAAAAATTCGCCAGCGTCTCCTTTGCGCGGCTAATACGGTACTACTACAAAACGTCCCTATGGACTCTCAGATTTCAAAAAGAAAAGAAAAAGCCAAGCGGCTAGAGAAATAAGTCATCAAATCTCATATTCAAATTTAAATACATACCTTTTTCGAGCAATTCAAATTATCTTCGAAATCAAAATTCCAATTCCTTTTATAACACCTGTATGTCCTACTAGCCATAATATCTAGTTACACATTCAAACCATTTTGCAAATTCTATTACAAAATTTTCAATATAAACTACTTATACATTTTTACTTCACTATTGAAGTTACATCATTCAATTTTACATTTCAATTTTCATTTGAATTCAATTTACAATTTCAATTCAATTTGAATTCTATTTAACTTCTGAATATTGAATTTATCAATTATCTTTCATTCATAACTGCACTATTTTAAATTAGTTTCAATTACTAATTCATTACGATTTTTATTCCACTTACAAATTCAAATTTGTTTTTCAATATTCAGTTTCAATTCCAGTTTTATTCTTTTGTTCATTCCCAAAATTTATTTTCAATTCACTATTTTGGTTTATAACCACTCGTATTAAACTGGATTTCAATTCGAATTCAATTTACATTCATGTACTTGCAATTGCAAATTGATTCATTCATTCACAATTTTTATTTTCATAATTCAATACTCAATTCCAGAGTCTTTTCAACCTTTTCAGAACCATTTTGAAAACAATTCAAATTATCCCTTGAATTTCCAAAACAAAACCCAAATTTTTTCCAAACAACCTCCATTTAAAAACAATTTAGCAGCAATTCCTCTTTTGGAAACCCGAAAATGAACACCAACGATGCCGCGGTCATCATCGAAGTTATTTTCCAGTGACCGAAAAGAGTTTAGAGCTTTTCATTTCTTCAAAATACTTTTCAAAACCTTTGAAATTCATTTTCAAATCAAAAAGGAATTTAAACTTTCCAAATCACCAAAATTTTCAAATTCTTTTCAAAACATTCCCAAAAACTTCTCTGGAATTCCGTTTTAAATCACAATTCACATTTATAATTTACATTCTTAAATTTCATTAGTATATGGATTTATTTCTTAACTTGGGAGTTACGATTTCAATTTCTTATTCAATTTCAGTGATGATAATTCACTATTATTACTTCCTAACATCCATGCAACCATATACTATAGTACTTCATAGAAAAACATTTCTTTTATATACAAAATATAATCAAGGTAAAATTATTCCATCTACCTAATTTAAAACAATATTGTGCCGAATTGTTCTATATAAGTGTTTAGAGATCCCTATCGATAGAGTTGTACGGACAATACCGACCAGAATCCATATACCACTCAACAAACCAATCATCACAATATAAAACAATTTTATATTCACTAACAAATACGCACTCGTATCTATTATTACACTCAACTCATTCTAGAGTACTACTGACTCTATCTCTAATGAGTAACACCCAACAGAGCAGGGTTGTCGCTTAACCATATGCTCTGATACCAAATGTAACGGCTGCCGTCGGCGGCGGCCACCGGTAGGCTTTACAACCATCCCAGTCCCACCGTGGCTTACATTGGCACCTCGCATTTACTTTTACGGCCAGCCTCTCGACTGTCACGGCCTTCGCCTAACCAACCCATCCCTCTCAGGGACATGTAGGGGTAAGAGTCTCCCGTTCGCCACCAAACCGCGAAGCGAGAACCCCCTATCATGCTGTAATATAGCAAATGCGATCCAACGCACTTCGTTTCGTAATTTTCTGATAATGTATGACAAAGTTATCGCATTTAGAAGTTTGTACGAATTTAAAATGTAAATAAATTCACCACTTTAAAATTTAAAAACCCTACACTACATCTGGCCACATGTTTCACAGTAGAAGATCTCAGCCGTGCCTTTGTTCTTCCCCTCCCAGGCTTCGTTCACGAAAACAAACCCAACCACGCCGTCCCAACCCTAAATCACGCAACCAATACACTCCACTTCACGTCGATCGGAGACCCTCATTCAACTCGCCTCGCCAAGAGCCATGTTCGGCTGGAATCCCATAGAGCTCGGTTGCATCTATCACTCAAAAAACGTGGTGAAATGTTCGGCCTTTGAGCAAGAATTGCTATTGATCCGCTGCGTGAAATCCAATCATAACCGTTGGATTGGTAGCTCTCATCGTTGTCTACAATATTGTAGTTGGGGATTTCTAGTGAAACTGAATAGATTTGAAGAGAATTGAGGTGGAAGATTTGTAAATTCTCAGCCCTTGAATACAAGGAGCCGGCGGCTGAAGCTTTGTTGCTAGGGTTTGTGGAAATGAAATGATGAAGGGTCCTTTTATAGAAAATATCATAAAACACTATTCATTTCGGGATTTTCGAACTCCGATTTACGCGCGGTGACCGGCATTTCTAGGGTTTAACCCGCGTTCCGGACATAATGGAACAGGTTTCGAAAGCTAATTCGATCGTCTGTGTGAGATATGACAATAAACGATCAATTTAAATTAAACCGATTTAAATCGATTTCGAGGCGTTTTGATTCGTACCGGACAAACGATAAATCCAAAAATTATGAAATTTGAAACCATGCAATAATTTCACATTACGGATCCGATGAAACTGGTTTCGTCGAAATCCGAGACTTTTCGAAAAATGACTATTTTAACTCGCCGAATTAAAATTAAACGATATCGATGCGTTTCGAGTTGCCACGGTCAAACGATAACTTCGATTGCTACGAAAATTGAAATCCGATAATAACTAACTATTACGGATCCAATGGAACTGGTTTCGTTCAATTCTGAAACTGTTCAAAAATTGGCTATTTTTCAGTCGATAATTAAATATTAAAATATTCAATTTTCACAGATTAACTCCAAATTCGATTCTGAAAGTTCTATAACCTTTCTATAACTCCAGTATGATTAAATAAAATTTTCCAAATCATTTTCAATCATTTTAAACTCGATTTTTAATTATCTCTGGAATTTAAATCATTAAATTATCGATTTAGTTGACCAAATTAAATCCAATATCCTTTAAATAAATCATTCAACTTCTAAATTCCATTTATTGATATTTAAAATCAATTAAATATTCGAATTTTAATTATCAAAAATTTTGGGTCGTTACAGAATAGGTCGGGGACTAATCGGAAAGGTGAACGCGCGGATTCATGGTCCGTGTTTTACCTAACCATTTAATCTCCTTTCCACTTCGTTCGAAGTGCAAAATCGTGTGTGTTTAAATAGAAATTTACAAAGTGGAGAAGGGAGCTTTTAACACGATTTAGAGGGATTATTTATAAAACTCGTGAATGAAGTCAAAAGTATGTTATCAAAGCCAAAGATGCAATAACAAACATTAAAAACCAACTTGCATCGATAAGATTTGGAAAATCAAACAAAACGAACAAAAATAGGCAAAACAGGAGCAGGTCGGTCGGCCGGCTACAGGGCTCGGTCGACCGGACACTGTCCTGGAAAAATTCTCGGGAAGAAGGTCGGTTGACCGGACTTCCTGGGTCGGTCAGCCGGAGCCCAGATTCCTGCACTCCCAAAACAGAGGCAGGGAAGTGCTCAAGTAGCAGGTCGGTCGACCGGACCCTACGTTCGGTCGGCCGGAGCCTGTTTTCCAGCACTTCTTGCCCTATCAAGTGAATACCAATTCTTTCCAAACCAAAAGCAATAGCACATGAATATTTGTTAGGAATTCATACCCAACATCAATGATAGATATACACATAGATGTGAGATAAAAATCTCACCTTTTTACCCAAAACAAAGAAGAAGGAGCAAAATTGCAAGGAGAAGACCAACTAATCTCCACTTCAACTCAACAAGCTTCAATCTAAGATCAAAACAAGTAATTCCTAAGTTAGGGTTTAGGAATTTTCTGTAATTGAAGAGGAGAAGAGATGGAGAAGATGAAGAGGAGGCTTACCAATGGCTTCCACTTGATTTTGGAGCAAGGATTCAAGCTTTGCAAAGAAAACTAGGGCTTGGTATTTTCCTAATTCTCTTTCCTTTCCACCATTTTCAATTGAAGCTTGAGTTTGAGGAATGAGAATGAATGAATGGAAGGAGATGGGCTGAGTTAGGGTATTAGTTAAGCTAGTGGGCTGAACCCAAACCCAAACCCAATAGAAAAAGTAGCGAAATTCGACTTACTCCAAACATATCAAAGATTATACTAAAAAAGATTACAAACACCATTTTGGACTCAATGGAGGTGGTTTCGAGTCCCAATTCGGCCGTTTGCAGAAAGTAGCTTTTCGGACTATAATCCGACGAACGATGTTATATTTAAATAAAATATTTAAATATACAACCGATAAATATGCGGGCTGTTACAGACTCCCCTCCTTAAGAAATTGCGTCCTCGCAATTCTTAAGAAGAAATTAAAGAGTAACAACCATAAAAGCATACCAACACAAAAGAATATCAGAAATAAAAAGTTCACCATGAAGAGCACGAAAGGATAAGCCCGAACTTGGTTGCTCAGAGAATTCTCTAGATTCCTAAGCTCAAATAATTCGGAACACCGACGTAATACAAATGGTACGTCAAATGAACCGAAGCTCACAAATGAAGTGCAACAAAACGTCCGATGAACTTGGTAAAAAGATCATTCCCTTCGGACATCAACAAAGAAACAATCACTTGTTGCGTACAACTAAATGCATTGGCAACATGATCCCCCTTTCGGGAATAAAAAGAATGAGAGTATTAGAAAAGAGTTCTTTCAAATAATATTCTTTACTGAAAAGCTAAAGCTTCAAATTTCAATTACCTTCATGAAATAATCTTTCTGGAAAAATTTCCTTATTTCAAATCAATTTAGTGTGTCAAATTGTCTCATCAAAGCGTTTAGAATATTCCTATCGATAACGTTGATCAAGCGCATCGACCAGAATTCTTAAAGCACTCAATGGGCAATACAATCACAAAATCATCTTCTATATGATAACCATGTTTCTAAAAACTTTTTTTTTAAAATTCTCTTTGTTTGTTTTAAGAACAAAAATCCCATTTATACTTATAAATAAATCTTATGAAAAAGATTTGCAAAAATTTTAAATTGCTAATTTCCATCCAAAACCAATAAATACTAAAATGGAATCATCGAGATATTCACAGAATACTCGATTCATAAAATGGATGAAATGAGCTAGACAAACTGAATGACATAATAAATCATTCATAAGAATCACAACAAGTGCGGAATGCGGTAAGTGGAATGCTAACTTTCGCAACTCGTAGCCAAATGAAAACCGGTGGTAAGGTCGAGCTAAAAAGACCTTAACACTACTCAAAAGATTGCTTAGGTAATAATCCTAAGACAAGACCAAAAATACCAGAAAATTCTCAAACTACAAGAATGAGAGAAACAACACTTTCCTCATCATGAGGGCTTACAGAATAAAATGATGCCATCAAATTGGAATCAAAATCACAAAGGAAGATAATTCAATATGGAATACTACGGAATTTAAATGCATTCCTAGACGTATTCCTCAATTCCTATCTACCCCAAAAGCACGGAAGGAATAGAGGCACGATGATTCAAAGATTTGTAACACTTATTACACTTTGATGTACCATAATATGTGCTTCTATTCTGTGTTTATCATATTTTGTTCTGAACCTTCGCTCTGATACCAAGCTGTGACGCCCCACTCCGAGAGCCTCATTAACAAAGAGTATTACTAGGTAACACCGTCTTCTAATGCGGACAATAGAGTATAATGGAAGCGACCATGTGTAGTCTTACTTTAACTATCTACTGAACACGCCGAAAGGTGGTTTTTATCATCTCATGTGGTTCGACAAGTTCAATAAATACTTATAGCAAAACTACAATGGCTATAGGATCTATCAGAACAAAATGTAACAACTCAAATGTAATATACATCACAGAACAGTGGATCATCATAAACACATATACTAATACAAAGCAGAGTATACAAAATGATACATGTCAAGTGGTATAGCAAACCACAATATACAGACGAGTTCACAAGAATACATATCAGAGTTACAATAGATAAGGACTACACAAAAAGCTAAGACAAAAAGGAGCTAGCGGAATAGTCCATGCGGAAGCAAAAGAGGCTAAGTCCAAAAGCACCTAACCTGAAACAACTCGGTCTGACCCGAGTATAAAATACACGGGTCAGTCTGGCTAAACAAACCAGTTAGATAAACTGATCAACAATAAACCTGCAAGATCATATGGTATAACAAATATCTCTATATGAGATAACACACTCATCTAACAAAAGATGAACATAACAAAACAAGCCTCGTATCATCGGCATCTCAAATAAACAAAGGACATCATATCCCAAATCAAGCCAAAAGGCAAATAATAAATACCAATAAAGGTATACAAGTTCCACTAGATGATCGCTACATATCATGCGGCTCAAAAAGACCAACATCGAAAGGCGACACCTAGGGAATATACATATCAATGAAAACAACAAAAGATTGCTCGAGCTCAGTACTGTATAAACAAGGATCCATGAGCCCGAAGGCTCCAAACCCAAATATCACCCATGCGGCTCATAAAGACCAACATCGGAAGCGATACTATAGGGCAACAAACCCAAAGGCACACACCCGAAGGTACAAACCCGAAGGCCACATACCCGAAGGCAACATACCCGAAGGCAACAAACCCCGAAGGCTTAACCCGAAGGCAATAAACCCCGAAGGCAACAAACCGTAGTGGCGAAGGTCCGGAGGCCCAGTACTGGACACCACTAACTGGCGGAACGTGTCATAACTCTCGAAAAGGAACCCGAAAAGTGTTAACGTATGTCCCATAACCACTCGTTCGCACTAAACGGTTTACTATCCATTAGCCAATTTCACACTCAAAGCATTACAAAGTTTACCTCATGTCATCGGTAAACCAGACACAAAGGTCAAAACGATCAATCGAATAGGTCCGGGACTAATCGGAAAGGTGAACGCGCGGATTCATGGTCCGTGTTTTACCTAACCATTTAATCTCCTTTCCACTTCGTTCGAAGTGCAAAATCGTGTGTGTTTAAATAGAAATTTACAAAGCGGAGAAGGGGGCTTTTAATACGATTTAGAGGGATTATTTATTCAACTCGTGAATGAAGTCAAAAGTATGTTATCAAAGCCAAAGATGCAATAACAAACATTAAAAACCAACTTGCATCGATAAGATTTGGAAAATCAAACAAAACGAACAAAAATAGGCAAAACAGGAGCAGGTTGGTCGGCCGGCTACAGGGCTCGGTCGACCGAACACTGTCCTGGAAAAATTCTCGGGAAGCAGGTCGGTTGACCGGACTTCCTGGGTCGGTCAGCCGGAGCCCAGATTCCTGCACTCCCAAAACAGAGGCAGGGAAGTGCTCAAGTAGCAGGTCGGTCGACCGGACCCTGCGTTCGGTCGGCCGGAGCCTGTTTTCCAGCACTTCTTGCCCTATCAAGTGAATACCAATTCTTTCCAAACCAAAAGCAATAGCACATGAATATTTGTTAGGAATTCATACCCAACATCAATGATAGATATACACATAGATGTGAGATAAAAATCTCACCTTTTTACCCAAAACAAAGAAGAAGGAGCAAAATTGCAAGGAGAAGACCAACTAATCTCTACTTCAACTCAACAAGCTTCAATCTAAGATCAAAACAAGTAATTCCTAAGTTAGGGTTTAGGAATTTTCTGTAATTGAAGAGGAGAAGAGATGGAGAAGATGAAGAGGAGGCTTACCAATGGCTTCCACTTGATTTTGGAGCAAGGATTCAAGCTTTGCAAAGAAAACTAGGGCTTGGTATTTTCTAATTCTCTTTCCTTTCCACCATTTTCAGTTGAAGCTTGAGTTTGAGGAATGAGAATGAATGAATGGAAGGAGATGGGCTGAGCTAGGGTATTAGTTAAGCTAGTGGGCTGAACCCAAACCCAAACCCAATAGAAAAAGTAGCGAAATTCGACTTACTCCAAACATATTAAAGATTATACTCAAAAAGATTACAAACACCATTTTGGACTCAATGGAGGTGGTTTCGAGTCCCAATTCGGCCGTTTGCAGAAAGTAGCTTTTCGGACTATAATCCGACGAACGATGTTATATTTAAATAAAATATTTAAATATACAACCGATAAATATGCGGGTTGTTACACTCATACTAAAACGGATCTATCCAGCTACAGGAACATTCAGACCAAACTGGGAAGGGCCTTACTCAGTCGGGCAAAAGCTCGGAGATGGCACTTTCAACCTGACCACAGTCGATGGAATTCAGATTCCCCATGCTTGAAACAGCGACTCGCTCTGGCATTACTTTATTTAGCTTTTATCTATGTATTTTCTATTTTTGCAAATAAGCCCCCCGACTACTCTGGGGGCATTGTGAATAGGCAGAATTTGCTCTACTTTCTGTTTTATCAATGAAATCTCTATAGTTTCTTGAACCAATAAAACATGTTCATATAAATTACTCGTCGGATCGGCGAAAGTAAACCGATGGAAAATCATTCATTAGCTGATTAAGGAAGTGAAACCACACCTAAGTACGTTCTGCCTACTTGCAAAGTTGATGAAAGTAAATCGACTCAAAATCAAAAGTCGCGCATTTCGTAATCCATGCACTCTCAAAAGCCATGCATTTCGTAAGCCGCGCATTTCGTAAGCTGCACACTCTTAAAAGCCGCGCATTTCATAAGCCGCGCAAGCACTGCTTGATGTTTCCCCGGGATCATCAACAAACAGTTAAAACTTTGTAAGTACCGGTACTGTCCTGACAACACCGAAAAACTTGCCTATTGCCGGACTAACAAGGATCAACTCCCACTATCAAAAAGAATTGACGTGAGTCCAGTAGTGTTGCAAAACTAGAGATCAGCAATGAATTCCGATTGTTGCCCGACAAAATCTTTAGAGTCGAGATATTCGAGTCACAAGTTCCCGAAGATAGGAACCGCAAAGTAGATTCGGCTAGAAACATCCGAGGATAGGAACCGCAAAGTAGATTCAACTAGAAACATCCAAGGAATCGCTTGGATCAACCGGTCGTTTATCAAGTATTTGGAGTAAACAACCTTGTGAAGTAGGGTGCGCGCACACACCAACACTTAGTTGGAAGGAAAACTACTCCACGTTCCTGTTACGCTGAACAAAGAATTTTGGCAATCACGGCAGATCTAGTCGTAAAGCTGAAAGAATGCATACATAATGCGTGAAATCATGGAAATAAAGGCATCGTATACCACAAAACACGGCACGACAATGTGAAATATAGAAATTGCAGAATAAGAAATTGCGTCATGCACACACATAAGTGGTATAAAAACAAGTTACGTACGCGATAAATAAGAAAGAATAAAGAAGTGACGACAGTAGAAACATTAATACATTTTCTGTACAAAGTCAAAATATGGGGGCCATACCCACACAATACCGGCCAACAAAAAGAAAAGTATAGATGCTACAACAACAAAAGTGATAAGTGCAGACTTTGTACTTGTACAAAATACATGTCAAACAAATCAAAATGCTACAAAATCCGGCTCCACTGTCACTCGAGCCCATCAATGGTTCTTGCCACCACTTCCTTTCCCCCATTTGGTCGGAAGTTTCTTCTTCCCCTCAGCATCCCTACCGAGAATCGTATCACTGCCAGAGATATCGATTATAGGATCGACGCCCATGTCTTCTTCTTGTTCTTTGGCCGCCTCGAAAGACTCCCCCATGGTCTTGCGCCTGCGGGACTTGCGAGAGCTCCTAGAAGTCTTTCTCTCCTCTACCTTCTCCTTCTTAACTGCCACCATCTACTGCTCAGTTTTACCTGGCTGGCTATCTTGGTCTGACTGCTCTCGGGTGCTAGCTGCTGTTAAATCGCCCTCTAGAAATACGGAGGGGTCATCCATATCATGCAACGAGGCAATCTTCTTGGATTCCGGCCATGGTTGCGAGCCAGACATGGGCGTGGTGATCAAAGCAGCTACAGAGACCAGCGTTGAAGCAGTCGAGATAACAGTAGGTCCTGGGACCGGAGAAATTGGTAATTCGACAGGCAAAGAAGACGGACCTATAAGATCAAAAAGAAAAGCGTTCTGTCATCTTGTTCTTGCGGTGTGAGCTGGAAGTCTTCAAACTTGGGAGAAACAAAAAAAATTACCTGCATTCGAGGTGTGTCCGTGAATCTCAACCTCGTACTCCCCACCGTTCCTTCTTTAGATGGTTGCACAATCTTGGGCGAAGTTTCAAAACTTCCCAAGGCTTCAGAGATAGATGCCGAAGGAACGAATAACAAAGCAGTGCTGGTCGAAGCCGGAATAATTTCTGTTTGATCATGTAGCTGCTTGGACGATTCGCCAGGCCAAGAACTGAATGGCTCTGATAGCGCTTTAGCAGCTGCACCTACTCCAGGATAGCTATCTTCTCTCTTCCTTTCAACTAAATAATCTCTCGACCCTCTACCAAAGCCCTCTTTGATTCTTTATTTAGATAGGAATCCTCCAGCTCTTGTTCAGTGTACGTATCCCCATCTTCTCGAAAATGGGCCAGGATCTCTTCCCAAACCATAGCAAGAGCACGCGGGAATTTAGGGCCCAGATAACAGAGACTGCCATGATGCAACAGGGAGTTGACGTAGAAGTTCAAGATGGTGTCATCCATCTTCGACATCTTCCTTTTGAAGATATCTTGCAGCTCCAAATAGTTCACCGCCATAACGGCTTTCTCAACTTCGACTTCAGTCTTTTCAACGTTGAGTTGTGCAACTTTTTCGTGAAGCGTAGCAATCACTTGAGCCTAGATGGAAATGGTTTTATCTCGGGATTCCACCATTCCCGCGTAACCAGCAATTGTTTTCTTATGAGCTTTGACAATTTCATAATGACCATCAATGGTTCTCTTTTGGGCTTCGATGATCTCATCTCGTGTTTCAAGCTCCTTTTCTAGCTTGACTCCATTAGCATGGGCTTTCTTGATTTCATCTCTGAACACGATTTCAATTTTTGCGTGAGCCTCTTTTAATTACTTTAGCGAACTAGCGTTGCTCTTACTATCTCGAATGGCAGCATCTCTCTCTTTTGTCAATTGATCAATTCTGGCTTCACGTTCCGTCAGCATCCATTCGTAATCATCCTTTTCCGACCCAAAAGAAAGAATCTCTTGATAATTGTTATGGTTTGTGTCCGCCAACCGCTTACATAATTTCTCCCATCCTTCAGCTTGATCCAAGTCGCTCTGAATCGCCTAGAGATGGGGTATATAAGAATCCTTACGAATCAGACGCATGTCATGATCGAATTTAACTCCCTTCAGGAACCATCTGGGGAGCACATCTTCAAGTTTAGGTGGACCAGACAGGAGAATATAAGTAGGCCCCCTACGAGGGCATGAAAAACTAGAAGCAATCATAACATGAGTTGATAGAGTCTGGGTTGATGGAGCGACTTGAATGGTAGAAGTCGGAACCTCAATTCCAATAGAAACTCGAGCCATGGCAAATGTATGGTGCTCGGAAGGATGAGGATCATGATCTACCTTTGAATTTTTGGATGTCTCTTCCCGATCATCGAGAATCTTCCTCTTCTCATAGTCATCCCTATAAACTCTGCCTCGGTCCCTGCCATCCCAACAACAAGCTTCAACTTCCCAATCTTTTCTCCTTCACCATTCTTCCTCCATTTCTCGAGCTGGTGGTAGCTTGAAGTCCGTTTCAACCCTCGTTGTGCATCTGTAAATTGTTTAAGATCTTCATAAAGTCCACAACCTCTCATAGTACCTAATATAAGAAAAAGGAAGTAATTTTAGCGGTTGAAAATGAGCTCAAATAATGAATATATGAGTGTGTGACCCTAGTGAAGCATATAACGTGTCGTAGGTGCCCTAAAAGGACTTCACAAACCGGGTCAAGAAGCGGTTACAGTGGGGGTCATGCTAATTCTGGAAACAACCTGACCGGATTGAGGAGACAATACTTCGAACTCAAAACCATCTCATACGAGTTCTGTAATATCCGTATAAAAGTTGGTCAAATCCCCAACGTCGATATCGGTTTCCTTTGGCGGAGAACCATGAAGTCGGCTAGTTGCTGGGGGCATCTTTAGCAATAACCTCTTATGGAGGCGAATCCAGGAGAATAAGACTCATTTTCAGATTTTCGTCATATGATTCGAGATCTCCCTCACTGGAACGTGCATCAAATTCCTCATCATTAGAGGAGGGGTCATCGTTACTTCCGTTTTCAATTTCACCTTCCTCTTTTTCTACGATCACCCGCAACCTTGCCTTCTTGTTGTTTGAACTCCTCTTCCCCTTCCTCCAAGATTGGGGGCATCCTGTTTAGACTAATAGTTCCGGTCGTAACAGTTTTGCCTTCACGAATTTCCTAAGTTGATCCACTAGATGGACCTTCTCCACCTGGTAGACCGCCCTTTTCGGAATCGTGCGATGAAGAAGTGGAGCATGTTTGAATCTTGGAATGGGTGGGGGACAAAACATCAAGGGTGATGGAAGATCTCCCAGGATGCAACAATCCGTATCGATGCAAATTCTCATCCGTTAGCAAAAATCTGACCGATCTCTCTCTAGCATCTCTAGCCTTCAGAGTATGAGAAGTGGGATCAAGTGATGGATCTTTATTTGGCCTTAGAATAACTGCAAGAATCATTCAGTCTATTAAAACTCTGCAGCATCATGATAAATCTCAACGAGTGAAGAGAAAACTTACTTCCTGTCATCCAAAGACAATTAAATCCTTCAGGACATCTAACGGAGAAATTTTGGATCTTGAACTGGGACAAGTTTCTTTGGAATTGCAACATGATTTTGCAATTTCTTCGAGCCTTAATAATCACAAAAGACGGACATTCATATCTCTTCTTGAATGAAATTGAAATATCTCAATTCATCGAAGCTTGGGGCATGATTGAATGTCCCCATAAACAAAGCGTGAAGACAAATCAAAATTGCATATCCATTGGGATAGATATGGAATAGAATTATTCCCAAATTTAGAAGAGTGTCTCTCAAGAAATGGTTGAATGAGGGCACTGCACTATTCAAGCACATATACCGATGGCAGGTGGTGTACCCCAAAGGTGGCATGTGTGCAATCTCGTTTTTCAGTGGAAGGCGCACATCATCATCCGTAATACCATGCTGTAAGCAAATATTATGCATAACTTTAGTAGAAATGATGGTAGAAGCTCTCTCTGGAGGGTTAAGTAAAACTTTAAAGTTCGGAGGAGTTCGATCAACGACAGGACATATGGGCACCAATTGACCATATTGGGCTTGTGGTGTTGAAGAAGTAGGCGCTGCTGGAACCGTTTGTGAAGGCATAACTGATGTTGATTCTGCTTCCGAGAGTACCGTGCTTCCTCCACTGGATTTACGTTGAGATTATGGATGCTTCATTCTGTATAACAAAACTTGTATCCAACGTGGTCAGGTAACTCTTTTTTTAACTAGAAATCCCTGTATGTTCAACGCCTGAATTCCGCAAAGATGTTGACTTGTGCCAACTCGTTGGATTCCAAGCATTGACTAGAGCAAGTGTAGTGTGTTATCTATGTGAGATGGGATCGGTGTTCTGAACACTACGAATGCCTAATCCTCTTTAGATAGCTCACTCGCAGTAGAAAAGAAAAAAGTCTTTTCATGTCATTTATTGTAGTTAATCCTTCCACACTTACCCGTTATCGATCGACGATCGATAATGGATCCATTGTCTAGAGCAACACAGAAAGCTCTTTGTACTCTCAGGTACATCAAGCATGCAATAATAAAACTAATGTGGAATGATCAAGTCCATAGTAAACCGCCTCATCGGAACCATTGAGGCCACGTGCAAGTTGATTTTTATTTATTGAACAAAGATAGCTGAATGCGTCAATTGCAAGACACGACTACACTATCTACCTCCAATAAATCACAATCAACCCGCTTCGTTCACCATCCTCATAGATCTTCCCGAATTCATTAGCCATCACCACTAATACAATAACCACGACATCACCAACTTCAGATCGAAAGCAAATGGGTTCAATTTCGGGTTCGTAGAGATCCAGGCTAGGGCTAGCAATCTATAGGGTCGGCAACGATCCAAAAAGCGGCGATTCTGCCACTAGGATTTGGCTCGGGGTGATGGCGAGGGGAAGCTGAGGTCAACGATGGTAGGCTACGACGATAGAGATCAACGGCGGCGGCTGCAAAGGCTGGTTTGGGTTAGGTCTAGTGGTTAGCTCGGGTAGCAAGAAGAACATGTGAACAAAGGCAAGCGAGAAGGGTCGGTTCGAATAAAGCTAAGTAGGGGATTGTTTGCAGAAAATTTGTTAAGTCTATGGATTGCTGGCGACCCATCAGGTTGCAACAATCTTCTCCAAATTTGCTAAGCGTGATCTTTATGTTATTTACAAGCATCTTGAAAATTACGGAATCGAAATTGATTTATTTCTACGAGCGATGACGATTCACATCGGAAACTCAATAGACGGCTGAATAGTCAAAGGAAAATTCGCATGGTAACCTCGACACACAAAATCAACTAGATTTTACAAAATGGAAACTCAAAAGCAATTACTTCCAGAGCACACCTTGTTTCCAACGAAGGCATACTCTGGGGGGCAAACGTTAACTGGGTTTTTACCCAAGCAGGAATCCAAATGACTTATAACATTTAGGCTAAGCCAAAAAAACTTAAGAATCGACCAAATGGACCAGAAGAATAGGCCAAGAAGGATTCAAGAAGAATTACCCAAAAATCCACTAATGGGATGGATCGCGTTCCATTACCCATGGATCGCTAGCGATTCATAAGGAAGCTCCATGGATCGTTCTAGCCTCTGCATCATGAACCAATATCTTTTCTTGGGATGTTTGCAAAGTTTCATAATATTCCAAGCAACCTTGTTCAAGAAGTGAACATTCATTTGGTTCAAGTTGTAGAACAATCTAACCCATGTGTGAACCATAACCAAAACAAGGTAACTAGCTATGAAATTACATGGAGAGCACCTACATAAGGCAAGGAGTGCAACCCAAAGAAAGAAGCCTAAAAATTCCCTAAGTACATGGATCGCTAGCGATCCATCAGATTAGGTTGGGTCATTATGAAATTTTCAAAGCACCTTCTTATCATCGAGTGTAGGCTTCTGGCAAAGCGGGCTAGCCCAATAGCTCTCTAACCCCTATAAATACAATCCTACTTGCAACATAAATGGGATCTTCTAGACTGGCTGATGGAACTCTGCAAAGATTATTCTTCACTCTTCTCCTTCCACACAATAGTCATCTAGGGGTTCACTATGATTCTCCAGTGAACTCTTGTACTTGTGACTTGATCTAACATAGAAAATTCAACCATATTGTAGTCCAATTCAACTTGTAACAGCAGTCATTTAATAGAAAGTTACAAAGTGGATGCAGGCTTTATTAACAACTGAACCACTATAAAAATCTTCTTGTCTTTTTACTATTTCTGCTCTTTTTCCATTTATTTTCTATATTATTGCTCTGTAAGAACAGGGCTGGTGCTTTCACACTCAATCCAGGGTGTTGATCCATTTTTTGGGTTAACAGTTCGTTTTCTTGCAAAAGTACTACACCCATTCCGTTCTTGATGCATCACATAGAACGATAAATGATTTGTTAAAATCTAGCATTATTAGGATTGGTTGTGTCATCAGGTGTATCTTTAAACTTTCAAATGCTGCTTTAGCTTCATCTTTCCATTCAAAAGCATTTTTCTTTAATAATTCAATAAGTGGTCTTGCAATGGAGCTATAGTTTCTTATGGATCTTCTATAGTATCCAGCAAGTCCTAATAATCCCCTTAAAATTGTAATAATTGTAGGAATAATCCATTGTTTAATTGCTTTAGTTTTTCCATAATCTACTTCCACTCTTTTATGAGAAATAACATGACCCAAATATGCTACTTATTTTCGGCCAAAACTGCATTTTTGTAGTTTGATCGCTAATTTATTTTATTTTAGAAATTTAAATGTTTTGTAAAGATGTTTCATGTGCTCTACCCAGCTTTCGAAGTAGACCAAAATATCAACAAAAAATACCAAAATGAATTTTGTCTCGAACGAGGTTTAAATATTTCGTTCATTAATGACTGGAAAGTAGGTGGAGCATTGGTTAGGCCAAAAGACATCACCACAAATTTATAGTAACCATGGTGAGTTTTGAAGGCAGTTTTGTGAATATTTCTTTATTCATTCTAATATGATGATATCTAGATTTAAGGTCAAGTTTGGTGAATAAAGAAACTCCTTGTAATTCAACAAAAATATATTTTATGAGAGGTATTGAGAAATTGTCGTTGATTGTTGTTTTATTAATTTTCCTATAATCAATACAAAGCCTGCACCATTAATTTTTTATTCATTACTACTAGATTACTATATAAACCATTACGTGGTCTTAAGATACTATAATGCAACATTTCTTCTATGAGTTTTTCAGTTTCATTTTTCAAGAAATAGTTATATGTGTAAGGTCTGATGCTCATTGGCTTTGTTCCTTTTTCAATTGGAATTTTGTGATCATAATGCCTTTAAGGTGGTAAAGTAAGAGTGGTAATGATCTTTATAAATTTTTGTAGGATTTTACTATTTTGGTGGGTGAGTTTCAAAAGAAATATTTTCTTGAAGATTTAGTTGTCTTGTAATGAAGTAGAAAATTCAGTTGCATTGAATGAGCATATATATGTTGGTAGCCTTCTTCGTACTTTTGATAATCTTCTTTATACTTTTGAAAACTTTCTTCATACTTTTGATAACCTTCTTTATACTTGCGAAAACCTTCTTCATACCTTCAATTACCTTTTTCATACTTTGGATATCCTTCTTCATACTTTAGATACTATTTAGAAATGTATCCAGTGGTGGTAGGTGAGCATATATATGTTGATATCCTTCTTCATACTTTCGATAACCTTCTTTATGCTTTTGAAAACCTTCTTCACACTTTTGAGTGCCTTTTTCATACTTTCGACGTCCTTCTTCATACTTGTAATAACTTTTTATCCTCACACTTTCGTTAACCTTCTTCATTCTTTCAATAGCCTTCTCCGTAATTTCGAATGTAGTTGTTAACAAGTATATCCTATAATTCCATAACCTCTAAGTTAGTACTATCACTATTTGATACTCGTTGATTTTTGCATGATGACTTTGATATGGTTTTGGATATTATTATTTTCTTTTAGTTATCCTCTTTTAAGTTTATACAATTTGTAGTTGCATTCCTTCCATATGAACCACACACTTGTAGATAATATCTCGATAATTGAATCTTTAAGGAAGCATTTATGTTTGTAATTTTACATGATGAATCAGTTTTGAACTTTGGAATATCTATTATTAGGGGAGTTTATAATCATATCCATATTAATTTTTAATTAATAAAGGGACAGTGACTGATGTGCACGTAAATGTGCATATTTTTACCACCATATTTAATTTAATTAATTCAAATAAATGATCATATTGGGTATTTTAACTTGTTTAAACCAAAATTCAAATAATTCCAAATTGTCACATATTCATCTTCATCCAAGGGCAAAATAGTCATTTTTGTGCATAAATTAACTTGAGAAAATTTAATTGGGAATTTCTATATTATTTTGTAGGAATTTAAACTCAATTACAAGTGGTTTCATGAAGGAATATGCATGCACAAGAGTGAAGAGAACAAATGAAGATGGAAATAATTCAAAGTGAAGATAATGGAGGACCCCACCTACCCACCTACCTTAATGTACAAATTAGAGGCTAATGCACATGCTTATGGAACTAATGGCTTCATGTACACTTAAATGATGATTAGTAGAAGCTAATGATTACTTAGCCTCCACACTTTCTCAAGGGTATTTTGGGCATTCCCCAAAAAAAATGAATTAGGGTTTTAAACTTGTATATATACCCCTTATGCTTCATGTAACCTATCTCTCTCCCTTAGCCTCTCTTTAGTTAGTTTTTAGCTTAGAAAATAAATGAAAGCTCTCTTTCTTTTCATGGCTACTTAGCCATTTCTTCTCTTATGTAATTCCTTTTTTTTATGCAATGTAATTATTGTTTCCTTTTATTTACATGTTCATTTCCTTTCATGCTAGTAGTTTAGATATTCTTTTATGCAATTAGAGTAGTTTTCTTTCATTTAGCTTTCTTTTTGCTTTCATGTTGCAAGCTACATTTATTAATCAAATGACAAATATGAGAGGCTAAACCCCTTCAATTTAGGGGTAATGAAGCTCTCTAATTATGTAGCTTCAACTATTTGTTAATTCATGCTCTCTTTTTGTGCTTAATGATGATGATAGAAATGGTTTACTAGTTGTTTTTGCTTTGAATTTGATAGCCTATATTGTTGACATCAAATAGGCTATGCTTAAACAATCACTAACACTAATTGCCTCTTCATCAAAATATGATTATGGCAAAAGAAAGTGATTTGAAATTAAAATTTGATGGTCTATATTTCGAATCAATAGTTAATAGGCCATACTTAAAATAGATTTCATTTTCATTGTCAAGTTTCATTAAAGTTAGTAAGTGATTTAAGGGGTATGTTATAGTTTGATGGCTTATGTTGGCTAATCAATAGCACAAATATGCCATACTTATGATAAACACATCAATTAAAGCACTAATGACCATAAAAGAGAGATCATGATTTCATACGTGTTAAACTACGTGATCTAGAGAGTGGATTTATTCTCTAAATTGTCATTTAACTCTTATATTTGCATTTCTTTTCTTTTAGTTAGTTAGTTAATTCTCTAATTCTCTAGCTTAACTTTCACTCAACTTTGGTTAATTTGATTGAATAGATTTTTAACATCATCAATTCCCTACGGATCGACCCGTACTCGCCACGTACTTCAATAGTACGCCGTGCGCTTGCGGTTATTTTTATTTCTAAATTCGTTCGACGGTTTTCTAAACCGATAGAATTTCCGTCGACGAACAGTGACCTTCTAATAAATGACCTTTTAATCACACTTAAAAAATATGTGCGTATTGGTCTCCACAAATCTATTACAAAAATAATAAATAGAACCAATGTCCACACTTTGGTATATTAGTTTTTTTAGTTAGTTATAGTTTTCAAATGTTAGGAAGATATTTCAGGTAGATAGCTTATTCCTACCATTTTATTCCAAGCAACTTAATGTGAATTAGGTGCCATTTGTATACAACAACTGATCACTTATTTGACCACTGATTAGTGAATAAGAACTCTAAACTTGTTTGTTTTGAATAAGTGTTGAGACTTTTTTTGAAACTTTGCAAATGAATTACAAAAGCCCAACCCACTATAAAACTTGGACCAGGTATACAACCTGACTCCTTTTCTCATCTAGTTTTATAACCCTAACCCTAACGCCACAACTCATTTTACAAACTCAGTTACAAACGAAACAAAAATGGCTTCGAGACAAATTAGTAGAAGAAAAAATCAATCGATATCTCCTCAATAATTCTAAGTTTCTTCTTCTACTTTGTTGTTCTGCTTGATTCTCTCTTTCTAGTACGATAGATCATGATTAAGCTCTTTTCTCATAGCTGAATCTATGTTAATTGATGCTTTTCCTCTGGATTGAGTGATTTCGTGTTATCGGAATTTAAAAGGTTGATTATACACTAGATCTGAACTTGGATCTAAAGCTTTTTCAACATTCAAATTTAGATTTTCATTGATGACAGATCCGTTGTAAGGCTTGGAAAGAGCAACTCCTAGGTCTGAATCTTGGCGAGGCTTTGATAGATAAAGTTGATTATACACTAGATCTGAGTTTGGATCTAAAGTAACATCCAAGTTCAGATCTTCTATAATGGTAGATCCATTGCGAGGCTTGGAAGTAGCAGCTACTGGGTTTGAATCTCGGTGAGGCTTTGAAGAAGTAGCCGCAGATTTGTCATACTTTGAAGTTGGTTGTTGATTTGGCAACTTTTGATAATCTTCAACCACTTGAAATCCGCTGCATGGAGATGGATATAATCTTCTTCTTAGACTTCGGTAGAATAATTACATTGTCTTTATTTATACAAATCTATCTTTTCTCTTTATATCCTCTTTGTTACTGCTGTGCTTATTGAAGTAGATTTTACTCTTAAACTCATTTACCTATAAACCTGCATACTTATACAACAACTCAAAAATCTCTTTAATAGCATTGACATTAGTTTTATTAGCCTTAATAAATAACATAAGATCATCTGCATATATAGGATAAGTAATGCTTGGTTTATTTCTATTTAAAGGACTAATATTCTTTTTGATTTCTTCCATTTCCATTAAAATTGTAAAATATTCCATTACAATTGTAAATAGATATGAGGAGAGGGGATCCCTTTTCTAATGCCTCTGTTACTCTTAATGAACCTTACTGGTTGACCTTGAATTAAAATAGAAATAGTAGCTGTATTTACATTCGTATACAAGATCACAGAATTTTCTATCAAATATCATTTCTATCATCATTATATGGATAAACTTTCTATTTACTTTTGCATATGCCTTTTGTAAGTCTACCTTGACACACATACTATTACCAATTTTGCTGTTAAAATTTCTTATCATTTCATGAGCTCGTAAAGAATTCTCATATATATATATATATATCTTTCGAGCATAAAAGCAATTTGATACTGAGATAATAGATGGTAGAAAATTTTCAATCCTATTACTCAAAACTGTAGCAACTATTATATATATAATTACATCAGGATATTAGTTTGAAATCTCTTATCTTATTTGGGTTTTTAGATTTTGGAATTAAAGTTATAAAAGTATGATTAAAACTTTTAAGTAACTTTCCATTTTCCAAAAATTCATTAACCACGTTTAAAATATCATCTTTTATATTGTCCTATCGATTCTTATAAAATTTTGAATTAAAACCGTTAGGACCGAGACTTTTGTTATCACTAGAGTTAAAAATAATTTGTTTGATTTCTGTTTCAATAACTCTTTCTAGAGAATTTCAGAAGCTATGGAATTTACTTTCTTTTTACATATTATATGAGGAAAATCAGTTAATTCACTATAATCATTAAACAATTCTTCGAAATATTCAATTGCTTCCTTAGCTGTTTTTTCAAAATATGTCCTGATCTTCCTGTATTATCATAAATAGTTTCTATATTATTTATATGCCTTCTGCTAGATATTCTAGCATAGAACAATTTAGTTGTTTCATCTCCTTGCATTAGCTAATCAATTTTTTCTTTTGTTTAAGATCACTAACATTTATTTACATCTCTTTTGACATGTTAATTTGATTGATGAACAAATTTGAGGCTATATCTCCATCTTTAGTGTTACTATCTAGCAGGTCCTGTAATTTCTTACCCTCTCTCTTTATTTCATTTATTACTTTTGAATGCTTAGGATTAAGCTTATTCCATTCTTTCAATTGATATTTAGTATTCTTCATAAACATACTGAATTGAAATTGATTTGAACCCTTACTTTTTAAGTTTGAACATTCTTTCATTGTTTCCTTATATTTTTCATTTTGAATCCACCCATTTATAAATCTGAGAGGAATATTTACTGCCTTGTTTACAGTTTCTTTTATATTAATTAAAATAAGGGTGTGATTACTGGTGTTTTGTTCAACTGTTGAACAAGAAAAGTTAGGAAATTTTCTCACAAAATTCTCATTAACTAAACTCTATATAATTTACATTGAATGTTTTTAAACTCACCTAAACTCTAAGTAAATTTGTTACCATTCAATAAAGGTTTGATTAAACTAGTTTTAAATAAGAATTTCTCAATTTTCTCCATTTTTTTCAAAGGAATAAGATTACCTCCACTTTTTTCTTTGAAATTCATAACCGTGTTAAAATCCCTTACTAATAGCCATGGCTCATTACTTTATTTACTTATATTTATTATTATTTTTCCATAAATGATCTCTTTCAGTTTCAAAGTTACTTACATATACTCTAGTAACTTGAAAAATTAAACCACCGGTATTTTGTATAATACAATTTATAAATTGGTATCCAAAGTTATATCACTAATACTCCAAAACTTAGTATCCCATAATAGCATTATTCTATCTTTGCATCCACAAATATTATTGTTTATGCTTTTTTCCAACTATTTGGAATTTTTAAACAGAATTGATCATAATTATTATCATTAAGTTTGTTTTCTACTATAACAACAACTGTTACCTTATACTTACTAATCATACTTAGGACATCTACTTGTTTGTAAGGGGCATTCATTACCCTAAATTGCAGACTAAGAATGACATTATAAAGTAAGTTGTAAAGAGTTTCTAGTTCTCATAAACTAAAGATGAAGCTTTACCTCTTTTTTTGCATTTTGATCCTATATTTTTTAGCTTTTTTGCGAGATCATCCCATTCTGGATTGTCTGAAATATATTTTTGCTTGAAACTATTTGGCTCTTTTCTTTATCCTCTAATCCCTCTATCATTATTTGTAGCATATAGTACTATTGCATGCTGATCTGTGTTGAGAGCATATCATCATTGGGATTAATTTCCACTCCTGATATTGCTACTACCTTTGGGTTTGCAGTTGCTTCACCATTCTCTGATCTAATTGAAGATCTAAACTTGAATAAATGCTATAATTACTTTCTTGTCCTTTGTTTTTATGTAAACTAGATCTGGTGCCGGAGGGATATTAGATTCAATGAATTATGTATTATTTAGTTCCCTCTTTCTCCCTGCTTATCATACTGTTAGCTATTGTAGGTTACTGAAATTGATGATAATTTTCAGCAATGATATGAGCATCCTACTCATTGAGTTGCTGGGAATGATGGGATTCATCAGCAATGACACAACTTCCTACTCATTGAGTTGTGAATCTTTCCCTCCTTGATTGTTTCTTTCTATTTATTTTGGATTCACTTCAGTCATTTCTGCATTGGTGTAATTCTGAGATGCCCTTTTACTACTTTCTTGATTTCTACTGGAGAATTTTGATTCAGATTTTGTGCTTCTGCCTCCTTATGATTTTCTTGATTTTCTTACACTGTTTTCTCCTTTGGAACCCATGCTTTCTTTGAATTACATTGGTTCCTATTATGACCGTAGATGCATACGTCACATTTGGGTGGAACCATTCATATTCTACTTTTTATACAATTATCACTGTATAATGTCAAATTGATTTCATCTAGTAATTCTTAATTGATTTCATCTAGTAATTCTTAATTTGCCGCTGCCTCTACAAGAGTTCGAGCAAAATTTAATCTCGTTTTCTTTACCATGGCTGCATCACATTTAATTAGTTTTCCTATAATGCTGGGCATTTCAATGAAAGCCTCTATGTCCTAAGTTTTAGGTTCACATTTGCCAGTTTTACCCAAATTGGCATTGTTGTTAAAAGATCTCTATCTAGTTTTATACTACTTGACATTCTTCTCATTATGATGAGTCTTCCATTGTAGAAATATGGATTGCTTTTGAGGATTCTAACACAATCTAATGACTTTTTAAAGTTGATCAAGAAGAACCCGTTTTCTCTAGAATACACCTCAAACTCGCCTTTTGGTTTCCATACTTATTGTATATATGCTTTAAAGTATACAAAATAAGGCTTTGCACCAACAACATACGCCATAATGGCGTTTTCCCACTCATTTTCTGTTCTTTTACAGATTGGCTCTTTTATGATGCCAATCTTTTTATCACTAATTTTGATAGACGGGATGTATTCCAGAGTGCATTTTTCAGATTCTTGATCTTCTTGCTCTCTTGAAACAATTTCAGTCCAAGATTGATCCCTTGATTTCTATTTAGTGAGAAGGTAGCTGGCTTTTGGACATTTTCAGTTGCATCTCTCTTATTATATGATCTATTTTGGGGTATTTGAGATCTTGAATCCCATCTTTTCTCAACAAAACCCCTAACTTTGTTAAAACTAGCCAGCGGCTCCTCCTGGTCAGTCTTTCGGTGGATGGAAGTAGCCTTCTTATGATTTTGTACATATTGAAAGCCTTCTTCATCAATGAAGGGGCCTCCTTGAGGCGGAATTCTGATGTGAGAAGAGTTAGGTGGTCGGCCGAGGTTAATATCGAGAATTGGTGGAGAGTTTTTCAGAGGAGGATTACTTTCTCCCATGGCTATGGAAAACCTACATTGTGTACTGTATAAGTGTTGAGACTTGATGAAACACCCCCACACCCCTTAGTATACCCAAAAAGGGGACACTAAAAGATATGGTGTGTTATAGGTATAGCTAAAGCATCACAGAGACTAAGATTCATAAGATAAATAAATATAAACAGTGGAAACATTTAAATGGTAACTCATTATTCAAAATAAAACTTCATAAATAAGTCTGAAAAACATCTCATGTCTCAAATACCAAATACACATGTTTTATGAAAAATACATCTCAGTCTCATAAAATCAGAGTACAATAAAATAATCATCCCTCTCATAAGTACCTGTACATTAAAAACCCAATGAAAAGAAAACTGAAAAGAAGAAGAATACATGAAGAACTCTGTGAATGTATCTCCAAGAAATCTAAATCAACTATCCTTGCCTCTGCTGGCCTATGAGGGGAAAGGGGAAATAGAGGAGTGGGTCAGAGTAAAAGTCTGGTGAGTGAAAGTAACTGCTAGTATTTTTAAGCAAGATAAAGATAATAGACTTAGCAATAGTTCTAGTATAAAAAGGAAATAGAGAAAGGACAAAACTGGGATAAATACTGTTTAACTGTTTGCTTTGGTTGTTTTGATTCTTTGGATTGTTTGCACTTGTCTTATATTTCTATGATTAGGCTGAAATCCTAATCCTATTTTAATTAGGCTGAATTCCTAATTATGCCCGTTGATCGGCCTTCTATCTCTATTGTACCACTGTGAGTTAGTCCCATCATGTGGGTCCCACAGTAAAAGACACTTGTTTAGCGCTTGGAACGCAGTAGCGAATTACAACCCTAATCGATGTCGCACGCTCGGTCACCGTTGGTACACACTCACTGTTGCCCCCCTCTTTTGACCTCTTACTCATCCTGTCAGCATAAGCATGCCCAACCTCACCTAATCTGCTGTGAGACCATCAGTCCTAGCCTGAAAGGGTCCTGCCCAGCCTCACCTAAGTGTTTTGTGAGACCATCAGTACTAGTCTAAAAGGGAATATTCAACTTTCAACATTCAGCAATCAATATTAAGCTATTACAATTGTAAACAAATGGAGCCTTAGTCACATTGAAAAAGAATCATTATGCTAATTAGTTCTAATGTTGCTCTAAGAATCCCTACGTATGTATTTACCTTTTTGATTAATATTTTAATGTCGGTAATTACGGACTTCATCCTTATGAATAGTAATTTTCATAAAAGAATCCTTAATAGCTCTAGTTTCCATTACACATTTTGGAGTCCATTTACCAGTTCCACTAATGTTGCTCACTTTTTAAATGCTTACCTTTTTAACCATGACGACCCACTATTTTAGCATCTAAATTCAATTATAAACAATGTCAAGATATGCTTACAACTAAATACAAATATCAAAGACAGTGGACCGTGGGTGTATAAAATTTGAAAATTCTAAAACAATAAATAAAAAGGGAAACCTCACATTGGAATAAATTAAATAAGATACAATCTCGTATCACTGATTAAATATCACACAAACCTCATTAAACACATAATATACACATTTCAGTACTTCAATTTATTAAAAACAACAACTGTGTAATTATGATACAAGAGATACACCGATTTTATCCTTTGGATATGACTCCTTCCAGACCCTTCTGCTCCCTTCTTTACTTTCACCTGCTAACTTATAAATACATATTACAAAGGAAAAAAGTTTCAACTATGTTTGGACTACACCAATTTCTACACAACTCAGTCCAACCTAAGGGATCAGGTGGCTTCTACATAGAAAAAGGCTATCTATGTACCTTTTTTGAGGGATCAAGCCCACATAGTTCTATTTTTTGCTCTTCTTCTGCATCCAAATACTTGTTAGTACATTGCAACCACAGCATCTATGAAACCATCACAAATAATGCAATCAATGCAACCAATGCAAAGAGTAAAAACAAAAAATATTGTTCCTACAAATCCATCTCAACAAATCATCATATGTGGCAACCACAACAATAATAGTACACAGCCATCAAACATAAAAAATATTCAATGACAACCCCATTTCATCAATCATGGAAATGATAGCACAAATATACTTACATACATATTAATCATCCATTTTGGTAACACATCATCAATGTAAGTATAATTCATCAAATGTGTTCTAATCACCCCATAACAATGATACAATGTCAATCAACAAATGTGTACTAATACAACCAATATTAGTAACACATCATCAACCATTAAGTAACCATAATTAACTACACATCACCTATTAGCAAAAATGGTAAAACATCGAATATCGTCCTAATGTGAACTCATCACCATCAAAAAAACCTTATCATATATTACATCCATTCAAACATTGCACTTACAACGATTATTTTACCTTCAGTACAAAAGTCATCTGACCATCGTTTATTATAAAAACTCCTTTATTTATTTCTAAACAACAACAACCTTTTGAAACGATAAAATACTTAAGAAATACTTTATATCAATTTTATTTCTTCAAATCCCTCAAAATGTCGTATATTCCATCAAAATAGTAATTTACATCAAATTACTTTTCAAAGTAATATCATTATTGTTTTATGCCAAAATAAGAACTAAGGTCACTATAATAGTTCATAAACCAATCTACTTCTATTTGTATTAGATATAATAATATCTTATTTTAAATTATCAAAACTCCTTTTTATTTATGTTAATCCCAATATAGTAATTATTTTATCCAAGAACACTTTTGAAAAACATTTCTTTATCATTATTATTCAGAATATATTTTCTTATTTTATTACTCAAACAATAACGATAGTATTTTATATCATAAACACCGTAAAATCAATCATTTACACAAACAATACTCTTTATACTAAAATTTGTATTATTATCATTTAAAATCTGATTTTATTTATAAATAATATTAAACTATCCAAATTTTAATTTAAAATATACTTTTAGTTCCAGCTAATTATTTTCTAATTTAAATCAACAATTAATTACAGTTAAACACCCAAAAATGCTACAATCAATGGTAAGCTATCCAATCAAGGTACAATATATACAAAGTAGCCAAGATATCAAACAATCACCAATATATCATAACACGTACCAATAATTATTACTTCCCATCAATTAATGTTTGTTTATTATTTTAAAATTAATTTAATTTAAATAAATAGATCATACCAACGTGCTTTTTCCATCATTCTCCAAACCCATAAAAACTAGCGCTAAAATGTCCAGAATTTTGCCATGAGTCCAATGGAGGAAACCGCGCATAAATCAGAGTTCGTATGTGAAAATTATTAAGTTTTAGGTTCAAAACGCAATTTATAAAAGTTCAGGGTCTAAAATGAAAAATTACACCCGGTCAACCATGGTTAATGGCGAAACCACCTCTGCTGGTCAATTTTGACCGTGATTTTCCGTTACCTCGTAGCTCCATTTCAGTGAAACCACTTGCATCTGAATGCTATCGACCTCCTCTACCCAACATGACTACCACCGACTCGCTTGGGTGTCTCAATTGCTGCCAGTCATTGATTAAAGTTGAGGCTACAATCCACTTTAAAGTCAAATTCACCTTAGTATATCTCAGTATATACTCTTAAAATACCCTTTAACAAAAAAATTTCCTTTCAAAATACCTTCTAACAAAATATTTTTGCAAAGAACTCTAAGTCTTAATGAGACTAAAAAATTACCTTTGTCAAAGGATGTTTTAAAACAAACAAATTTTTTTTCATACCGAATTCAACTTACAATGTCTAAATAAAAACATCTTTACTAAAAGTACTTTCGAATATATTCTTTTACTATGTTCACTCTTTCTCTTGAAAATATCTTCATAAAAATATTTTATTTTTATTAAAAGTTCAACAAATCACTCCCATCCTAAAAAATAACCATTTATTTTCTTTTTAATAAAATATTTTTGAAATCAGTGGTGCATATTTTATAAATTTCCCGAATAAATATTATTCACTTTAAAAATTAAAATAATTCCATCTTATTAAGGTCGAGTTTCAATTGTAATCTAACATCATGTGTGTACGTCACTCAAGTTATTACCAAACACTCAACTCCTCCTATAAGTATTCATCTTACCTCACTCCTTCTTTATTTATCTTCCACACAAGGGTCCACATAAATAAACATCATTTTAGGATGAGGTAAAGGTGGTTTTTAAAACAATACATACACACAAAGCAGACAATCATCAATCGAAACGCTCTCTTTCTATATTCTAACCCAACCTAATAGTCAAACCTACCCAATGCTCAGGGAATCGCTAAACCTAAGCTTTGATACCAAGTGTGATGATCCACTATTTTTAACATCTAAATTCAATTATAAGTAATGTCAAAATATGCTTACAACTAAATTCGAATATCAAAGACAGTGGACTGTGGTTGTATAAAATTTAAAAATTCTAA
This sequence comes from Allium fistulosum, assembly GCA_030737815.1. Lineage (NCBI taxonomy): Eukaryota > Viridiplantae > Streptophyta > Magnoliopsida > Asparagales > Amaryllidaceae > Allium > Allium fistulosum. Next base: position 1,178,516,194 of record CM060902.1, read on the forward strand.
AACAATAAACAGAAAGGGAAACCCCGCATCGAAAAAATTAAATAATATAAAATCCCATATCATTGATTAAATATTATACAAACCTCATACAATTAGTAATATAAACATTTCAATACTTCAATTTATTAAAAACAAAAACCGTGTAATTATGGTACAAGAGATATACCCATTTTACCCTTTGGATAAGAATCCTTCCAGACCCTTCTACTCCCTGATTTACTTTCACCTGCAAACTTACAAATACATATGATAAAAGGAAAAAGTTTCAACTATGTTTATACTGCGTCAAGTTCTATACATCCCAGCCCAACCTAAGGGATTCAGTGGCTTCTGCATAGAAAAAGGCTGCCTACCTACCCGTTTTTGAGGGATCAAACCCATGTAGTTCTATTTCCTGGTCTTCTCCTGCATCCAAATACTTGTTAGCACATCGCAACCATAACATCCATGCAACCATCACAAACAATGCAATCGATGCAACCAATGCGAAGAGTAAAAGAAGAAAATAATATTCCTACTCATCCATCTCAATAAATCATCATATAGAGCAACCACAACAATAATAGTACACAACCATCAAACATTAAAAATATACAGTGACAACCCCAATTCATCAATTAAGGGAATGATAACACAAATATACTTACATACATACTAGTCATCCACTTTAGTAACACATCATCAATGTAAGTATAATTCATCAAATGTGTGCTAATCACCCCATAACAGTGATACAACATCAATCAACAAATGTGTACTAATACAACCAATATTAGTAACACATCATCAACCATTAAGTAACCATAATTAACTACACACCACCTATTAGCAATAATGGTAAAACATCGAATATCGTCCTAATGTGAACTCATCATCATAAAAAAAACCATATCATATATTACATCCATTCAAACATTGCACTTACAACAATTATTTTACCTTTAGTACAAAAGTCATCTGACCATTGTTTATTATAAAAACTCCTTTATTTATTTCTAAACAACAATAACCTTTTGAAATGATAAAATACTTTATGATAATTTTATTTCTTCAAATTCCTCAAAATGTCTATTTTCCATCAAAATAGTAATTTACATCAAATTACTTTTCAATGTAATATCATTATTATTTTATTCCAAAATAAGAACTAAGGTCACTATAATAGTTCACTAACCAATCTACTTCTATTTATATTAGGAATAATAATATTTTATTTTAAATTGTCAAAACTCCTTTTTATTTCTATTCATCCCAATATAGTAATTATTTTATCCAAAACACTTTTGGAAAACATTCCTTTATCATTATTATTCAGAATATATCTTCTTATTTTATTACTCAAACCACAATAATAATATTTCATATCATAAACAATGTAAAATCAGTCATTTACACAAACGATACTCTTTTTATTGAAATTCGTATTATTATCATTTAAAATCCTGTTTTATTTAGAAATAATATAAAACTATCCAAATCTCAATTTAAAATTTACTTTTAATTATAATTAATTATTTTCTGATTCAAATCAACAATTAATTATAGTTAAACACCCAAAAATGCTACAATCAATGGTAAACTACCCAATCAAGGCACAACATACACAAAATAGCCATAATATTAAACCATCACCAATATATCACAACACGTACTAATAATTATAATTTTCATCAATGAATATGCATTTAATATTTTAAAATTCAATTAATTTAAATAAATAAATCATACCAATGTGCTTTTTTCAATGTTCTCCAAACCCAGCAAAACCTATGCCGGAAAGTCCGGAATTTGACCACGAGTCCAATGGAAGAAGTCGCACATAACTCGGAGTTCGTATGCAAAAGTTATGAAGGTTAGAAGTTCCAGGGTCTAAAACGCAATTTATAAAAGTTCAGGATCTAAAATGAAAAATTGCACCGGGTCAACCATGGTCAATGGTGAAACTACTTCCGCCTGGTTAATTTTGACCATGATTTGATGTAGCCTCGAAGCTCCATTTTCCACGAAATCACTTGCATCTGAAAGCTATCAACCTCCTCTACCCAACAGGACTGCCATCGACTCGCCTGGGTGTCATGATTGCCGCCAATTGTTGGTCACTTTTGAGGCTACCGTTAACTTTAAAGTCAAATTCACACCACCCTATTGCTTCGTTCTCAAAATCGAAACCAGATTTGAGTTCCTCTCATCGAGCCCTACTACTTTGCACCTTCAATTGCATTAAACAGTTGTCGAACCAAAAACCCCAAATTTGTTCCCCTTTGACTTCACTGAGGCCATCTTTGACTGCGATTTCTGACCACCATAAGCTTTATCTTAAAAACGAACACTTGCCGTCTCTTTACTCGTCGAGAGCTTTCCAATGGTATATAATTCGATAGGAATTGGACATTTTGATTTTTAAGTTAATTTGTAATTAGAGCCATTAGCAACTGATTAAGAAATTTCGGGATTATGGAAGAAAACTAAATGGTGGCTGTTAGTGTTTCACCATAACCATATAGTTATGGGCAAAAAGAAGATCTATTGGGCCAAAGCAGTCACAAAGGTCCAAAAGATCGTTTTCGTCTCTGAACGAAAATATGTTATGTCATATATCGAAATATATATTTTCGATATTTCTAAACCTGATGAAACTATCAAAAAACCGCAAAAACACAATTCTACTCAAATTTCTCTTTTGCCATAAAATTTATTTTAAAAATTAAAAATTAATGTGTCAAATCTGCGGGTCATTACATTAAAAATCTAAGGTTGCTTCTCCATGCTTCTTTATAATATCGAGTCTTATATCCAAGCTTCAAGTCAAAGGCTACTGGATTTACCATTTATTATCCTTATATCAGTCTTTTCCTGAGTAATACTTCTTAGATATATCATATTTCTCCATGTGCATGAGCATGACTGATTGCTACTACCCATGGAATCTCAAAAATGAGGCATTAGATTATATAATTATTATTTAATGATTGTGCATACAAAAATTTATCATTCAATAGTTCCTAACTTCTTCTTATGAGATAAGAGTCATTGACATCACTAAGGTTCTTTAGACCCATGCTACTTATCTTTAGGGATAATGATGTCCCCAGGTATTTCACTTTCTTTCTGTATCCATATAATTATTTATATACATGATTTAGTTTACCAGTTATTGCATTTACTAACTTAAAACATTGCATCCAGAATTTTATAGCAGGGTAAATAAGTGCTCTTATTAGTTCCAGCAAGATTTGGCATTTTTCCCTCCACCCGTTAAAATTTTCAAATTCTTGTCTATAATTTGTTTGCAGTTATTTTCTTGATCCGTGTGATAGACATAGATAGTCCAAGGTAATTTATTAGGAGAGTCCCCTTATCAGATTCTAGAATTTTACAAGATTTTATCCTTGTTATTACCTTATTCTTTTTTTTGAGGGAAAAGGAGTGGTCCTCTTACAAGGAGAGCATTCTTATAATTTTGTTTAACACTTGAAATAAGATGCTATCAATAAGCCTGGTAAATAACTCTTTCCCATTATCCCTTATAAAAAAATAAAAATAAACCCCCACAGGACCTAGTAGCTAGAGTTTATAAAAATATACAAAAAGAACAACACAAATTCGATATAAACTAGAGTCGTAATAAGGTAGCAACAACATCAATCAAAAAAGCATCATAATCAACAAAAACAAGATCAACATAAAAGCTTGCAAAAACGGCGACCGCAACAAATAAGAGAAGATAGCTCGAATTGAATCATAACATTTTAGATAAGAATGAATTTGTGACAACCCGCTTTTTCGATCCTCAAAAGTCGACACCAATACATCCACGGTATTCATGTGTCAAAATCCAAGTGTGGAAAAGACAGATCGTTGGGGTGAAAGAAAAGGACAGAATAGAGTCTCACAATGTGACAAGTAATCTATATATAATATATCAATGAATCTTTAAAAAAGAAAAACTTTTTATATACATACATCAATCATAGTACAATTATCATATCATCAGACCCTGGACAGTTATAACAACCTGTCCTTACAATTTTTGATAAATACAACAAGAACAAATCAGTAGAAGATAAAATATGTGAATATGCCTTGGAGGATCCAGCTCATATCCTAAAGCTCTAAAGTGTCCAGCTAATACCGGAAAACATGCTCGGGTTGCCGAGCATTATAAGAAAAATAACGCTCGGATCAGTCTGGTAAAACAAGCATGAGAAACACAATAAACCTAATTACTAAATGTAATGAAAACCTTTTAGAAATAAGGGTATCTCGTAAGACCACACTTTACATAAACAGGGATGGGTTTTTAGCTTGCGATAACCAAACCATTTATAGGAAATCTTGTGATATTATAACAATGTCTAGGGTAAAATAAATATTAATTATAGCCAAAATTATTACATTAATTAAATTCCAGCATAATAGGTTTACAACTAAATCCATAGGGGCACGTATTGGAGATTGGATTTCCATCAATGACAAGGCTATTGGGGTACCGCCTGCCAAAGTACACCTCTAGAAAAATATACCGAGGGCCTCACAAGGACCCCCTGCGAATCAGAGTTGACTTGTCCCTCGAACATGACAAGCCGGATCACATCATTCCCCAAGACCAAGGCTCCAAAAAAAATGCACCAACCATGGCCCCACTTCCATGCGCATACCAAATCCGTAAATATCGATTCTAGATTAAGGAATGACTGCTCCTAATGGTATCGAACCACATAGCTCTGAAGCATATCCCATGTTTTAGTCATTATCGGGTTGTGAGGCTTGTGAGGTCATGATTACCTTTTTCCTCTCTTAACAAATCCAAATTGGAATGTTAACACTGCCTTCCATGCACCTATGCAATGCTAGCATTCGTCCATACAAGTTGTTCAAGATAAGAACAAACCGAAGACACTACTTCCACCACATCTATTCCGAAATCACTTTCAGGATTAGTAGCAAGTAGCCCTTGGACTACAAAGAGCTTCGTCTTTGATTCCATCATCTTCAAGATGTCTTCAATTCGACACTTAAGTTGGTTCGAAGTGGTTTTCGGATAATTCATACTTATCTGATCTCGGTCTCTTCAAACCAACATTCGATAGTTTTCGATAATCTCAATTCCGGTTCTTGTGAAAATAATCAGACAATACATAAGAGTAGAGATCACCTCCTTACCGTTTAAGTGGATGGGTTTCCTTATCATTTGTCCTAGGAGAACAAAACGAGATTTATACGCACAGTATAGCATCATCGAATATGACTGTGCCATATAACCCCTGTGTTTCTCATAGATATTTACAGAGTTATATTTTGGCTAAGATTTGATAGTCGATTATTTAACTATCAAATAAACAAATAATCAACATAGATTTAATTCCATATGGAATTCGCTAAGCCTCCATTAATTAATCCTCATTAATTAAAACATTTCAATTACTTGATTCAAAATTCCTTTACAAAGGATCTATTCACAAACCCGTTATACTCTTTATAATACTTAGAAAACGTACATATACATATCTCATTGGCATAAATATACTATAGACATTTTACTTTCAATACTTAGAAAATATATCCATATACTTATATCAATGGTAAAAGTATATTAAAAAACTTTAAGGATGATTTTTCTTATTTCCAAATCATATTTAAATAGGACCAAAAAATATATTATTTGTGACATTGTTTACTATAAACAAAACCACCTATCCTTCGGTGTAAAGTATGAAAAGAATGTTTCCATACCACCATAATTAAGAAGGATAAATTGTCAAAACAAATCTCATCCCCTTTTATAAAAATTCCTTTTCCATAAGCTTATTTCATATTTACCCATCCTTTTTATAAATCTCCAAATTAATTTATAAAACTTCTTATATAAATCTCAAAAATGATTTATAACATCCCTTCCATTTATAAAACTGGTTCTATTTATAGACTCTTTTATAAATCTCCCTTTATAAACTCCTTTATACAAATCTTTTTATAAAATCCTTTATAAAAGTCCTTTTATAAACCCAAAACCCATTTCTATAAATCTTATATATATTTAACACTAATCTTCATTGACCTTTAAAATATCACTTAGAAATCCAGTCTTTTATTTTATAAATTACCATTTATAAATCTCTCCTTCAAAAATATCATTTATAATCTCCTTTAATAAATCCCTTTTTATCAAGTAAAATTTCTTATATAACTCTATTTATTTAAATCCCTTTAATAAATTACTTTATTAATTCAAACAAAATTAATTAAACGATTATTTACCCTTTAAACATCATTAATCACATCAATTAATTAAATTAAAATACGATCAATTAAATAATTAATTTCCTTAAAGTATCATTAATAATATAATTTAATAACTTAAACATCATAAATGAATAATTAAATGACTTAAACATCATTAATAAATAAGTAATTGAATACCTTAAACATCATAAATAAATGAGTAATTAAATAAGTTAAACATCATAAATAAATAAGTAATTTAACTTTAACATTATTAGATAAATAAGTAATTAAATTTTAAAAAATTATTAAATAAACAAGTAATTAACTTTTAAATATCATTATTAAATAAATAAGTAATTAACTTTTAGATATCATTATTAAATAAGTAAGTAATTGAATATCATTATTAAATAAATAAGTAATTAAATACCCTTATTAAATAAATAAGTAATTAACTTTTAAATATCATTATTAATCAAATAATTAATTAACTTTAAAACATTATAAATAAAAATAATTAATAAACTTAGACCATAATTAATTCAATTGATTAACTTAAACCAACATTAATACTAAAACTAAATATCTTTAAATAACATTGATAATATACTTAATTTAAATGACTTAAACATCATTAATAAAGAAAATGAAAATCACTTACAAATTAAATAAACACTTAACATTAAATTGTTATAAACTTGGAGTTAATTCAAATCCATAACTTTACAAATTTGAAAAAAGGCGTAATGACCACAATGGTACTTAATCAAGCTACCATTTAATTCAATTTAACTTTCATGTCGCATAACTTTTATTTACATGAGCATCATATATGTAAATAAAATCATCAAATCACTATCACTTGTTGATCCATCACCTATCCCATATTAGTAAATCCATATATTAATTAACTGTTACATGAATAAATATCCAAATTAATATAAAAGTAGAACGGGGATTTATTTTGCTAAACAGATGTCATCAATAATCAATAGTAGAACGGTGTTTTTATTTTGCTCAAATAGATGTCCAAAATAGTCTATTAAATCAACTTTAACAGATTGGTGTTTTATTTGGCCAAATAGATGTCGCCAATAAGGTATAATTAATTTAATGACCTTATTATTTAAAATAATGTAATTAAATTCAGTCCCTATCATTTTATCAATATTTTAAACATCACCTCATATCTATCAAAAAGTTATGCCACAATGGTGTACTCGTCAATACGAGTTAAATGCAAAAATTTGCGGGTCAAACGGATCTAGGATGAGAAAGTTATCACATTTTACACTTTAACATATATTTAATTAATATAAATAAACAAGATTTCATGCTCTTCACCCCACATAAACAAGGCCCGACCCACCTAAACTTCCCAAACCCGACCCTGTAGTTACAATGCCTTCTCCTCCCTCCCTCTTCAATTCAAGTCATCTGAAACCATTACCATGCACGTGCACGCCTTGACACGACACCTCGATTGACGATTCTCTAAACCAACCTCACCATCGAGATTCTCATCCCACAGCGGATCTATCGACACCCACCTCGGCCTTCTAGAAGCCGCCTTGAATATCGTGACATCATCCCCTCCATGCAACTACAGGCAAAAGTCGCGACCTTCCTTCCCTAGCTTCACCTCACCATTTCGCTACCACAGACATGCCTTGCCATAAGCAACACCACCATGGCCTCTACTTCACCTAAAACTTCCTCTACAACCTACAAATCGTAACCCTAGCTTCACGTCAAAAACTCGAACCCCAAGCCATAATCGAACAACACTAAACATACATGGATCTGTAGATCTCACCATAACAAGCTCAACAAGATTTGTTTCATGATTTTTAGTTAGCTAATTAATTTGATTTGGAATTTTGAAGTTTATTGGCAATAAAAGAGGACATGATTTTTTTTACTGTGAAAGAAGAACAAAAGATGGGGAAATGAAGAATGAGAGAAAATGACTAAGTGTTTGATTTTTATTCACTTTATAAACAAAAATTAATTTCACTACTTTACACACACGATAAATAAGATTTCTCAAGTTAATTTTTTTTTACAAGTAAACCAATATTCCCAATCCAATATCACATCTCAAGATTTGACCAAAGTTTTGAATTTTTGATTTTTGATTTAAAAATAGTTTTGAACATAAATACTTACGGTACTCGGCTACACAATATTCCGTTCGCGTATGGACCACGAATGACAGAAATAAAAATACGATCACTCACAACATTGCGACGCGATCACAAAACAAAAATAAAATACATTGGTTATTAAATTCTATAAAATCACAAAAGTACCATCGTTTGCCGAAAAATCGTCAAACGACAATTTAAATATTTTTCAAATTAAAAATTTATGGGCAAATCTTATAGATAAAAATAAAAATACGATATTAAAAATCAGGTCATTTTAAATAAAAATTGATTTTCCTATTATTTATTACATTCGATTCAAATTTGAATATTCAAACAAATTAAATATTCCCATCTGAAACGTTAAATTTCTCAGGTCGTTACATTCTTCCCCCTTAAAAGAATCGCGTCCCTGAAATTTCACTTTTTTTAATCCCACAAAGAAATAAGCCCACGTAAAATACTTTACATTTTCCAAAAGCTCGTACGTATATACAGATCATCTGTATGCAATATTTGATTCGATAGCTTACTTGAATACATAACTTCTCTTTCGAACTAGTATCGCTCACCCGTCTTCTCTAGTGCAAACTCTGATAAGACTCCTTGATTAGGAACCTCTGTCCCCTTTGCATAGCATATACTATGATATAAAACTTTAGTTCCATACCAAGAACCCTCACCAAGTGTTCGCCATCAAGAATCGAGTGATAAATCCATATTCGGATCGGTGTTAGTCACCTTAAAGTTGTGTGTTTGAATCTCATATCGAGAACAGTTATGCGAACAAAATGATCTACGCATAACTTACGTACTTATTCTTATTGGTTCTTACTTATACCAATTTCTTTTTGTTTCAAAAATCATTTATGAAAACATTTCAGAAAATCATAACTTGAGTTATTAACATTTTCTAACTCGAGTTTATATTCATATAATACTCTTTTAAATCCAAAAAGTACGCATATAATATCATTTTTTTACTTACCCAAGATGTTCAACAAATTTATAACTTATTTTAACTTACTATATCTTCAAATTTGTAAGTTAAAAAAAATTATTTTCTTATATTTTCACAAACACTCGGTTTCAATTTCTATATTAATCCGGAAGTTTCCGACTGTCCAAAATCGTCGAAAATTCCATTTCATTGTAACAAATGAAAACTACCAAACAATTTACCATAAAAAGATGCACAATCAACCTACCCTAATGCACAGGTTACATGAGTCCATAATATAATATATTAATAGAAAACCTAAGAACTAAACGCTCGGGTTTTATTTTCAAATCAATTTGCAAAAAATAATATATATATATATATATATATATATATATATATATTCGATCCTCTTTTTCGATCCTCAGAAGTCGACACTAATATATCCATGGTATTCACGTGGAGAACATCCAAGTGCTGGAAAGACATAACATAATTCCACAACGTGACAAGTAATTTATAATATATTAATGAATCTTTACAAAAGGAAAACTTAATATACATACATCAATCAGAGTACAATTGTACTATCACTAGATCGTTGATAGTTATAACAACCTGTCCTTACAATTTCTGATAAATACAACAAGAATAATCAGCAGAAGATAAAATACGTAAATACGCCTTGGAGGATGCAGCTCGTCTCCTGAAGCTCCAAAGTATCTAGCTAAATCTAAAAAATATGCTCAGGCTGACTCGAGCATTACAAGAAAAATAATGCGCAGATCAGTTTGGTAAAACCAGCATGAGAAACACAATCAACCAGATTACTAAATGTAATAAAAACCTTTCAGAAATAAAGGTATCTCATAAGACCACATCACACATAAACACGGATGAGTTTTTTACCATACGATAACCAAACCATTTATAGGAAATCTTGTGATGTTATAATAATATCTAGGGTGAAATAAATATTGATCATGGACGAAATTGTTATATTAATTAAATTTTAGGATATTAGGTTTACAACTAAATCCGTAGGGGCACGTATTGGAGATTCAATTTCCATCAACGACAAGACTACCGGGGCACCTTCTGCTATAGTACACTGTAGAAAAATGTACCGAGGGCCTCACATCGACCCCCTGTGAATCAGAGCTGGTATACCCCTCGAGCATGACAAGCAAGGTTATATTATTACCTAGGATCAAGGCTCCAAAAATAATGTAAACCAGCGATGGCCCCACTTCCGCGCACATACCAAATCCGTAAATATCGATTCTGAATCGAGGAATGACTGATCCTAATGGTAGAGAACCACATAGCTCTAAAGCGTATCTCCTGTTTTAGTCATTACCGGGTTGTGAGACTTGTGAGGTCACGATTAATTTTTTCCACTCTTAGAAAATCCCACCTGGAATGCTAACACTGCCTTCTAGGCACCAATGCAATGCTAGCATTTATCCACACAAGTTGTTCAGGATAAGAACAAATCGAAAAGGCACTGCTTTTACTACATCCATTTTGGAATCACCCTCAGGGTTAGTAGCAAGTAGCCCTTGCATTTCAAAGAGCTCCATCTACGATTCCATCATCTTCAAGATATCTTCAATACGATGCTTGAGTTGGTTCGGATGGTTTTCGGATAACTCATACTTATCCAATCCCATCTCTTCGAATCAACATTCGATAATTTCTAGTAAACTCAACTCAAGTGCTTTTGGAAATAATCAGACAATACATAAGAGCAGAGATCACCTCCTAACTGTTTAAGTGGATAGATTTCCTTACCATTTGTCCTCAAAGAATAAAACGAGATTTATATGCACAATCGAACATGATTGTGCCATGTAACCCCTATGTTTCTCTTAGATATTTACAGAGTTATGTTTTGGCCAAGATTTGATAGTTGGTTATTTAACTATCAAATAAACAAATAATCAACATAGATTTAATTCCATGTGGATTCCCCTAAGCCTCCATAAATCAATCCCCATTGTTTAAAACATTTCAATTACTTGATTCAAGATTCCTTTACAAAGGATTTATTCACAAACCCCTTGAACTCTTTACAATACTTGAAAAACATACATATACTTATCTCATCGATATAAGTATACTACAAACATTTTACTTCAAATATGTAGAAAATATATCCATACACTTATCTTAGCGGTATAAGTATATTAACAAAAATTAAGGAAGATTTTCTTATTTCCAAATCATATTGAAATTGGCCAAAAAAATTATTATTCATGACATTGTTTACTATGAACCAAATCACATATCCTTCAGTGTTAAGTATGAAAAGAATGTTTTCGTACCACCATAATTAAGAAGGATAAATTATTAAAACAAATCTCATCCCCTTTTATAAAAATTCCTTTTCCATAAGCCCTTTTCATATTTACCCATCCTATTTATAAATCTCCAAATTAATTTGTAAAACTTCTTTTATAAATCTCAAAAATGATTTATAATATCCCTTCCATTTATAAAACAGGTTCTATTTATAAACTCTTTTATAAATCTCCCTTTATAAATTCCTTTATATATATCTTTTTATAAAAGTCCTTTTATAAACCAAAACCCATTTCTATAAATCTTATATATGTTTAACACAAATCTTCATTATCCTTTAATATATAACTTAGGAATCCAGTCTTTTATTTTATACATTACCATTTATAAATCTCTCCATCAAAAATATCATTTATAACCTTCTTTAATAAATTCCTTTTATCAAGTAAAATTTCTTATACAACTCTATTTATTTAAATCCCTTTAATACATAACTTTATTTATTCAAATATAATTAATTAATCTATAAACATCATTAATCACATCAATTAATTAAATTTGAATACCATTAATTAAATAATTAATTTCAATAAATTATCATTAATAAAATAATTAAATAACTTAAACGTCCTAAATGAATAATTAAATAAATTAAACATCATAAATAAATAAGTAATTAAAAAACTTAAACATCATAAATAAATAAGTAATTAAACTTTTAAAACATTATTAAATAAATAAGTAATTAACTTTTAAAACATTAATAAATAAATAAGCAATTAACTTTTAAATATCATTATTAAAAGAATAAGTAATTAGCTTTTAAATATCACATTTAAATAAATACGTAATTAACTTTTAAATATCATTATTAATCAAATAATTAATTAACTTTAAAACATTATAAATAAAATAATTAACTTAGACCATAGTTAATTCAGTTGATTAACTTAAACCAACATTAATACTAGAATTAAATATCTTTAAATAACATTGATAATATAATTAATTTAAATGACTTAAAAAAATATTTAATGAAGAAAATGAAAATCACTTATAAATTAAATAAACACTTAACATTAAATTGTTATAAACTTAGAGTTAATTCAAATCCATAACTTTACAAATTTGAAAAAGGACTTGGTGACCACAATGGTACTTAATCAAGCTATCATTTAATTCAATTTAAATTTCATGTAACATAACTGGTATTTACATGAGCATCATATATGTAAATAAAATCATCAATTCACTATCACTAGTTAATCCATTACCTATCCAATATTAGTAAATCCACATATTAATTAACCGGTATATGAATAAATATCCAAATTAATATAATTGCATAACTGAGATTTATCTACTAAATAGATGTCATTAATGATACACACGATTTATTTATAGTAGAACGTTGTTTTTATTCTGCTCAAATAGATGTCCAAAATAGTCTACTAAACCAAATTTAACAGATCATTGTTTTATTTGGCCAGATATATATCACTAATAAGGTAAAATTAATTTAACGACATTATTATTTAAAATAATGTACTTAAATTCAGTCCCAATCATTTTATCAATATTTTAAACATCACCATATCTATCAATAGGTTATGCCATAATGCTGTACTCGTTAATACGAGTTTAACGCAAAAATTCTTGGGTCAAAAGGATCTAGGATGAGCAAGTTATCACATTTTATACTTTAACATATTTAATTAATATAATAAACAAGATTTCAAGCTCCTTACCCCACATAAACAAGGCCCGACCCACCTAAGCTTCCCAAACCTGACCTATAGCTATAGTGCCTTCTCCTCCCTCCTCTCCAATTCAAATCTCTTGAAACACTGTGCATGTGCACACCTTGACACGGCTCCCCGATCGATGATTCTCCAAATTGACCTCGCCATCGAACTTCTCATCCCACACCGGAATTATCGACAACCACTCGACCACCTTGGAGCCTCTCTGACAATTGCGACATCATCCCCTTCGAATAGCTATAGGCCAAACTGGAGCTACTGGATGATATTGAAAGGATTTCAAGTATGTAAATTTGGAGAAGTATTTCCTTGATAAAAATATAGGTTGAAAGGATTAACTATGTTTTATATGAAAAGCATTTCAAGGATCTTAAACCTACAGGAGTGGTATTTTTTTGATATTATGTTTGCTTCTTTAAATATAAACATATCACATGATAAAGGACCTATAACTGCATTTTGGGGATAAAGGGGTAGAAGAACCAGCTAGGTTAACCCAGTAGTGAATATAAATTGAATAAAATCCTGAATGAGTAGAATTGCATCCAGGAAGTCAGGGAGACCAGAATATAGGATGCCTAAAACTTGAAGTTGTCTGGGAGACAGGTTCATAGTAAACCCATGAAAAATATGATTTGGAAGTTATTAGAGTAACCAATAGGTTCATAGTGATCCCATGAAAACTATGTATTAAAGGTGGTTGGCAGGAGCTAATTGGTTTGTAGTGAACCCATGAAAACTATATCCGGATTAAGTATTGACATCAGTCAATAAGTTCCTAGTCAACCCATGAAAACTAGGATAAGAAAGAAGTATTGACACGGTCAATAGGTTCCTAGTCAACCCATGAAAACTAGGATAAGAAAGAAGTTATTGACACCAGTTAATAGGTTCCTAGTCAACCCATGAAAACTAGGATAAGATAGAAGTTATTGACATCAGTCAATAAGTTCTTAGTCAACCCATGAAAACTAGGATAAGAAAGAAGTTATTGACATCAGTCAATAGGTTCCTAGTCAACCCATGAAAACTAGGATAAGATAGAAGTTATTGGAGGAACCAATAGATTCAGGAGGAACCCATGAATTAATTAAGTTAATTGGCAGGGGCCAATAGGTTCTTAGTGATCCCATGAAAACTATGAAATAGGACGGGGAGTCCATAAAATATGTAAAAGGTTATTAGTGAGCCCATGAGAACTAATAGGTTAACAGTGACCCTAGAAACTATGAATATGACAGGGAGTCAATTAAACCGGGGATGGGAAATCCAAATTGTTTATATGTATGCATATCATTATAATATTTTTAAATGTTATGTTTTAACCATTGTGGATGCAGGAGCATAATATATGGTTTTATAAAAGGGTTTAGGATACAAGTGAGGGGAAAACCCATTCTGCTAAGCGGCGTGGTCTCACAAGATATCTAAATGGTTGAGATGTTAGATTATTATTCATACCAGCTTTATGTGTGACTCGAAGTTTTTGTTTTCCCCTTAAACTCTCAGGTGTTCAATTGATTTTGAGTAGTTTGAGATTTAAGGTTTCCAGGTTCTCTTCTTAGACGAATAAAGCTTTCGGAGGTGTGCAGGAGGCGGTTAGATATTTAGTGTTATCTTTTTCCACTGTGTATTTTGGATGTAAAGGCAGACTTTATAGCCTTATTATATAGTCTAATCAACCAAGGGGGCATCTTCATATGTTGCTCTTGGCGTATGTGTAATAATTATATTTTTCTGAATGTGGTTAACGTTTGTGGGATTATGTAATGAACATGAAATGTTTTGAATGGAATGTGGAAATATGTTTTTGATTCGTTAATTTTTTTTCCATATTTTTGTGATCTGTGTATCAATGTATCTAATATCGCTGTATTTGGTCATCGAGGATTAATAACTATGGATGACTGCAGCATCTGTAGCCATTAGTTTTGGGCCTCCAAGTAGGGGGATGTTATAAGTTGGTATCAGAGCATATGTTTATGAAACTTTAAAAGAAAAGTTAAACCTAAAAGCTTTTTGAAACATAATCCAAAGAATTAGAAATATGATCGGGGTTCGGGTTAACGCTATAGTAACGTACTTGTATTTGATATATAGATATATATCTAAGTATGTGTTCCCCTCTCTCTTAGATTGTTCTCCTGTATCTTACTAAGGCCCGTATGCAGATTACGAGAAAGAGAATATGGAAGCAGAAAACAGAAGAGGAAATCTAGGTGGAGAAAGCACCACAACTAATGGAAATGCTCGACCTAATACCAGGAGGAACTAAGGTCGACAGGCTAATGCTAACCCAAATGTTGAAGCCAGTATGGGTGCTGGAAATCCGCCAGTAAATGTGGGGATGGTGTATTAGTTGTTAGCCAATCTTTTGCAAGCTGGAGTTGCTGGTAATGTTGGAGGAGTTAATCTTGTAGCTCCAGTTGGATATAATTATGCTAGGCTAAGTAGAGACTACACCAATCTAGGTGGAAAGCCATTTGTTGGAATGGAGGATGCTGTTGAGGTTAAGAATTTTCTATTGTGCTATGAGAGGATCTTTACTGGTCTAGGCTTGGATGATGAGTAGAAGAGGAGGTTGGCCTCTAGGCAGTTGCAAGGGGCAGCGCTTCACTAGTGGAATAATGTGACAGCCGGAGTTTCGGAGGAAGAGCTGTCATGGGCTAATTTCAAAAGGAGGTTTGAGCAGAGGTTCTTATCTGAGGTTGCCAAGACGGCATTGATGAGAAAGTTTATGGACCTTGTGAAGGGAGATATGTCAGTAATCGAGTATGCTGCTAAGTTTGACGAGCTATCTCGATATGGATATGCTACTATAGACACTGACATCATAAGGAATGAAAGGTTCATTCGAGGACTGAGACCAAAGCTTACTAGAATGACCATGACACATGTCAGAGAACCTTGTAATGTGGTGGTGAAGATGGCCATTCGCCATGAGGAGATGCTTGCTGTGTCTGCTAGAGAGAAGCCAGTTGAATCCTAGGGTCCTCCGGGAAAGAAGAGGAAATTCTTTAAGAAGAAGGGAGTCCAGAAAAGGGATGCTGCCAAGAAGGCAAAGGCTGATTTGGTATGCTTCAAGTGTGATAAGAAGGGTCATTATGCCCACGAGTGTCGATCTGGCAAAGGGAAGAAGCCTGCAGAGAATAAGAATGTGAAATGCTTTAACTGCGACCAAGTTGGGCATTACAAGAACTAGTGTCCCGAGCTAGTCAGGGCGGACCAAGGGAAGGTTTTTGCTATTGGACCACCATCTTCTTCTAGGCATACTGCAGCAGAAAAAGGGAAAATATGATGGAAGGTACGCTTTTGATTCAGAGTATACCGGTTAGGGTCACTACAAGAACTTTTATTTTTTGTGGCGCTCAAAAAAAGCTACAAAAACTTTTGGGGGCGTTTTGATAAACGCCGCGAGAAAACATGCGACTAAAAATCCATGATTTTTTGTTGCATTTATTTTAACGCCACTATAAATGCATTTTTGGCAGCATTTTCAAACGCCACTATAAATATTTTTGTAGCGTTTAAAAAACGCCACCAAAAGATTTTTTGGCGCTACTAATAGAATTTCCAACTTTACCCCTGTTTTACGGTTGCATTTACTCAACGCCACTATATATATTTCGGTAGCGTTTTTGAAATGCTACTAAAAGTTGTTTATTATTTTACACCATTTTTTCATGCTATTATTTCCTATTAATGGTCTATTTTGGTTCTATTATATCAATCGACAATCACTCACATAATCATCATATTCAAATAAGTTAAAAAACACATTAACCATATAATCAAATAAAATATCCATAACCATTCCAATACAATAGTTTTTCGACAAAATGACCTAACTCACATACAATAACCATTTGTATACAAATTTACACATCGGGTACTAATAAATGTTATATCTAACTAGTGCTAACAAAACGTTTGATTACCCATAATTATTTGTTGCATACACAAGTTAAAGCTAGCATCATCAAGTCCAAATTTGCTCTCTTTAAAAGTCCGATGCCTACACAAGTGAAAGCACAACAAATAGTCAAACAATTACGTTAACTCGTAGGACTTCAAATATGAGATCAAACATCTACAACATTATACAAGTATATCCTACTATAAATGATGTCATATAAATTATCAAAGTTATAAAAAAAATGAAATAAAGTCCTTTCTTGAGCTTAAATAGTAGGAATCAATTTTGCACACTTACGAACCCTCCTTTGATAGAATGGTGAATCCAACAAGGATATCTATCACACCTTTCATAACCCAAAGTATCATTTTTCGTGGATCATGTATAACTAAATACACAACAAATACAAAAATATTGACAAATGGATGTAATAAAATGATTAATTTTCATTCATGGACAGTTCAACAACCATATCACTTCCATCCACCCACAGTTCAACAACCACCTAAACATCACTTCAATTTCACAGTGTAAAAGTGTATACTACTGCCTTGGGCAACAGTGCAACAATATACACTACTGCACTAGGCAGAGTAGCGTAAAAATAGCATTGCACAACACAGTACTACCTAGGCATCAGTGTAACCATGAACATTACTGCCCTTAGGCAGAAGTGTATAAGTGTATAAAACATTGCTGGTGAGAAGTATAACGAGAATAAGAACATTTGAGATATAGAATTAGCGCTGCTACATTTGAAATGAATTATATGATGATTAAATAGGGCCAACCAAAGAAAAAAAAGAAGAAAAGGGAAAACACCTATAATTTTCTAAATACTTACATCAAAGACTAGGAATAGCTTTACAAAATTTTCTGTAAGCATTCCAAGTGATTTCTCTCTCTTATGTCTTGAACGGTAAATATGTAACATATTTAAGTAGCATTACTTGCTCCTATCCAACTGTTGAAAATGGTATTGCACCTTTCCTCTCTGTTACCTTCACTATGATTTAAGGGCTTTTCATCTTCATCATCTTCCTCGCAATCCTATATCAAGTTAAATCGTCTTTCAATTTGATAATCCTTATTAGTAAAACAGGATCCTGCACCAAAAGTTAACATTTTCCAAAATACTTAAACCATGACAAAAAAAAGTGTGTAGACAGAAACCTTGGACGCTATGCAAAAGTCAGGACTAGAAAACCAAGTATCATCGACAATAACATCCGGATTTCTTGGCCTTATGTTTAATTCAACAACTGCCATGGATGAAGTAACAACCACTCTTTTAACTGTAGTTGACTTCTTGCAATAGGCTAGAACATTTAGAGTTCCCTTCACTATAGGTTCAATTAGCTCAGCCTGTAGCAAAATTATAGTACTCAAATATAAATACTAGAATGAAATAGTCCCTGTATAGGTTAGTTAGAGTGAACATAATATATTATTTATACGTATGAACCTGAGGATTAGTGACCTGAATGAAGCAGGGTGAAGAAGTATGAAAACACATTCGCATCCATCGACAATAGAATCGAATGATCCATCATCCAATAGATTTGCTTTGTATACCTGCAATCTTTCTTTTACACCATCCAGTGCCAACAAGTGCTCGGTTTTCTTTGGATTTGCTAAAATAGAAACATGTGTGATAATGTTTATTCCGTGATGTACATTTTCACATATAGTTTCATTCTTTTCTTGGTGTCTGGGATTATAACCCATAATTTTACATAGATGCAAAAATCAATATATCCCAAACTGACATAAAAATGATAGAATACCTGGGCCAGTAACAGAAGCTTTAACAGTATAACCTTTATTAAGCAAAAGCTTAAGAAGCCATGAGGCTATGTAGCCAGAAGCACTGGTCACACAAACTACCATTCCATTAGAACCCATGACTGCTTTTCTCTTTAGGCTGCTCTCACTTTTGCAGCTTTTGTCTTTTTATATGTGTTGTAGTTATGATCAAGGTTGTCAGCTATGATTAGTGGGTTTGGATTTTTATATTATTGAAAACAAGGAAAGAGTGGTTGGTGTAGCTGGCATTATAGTAGTTTATCTCCAAATACACGTTGACAATTTGCATACTTGAGCAGTTGAATACAGTGAGGATCATTTGGTCGCTATGTTTTAACACATAGATTATTTAACCATCTCTTTTCTTAACATATATTTCAAGTAAGTTGTAAGAATACATTACCTTAATAATAAGCCAGACCGGCAATGATTCAAGACGGCAAAAATGATCATTTGGCCAATCATTTTGAAATCGTTCTCCTCTCTCTTATGTTCTTCTATATCTCAGTCTCTTTTATAGCTTAACGATCTGCTCCAATAAGATACAGATCGCGCTTCTGTTCACTGTAAAGTTCAGTAGCATAGTGACCATATGTCAACTAGAGCTACATTTACAGCTTCTGCACAATTGAATCCGTAGTTGAATCCTGAATGATATCCTCTTGTAAATGTGATAACAAATTCTTCTGATTTTTGATTGCTCTATAAACTGGAATGCCTTCGGATTCCAAAACTGTCGGTTATAGTTATGTCACCTGATTATCAATTCAAAAGTGTTGTTTAGTAAGAATGATGCATTGTTATGATAATGTGATGTATTTTTAAGAACATACATGTAATATAAACAATAAGGAAAGAATTGGTAAAAATGTTGTACCAAATCATGTTGTAAACCAGGCTATTCTTCAAAAAGATCAGGTAGGTGCTTTTTCATGGCATCCTCAAATTTTAGCAGCAGGATATGATGGAACTCCATACCATACTTTTGGATCACCAAAATGCATGTGACTTAATGAATATATACATGATGATCCTCCATGTGTTGCTAAACATGCATTGAAGAACAACGCAAGACACAAAACTAAAAAAGTGAACAACATTGTTAAGCGCAAAGTAAATGATAGTTACTTACCCAGCAAAATGAGGAAAAACACAGAGAACAAAATATTTTCTATTATTTATAAACTTGAAACACTTTTGGTTGGAGCCATTATATAAATAAATAACATTTTCTATTATTGGGTTTATACAAACCAACAAAGACAATACAAGATTTTATTTTTGATTTTATTTTTTCACATTATAGGTCAGATAAAACGAGAAAGCAGCAGCACAAAAAGTTATAAATAGTGTACCAGGTTTGCAAGCAGTACTTTTATATAACACACAAAAATGTGCAAATGTTAAAACACAGAGAACAAAATATTTAGGATGATAACTGACCTTTTCAGCATGATGGAAATTCCCTATGCCATAATTAGACAAGAAGTCTTGGATATCAACACGTCCACTGCAACCAAAATTTAGTGATCAAACATTGCAAAGCTTAACAGAATATGTTGCATCGCTTAATGGTGCTTAAGCACCACATGATTAATTTTAAGTGTCTAATAGTTTTTCTCAAACATTTTCCATCAGAAGAAAACATCGGCATAGTCATTATCATATTCATGTATCAAGAGCTGGAAACTTACTCGTTTTCACCAAAGTGCTTGTTAATCCTACTGCAGCACAAAAGAGCTGGAAACTTATCAAAAGCTGGATGTGTTTATCTGAATTTTACACGTAATGAGTTCAAAAATAGATGAGTCATGACTGATTAAAATCCAAATTCATGGTACGTTTTCTAATACACGCAATGAATTCAATAACGAATTCAACAATATAGATCATTCGGGTAGAGATTAGAAGTAAATAAAGAAGAAGGAAGCTCGAGTAGAGATTACTATGGTAAATACGGATCATTGGAGATTCTTTCGAATGGGAATTGGAGGAAGCCTTGTTGCTTCTAGAAGTCGGCTTCTTATCAAGGATTAGAACAGCTGAGCATTAAAAATTTGGATTAGAGAACGAATTTGATTTAGGGTTGCTTATTTTGGGGGAAAGAATTGAATTTTTCTAAGGAGCATAGGAATAACAAGGCGGTAATCTTTTGGTTACGTATATTTGGGCAAACGCGGAATTTTTTTATAAAGGCGGGAAGTGAAATATTTTTTGTTGCATTTATATAATAAAGGGAAATATTATTAGTTGCATTTACATTCAAATGCCACCAATTTTTGCAACCAAAAGCTTATTTTCTTGTAGTGGGTACTATTTGACATCGGTGCATCACATTCATTTATATCTCAGTATTTGGTTGATAGGTTATGCATAGAACCCACATACCTTGTTACTTCCTTAAGGGTTGCGAATCCAATAGGAGGGTATGCAACTCTAGGGATGAGATGTGACCGGTTAGAACTTGATTTGTTAGGTCATAAGTTTGCATGCAGTTTGTATGTTTTTGATTTCGCAGATTTCGGGATCATTTTGGGTATGGATTGGTTGGGTAAGTATGAGGCTAGGATATTTTGCCATGATAGGGAAATATCATTGAGACACCCAGATAGTCATAACCGAATCATCTTCTCGGTGGGGAAATCCAGCAGGAGTGTATGTTCTTTGTTGAGTGCCATGGAG
Organism: Allium fistulosum; assembly: GCA_030737815.1. NCBI lineage: Eukaryota > Viridiplantae > Streptophyta > Magnoliopsida > Asparagales > Amaryllidaceae > Allium > Allium fistulosum. The sequence goes on from CM060902.1 coordinate 1,178,537,977, forward strand.
GTAGGAGAAGAGCTAAGTTAGGTTTGAGTAGCAAGGGAATTTGCAGATGTCTTTGAGCCGGTTAAGGGATTACCACCAAAACGAGCTGTTTAGTTTCAGATAGATCTTGTACCGAGAGCTGAACCTATGAGTAGACTACCTAGCAGGATGACACCGACTGAGATGAAGGAATTAAAGGTGCGGCTAGTGGATCTAGAAGGAAGGAATTTTTCTAGGCCAAGCAGTTCGCCCTGGAGAGCGGCTGCGGTATTCGTGAAGAAACTAGATGGGTCGTTAAGGATGTGCATCGACTATAGTAAGTTAAATGAAAGGACAATTAAGAATAGGTACCCTCTACCGAGGATAGATGATCTGTTTGATCAGCTGAGTAGAGCTAGAGTGTTTTCCCAATTGGATTTGGCGGTAGGGTTCCATCAGTTGAGAGTGGCGGAGGACAACATTCCTTTGACAACATTTCAGACTAAGTATGGTTCGTAGGAGTGGTTAGTGATGCCATTCGGGTTGACGAATGCACCTACTTTCTTCGTGGATTTGATGAACCGAGTTTTCTGATAGCACTTGGCTAGGTTCGTGTTGGTATTCATTGATGACATTTTAGTATACTCAAAAGATGAAAGAGAGCATGAGATTCATCTTAGAGTGGTGCTCTAGATGTTGAGGCAGAATCAGTTGAAGGTGAAGTTTTCCAAATGTCATTTTTGGAAGAAAGAGGTTAAGTTTCTTGGTCATGTGGTTTCAGAGGAGGGTTTGTCAGTCGATCCAGTTAAGATCGAAGCTGTCAATAATTGGAAGAGATCAGAGATGGTAACCGAGATCAGGAGTTTTCTTGGACTTGCTGGCTATTACCGGAGATTCATTAAGGATTTCTTACGGATAACAGCACCTTTGATTAAGTTGACCAGGAAAGATGTGAAGTTTATTTGGTCCGACAAATGTGAGGAAGGGTTCCTTAAGATAAAGCATTTGTTGACCAATGCACCAGTGCTAGTAGTTCCAAATGGAAACCAAGGGTTGGTAGTATACACTGATGCATTTGGACTGGATTGGGAGCAATATTGATGTAGAAGGGTAAAGTTATTGCCTACGCATCTAGAAAAGTTAGACATCAAGAAGTAAGATATCATACTCATGACTTAGAGCTGGCTGCGGTGTTCTTTGCCTTGAAGATTTGGAGGTATTATCTCTTAGGGGAGAGATTTGAGTTGTATACCGATCATAAATCTTTAAGATATTTATTCTCTCAGAAGGAGTTGAATATGAGGAGCAAAGGTGGCTTGATTTTTTGGCTGCTTATGATTTTGGTATAGAGTATACTCTTGGGAAAGGAAATAAGGTAGCAAATGCTCTTAGTAGAAGACATCAGAATGTGGTGTTAGCTATGTTGGCAGAATGGAAGGATCTAGAAGCTTTAGCCAGTTGCGGTGTGTAGTTAAGATCTACTGCTAGTTCTAGTCAGGGTACTGCCATGTTATCTTGTTTAGAAGTTCGACCAGTGTTGATCGAGAGGATAGCTTCTAAGCAGAAAGACGATCTAGTTTTTGACGAGAAGATTAAAAAGCTTGAGGTAGGATCGGATATCGATGATCTAAAGGATTTTTGTCTTGACCAGAGAGGATGGTAGAGAAAGAAAGGGCGATTATGTGATCCCGATGCTGAGAATTTGAGGAGAGATGTTCTGGAAGAATGTCATTGATCCAAGTTTATGATTCATCCTGGAGGGACCAAGATGTATCAGGATATGAAAAGGAGCTTCTATTAGGAAGGCATGAAGAGGGATGTTGGCTTGTGGGTTAGGCAGTGTGCAAACTATCAGCAAGTGAAGGCCGAACATCAGAAGCCGAATGGATTGCTTCAGCCTTTAGAGATTTCAGTATGGAAATGAGATTCGATATCCATGGATTTTGTAGATGGGTTGCCAAGGTCGAATAGAGGAAATGAAAGCATATGGGTTATAGTGAACAGGTTGACCAAGGGTGCCCATTTCATTCTAGTTAAGTCAACCAAGACGGCACCTGTTTTGGTGAAGTTGTTCTTGAAGAACATAGTTAGACTACATGGAATTCCTAGTAGCATAGTCCGCGACAGAGATAAATTATTCACTAGCGAAATTTGGAAGAGTCTATAAGAGGTATTGGGTACCAAGCTCACGATGAGTACAACATATCACCCATAGACTGATGGGCAAACAAAGAGAGTCAACAAGGTACTCGAGGTTTTACTGAGAGCTTGTGTATTGGACTTTGGTGGATCTTTGGAAGATCACCTACATTAGATTGAGTTTTCCTATAACAATAGTTATCAGACTAGTATATAAATGGTGCCTTTTAAAGCTTTTTATGGAAGGCCATGCAAATCGCCAGCATGCTTGTTGGAGACAGAAGACAGATTGGTCTTAGGTCCGGATTTGGTTAGAGAGGCGTCAGAAAAGATTGAGTTAATCCGAGGTCGGATAAAGGAAGCTCAATCTAGACAGAAGAGTTACGTAGATAAGAGACGTAAAGACCTAGAATTCTCAGCGGGAGATAGGGTTTTCATTAAGGTATCACCGATGAAGGGTGTGGTACGATTTGGAAAGTCGAGGAAGCTGACCCAAGATATGTTGGTCAATTTTAGATTATAGAAAGGATTAGAAAGCTCGCATATAGAGTAGAGTTGCCGAACAGTTTGGCAGGTGTCCATAATTTATTCCATGTTTCTCATCTTCGCAAGTATGTGCATGATCCAGAGACTACTATTTCTCCGACAGAGTTGGAAGACTTGGTAGTAGAGCCTGATTTGACTTTTGTTAGACAACCAGTTCAGTTTGTAGGAGAGATGAGAAAAGATTGAGGACCAAGACAGTCAAGTTGGTGAAAGTTCAGTGGAGAGACAATGAGAAAATTGTACTTGGGAGACAGAGGACATGATTCGAGATGCTTATCCTGATCTTCTTTGACGGTATGTCTATATTATATTTATATATATTGGTTGCTAGTCAGGTAGGCTAGCATGGATGTACAAGTTGTTACAGATGATTGCTATGTTTGCTATTTGGTCCTTACTGAATTTCGAGGACGAAATCCTTTAAGGGGAGGAGTCTGTAACATCCCTAATTTTTGATAACATTATTCAGGAGATTTAATTAGAATAAATTAAATAGAATAATGTATAGTGATAAGGTGATTGAAATTGGTAAATGAATTTAGTGGTTGTGCTTATTAAAATGAAAAGATTATAAATGGTTAAGTGTAAGCTAATTAATCATAAGGGCATTAGGGTCATTGCCGCCCACATTCTCCACCCTTATACTATTATCTCTAGGCCAAACACAATCATTTTATCATTAGTATAAGGGCATTAGAGATTTCACCTGTTTAGGAGGAAAGTCATTTATGGTACGGAGAATGCCATCTAGTGGAGAATTGGCTTCTTCATGGTGAAAGGATTTTCACTTATCTGGGTTTAATTGATGAGAAGAAGCAGAGGTTGGCTTCTAGGCAATTACAGGGAGCTGCTTTATACTAGTGGACGAGTGTAACTATGGGTGTGCCGAAGAGCAGCCTTACTTGGGCGGACTTTCAAGGAAGGTTTGAGGAATGGTTTTTGCCCAATGCAACAAAATTTACTATGTTCGGGAAATTTGTGGAGTTGGTACAAGGAGATATGTGTAATGACCCGTATTTTTAGCGATGAGATATTTAAATAATTGATTTAATTAAATGAAGGCATAAAAATATGATTTTTCACATACGATCGAATTAGGACTCAAGACAACTTCCGTTGAGTTCGGATTGACGTTGCGAATTAAAGTGAGCACAAGGATCGCTATATTTGGAGATCGGACGATCCAATAGCCGAAACAATCTCGAAATGTGCAAAATTAGCATCCCGGGGTGTAGTCTCAGATAGCGGTGAGATTTATACCGTTGGATCTGGAAAAATGAGGTGATGTACGCAGACGAATTTCGTTCCGATAGGACGCGTCGTGCGATCTTACGGACTTGAAACATATGACTATTTATTTGAGAGATTAAATAAATAAAATATTATACTATTATAAATATCCCTAAATTAAATCTCCCTCCCATTTTCAATTACACAGTTACTGTTCCATTAGAAAACAATATCCGCTCCTCATTTTCCATTCAAAAGATAAAATCAATCAACCCGCTCAACGATCAATTGCGAAAATAGATCTATTGAGATCGTATGGACGAGAGCTTCATGATGACCTTATTGGAATTTGGATCGACTGGGATTGGCGACGTCGACCTCTTTATAGTCGGATCTAGGGTTTATACTTACCGAAGATCGGGGAGGAGAAAAGAGAAATGGGAAGCACTATTAGAATCTCCTCGACGATGCACACTTTTCTTCAAAATTGCAGCTCCTCCGATCGATGATTGTAATTCACAACTTTAGCCTAGGACCAGAGCGGCTGTCAGGTCATGATCCATATACATGGATCGAGCTTCACTTCTTTGGGTTGGATGCAGAGAGGTTGCGTATTGAAATTTGTTGGTGAAGACGATTCAGGATTTCGATGACAAACGTGGGAGAAATTGGGGGTTGAAGCATGCGGTTTGATGTGCATATGCACAAGCATGTATAGATATAAGGAAGAAGAAGGATTAACGTTAATTAAGGTAATTAAACATTTTATATAGTTAATTAATTGTTTCATTAATCTTGAATCGTATTTGATCCATATCTTTTGCATACGAGGTCCATTTTGGATGTGGTTTCTTTGTTGTGCTTGTGATGGAGAGATCTACGCTTTGACACTAGTTTGGATAGATTTTTTGAAGGTGAGTGATATTGTCTCTCACCATACCGTGATTGGTTGAATAGTATTAGATCGACGTTTTGGAATGATTTTTGGTTTGAAAATGTGATTTTCCTATAATTATACACTTACTAGGTTTATATAAAAGAAAATAAAGTATTTTAAAATGATTTATAATGAATATCATATATTTTCCATTAACTTGTCATTTTTAGGGAATTATTAGATTTGTGCTATTTTTCATGTGATTTGCCATTGGTTAATATGGATGTATTATAGATGTTGTATGTATGTTGTTTTGGATGTTGTTTGCATGGTTGCTTGTTTAATTGTTTGGCTGTTTTTGGTTGAAAACACCTATTAGCGATGATCGGGTGTTTGAGGAATATCTTGTACGTTGGGGTTTCATACACGCGGAAACCTAAGGAAAGAGATAAGTTGTAGAGTAGTGTTAGTATAAGTGCCAATGGATCTGATGGTGGAAAATGAGGCTTCAGACTTTAGGATGGATGCTAGATGTTTCCATTTGGTTTTTACTTATCCATTTTGGTTAAGCACACAACTAAAGCGGTTGATATTGACCACTGTAGGATGGTCAATGTCGATCAACATTGTTGATTGGCGATTTGGCTGATCTTTGGCTTGGACGTTGAGGAGATTTCGTGGTGCACTGTTTGGTGGTTTGTTCATGCGATTGACTTAGAGTCTTGATGTGATTGCTCTATGGCGAGCGATTTAAATAGTGAGGCGATGGTGTGGCACTTCGACATGAGAGTTGGTACTTCGAATTATGACTCAATAGCGTATGGAGTAGGTTCTGAGGTAGATGGTTCAAGACTTTGTAGATCATGCTGGAGGCGTTGGCTCATCCATATCATGGGGGATGGCGATGTACCTTATGATGAAAAGCCCTATATCTTTGTTTTTTGACTCGTGGAGATAAAAGGCACCGAAGTTTAGACACTCCATATCTTCAGTTTATGACTTGAGTAGGGAGCAGATTCCGAAGAGGCTCGCGAGGGGAGTCGTGGAGTGGAGAATATGGTGGGTTCCGGATAGTGGAAATAGTATTAAGCTAGTAGGGCTCAAATGGATGTGTATATGCAAAGGGATCGTTGATGACTCGAAGTGTTTTCTGTTGTACTCGAAGTAGGGGTGTTGTATAGTGGGGACGCCCATAAATTGGTAGCGAGGATCCGTATACCCTGGACCTATGGCTTTGGGTCTATTGTCCAACTTTAAGCCGCGAGACATGTATCTAGCTTTAGGATGCGAGATACGAGAGTACAGCGGAGAACCAAGATTTCCACTTGTCTCTGGCATAGGGGCCATATGAGTTATCATATATCTAGAACACACTAGGTGACAATTAGTATTGTTTGATGGATGCTATGTTTGTTATGGTTACTTCACTAGCCACATGTCACCCTAGGGATGTCACATGAGGTAGGTATTTGCATAGGGATAGCTAGACACCTCGGATAGTTTGTTTAGTACGGAGTAGGTATTGTGATGGAGGTACCTAAGCACCCCCGACTGTTTACTAAGTATGGAGTACCCCTTTTATGATGTTGTAGAGTAGCATATTATTGTTGTTATGTGCCGACTCTTTGGTTGTAGGGACATGTCAGGTATGATTCGTGTACCCACTGTTTTTTTACTATATCAACTTTTATAGTATTTTGAGATTGTTTATCGCTCACACAAAACTGTTGTCTGATCTGAGGTTTTACGCTTTGCTCCTTATTATCTCGGGTACTCTTAAATGAGTAGACTATAGAGTAGGTGTGGATGGCATATGGAGTTCTACATGTGAATTAGCAGGAGGTGACGTTTATACATACTTATATTTGAGTTGTTATTTTATATTCCGTTGTGTGCTAGTGTGGAGCCTTAATAGTATTTGACTTACTATTATTAGAGACAGTTGTCAGTTGAGTTTATGTATCAGTTGTATAAATTCTATTACTGTGCTGTATAACTCTATGAAACTTATACTCTGATGATTAATTCACATTGTTATTACTATCTCAAGTGTTTTATATCTATGTTGGCTATTATATTTTATCTGATGCGTTGTGAGATATACGACAGGTTATGTGAGTGTTTTATGTTTCCTTTTTCTTCTTCTCCATTCTCTTCTCTTCTATTTCCTTTCCTTTACATCTTTTCTTTCCTTTGGAAACCATTCTACATCGTAGGTTTAGGGCGATCGTTACATTTGGTACCAAAATGTAGGTTATACGATTAACCTGAGTTGATATCATGATCTAGAAGAGATAGGGTAGGATTATTGCCTTAGACTGGATCTAGAGTGTATATGTATACGAGAGAGTTCGTATAATTTATATATTTTGATTTTCAAAACTATATAGCAGTATATATAGTATATAAGTTGTATTGCATACACGAGCACCGTTGATGCAGTTTTCTTTATGAGAGACAGATCATTCTTATTATATAGTAGGAATGATGTGGCATGTAAGAAATATTACTATTGACTCTATCTTCAGAGTTGAGGATTGGGAAATATTGGGATCACTAACCCTAGTTGATAGGATTTGTTCATAGAGATGGTGCAAATCATTTCTTGGAATGCTCGAGTTGTTCTGGATGACTATGGTGCTCATGTGCAAATGGCTAGAGTCAACTTTGCCAAGCATTATAAAGACTATGGGAGTCTAGGAGGCAGACTATTCCTTGGAACAGAGTTGGCTATTGGAAGGCAAGATTGGATGGTTACTTGCAAGAGGATCTTCGATGACATAGAGTTAGATGATGCAATGAGGTAGAAGTTGACCTCTAGATAACTCTAGGGATGAACAATGAACTAGTGGAGTGCTTCTATAGTTTCGATTCCCGAGGATCGATTTACTTGGGATTAGTTCATAGTGTTGTTATTTATCTTGACTTTTCCAAAGTCGGTGTTGGTTAGAGAGTTCGCCAGTTTGAAGTAATGCGATATGTCTATGTCGGAGTATGTGATCGAATTTGATGTGCTATCGAAGTACAATTTATTTTCCGTTGATACCTACACATAAAGAATGGAAAGTTTAACATTGGGTTGAGTGATCATCTTGAGGAAGCAATAGGTTAGTCATATTGACCAAGGATTTAAGAAGATGATCAAGAAGGCTTCATGATGAGAGAGCCTGTACCCAGTGTAGAAGGGTTGTCCCGAACCAGCTGAGTAGGGATAAACTGTGAAAGCATATGTATTGATTACTGTTCTGATTTCATTGAGTGCTCCATCGACAAAAGAGGAGGGAAATGGCATTACCATTTGAGATGTGCTTTCCACTTATGGCATTTCTATATGTGTTTTATTTGATGTCAAGGTTTCATATTCTTCATATCTAGTGATTTGATAGATAGATTGGGATTGAGACTCGAGATGGTTAACCAACCTTTAATTATGATGGACCTAGTTAGGGGCTCAGCCAGCCTATACATGGTTTGTCGAGACTTTGTCCTATTGGGTCATGGATGTTTATTTGTTGGTTTGATATGGATTTGTTTTGGGTTTTGATTGGGTTCGTTATTATAGTTTGGGAATAGACTAGCTGAAAGGGGTATGGAATAGTGGTGGACTGTGAGAGGCTAGATGTGACAATTAGAGTTATGGATGAGTGAACAGTAGTGATTGGCTATTTGTAGAGGATGAGGTTATGGTTAGCTTTCTATACTCGCTCGATATTCCACATGATGAGTTTTCATCTATGCCTGTAGCTAGAGAGTGTCCGGACATATTCGATGAGGTGACCTGATTACCACCATATAGGGATTGGATTCTTCATCGATCTGGTTAGAGGTGCTAGACCAGTAGTTATTCCTTTAAGGCATATGAGGCCCAAAGAGCAGAGGAAGCTAAAGGTGCGAGTGGATGACCTATTAAGATGATAGTTCACTCGTAGGAGCATATTTAGGTAGGATGCACCTATGGTGCTCGCTACTAGGGAGGATGGCTCTTTAGGATTGTCTATTGGTTATTGTGAGCAGAATGAGATGACGAAGAAGTATCCACTCCAACTTATTGATGGCTTTTTCGATTAGCTCTATAGTGTGAGGATGTTCTCTTAATTGGACCTTGCGATGGTTTAACCAACTAAGAATGTTTAGGGAGAGTGCCGATTATAGTGTTTCATACACTACTTTGATTTCTGATTAGTTGGTTATGCCGTTCGGGCTAACCGACATGTCGGCATGCCTTGTTGATCTCATAGACCGTGTTTTCGGAGATCACTTGAGTGAGTTGTGCTTGTGCTCATTGATGATATTTTCGTCTATACATGGACGGAAAAAGAGTATAAGGCACGATTGATGATTATATTGTAGGTGTTGAGAAGACACCAATTGATGATGAGATTTTGGGGTATCACTTTTGGAGGAGGGAAGTGATTGGGTCACATTGTTTCAAAGTAGGACATCGTTGTAGATCCTATAGTTACGACAGTCCCGAATTTGAATAGACCCAAGCTAGCAGCATCGTCAACTTATTTGATGAGAGAGGATTGGACTTTCATTTGAGACGCAAGGTGTGGAAATGCGTTAGTGAGTTTGATCGAGAGGTTGACGAGTGCACTAATATTACTCATTCTAAGCGGGAATGAGGAGACGATAGTACACATATGCCTATGGTACTTAATTGGGTGCGGTATTAATACCGAAAGGTAAGGCTGTCGCATGTTAGTCGATAATTAAAACCTCATAACAGGAAGTATCCAACTCTTGATTCGGAGTCGGAGGCGATAGAGTTCATTTTGGAGATTTGGAGGCACTATCTATTAGGAGAGGGGTTCGAGCTGTTTAGTGATTCCACATCATTGGAGTATCTTTTCTCCAAGAAGGATCTCAACCTTTGCCAGTAGCAATTGTTGGAATTCTTAGCCTCCATGACTTTGACATTTGTTATACATCCATAAGGGAAATGTATTTGTTGATGCTCTGAGAGGAAGACATACCGGTTTGGGAGCAATATTCCTAGAGCGGGCATTGCTCAAGTTTATTACTGGTTATGATTTCATAACTCGATGAGCTACGGCCAAAGGTGATGGCTAGTTTGACCATCAGACCTACTTTGATTTAGTGGATCGGTACTAGTCAGAGGCTTGAAGCTAGACTAGTGGGGATCATAGCTAAATTAGAAGAATGATAGTCTATGTAGAGGTGATGTAGTGCGGACCCGACCAAGATTGTTGGTTTCGTAGGATGATAAATTGTTTGTTCTCGAGTAGTGGGAATGGATATCTATAGGCTGCATCGAGGGATTGTCGATGACTGAGGATAGTGTGATAGCATTTGAGTCACAATTAATTGGTTGATGAAGAATGTTAGATTTGTATTCCTTAGGTCCAGTAGAATGACATTTGTTGACTTATATGAGGGATGGATATGTGATTCCATTGTTTGCCAAGAGCATTGTAAGTGGCTGAAACCCATTGTTCAGTAGTGGGTTTTGGGAGAACTTACAAGAGGCGTTTGGGAATTTGGCACCGAATTGATTATATGATATTAAGACTGAACCAAGGATTTCAAGACTTCGTAGGCCTATTTGTGCCAATATATGTTATAAGAATAGGTTAGGAGGAGGGCAATGGAGTAGTAGAGGTTTGGTGGAGTGAAAGCGAAGGTGATTGTATATGGGTGACCGAGAAGAGCATAAGGACCGCTTGTCTGGGGCTCTTTAGATGGTGATATTTTATTTGTATCGTTAGCTTTCATTTTGGATATCATATTCGATATTTTATACTAGATAGTTTAGTATTCCGCATGCTAGGATAAGCATGGATGTTACTTTTTGATGATAGATCTCATGTATGCATGTTTGATGTTGGATTGTTAGCATTTGATATGGTAGCTTATGCTTATGTGATTGTTAGGCATGCGGGATAGTTATGGTTTAATATAGCATAATTATTTAAGATGATTTCTATTTATGATCTAGTATGTTTAAATATATGATGTATATATATCTTTGTTGTACTGGGATTTTTCTCGGACCTAGCCACGCAAAGGAGGTACCGTCGAATTTTCTCACAATCTAATAGGCTTTGAGGGCCTAGGGGTGAGAAGACATTCTCTTTATTTTATGATTTCAGGGACGAAATCCTTTAAGGAGGGGAAAATGTAACGATCCGTATTTATATTGATGGAAGATTTAAATATTTAATCGCTAATTAAATGAAGGCCCAAAAATATGATTTTTCGCATACGATCGAATCAGGACTCGAGACCACTTCCGTTGAGTTCGGATTGATGTTGTGAATTTAAATGAGTATAAGGATCGCTATATTTGGAGATTGGATGATCCAATGGTCGAGATGATCTCGAAATACGCGAAATTATCATCCCGAGGTGCAGTCTCAAATAGCGACGAGATTTATACCGTTGGATCCGAAAAATGAGGTGATTTACGCATATCAGTTTCGTTGCGATAGGCCACGTCATGTGAACGTACAGACTCAAAATGTACAGAGGGATCGGCTATAATAAACCTCCAACATAGTGATCGGTATGTTTCAGGAAGCAAGTGCAGTTCAATAGAAAACAATTAATATCTCAATATCCACTAGTCCAATGCATATGTAATTTTGCGAGCAAAATATGGGGATCCTAAGGAGCCTACCCTACGGATCGCACCTCAAAAGGATGGAGTAAGAGGGTGTAACACCCCTAATTTTATTGACATTATTCAGAAGATTTATTAGAATAAATTAAATAGAATAATGTAGATAAGGAGATTGAGGTTGATTAATAAATTAGGTGGCCGTGCTTATTTAAAGTCTAATGAACTTGTATAAATGGTTAGGAAATTAAACATAAAGGCATTAGGGTAAATAACCATACTTCCCACCCATATACTATTCTCATTAGGTCATACACGTTCATTCTATCAATTTTTTTTATAATAGTGAGAAGTTAGGCCGGCCATTAGGAAGAAAGAAGAGAAGATAAAAATCAACTTAAAGCTTATGATTTAAGCTAGAGAAATCAATCTCAATCAAACTTCAATTTCCTTATCCAATCTAAAGAGAATAATAATTTCTACATCTCTATTTTGATTTTAACATTATATGGTTTCAAATTTAAAGATAAATCCGTTTTTATGATATTTTGAATGATGATATGCTTGATTTTGATTTATATATGTTTAAATAAGGTAGTTTAAAAGGGATATACACGGTTTTAGGGCAAAACCGAGATGTAATGATTTTTAAATGTCATGGGAAAATTTTATGTTATAGAAAGCATGATTCTAGAGATGGGTTCCAATTTTCATAATTTTCTGAATTTATGTGGAGTTTATATTAACTTTCTAGTAAAGAAAATGATTTATTGGGTTATAAATTATTTACGGCTAAAATAATAATTATTTGGGTTTGAAATTTTTATACGTTGGAAAACATATTAAAATAGATTTTTTGGAATTTTCCCAGGTTTTTCCTAAGTGATTTGAGGAATATATAAAATTATTTAAGGTATGAGACTTAAATGTTTTGTATATTTAATTAAGGAGAAGGGTATTTTATAAAATAAAATTATTATTTAATTCTGGAATTAGTGGCAGCACTTTTCTGAAAAACAATGAGAATTTGACAAATAGTGCCAGGTTAGTTGAATAGTTATCATTTTAAGTTAAAAATAATAAAATCATGCTTTTAGCATGTTTCGGCCATTTTAGGCATCAAATCTTCTGACCCGGACCTTCCTACACAGTCTAGAGGTTCATAGCTTTCGACAAGGTCAAACCAATGCATATAGTATCAAGTTACTTGGTACGTAATGAATTGGACAAAGTCGAAGGGTTCTAAGTCGAAAGGTTGGTTGTCAAAGAGGTTGAAGTGTGTTTGTTTTATAAACCAAAGATAGCCTGCTTTCCTCTCGAATAAGAGCTTTCGACTTGGTTGCTTCCGACCAGGTCAAATGTTTAAAATAAAGGTTTTAAACCTTTCGACCCAGTAGAAAGGTTACTGCTGTTTTATCACTATTGTGTTTGGAAACCTTTCGACATAGTCGAAAGGTTACTACCGCTTTTGTTTTGTTTTATTTTGAACCTTCCGACATAATTGAAAGGTTATTGCCGCTTTATCCAACCTTTACGAAGTCGTTGCTTTTGACAAAGTCGAAGGTTTACTTGTTTTAAAACCAGCTGCTTCTCTAATGCTTTCGAAAGGTATCAAAAGCTTTCGACTTAGATGATTTACCCTTGTTTTATAATTGAAGTATAACCCAAAGCTTTCGAAGGAGTTGTTTTAAAAGGCAGAGGCCTATTGGTTTAAATGGTTTGTTTCAAAAGGTTTGCTTTTCAATGGTTTTGAAAGGTTCCACTCTTATATATAGTAATTCTTTATCAAGGTCGAGAGGTTTCGAAGAAGATTTTTAAAGTATTAAAAAGGGTTGGAGCCTATTGTTTTTAAAAGCAGATAATTAAACCTTCCAACAAAGTAGAAAGGGTAACCTTCCGACGTTGTCAAAAGGTTTGAAAACCCAAACTCTAAATTTTTAAAGAAAAACCCACGGCTTATATAAAGGAGTTTGTAAATGGCTTTAAGTATGTAATTTTGAAGAAGTATAGCCTTGATAAAAATATATGTTAAAAGGTGTTAACTATGTTTTATGATATGTATTTCAAGGACCTTATATCCACAGGAGTGGTATTGTTAAATTGTTGTTTTGCTTCTTCAAATATGAGTATATTCACATGATAACCCATAACTGTATTTTGGGGAAAAAGGGGTAGAAGAACCAGATAGGTTGACTCAATAGTGAATATAAATGGCGTAAACTCCTGAATGAGTAGAATGGCATCTAAGGAGTCAGGGTGACCAAAAATATAGGATGCCTAAACTTTGTAGTTATTGGAGGTGACCAAAAGGTTCATGGTAAACCCATGAAAACTATGATTAAGTAGTTATTGGTGTAAATCAAAAGATTCATAGTAAACCCATGAAAACTATGATTAAGTAGTTATTGGAGGAAACCAACAGGTTCATAGTTATCCCATGAAAACTATGTATTAAGGATAGTTGGCAGGGGCTAATTGGTTTGTAGTGAACCCATGAAAACTATATCCGGATTTAGAATTGACATTAGTCAATAGGTTACTAGTAAACCCATAAAAACTAGGATAAGAAAGTGGCTAATGGAAGTATCAGTAGGTTCCTAGTCAACCCATGAAAACTAGGATGTGAAGTGAGTTACTGGATAAATCCATAGACTCCAAGTAAAACCATTAAAACTAGGATAAGGTGATTAGTTATTGGAAGGACTAATAGGTTCAGGAGGACCCATGAATTGATTAAGTTAACTGGTAGGAGCCTATAGGTTCTTAGTGATCCTATGAAAACTATGATTAGGACAGGGTGTCTATTAGTTATAACAAGGTTATTAGTAAACCCATGAAAACAAAAAAGGTTAATAGTGACCCTAGAAACTATAATTATGACAGGGTATCAGATTAAACTTGGAATGGGAAATCCTAATTATTTTCAAGTATGCATATCATCATAATGTTTTGAAATACTATGTTTTTAACCATTGCGGATGTAGGAGCACAATATGTGGATTTATAAGGTTTTAGGATACTAGTGAGGGGAAAACCCATTCCACTATGCGGCGTGGTCTCACTACATATCTATTTGGTTTGAGAAGATAGAATATAATTCATACCAGGCTTTATGTCTAACTCGAAGTTTTTGTTTTCCCCTTAAACTCTTGGGTACTCAATTGATTTTGAGTAGTTTGAGGTTTAAGATTTTTAGGTTCTCTTCTTAAACGAATAAAACTTCCGAAGGCGTGCAGGAGGCAGTTAGTTATTTAGAGTTATCATTTTATGCTATGTGTTTTGTTTGTAAAGGCAGATTTATTAGCCTTACTATATACTCTGATCAACCAAGGGGGCATCATCATATGTCGCTCTTGGTGTAATTGTAATAATTTTATTTTGCTAAACGTGGTTAACGTAATTTTGAGATTATGTAATGAACTTGAAATGTTTTGATTTGAATGTGGAAATATGTTTTCTTTGAATTGCAAAATTTTTCCATATCTCTGTGATCTGTGTATCGATGTATCTAGCACCGTTGTATTTGGTCGTCGAATATTAATAAATATGGATGACTGTAGCATCCGTAGCCGTTAGTTTTGGGCCTCCCAGTAGGGGGTTTACAAGTTGGTATCAAAGCATAGGTTTATGAAACTTTAAAAGAAATGTTAAATCTAAAATCTTTTTTTGAAACATAATCTAATGAATTTGAAAATAAGATCGGGGTTTGGGTTAACGCTATAGTAACGTACTTGTATTTGATATATAGGTATATGTCTATGTACGTATTCCTCTCTCTCTTAGAATGTTCTTCTGTATCTTACTAAGCCTCGTATGTAGATATACGAGAAAGAAGATATGGAGGCAGGAAATGTAAGAGGAAATCTAGGTGGAAGAAGCATCAATACTAATGGAAATGCTCGACCTAATACTCGGAGAAACCAAGGTCGACGGGCTAATGCTAATCAAAATGCTGAGGCCAATATAGGTGTTAGAAATCCGTTAGTAGATGTGGGGATGGTATATCAGTTGTTGGATAATATTTTACAAGCAGGAGCTGCTGGTAATGTTGGAGGAGTTAATCCTGTAGTTCCGGTTGGATATAACTATGCTAAGCTGAGCCGAGACTATATCAGTCTTGATGGGAAGTCGTTTCTTGGATCAGAGGATGCCATCGAAGTAGAGAATTGGATTTTGAATTGTGAAAGGATTTTTACAGACTTAGGCTTGAATGATGGTGAGAAGAGAAGGCTGGCCTTTAGACAATTGCAAGGGTTAGCGCTTCATTGGTGGAACAGTGTGACGACAGGAGTGCCGGAAGAAGAGTTGACGTGGGCTGTTTTCAGGAGGAGGTTCGAGCAGAGGTTCTTATCTGAGGTTGCCAAGTCGGCATTGATGAGGAAGTTCATGGAACTTGTCTAAGGACAAATGTCTGTGATCGAGTATGCTGCCAAGTTTGATGAGCTATCTCGATATGGTTATGCTTTGGTTAACACTAATGTCAGAAGGAATGAGAGATTCATTAAGGTTTGAGGCCAGAGCTAGGCAGGATGGCTATGACCCATATTAGAGAACCTTATCATGTGATGGTGGAGATGACCGTTCACCATGAGGAAATGCTTGTTGTTTCAGCTAGGGAGAAGCCAGTTGAGTCCCAGGTTTCTTAAGGAAGGAAAAGGAAATTCATTAAGAAGAAAGGAGCCTAGAAAAGGGAGGCCGCTAAGAAGGCGAAGACTGATTTGGTGTGTTATAAGTGTGATAAGAAGGGCCATTATGCCCACGAGTGAAGAACTGGTAAAGAAAAGAAGCCCGCGAAGAAGAAGAATGTGAAATGCTTCAACTGTGACCAAGTTGGGCATTATAAGAACCAGTGTCCAGAGCCTGTTTGTACCAAAAATGGGCACAACACTCTTCGGGAGTTGTTTGAAGAGATAAAATGAAGATTATAAATGTAAAACAGAGATTATCTAACAAAAACTCCAACAAACAGGAATGTAAAGTGCACAGACAAGCAGTTTAGAGTGGTTCGGCGTATAGCCTACGTCCACTATGAAGCTTTGATGATTTTATTGATTCTCTTTCAATGATTACAAGCGTTTACAGCAATGAACAGCGGATTACAGTTTAGAATTCGAAATTGACAGCAAAAGTAGGATGCAAATCTCAATCCGGCAGAGTCTGGACGCTTCAGAGAAAAAAGATCCTTTTTCCGTTGATTCTGGGGCTCTATTTATAGGCGTAGGAGGCTTGGATTTCGCTCAAACTCCGGGAGACTTGGCCTGACACGTGAGGGGACCCCTTCGACCACTTCCAGAGAGTTTCAAGTCAATCTGTGATCGATACGAAATCATTTCGTATCGATCAAGACTACTTCCAATTGAGCTCAAAATTGGTGGAGATGTTCCTTGGTATGTGTGCAACCTTCAGTTAAAATTTCATGGTGTTTGGATCAGTGGATTGAGAGATATCATCGATACGAGACGATGTTCTTCGCTAGGCTGTCTATTTCGAATCCATTTCTCTGAGCTAGGGGCTTCGAATCGATGGTATCACGCGCCTCTGTGAAGACGTGGAACGCACGCTTCGCCTCGATCCGGTCTTTTCTCCGAGTCGACCGTGTCGACTCTATATATCTCGGCGCATTCGCATCGAGGGATGATGTAACGCGCGCGCTTCGTCTCGATCCGGTATTTGCTCCGTGTTGACTGCTTCGACTCCATGTATCTCGTTCCGTTTCCTTCGAGATATGACACGTTATCCAAGCCAGTTGACCTGATGGATTCGAGTAGGACTTCATCCATGGATACGAAGCAAACACTGGCTGATGGACACGAAGTAGACACTGGATGATGGATACGAAGCAAACACTGGCTGATGGATACGAAGTAGACACTGGATGATGGATACGAAGCAAACACTGGCTGATGGATACGAAGTAGACATCAAGTGACCGTTACAAACCAGGTGACTTATTGATGGATACGAACAAGTCTTTCCGGCTGAAGGTTCTATCGATACGAAGCTCATGACTATGTGGACTTAATCGTTCTGATGGGCATGAGATCGATGGATGCAAAAACGAGGACCACCGATGGATACGAAATCCATCGATACGAACTGCTGCTTATTGATGGATACGAAAATGTGCTCTTCCCTTTGCCTTGCATCCATCATAACTTGAGCATATGAACTCGGATCGATCTGAAACTTGGAGCGTTGGTTTGCTTTATTTTTCCCGATCATGTCCCATCGATTGGGGCTTGATCCGGACTTGGTCAAAATTCAACGATATCCATGACAAACGACATTTGGAACCCAACTCCTTGGTGTCCTGGCCTTGCCAAAAGGCGGGATAACATTTGCCCCCCAAAGTACGTCTTGTGAAAACATGACGTGCTTTGAAAAGCTGCAGGTCTTCTTTGAATAACTTTGGAAGTCGTACCCTTTAGCCATTCTCTTGTATCGATGTGGGTTGACTTGATGGATACGAAAATGATCATTCGTATCGATGGTCACAAATCGCGGTGAATTCTGATTCGAATTGGTGATATCTGGTGGATACGAAATGGATGTTCGTATCGATAGATTCTGATGGATACGAAAGTGACGCTCGTATTAACAGGTCTGCTCTGTTTCGAATCGATGGCTCATAATTTGGATGTTTCGAAACGATGGTGTCTGGTGAACATTTCGCCTTGATGGCTGCACAGCTTGATGGATTCGAAGAGAGCGTTTGCATCGACCCATCGTATTCGTGTGGCCTCCCTGTGCGCTCCGAACCGATAAAGCCTGGTGGGTTCGAAACGAGTGCGCCGTCTGACTGGTTGCGACCGGTCAGATTGACTGGGAGTCGAATCGACTCGGTTCCGTTCTAGGCTTCATATAAATACCAGGGACTTGGCTCGATTTCACTTTTTTACCTTTCACTTTTACTGTTGCCTTCTGCATTTTCGTATCGATTCACGAATTTAGAAAGAGATAACAGTTCTGCACTTTCGACTCTATCAGCCTCAATCCACCAGATCTTGAAATCTCAATCTTAAACTAGGTAATCCACCACGAATCTAAATGACGAAACTGTCTTCGATCCGCTCTTTCTTCGTCAATCAACCACTCTGGCAGTTGATAAAACCAGATCTGGTTCGAAGTCCAGATGGCCATGGCGGCGCTCTGGTAGATTGGAGAAGAAAGAGTGGAGAAGGCATAAGCGAATCGATCTAGAGGCCGTGTTCGAATCGACAAAGACAGAGATATCTTTTCTTAGATCCCGTATCGATTCCTGGGATAAGTCAATGGGGGAGATCCAGTTCGCATCGATGGATGTGATGGTGGATCGTATCGACACGAAACGATCAATACGAAAAACTAAAAAATGTATCTTAGTTTCAGATCGATACGAACCTTGCCTTCGCGATCGATGTTTAGCTAAGGCCTGTTCTGATCGATACGAACCAGACAACCAGGGATCGATGCGAAGTACTCTGATCTTCGATGGATTCGAACTTGACTCCTGATCATCGATTCGAAGCGCGCTCACGGGCATCGATTCGAACCGGTATCATGATGGATTCGAACGAGCCTCTTTTGATCGATTCGAACTTCCCATTATGGATGCGAAATCTCGACATTCTTCAGCATAACTCCGATGAGCTTCATTCTTGCATAACTGGCCTTGATAATTAAATTGCATATTTGACTACCTCTCGAAGCTCGTCGATGGAACTGCCGTTTAACAGAAAAATACAACGAACTCTTTAATCTTGAATCGATCGCTATCACCTAAATAGCGTGGTCGTGACGGTCAGCGATGACGGTCATGCCCGTCTGACTTCCAGAATTTAGTCGCTTGCATGTTTTCTTTAACTCTGCAGAATTTGCTCAAGTCACGCACAACACTTGCACTACACAATACATTCATGCACTTTACACTGGGGAATGCACGGGCTTTTTGTCATCTAATGATGGTTTCTCGTGAGTTAGCTAGTGATGGAACCGTCAAGTTCGCAGCAGCAAGAAACTCAGAACCCTATTCTTCCCAGACTTGAGATTTCGGTCATCGAGACCGAAGCTATTGGTCCAGCTCCGGATGAGTTGCCCGATGCGTCCTTCATTAACAGTCCACCTGATTCTGTCCCGTCCAATATCTCTGAAGACATGCTAGGGAGAATATGCTTAAGGCATGGCTTATCTTTGGATGAGGTACTGTTGCCTGGACCGGATGACAGGCCACATAATCCTCCGGAGGGGTATACTGCTTTTAATCGGCATGCGTGCGCAGCCGGCACACTTCCCCCGTTCAATGATTACATAAGAGAAGTGTTGGCTTATCTGGACATCGCTCCGTCTCAATTGCATCCAAACGGATATGCCTCACTCAACAGCTTGTTCATTGTATTCATGGAGTACCTCCATCGTCCTCCCCGTATGACTGACATAAGATACTTGTTTAATTTCAAGAGTCGGACTGACAGCCCATCTTACACGTTCTTGGAGTCTGTAAGGAACTGCCAAGTTGTCGCGGGGTCGTGGACTAGGCTAAGCTACTTTAAGTCGGAGTGGTTCTATGTCCGATATCCTCCGGGGTTTGCCAGAAGATGGCTGTTCAGACGTGAGTATTGTCTTTTTTCCCAAGTAATTGACAGGGCAATTTTCGGAGTGAAATTAAACTTACGTCTCCTTCTCTTTTTCTTTCAGCTATCATCCAGCGGCCTGAGGGTGGCTACTATAAAGAGATAGTTCGGGTCCTCCAAGAGATTCCTAGCGAAGAAAGGAATATTGAACTGTTATTGACAGATCGGAATCTCAGAGTTCTTGGGCTGATCGGCCGGAGGCAGAGCATAAGACTCGATGGTGCACTAAAGACCGTCTCCAGGAAAAAGGTCAAGCGGATGAAGCCCAGGGTTGTGATAATTGAGGAACCTGATTCCGAGAAAACTCATATTGACGAGGAACCGTTGGTCGGACCTGCTAATGCAACCCCGGAATCCGATGCCAAGAGGAAAGGTAAAGCAGTGGCCTCGAAACAGCCTAAGTCCGGGAGGCGGAAGTCTATGGTTTTGCACCGTCCTTTGCCAGGAGTTAAGATTACGGAAGCATCCTCCCTGCAAGCTGAAGATCAATTCGAAGGGCCTGCTGACCCTCCAGTCCCGGACATCGAGCCGGAGCAACACGACGTTGGATCGGGTGGACCGCGACATATCGTCGATGTCAGCGAGTCTGATCCTGCCAGTGCGATTGACACTTCTGGTTGGTCCGGGGGGTTACACATTCACACACTCTTCACGGCACAACACACTTTTCTAACCGTAAACAACACATCGCAAACGGTTACTGATTCTCCGTGGTTTTCTTTTCAGGTACGATGTCTGGGCAAGGTTCTGTGCTTGGTAGTTTGCGCAATAAGCGCCGTTATCGTGAGCCACGCAGGAGAGAGGGCGAGAGGGATTACGACTCAGGACACTCTGGCCAGGAGAAGTCTGACAGAGATAGGGGATACGTTCGCCGATCCCGATCTCGCTCTCCTCCCCCCAGGACCTCTGCACCTCCTACGGCCGCGGTTACTTGTCCTCCTGAGACTTCACGGCCTAGGCCGCCTTCTCAAGCGTTGAGGTCCGATCCTCCGCGCAGGACTGAAATAGCCACCTCTTCGGCTACTGTACCGGTCCCGACCGAGGCGTCTAGTGAAGGAGCGCTTAAACTGGCACAGATGAGGAAGGAATTTCCCGACATCTGTTTTGATGGTTATGTCTTCCCTCCGCACTTGAAGAGAATTCCGCCAACCACGGAAACCACTATCCATGATTATGTTGCGGACATCTTTTTCCAGTACAGGGAACGGGGACGGGCCACGAGGAAGGCGTCTAAAGTGGCATTCGAGCGGGGCGTCACCATTGAGAAGCTCGAAAAGGAGCTGGGTCGCAACGACCAAATCATAAAAGCGCTCAACTCGGAGGCTGAGTCTTCCCGTAAATCCGAGATGGAGGCTCTAAAGAAGGTTGATGAAGTGAACGCGGTCATGACCAGGATGAAGCAAGAGCATTATACCGCCATCGAGGACATGGGTCACAGGAACACTTCTATTACCGCCGAGAGGGATGCCGCTCTCAAGGAGCTTAATGAGCTGAAATCAAAGTTTTCAGAGATGGCGAAGGAAAAAGACGCAGCTAATGTCTCTGCGCAGGAGGCCTGTGATCAGGCGGTGACGCTTCGTAAGGAGAAGGAAGCGGCTATATAACAAGCCCGTGAGGCTGAGGCTGGGGTTGATGAGAAAGTACGGCAGGCGGAGGCCAGGATTGAGGCCGAGGTGGAAGAGCTACTCGTCACCTATAATGCCAATGTGTTAAGGCATCGAGATCTGACATGGCTTGACGATTATCCCACGCATCTCTATAACGCCTGGAACCTACTAGTTGACGAGGAGAAGTCTGGCACCCTGATGAAGCCCTTGATGAATTCGAGCTGGAGAACCGCATCCTTAATGATTACGAAAAGAAGGTTCTCCATGACTCCATGATTTCCCACGACAAGGCGAGGCTTGGTGCCCAAATCCAGGAAGTCGGAGAGAGCTCTGGTGCAGAATACCATGTTATGAGTTCTGAGATAGTTGTGTCATCTCAGTCTGAGCCAACTCCGATGATCTATCCCCAGCCTATTCCGGCATACGATCCAGATCAACCGCATTTATCTCCTATTAAGGAACATCCTTCTGAAGTTGTTCAGACGACCTCGAGCCAGACCGAGGAAGGTACTCTGAACTAACTTCTTGTATATTTGGATTGAAGAATCTGTGATGAAATGTTGTTAATGACGTGTCCTTTTCCTTTGATCAGTGACAGGAGTTGCACCAGCCGCGCCCCTTACCACCCAAGAATCAGGTCAAGCGCCAGGAGCCATCATCTCTGAGGCGACATCCGTCGCAGCAATGGCACCAGTTGGAGTGACGCAGGGGAGCTCACTTTCTTTCGATGAGCAGATGATAAACGAGCTCCTTGGCCGCCAAAGTGATCCTTTTGCGGACTTGCCATTCGGCTTGGGTGGATTCACGGCTACTTCTGACACCCCGTCTCAGACTACTACGGCTCCTAGCGAAGCTAGGGCACGGCGGGAAGCGGCGATGTTGGCCGAGATTAATGCCGAGATGGCGGCCGCGGCGCACGGCGGTGAAGTAGATGGCGGAGCAGCAGCACAGTGCCCTACTCCTCTTATGACTGTGTCTCCTGGGGGCACACTTACTGATACTAATGTGCCAGCCCCTCCTCCGGCTGCGGAGTCTGTTCCTCCCACTCCTCCCGCGGGAAGCATCCCTATAGAGTCCAGCTCAGATGAGGACGTTGACATTATGCCTTCACCCGAAGGGAGCTTGCCTAAGGAGAAAGGCTCCAAGCGAAAGGGTACTGGTGGCTCCAGTAGCTCCTCGAGGAAGAAGAAGCTGAGGAAGCAGAAGGATTAGATATTCTTTTCATAGGCAGTTAGGGACTTTTGTTATTTTTTCTGCTTTTCCCTTTTGTAGGCCGTGTTTAGATGCAGGTTCGGCCCCTGCTAGCAGGAATATTTTGGAAAAAACTCATGTATGAACCATTGTTCTTGAGTTAGTTGGAATAAAATTTTGTTTTCTAGCTTCAGCTTGTGTTCCTTTCTATGCTTGAATATTGCAGTGTTCGGACTTTGGTCCAGTGTACTTGCATTATCTGATTGCTTCAAGAATAGCTCATTTTACTTGTTAAGTATGGAAATCTCGGACTTGAGTTGTGATAGGGGATCGTATCGGAGCTGAGCATCGCATAGTTTCGAGTAATGACTAACATTTGCCTCTGCCCCCAGTTTCGGGGTCAAGTTGTGATGATCAGCTTGTGATGGCACCAAGCGAGGACCGAGTGGTCGAACTACGCTTGTTCTCTTATGAATCGTTCCATCCACACTCCGGGGATATGCGTCATCTCGTAAGCGGTTGTTCGCACTTTGGGAACGTGGAGTTGACCGTTTATACTCTGCATCGCACTCTGGGAGTGCGGAGTTGAATGTTTATACTCCATTTCGAACTCTGGGAATATGGAGTCAAATGTTTATACTCCGCTTCGCACTCTGGGAATGCGGAGTTAAATGTTTATACTCCGCTTCGCACTCTGGGAATATGGAGTTAAATGCTTATACTCCGCTTCGCACTTTGGGAATGCGGAGTTAAATGTTTATACTCCGCTTCGCACTTTGGGAATACGGAGTTGAATGTTTATACTCCGCTTCGCACTCTGGGAATGCGGAGTTGAATGTTTATACTCCACTTCGCACTCTGGGAATATGGAGTTTAAATGTTTATACTCCGCTTCGCACTCTGGGAATGCGGAGTTGAATGTTTATACTCCGCTTCGCACTCTGGGAATGAGTTGAATGTTTATACTCCACTTCGCACTCTGGGAATATGGAGTTTAATGTTTATACTCCGCTTCGCACTCTGGGAATGCGGAGTTGAAATGTTTATACTCCGCTTCGCACTCTGGGAATGCGGAGTTGAATGTTTATACTCCACTTCGCACTCTGGGAATATGGAGTTAATTGTAGGATTGTCGTGTGTCAACCCTATTAATATCGGTGTCATGGCTTGTCCCCGAGCTCGGGTTTCACCTAGTGAGTGGCCGGTCGTATCACAGCCACTCTCCATTTGAATAAGTCCCATTGCATGATGGGATTTAGCTCTTCGTGCATCGTGATGTTGCATATCGTACATAATGAATCACAGCTCTGGCTCGAAGAAGTGGCATTTTATTGCTGAAATAAGAAAATGCGGCAAAGTCAGTTGCCTTATTACAAAATTCAAATTTCGAAATGCAGAAACAAATTGCTAAATAGAATGAAATAAATAAAGCCTGTCATATGTAGTAGCGGCGGAGACTTTCGCTGTTCCAAGCCCTTGGTAAATCGAGACCGTCAACAGTCGACAGCTTGAATGTACCATCTCCGAGCTTTCGTGTAATTACATACGGTCCTCCCCAGTTCGGTTTCATGTGTGAAGGAACTGGGTAGATTCTCTTGAGCACGAGGTCGCCGAGTTCAAAGGTTCGAGGTCGAACTCTGGTGTTGTACAATCGGGCGGCCCGGCTTCGATACGCGGCTGCTCTCAAATCAGCCTCTTCCCGTTTTTCATCCAATAGATCCAAAGACTCGGCTAGGAGTGTAGCGTTTGTTTTTGGATCATAATAAGTCACGCGATGAGAGAGCACTTCTGTCTCGACCGGAATAACGGCCTCTGAGCCATAAGATAGGGAAAACGGAGTGTGTCCGGTCGCGGTTTTGTGGGTCGTTCGATAGGCCCATAACGCCATAGGAAGTTCATCGACCCACTTGCCCCCAGCCTTCTCCAATCGTTTCTTCAGGATCGATTTTATAACTTTGTTGACAGCTTCAACCTGTCCATTCGCTTGGGGGTGTGCGACAGCCGAGAACCTTTTGCGGATATGAAACCGTTGACAGAAATCCTTGAATTCCGCACTCTCGAATTGGGCTCCGTTATCAGTGATGATAGTATGCGGGAGTCCAAATCGACAAATGATGTTGCGGACCACGAAATTTATCACTTTCTTTGTCGTAATGGTTGCAAGGGCTTCGGCCTCAACCCACTTTGTGAAGTAATCAACGGCGACGATGGCGTATTTCGCACCGCCTTTTGCTAAAGGTAAAGCGCTGATGATGTCAATGCCCCACATTGCGAATGGCCAGGGACTGACCATTTGGGTTATTTCAGTTGGCGGAGCTCTCGGAATTCGGGCATGTATCTGGCATTTATCGCACTTCCGGGCATAGTTTGCCGCATCTTGGTTCACTGTCGGCCAGTAGTACCCATATCGGAGTATCTTCTTAGCGAGAGCTTGCCCTCCGGTATGATCGCCGCACTCTCCTTCGTGCATGTCATGTAACACTCGTTTGATTTCCTCGTGGGCGATACACCTGAGGAGAGGAACGGAGTAACCTCTCCTGTACATGACTCCGTTTTGGACGACGAACCGCGAAGCTTTTCGCTGAATTTGTCTCTTCTCATTTCTAGGTTCAGGCAGCACCCCATTCTCAATGTAATTCCGATACGGAGTCATCCAAGATTCTCTACTAAGAGCGGTTTCAAATACAGAGTTCATTTCTATCCGATCGATGCTCGGAGTGGCCAAAGTTTCGACGGGGACAAGTCCCATTTGTTGCGCTTCACCTGTGCTGGCTAACTTTGCCAGTGAATCGGCTTTCTGATTGCGCTCCCGAGGCACATAATAGATGGCATAATAATCAAACTGGTTTAGTATTTCCTGAACTCGTGCCAAGTAGGCGGCCAGTCTTCGGTCTCTTGCCTGGTATTCTCCTCGCACTTGGCATACCACTAACTGTGAATCGCAATAAATTTCTACAGCGATAATTCTCAAATCTCTGGCAAGCCTTAGGCCGGTTAGGAGGGCTTCATATTCGGCTTCATTATTAGTTGCACGAAAGTCGAATTTAAGAGCATAACATATGGATCGGCCCTCGGGAGTCTCAAGTACAACCCCAGCGCCCGAACACCGGTCATTTGACGCACCATCAGTATACAGCTTCTAGATGTATTCGGGGGATTCGCTGGTCTCGGGTAAGTCTTCTGGAACGGTGAATTCAGCTATGAAATCAGCCAAGATTTGTCCTTGAATGGCTCTCCGCGGAGCGTATGCGATATCAAATTGGCTTAACTCAATGTTCCACTTGAGTAACCTACCGGACGTCTCAGGTCGCGTGAGGACCTGTCGTAACGGCTGGTCGGTGTACACAGTAAGTGGATGAGCTTGGAAGTAAGGACGGAGCTTCCTTGAGGCAATGACCAAACAATAGGCCAGTTTCTCCAGCCTCGGATAATTTCTTTCAGCTCCTGTTAGTCGCTTACTAACATAGTAGACCGGGTTTTGCACTTTGTCTTCTTCCCGGACTAGAGCAGCACTGATCGCATGTTCTGATACTGCCAGGTAGAGATATAGTTGCTCGTGGTCAACCGGTTTTGATAAGATCGGAGGCGTGGAGAGATGTTGAACTAATGATCGGAACGCGCCTTCACACTCCGTGGTCCATTCAAAGTTTCGTTTGCCCTTCCGGATCAGGTCGAAGAAAGGAATGCATTTATCGGTGGACTTTGAAATGAACCTGCTTAATGCTGCGACCTTCCCGTTAAGACTCTGGACTTGTTTTATAGTTCTAGGGGTTTGCAAATTTCTAATACCCCAGATCTTCTCAGGATTCGCCTCTATTCCTCGAGCGTTGACAATGAACCCAAGGAATTTTCCGGATGCAACGCCAAAGTGACATTTGAGTGGGTTGAGCTTCATTCCGTACTCCCGGAGGATGCTGAATATTGAATTCAAATCTCTGACGTGATCGGTGGAGAATCGGGACTTCACCAGCATGTCATCCACGTAAACCTCCATGGTCTTCCCAATTTGATCAGCGAACATTCGGTTGACTAAGCGTTGGTATGTTGCTCCAGCGTTCTTTAGACCAAACGGCATGACTTTGTAACAATAGAGTCCCAGGTCGGTCACGAAGCTGGTATGTTCCTGATCAGGTAAATGCATGGGTATCTGATTGTAGCCGGAATAAGCGTCCATAAAGGATAGTAGTTCATGTCCGGCCGTCGAATCTACGAGCTGATCGATTCGTGGAAGTGGGAAGCTATCTTTTGGACAGGCCTTGTTTAGGTCAGAGTAATCAACACAGGTTCTCCACTTCCCGTTTGGTTTCCGAACTAGTACAGGGTTGGACACCCATTCTGGATACAAGGCATCTCGAATGAACCCATTCGATTGTAGTTTATCAACTTCCTCCTTAAGGGCTGCAGATCTCTCTGGATCCATACCGCGCCTTTTCTACTTTACTGGGACATGTCACGGATCTATATTCAGGGAGTGACTTGCAATGCTCGGCGAGATCCCGCACATGTCAGAGTGTGTCCAGGCGAAGACGTCGAGATTCGCCCGAAGAAATTCGACCAACTCCTGCTGTGTCTGCTTGTTTAGTTGGGACCCAACTTTCAGCATCTTTGAATCATCATCCTCACTGATTGGGACGTCCACAGTCAGTTCGGCTGGAGAAGCTTGACTCTCCGTTGATTCGTCTTTATCCTCGTTGTCCCTGGGGTCCAGGTCTTTCAGGAATTGGTCGTGGTGCCCGGGCCGAGGCCCAGGCATCAATTGTCAATTATCGATAGAACGGATGCAGAGAGATTCCTCTACGCCCTTTCCCTTCTCTTTACGTTGCGCCCTGCGCAGCTCAGCAACATAACAGGCCCTTCCCGAGGCCTGATCTCCTTGAACAACTCCAATCCCATGATCAGTGGGAAATTTCAAAGTCAGACACCATGGGGCGATCGCCGCCCTGTACTCAGCTAAGGCTGGTCGACCCAGAAACGCATTATATGGCGAGTCGATTTCTAGCACAACAAATTGTAACATTCGGACCCTCCGGCGTTCTCCAACGCCTAACTCGACTGGGAGTTCAGTTATTCCGATGGGTATCGTGGCATTTCCGTTGAAACCATGGATTCTGGATAAACATGGTTTCAAATCCTTTGTCTCCATCTTCATTAGATCGTAAGCCCGTTTAAGCAAGATGTTCACAGAGCTCCCACTGTCAACCAGGATCCTCTTCATCCAAGCAGGACCTACCTGGGCGGATATGACTAGTGGGTCAATTGTAGGGGCTTCGACTTTTTCGGCGTCTCGGCTCCTGAACACGATATCATCGGACATTATCTTTTGTTGCTTTGCCGGGGTTCCATCCTCGCAATTACTATAACACTCGAATTCCGCATGCCTGATAGAACTGGCATACGACTCCATTTCCCCCCAGCTTCTGTCTGCCGGATGGGGACCACCACTTATTGTGTTGATAACTAATCTCCCGCCCGCACGGGCGGGTTCCTCCTCTCTTTCCTGATTTTGCGAACGATTTTGATTCGAGGGGCCCGCTCCGCCAGACTGCGGCGCCCGTACAAACTGATCTAGCTTCCTCTCTCTAATCAGCTTCTCGATGAGGTCCTGTAAGTGCCGGCACTCATTGGTATTGTGTCCATAGCTTTCATGGAACCTACAGAATTTCCCTGTCTGAATCTGTCTCTCCGACGAGGGCTTCGGAGCAGGCTTCTTATACTGTACAGTGTTACAAGTCTGTAAGTATACGTTTTCCAATGACGTGTTTAGCGGCGTATAACTGTCAAACATCTGAGCTCTACGTCGTGGACCTCGGTTTTCGTCTCTCTTCTTATTCTGGCCATTGTTTCCTCTCTGCTGGGTTTGCTTGTTTTGTATATTCAGTTGAACTTTCCCGGAACTCTCACCGGACTGTTTAACTGCCACATTGCTCTGTATTCCCTCAATGCTGGGCCTCACATCGTCCTGCTTCCTAGACTGTTTTGCATCCTCCTGCCGTAGGAATTGAGCGGCCTTGGAGTAAAAACGGTCCAACGACGCGGGCGGTTTTCCAGCTAGCCAGTTTCCGAATTCAGAATCAGGATCAATCCCCTTGGTCAGAGCCATTAAGATTGAATTATCGTTGGGATTGGTGATCTCGACGCATGCTGCGTGGAACCTCTCCAGGTAACGCCTGAGTGTTTCTCCAGGAGCTTGAGTGACGCTGGACAAGGTGTTGACGTCTTTTGGCCTAGCAACATGCATCCGGAATTGCTCCATAAACTTCTTGGCCAATTGATCGAACGAAGAAATTGATCTAGGTGGTAGGCGGGTAAACCACATTGTCGCGATTCCTCCCAGAGAGATGGGGAAACTCCGACACTTCACTGCATCGTCGGCCCTTGCAGAGCTCATCGACCATTCATACTTCAGAATATGCTGGTTGGGGTCACTATTCCCTTCATACATCGGGAGAGTCGGCATTCTGAATCGCCTAGGGGGTTCGGCATGTAACACTTCGTCTGTGAAAGGGGTATGACTACGGGAAATCCCCCAGTCATCATTAGTGAGCCCCTGACTCTTGCGGATCATTTGACGTATCATGGTTGATATATCCGAAACGGGCAGATTCGGAGCGTGATGAGCTAAGGCGTGGTCGGGTTCCACGGTGCGAGTTGGGATCGGGCGCTGTCGACGATCCGTATCTCGCCTCCTTGGCTCAACGTCTTCTGGGACATAAGGTTCAGGAGTATGTCCTCGTTGTTGATTGATCGGCTCTGATTGATTTCGGGTATCGACCCTTGTCTCTGCTGCGGCGGTTGTGGCGCGGTTATCCGTGGTGTACTGTGGGGCAGTACCTCCTCGTGTTGAGGGACCGGTTTGGAAACTGGTCGACGGTCCTACCCTCAGTTGCCCAACAGTTAAGGCGGGCTGATATTCAGCAGCTTGAGCGCGACTCCCCTCTAGTCGAGGACGGGTAGTTCGGTGGTGATAATCAGATGAAGCTGAGCTTTCGGTAGATGCTCTGGAGGCATCATCTCTCCTGGACCTTCTGTGCCCCCGGCGATTAAGCTGGTTGGTCAGCTCGATATTGGCGCGTAACTGTTCTGCCAACTGCTGACGGCTTTGGGTCAGCTCCTGGAGCAATACTTGAAACTCCTGTCGGGTGACTAGCCCCGTTGAGTCTGAATGAGTGGCATTGTCTTGATTGGAAGAAGGCGGCTGTGTGGGATTCTGCCTATCTCTGCCTTCTTGCTCTGCAGCGGTAGCGCCAGTTCTTGTGCTGACCATTCTCGGTTGTGGAGTCCTTTCCAAGATTTTGAGCAAATCTGAATAGAATGGAAGGATTCCGGACTGGATATCTGGATCTTCCTCTTGGATTTGTGCAATCCGGTATCGACGGCAGATCCAATGAGCAGGAGAAAAAGCTGGTTTTCTCAGTGAAAGCACCAAAGTGTTTGTACCAAAAATGGGCACAACACTCTTCGAGAGTTGTTTGAAGAGATAAAATGAAGATTATAAATGTAAAACAGAGATTATCTAACAAAAACTCCAACAAACAGGAATGTAAAGTGCACAGACAAGCAGTTTAGAGTGGTTCGGCGTATAACCTACGTCCACTATGAAGCTTTGATGATTTTATTGATTCTCTTTCAATGATTACAAGCGTTTACAGCAATGAACAGCGGATTACAGTTTAGAATTCGAAATTGACAGCAAAAGTAGGATGCAAATCTCAATCCGGCAGAGTCTGCACGCTTCAGAGAAAAAAGATCCTTTTTCCGTTGATTCTGGGGCTCTATTTATAGGCGTAGGAGGCTTGGATTTCGCTCAAACTCCGGGAGACTTGGCCTGACATGTGAGGGGACCCCTTCGACCACTTCCAGAGAGTTTCAAGTCAATCTGTGATCGATACGAAATCATTTCGTATCGATCAAGACTACTTCCAATTGAGCTCAAAATTGGTGGAGATGTTCCTTGGTATGTGTGCAACCTTCAGTTAAAATTTCATGGTGTTTGGATCAGTGGATTGAGAGATATCATCGATACGAGACGATGTTCTTCGCTAGGCTGTCTGGTTCGAATCCATTTCTCTGAGCTGGGGGCTTCGAATCGATGGTATCACGCGCCTCTGTGAAGACGTGGAACGCACGCTTCGCCTCGATTCGGTCTTTTCTCCGAGTCGACCGTGTCGACTCCATATATCTCGGCGCATTCGCATCGAGGGATGACGTAACGCGCGCGCTTCGTCTCGATCCGGTATTTGCTCCGTGTTGACTGCTTCGACTCCATGTATCTCGTTCCGTTTCCTTCGAGATATGACACGTTATCCAAGCCAGTTGACCTGATGGATTCGAGTAGGACTTCATCCATGGATACGAAGCAAACACTGGCTGATGGACACGAAGTAGACACTGGATGATGGATACGAAGCAAACACTGGCTGATGGATACGAAGTAGACACTGGATGATGGATACGAAGCAAACACTGGCTGATGGATACGAAGTAGACATCAAGTGACCGTTACAAACCAGGTGACTTATTGATGGATACGAACAAGTCTTTCCGGCTGAAGGTTCTATCGATACGAAGCACATGACTATGTGGACTTAATCGTTCTGATGGGCATGAGATCGATGGATGCGAAAACGAGGACCACCGATGGATACGAAATCCATCGATACGAACTGCTGCTTATTGATGGATACAAAAATGTGCTCTTCCCTTTGCCTTGCATCCATCATAACTTGAGCATATGAACTCGGATCGATCTGAAACTTGGAGCGTTGGTTTGCTTTATTTTTCCCGATCATGTCCCATCGATTGGGGCTTGATCCGGACTTGGTCAAAATTCAACGATATCCATGACAAATGACATTTGGAACCCAACTCCTTGGTGTCCTGGCCTTGCCAAAAGGCGGGATAACAGAGCCAGTCAGGGTGGACGAGGGAAGGTGTTTGTTATTGGATCACCATCTTCTTCTAAACCCACCGCATCAGAAAAAGGAAAGACTGTGATGGAAGGTACGTTTTTGATTCAGAATATACCAGCTAGGGTACTTTTTGATACCGGTGCATCACATTCATTTATATCTCGGTATTTGGTTGATGGATTATGTATAGAACCCACATACCTTGTTACTTCCTTAAGGGTTAAAAATCCAATAGAAGGGTGTGCAACTCTTGGGATGAAATGTGACCAGTTAGAACTTGACTTATTAGGTCATAAGTTTGCATGCAGTTTGTATGTTTATGATTTCGTAGATTTTGGGATCATCTTAGGTATGGATTGGTTGGGTAAGTATGAAGCTAGGATATTTTGCCAAGATCGGGAAATATCATTGAGACACCTTGATAATCATAATCGAAATCATTTTCTCAGTGGAGAATTCCCGTAGGAATGCTGTGCTATGTTGAGTACCATGGAGGTTGGAGAAGAGCTTAGCCAGGTTCATGTGGCTAGAGAGTTTGCAGATGTATTTGAGCCGGTCACTGGATCACCCCTAAAACGAGCCATTGAGTTTCGGATAGACCTTGTACCAGGAGCTGAACTTGTCAATAGACCACCTATCATGATGACACCGACAAAGATGAAGGAATTGAAGGTGCAACTAGTGGATCTTGAGGGAAGGAATTTTATTAGACCAAGAAGTTCACCTTGGGGAGCATCTGCGGTGTTTGTGAAGAAACCAGATGGGTCATTAAGGATGTGCATCGACTATTGTAAGTTAAACGAAAGGACGATCAAAAATAGGCAACTTCTGACGAGGATTGATGGTCTATTTGATCAGTTGAGTGGAGCCAGAGTATTTTCCCAATTGGATTTGGTGATGGGGTTCCATCAGTTGAGAGAGGCGGAGGAAAGTATTCCTTTAACGGCATTTCAGACTAGGTATGGTTCGTATGAGTGGTTAGTAATGCCATTCGGATTGACGAATGTGCCTGCTTTCTTTGTTGATTTGATGAACCGGGTTTTCCGAGAGCACTTGGATAGGTTCGTGTCGGTATATTCATAGATGACATTTTAGTATACTCGAAAGATGAAAAGGAGCATGAGATTCATCTTAGAGTGGTGTTGGAGACGCTGAGGCAAAATCAGCTGAAGGCAAAATTTTCCAAGTGTCATTTCTGGAAGAGAGAAGTTAAGTTTCTTGGTCATGTGGTTTCAGAGGAAGGATTTTCAATTGATCCATTTAAGGTCGAGGCAGTCAATAATTGGAAGAGACCAAAGACGGTAACCGAGATCAGAATTTTTCTTGGACTTGTTGGCTATTACCGGAGATTTATCAAGGATTTCTCGCGGATAGCAGCGCCTTTGACTAAGTTGACTAGGAAGGATGTGAGGTTTGTTTGGTCCAACAAATGTGAAAAAGCATTCCTTAAGTTAAAACATTTGTTAACCAATGCGCCAGTATTAGTAGTTCCGGATGGTAACCAAGGGTTG
This sequence comes from Allium fistulosum, assembly GCA_030737815.1. Taxonomy (NCBI): domain Eukaryota; kingdom Viridiplantae; phylum Streptophyta; class Magnoliopsida; order Asparagales; family Amaryllidaceae; genus Allium; species Allium fistulosum. Next base: position 1,178,571,134 of record CM060902.1, read on the forward strand.
GTAGTATACACCGATGCATGTGGGACTGGATTTGGAGCAGTATTGATGCAGAAGGGCAAAGTTATCGCTTACGCATCTAGGAAGCTTAGACCGCATGAGGTAAGGTATCCTACTCATGACTTGGAGTTAGTTGCGGTGATTTTTGCCTTGAAGATTTGGAGGCATTATCTTTTGGGAGAGAGATTTGAGTTGTATACCGATCATAAGTCATTAAAGTATTTACTCTCTCAGAAGGAGTTGAATATGAGACTGCAGAGGTGGCTGGAGTTTTTGGCTGCTTATGATTTCGGTATAGAGTATACCCCTAGAAAAGGAAATAAGGTAGCAGATGCTCTCAGTAGAAAACATCGGAATGTGGTGTTAGCGATGTTGGCAGAATGGAAGGATCTAGAAGCTTTGGCCTTTTGTGGTGTGCAGTTGAGATCTACTGCTAGTTCTAGTCAGGGTACTGCCATGTTATCTTGTTTAGAAGTTTGACCAGTGCTGATTGAGAGGATAGCTTCTAAGCAGAGAGAAGATCCAGTTTTAGCCGAGAAGATTAGAAAGCTTGAGGAAGGATCAGAGATTGATGACCTAAAGGATTTTAGTCTTGACCAAAGAGGATGGTTGAGAAAGAAGGGACGACTGTACGTTCCGAATATAGAGAACTTAAGGAGAGAAGTTCTAGAGGAATGTCATCGATCGAAGTTTAAGATTCATCATGGAGGAACCAAGATGTATCAAGATATGAAGAGGAACTTTTATTGGGAAGGCATGAAGAGGGATGTTGACTTGTGGGTTAGGCAGTGTATAAACTGTCAACAAGTGAAAGCCGAACATTAGAAGCCAAGTGGGTTACTTCAACCTTTAGATATCCCAGTCTGGAAATGGGATTCAATATCGATGGATTTTATCGATGGGTTGCCAAGATCAAATAGAGGAAAAGAGAGTATATGGGTTATTGTGGACAAGTTGACCAAGAGTTCCCATTTCATTCCGGTAAAGTCAACAAGGATGGCATCTGTTTTGGTTAAGTTGTTTATGAGGAACATAGTTAGACTTCATGGTATTCCTAGTAGCATAGTTAGCGACAGAGATGCATTATTCACTAGCGAATTTTGGAGGAGTCTACAAGAGGTATTAGGTACCAAGCTCAAGATGAGTACAGCATATCACCCACAAATGGATGTGCAGACAGAGGGAGTCAATAAAGTACTCGAGGATTTATTGAGAGCTTGTGTGTTAGACTTTGGTGGATCTTGGAAAGATCACCTACATTTGATTGAGTTTTCCTATAATAATAGCTATCAGACTAGTATTGGAATGGCGCCTTTTGAAGCTTTGTATAGAAGGCCATGCAAATCGCCAGCATGTTGGTTGGAGACATGAGACAGATTGGTCTTAGGTCCAGATTTAGTTAGAGAGGCGTCAAAAAAGATTGAGTTAATTCGAGGACGGATGAAGGAAGCTCAATCCAGGCAAAAGAGTTATGTGGATAAGAGGCGTAAAGAACTAGAGTTCTCAGTGGGAGACGAGGTTTTCATAGAAGTATCACCGATGAAGGGTGTGGTACGATTTGGAAAATCGGGAAAGTTGGCCTCGAGGTACGTTGGTCTATTTTAAATTAGAGAAAGGATTGGAAAGCTCGCATCCAGAGTAGATTTGCCGAGCAGTTTGGCAGGTGTCCATAATATATTCCATGTGCCTCATCTTCGTAAGTATGTGCATGATTCAGAGGCTACTATTCCTCAGGTAGAGTTGGAGGACTTGGTAGGAAATCTGATTTGACTTTTGTTAGACAACCAGTTCGGGTTGTAGCGAGAGATGAGAAGAGGTTGAGAACCAAGACAGTCAAGTTGGTGAAAGTTCAGTGGAGCGACAACGAGAAAGAATATACTAGGGAGACAGAAGACAGGATTCGAGAAGCTTATCCTGATCTGTTTTGGCGATATGTCTATAGTAGATTTACATAGATTGGTTTCTAGGAGATGTTATAGATAATTGCTATGTTTGCTAATTAGTCCTTATTGAATTTTGAGGATGAAATTCTTTAAGGAGGTGAGCCTGTAACACCCCTAATTTTATTGGCATTATTCAGGAGATTTAATTAGAATAAATTAAATAGAATAACGTAGATAAGGGATTGAGGTTGATTAATAAATTAGGTGGTCGTGCTTATTTAAAATAAAATGAACTTGTATAAATGGTTAGGAAATTAAACATAAGGGCATTAGGGTAAATAACCATACTTCCCACTCTTATACTATTCTCATTAGGCCATACATGTTCATTCTATCAAAAAAAAAATTTATAATCGTGAGAAGCAAGGCCGACCATCAGGAAGAAAGAAGAGAAGATAAAAATCAACTTAAAGCTTAGGATTTAAGCTAGGGAAATCAATCTCAATGAAACTTCAATTTCCTTATCCAATCTAAGGTGAATAATAATTTCTACATCTCTATTTTGATTTTAACATCATATGGTTTCAGATTTAAAGATAAATCTGTTTTTATGATATGTTGAATGATGATATGGTTGACTTTGATTTATATATGTTTAAATAAGGTTTTTAAAAGGGATATACACGGTTTTAGGGTAAAACCGAGATGTAATGATTTTTAAATGTCATGGGAAAATTTTATGTTATAAAAAACATGATTCTAGAGATGGGTTCCAATTTTCATAATTTTCTGAATTTATGTGGAATTTATATTAACTTTCTAGTGAAGAAAATGATTTATTGAGTTATAAATTATTTACGGCTAAAATAATAATTATTTGGGTTTGAAATTTTTATATGTCGAAAAACATATTAAAATAGATTTTTTAGAATTTTCCCAGATTTTTTCTAAGTGATTTGATGACGAGGGAATTAGAGAAAAGGACAAACTTTGAAAAAAATATTAGGCTGAAGGACAGCAAATTTCATTTTTAGGTTGACGGACAAATGCTAGTTATAATTAGCATTATATTCAACTTTTACACTATACAAAATGCTAGTTATATCTAGCATTATATTCAGTTTTACACTGTACAAAATGCTAGTTATAACTAGCATTGTCTTTCAGCCTAAAAAACAAACTTGTTGTTTCAGCTTAAATTTTTTTCTAAGTTTGTCCTTGTACCTATTTTCCTATTTGATGAATATATAAAATTATTTAAGGCATTAGACTTAAATGTTTTATATATTTAATTAAGGAGAAGTGGCATTTTATAAAATAAAATTATTATTTAATTCTGAAATTAGTGGCAGCACTTTTCTGAAAACCAATGAGAATTTGACAAATAGTGGCAGGTTAGTTGAAAAGTTATCCTTTTAAGTTAAAAACAAAAAAATCATGCTTTTAGCATGTTTCAGCCATTTTAGGCATCAAACCTTCTGAGCCAGACCTTCCGACATAATCGAGAGGTTCATAGCTTTCGACAAGGTCAAACAAATGCATATGGTATCAAGTTACTTGGTACGTAATGAATTGGACAGAGTCGAAGGGTTCTAAGTCGAAAGGTTGGTTGTCAAAGAGGTTGAAGTGTGTTTGTTTAATAAACCAAAGATTGCCTGCTTTCCTTTCGAATAAGAGCTTTCGACTTGGTTGCTTCCGACCAGGTCAAATGTTTAAAATAAAGGTTTTAAACCTTTCGACCCAGTTGAAAGGTTACTGTTGTTTTATCACTATTGTGTTTGGAAACCTTTCGACACGGTCGAAAGGTTATTGCCGCTTTTGTTTTGTTTTGTTTTAAACCTTCCGACACAGTCGAAAGGTTATTGCCAGTTTTTCCAACCTTTCATAGTCATTGCTTTCGACAAAGTAGAAAGGTTTACTTGTTTTAAAACTAGCCACTTCTCTAATGCTTTCGAAAGGTATCAAAAGCTTTCGACTTAGATGATTTACCCTTTTTTTATAATTGAAGTATAACCCAAAGCTTTCGAAGGAGTTGTTTTAAAAGGTAGAGGCCTATTGTTTTAAACAATATGTTTTAAAGCTTTTGAAGTAGAGCTTTCGACAAAGTCGAAAGGTTTTCAAAGAAGGTTCTCTACATGTTTTAAATTGAACCCAGTGAGTTTTCGAAATGTTTTCTTTTCAATAGTTTTGCAAGGTTCTACTCTTATATATAGTAAAGCTTTATCAAGGTCGAAAGGTTTCGAAAAAGAGCTTTAAAGTATTAAAAAGGGCTGGAGCCTATTGTTTTTAAAAGCAAATGATTAAACCTTTCGATGAGATTGAAAGTGTAACCTTCCGACGTTGTCGAAAGGTTTGAAAACCCAAACTCTAAAAGAAAACCCACGGCTTATATAATGGAGTTTGTAATGGCTTTAAGTATGTAATTTTGAAGAATTATAGCCTTGATAAAAATATATGTTAAAAGGTGTTAACTATGTTTTATAATATGTATTTCAAAGTCCTTAAACCACAGGAGTGGTATTGTTAAATTGTTGTTTTACTTCTTCAAATAGGAGTATATTCACATGATAACCCATATTTGTATTTTGGGGGAAAAAGAGGTAGACGAACCAGTTAGGTTAACTCAATAGTGAATATAAATGGCTTAAACTCCTGAATGAGTAGAATTACATCCAAGGAGTCAGGGTGACCAAAAAATTAGGATGTCTAAACTTTGTAGTTATTGAAGGTGACCAAAAGGTTCATGTAAACACATGAAAACTATGATTAAGTAGTTATTGGTGTAAACTAAAAGTTTCATAGTAAACCCATGAAAACTATGATTAAATAGTTATTGGAGGAAACCGACAGGTTCATAGTTAACCCATGAAAACTATGTATTAAGGACTGTTGGCGGGGGCTAATTGGTTTGTAGTAAACCCATGAAAACTATATCCGGATTAAGAATTGACATCGGTCAATAGGTTCCTAGTAAACCCATGAAAACTAGGATAAGAAAGTGGCTAATGAAAGTATCAGTAGGTTCCTAGTCAACCCATGAAAACTAGGATGTGAAGTGAGTTACTGGATAAATCCATAGGTTCCTAATAAACCCATGAAAACTAGGATAAGGTGATTAATTATTGGAAGGACTAATCAGTTCAGGCGGACCCATGAATTGATTAAGTTAACTGGTAGGAGCCTATAGGTTCTTAGTGATCCCATGAAAACTATGATTAGGATAGGGTGACTATTAGTTATAACAAGGTTATTCGTAAACCCATGAAAACTAAAAGCTTAATAGTGGCCCTAGAAACTATAATTATGACAGGGTGTCAGATTAAATTAGAAATGGGAAATCCTAATTATTTTCAAGTATGCATATCATCATAATGTTGTGAAATACTATGTTTTTAACCATTGTGGATGCAAGAGCACAGTATGTGGATTTATAAGGTTTTAGGATACTAGTGAGGGGAAAACCCATTCCACTATGCGGAGTGGTCTCACTAGATATCTATTTGGTTTGAGATGATAGACTATTATTCACACCAGGGTTTATGTCTTACTCGAAGTTTTTGTTTTCCCCTTAAACTCTCGGGTACTCAATTGTTTTTGAGTAGTTTGAGGTTTAGGGTTTTCAGGTTGTCTTCTTAGACGAATAGAGCTTCTGGAGGCGTGTAGGGGACAGTTAGTTATTTAGAGTTATCTTTTTCCGCTGTGTGTTTTATTTGTAAAGGCAGATTTATTAGCCCTACTATATACTCTGATCAACCAAGGGGGCATCTTCATATGTCGCTCTTGGCCTAATTGTAATAATTATATTTTGCCGAACGTGGTTAACGTAATTTTGGGATTATTTAATGAACTTGAAATGTTTTGATTTGAATGTGGAAACATGTTTTCTTTGAATTGCAAAATTTTTTCATATTTCTGTGATTTGTGTATCAATGTATCTTGCACCGCCGTATTCGGTCGTCGAAGATTAATAACTATGGATGACTACAACATATGTGGCCATTAGTTTTGGGCCTCCAAGTAGGGGGATGTTACAGAGGGATCGGCCCTCTTCCCTTAATAGGGATCGGTTGAAATCAGAAGGCAATTCATATTGAAGAAAAAATCAAACAATAACTCAAGTTCTACTAATCCAACTAGCATGAAAGTTGAAGGCTAAGCATGTTCCAACATGGGGAAGCTACTTTAGGGATCGCACCCCTAAATTCCCCCAAAATAGAGATTGGTAACGATCCTTATTCTTTGGGATTTGGGCCATGCGATCCCTCTTATGGGTCCATATGGTTCAGGTGGTCCTTTTCCCGAATTTTCCGAGAGATATTTTGCAATCTTCATCTATAAATACAGGCTTGGTTTTTCATTTTAAGAGAATTTTTACGTTGCTGGTTATTTTGTACCCTATTGTAACTAAGGATTTGTCATCTGATCCCTATTGTACTCAGATTACAAGTGATTAATAAAGCTTCCTATTCAAAGTGGATGTAGGCAAACAAAGCCAAACCACTATAAATCGCTGTGTTCATATTATTGCTTTGATTTGCAGCTATTTCATTACTTTTTTCCTCTGTTTTCATTTTATACTCTTCATTTGTTTCTCTTCAAAACTTCTATTGGGTGTTTATGCCAACTTTTGGTGCAGACATTTTGGTGTTTTCATTGAGAATCTTGATTCTCAGCTTATTTGGATCCCTTTGTTGCTACTAGATTGCATAAATCCTCAAAGGAGATCTATAATTATCTTCAATAAACATGCTTGTTCTATACAGATTTGCAAAAGTCTAAGTAAAGTTATCAACAATGGTTAGGAACATCAGATCTACTTCTCAGAATGCAGAAGGAAATGAGAACGCTAGCATCCAGCAAGGTGGCTCGAGCAATCAACCAGTGGATGTGAATGCTACCAATCCGGTTGATTTCCAAAATCCAGCTAATTCCATTATAAGAGCTGAATTTCTAGAATCTGATGAGAGAGCTAGTGGATGGCCGTCGACAATTGAATCGGCAGATTCAATCCAATATCGATCTAATGGACCAACTCAGTCAGCAACTACATGGGAAAGCTAGAAGGGACCCTACCCCTTACTCTACATCGGAGGGTTTTAGTTCATCGAACGAGTATCATAGATGCAGGCGTTGCAGAATTAATGGATATCATGCAGAAGCTTCAGGGCATCAGTAGGCAAACCTTCCTGGTTTGCCAAGATCGATCGGTGCTGACCCCTCCATAGGGATCGGTACTGATCCCTCCTCCAGAGGAGGGAACCTACCTATCCACGCTGGAGTCCAAGTTGGAGCTACTATGACTGATTTGGATGTTAGAGTTCAGATGGATGTCGCCAGTTGCTTCCTCGGAATGACGATGAAGTGAATGTACGTGATATACACCGAGAAGATGTTGAGCCAATAAGGTGTGGAATGGCCCGTAAACATCGATCGAACCATTCTTGTGAGGTGGATTTATTAGCTATTGTTAGATAGTTGGAAAAGGAAAGCCAAGGCTTAACTAATGATGATTAGGGGGTTTCGAGAAGCCATACCCTGTTCACTAATAATATCTTATATGCCGAGTATCCAAGAAGGTTCAGTATGCCATCGATGCCTGCCTATGAGGGAAAAATCAACCCCAGGCAGCATATCATGAGATATGAATGGCTGATGGATTCTGCACAAATAGATGATGCAACGATGTGGTTTACGAGATTAACCCCGCAGTCGATCTTTAGGTTTGTCAATTTAGCAATAAAGTTTATGGAGCAGTTTCATATGCACGCAGCTTGCCCCAAAGACGTAATGTCCCTATCCATCATGATCCAAGCTTTGGGAGAATCGCAGAAAGATTATTTGGAGAGATTCCATACAGCTGTCACAGAAATCAATCATCTGAATGACCGTGCAATATTGATGGGGGTAATAAGAGGGATTGATCTAGAATCTGGTTTTGGCGATTGGTTAGCTGGCGAGCCACCTGCAACATTGGAATGCTTCTATGCAAAGATGGCATAGTATTTGAGGAAAGAGGAAGCCCGATGCTCTAGGAAGAAGGATGTTGTGGGGCAAAGTGGAAAGGGAATACAAAGTAATATTGCAGTGAAGCAGTCTGGTGATAGTTCTGGAAAAGTTCAAGTGAATGTCCAAAATAAACAAAATCAACAAAAGAAAGGTGGAGATAGGAGCCGAGAACAAAATAGGGATTCTGGAAGAGGAAAGCCTAGGATTCCGATGTATGATACCTACACACCACTGAATACATCTCTAGAGAATGTCTATTTATCTACCTGCAATACCATGTAGTATAGGAAGCTGCCTCCGAAAGAATCAATGGAGAAGCAGAAACAAACTGGAAATATTGTTGGTTTCACAAATGTTATGGTCATAACACAAATGAGTGCATGCATCTCCAGGATATTATCAAAAAACTATTTCGAGAGAGAAAGTTATAGTAGTTTGTAAAAGCCCCGCAGGATGGAGGGTAGAGGACATCCGACCCCAACCGAGGACAAGCACCGCACAGGGCTGAGGAGCTTGGGCAGACTGGTGGAAGATTAGTAATCAATAAAATAGTCAGAGGACTGCATCCAGCTGATAAAAGTTGGCATGAGATAGAGTGCTATGCTAGCGCGATCAAGCATGTGAATTTTGAATGTTGTTCGAGTATTGAAGATGGTGCTCCGGCAAAATAACAACGTACAATGATAGATCACATTGTGTTCAGAAATCGAGATGCAGATAAGGTGGAGGCACCGATGATCGACCCAATGGCCATTTCGGCCATGATCGGTCCCGCCTTAGTGAGGAGGAATTTGGTTGATTATGGAAGCTCTGTAAACATAATTTTCAAGAAAGCTTATGATCAGATGAGGATGGAAGCCAAGGACACGAAACCGTATAAAGCCCGCATTCATGGCTTTAATGGTGCTGCAACCGAAGCTGTAGGTTATGTTGAATTTCCCATGGAATTAGGAGAAGGTGACTGCAGGAGTGTGCGGATTTTGCCATTCGTTGTTTTGGATGTTGACTCTTCATACAATGATTTTCTAGGCCGACCGGCCCTAGCTTAATTCTGGGCGACTCTTGCCCCATGGTGTTTGACTTTAAAGTTCCCGACGGATAATGGTGTTGGAGTTCATGGTGATTAGGCGACCGAATGTGCCTGTTATGTAGTCGAATTGAGGGATGCTCAACGAAAGGAGAAAGATAAGGGTGTGGACAAGTCTCTCCGCACCCAAGTCACTGAAGATTGACAACCAGCACCTGAGCCTTGGCTCGGACGCCATAGTCGGTTCTATAGAGATCTAGATCTGAGGGATAATGAGGAGGAGCCTAAAGAGACCAAGGCTGCACCGGCTGAGCTGGCGATTGACATCACGGTTAGCCAGGACGACCCTCCCGGGTCCTAAAGATCGGATCACAGCTTAGTCCCCCAATGATGAAGGAACTTGCTAGTTTTCTCCAAGCGAATCTCGACATGTTAGCTTGGACTCACTCTGACATGTGTGGGATCTCGCCTGCCATTGTGAGCCATGCATTGAATATCGACCCAAGGCATGTCCCGGTGAAACAGAAAAGGTGTGTCATGGATCTAGAGAGATCTTCCACTCTTAAAGAGAAGGTTGATAGGCTCAAAGACAATGAGTTTATTTGTGATGCCCTCTAGCTTAAGTGGGTATCTAATCCTGTACTTGTGAAAAAGTGAATGGGAAATGGTGGACATGCATTGATTACTCGGATTTAAACAACGCGTGCCCAAAAGAGGGTTTTCCCTTTCCAAGGATCGAACAGCTAGTAGACTCAACCATAGAACACGAATTGCTATCTTTCATGGATGCGTACTCATGATATAACCAAATCCAGATGCACATTCCCGATCAAGAGCACACCAGCTTCATTACCGGCGTTGGATTGTATTGTTATGTGGTAATGCTGTTTGGATTAAAGAATTGTGGAGCAACATATCAACGCCTCGTCAACAGAATGTTTAAAGATCAGATCAGAAAGATGATGGAGGTATATGTGAATGATATGCTCATGAAGTCATGACGATCTAGCGACCATATTAAAGATTTGGCAAAAATGTTCGATATCCTCCGATATTACAAAATGATGATCAATCCTTTGAAGTGTTCTTTTTGCGTTGCATCAGGAAAGTTCTTGGGTTTCATCATCAATGCTCGTAGAATCAAAGCTAATCCCAAGAAGATCCAAACTATTTGCAACATCAAAGTGCCAAAGACCATCAAACAAGTACAGAGCCTGAACCGAAAAGTTGTCGCCTTAAGTCGATTTATTTCCAAAGCTACCGATAAATGCATTCCTTTCTTTGACTTGATTAGAAGAGGGAAAAGGAATTTTAAATGGACACAGGATTGTAAAGACGCATTCCAAGCTTTGGTGAACCACTTAGAGAGACCTCCCATCTTGTCAAAGCCGGTAGATCATGAGGACTTGTATATCTATTTAGCCTTCTCGGTACATGCTATAAGTGCCACACTGTTTCGGGGAGAGAATCGAATCCAGAGACCGGTCTATTATCTTAGCAAGAAATTAACAGGAGCTAAAAGGAACTATCCGAAGATAGAGAAATTGGCATACTGCTTGTTAATTGCCTCATGAAAGCTCTGCCCTATTTTCAGGCTCATCCTATCAATGTTTACACCGACCAGCAGTTACGACAGGTCCTACAGCGACCTGAGACGTCTAGAAGGTTGCTTAAGTGGAATATCGAACCGAGCCAATTCAACATCACTTATCTTCCTCGGAGGGCTATTTAGGGACAGGCACTGGCAGACTTTATAGCAGAATTTACTACACAGAATGATTTCCCAATAAGCGATGGAACCCCTACCATACAGTGGAAGTTGTATACGGATGGAGCATCCAATGATCGTTGTTCTGGAGCTGGAGTTGTGCTAGTAACTCAAGAAGATCGGTCAATATGCTATGCTTTAAAGCTTGATTTCCCTACAACAAAAAACGAAGCCGAGTATGAAGCTCTAATTGCTAGACTTAAATTCGCCAGAAAACTGGGAATAAAAGCTCTTGAATTCTTTTGTGACTCACAATTGGTAGTTTACCAAGTCAAGGAAGATTACCAGGCTAAAGGACAATGACTCACTCCATACCTTACCCGAGTCCAGGAGCTATTGACTAACTTTGAGTACTATGATATTACGACATTCTTCGAGATCCCCGACTCATTGGCAAAGTTTGCTAGCACCAAGGATGCACAACAAATAGGCCTGATCTCGGTCAAAGTACTAAACGCTTCGAGCATAAACCTGATGGAAATCAATCAAGTGCTAGAGACGGAGCCTGAGAAGGAGTTGTGAATGACTCTGATTAAAGACTATTTGCTACATGGAGTTTTTCCTGAACGGAGGAATGAAAAATGACAAGTCTTTCGCAAAGCTTCACGATGTATCATTCAGGAAGGAGTCATGTATAGAAATGGTTTTTCTATCATTCTTCTACTGTGTATCGCTCATGATGAAATAAAACGAGTCCTAAAGGAAGTTCATGAAAGGGAATGTGGCGATCACACTGGGGGGCAAACCCTAGCAAAGAAAATACTCCGTTACGGGTATTTTTGGCCGACTATCAATCGAGATGCTGCTAATTATGCAAAGCAATGCGACAAGTGCCAGATATATGCAAAAGTTCTAAGAGCTCCACTGTCGAAAATCACACAAATGGTCGGCCCATGGTCGTTTTCCATATGGGGCATAGAAATTATTGATACCTTACCGATCTCTAAAGGTGGTGCGAAGTACGCCATTGTCGCAGTTGATTAGTTTACCAAATGGGCTAAAGCAGAACCTTCATCCACAATCACGACAAAGAAAGTAATCAACTTCATCGTCCGGAACATCATCCGTCGTTTTGGTCTTCGACGAACTATTGTAGCTGATAATGAGGTTCAATTCGATAGTGCTAAATTCAAAGACTTCTGTCGTTGGCATCATATTGAAAATTGATTTGCGGCAGTTGTTCACCCTTAAGCAAATGGAAAAGTTGAAGCTGTGAACAAATCATAAAGTCCATTCTGAAGAAGCGTTTGGAAAAGGCTAGAGGCAAGTGGGTGGATGAACTCCCAATAGCGCTATGGGCTAATAGGACCACCCACAAGTCTGCAACTGACCATACTCCATTTGCCCCTGCTTACGGCTCTGAAGCCGTAATTTCTGTTGAACTTGAAGTTCCTTCTCATTGAGTGACCTACTATGATCCCAGAATGAATAGAGATCTCCTCTTGGAATCTCAAGACTTTATAGATGAGAAGCGCGAAGAAGCTGATTTGAGAGCAGATGCATAGCGACACTGAGTCGCCCGATACTACCACACTAAAGTCTAACCTGGAACCTTTGAAATCGACAATCTCGTCTTGAAGTGGGTTTTTCCTGCCTCGTCGCATATGAATCCTACTTGGAAAGGGCCATATGTCATTGAACGGAGACTCAGAGAGCGAACTTTCAAGCTAGCGACTATTGATGGCGTCACTCTCCCAAGAGCGTGGAATGGCGAGCATTTACGATGCTATTTCACTTAGTTTATTCGTTTTCATTCAGTTGTATTCAATTTTCGAATTTTCTTTGGCATTTGATTTTCTGAATATGTAATAAGACAAATTATGTCATTTCTTTTCATTTGGAAAATAAAGTTTGAAATTTCCTTTATATCTGTGATTGCTGTAACATTACATATTAGTTACGATACTCAACTAACTAATATTGATATGTCCAAGCAGGTACCCAAAGTTTGGAGCTAGCCGATTATATATGTTCATGATTGAACTGAACAAAATGAGAATGGTCCAACCGTCCATTTGACGATTCTCGTTTACAACTCGATGGACGAAGTACATGACGAGAACTAGATGTGACTTGACCATCCGATAACCAAATTAATCCCATCGAGTGATGGGATAGAAATGAATCAAAAGAGATCATGATACGACCAAACCGCTCGCTAAGTTAAACCTCGGACTTGGGGGTAAATCAATCAAGTAAGGAAAGTACGGTTTGACTATTTTTCGACAAAACTCTAAGTCCCTAGGGTCTGAACTGGAGTATAAACGCAAATCGAGAGCGATTCGGCCACAGTCGACTGACTCTTATCCCTAGAATGCGGATATGAGTATAAACAAATAGATGAGTGCAGTTCAATCACTCACTATTCCATAAACTTCGACCTGAAACTGACAGAAGAAGTATGAGCTCCCTAATGATAGAGTTTGACCATCCACCGTCTAACTTCGCTAACCCAAGACCGGGTGCAGGAGTATAATCGCTCAAACTGCTGAATCCGACCGCGTAACATAAGGGCTTGAGCCCCGTGTTTCGTACAACTCAGGGCCACAACCATATGGAGGCCTTGGGACAGAATTAACGGATTATCGTCTGAAACAATGAGCAACAAATTACAAGTACATTGAATAGAAAAGTAATAACTCGACTACTTAAATAAAAATTCAAATAAAAGTTCGACAAAAAACAAAGTACTTTTATTTACATAATAAACATTACAATTGTGTTACAAGTTTATTCAAAAACGGGGGCCGCACCTGCACAATCACGACCAACAAAAGAGAAAAACAGCTATACAAGCTATATACAAACTAAACCGGAGTCACGGCTATTTCCTCTGCCATTTTTCTCTTTTGGATTTTTTGGGAGTGGTGCTACCTGATCTTCCGCTTGTTCTTCGTTTCGATCCTTTGCCACCCTTGGCAGGAGAGCTCTCAGAGGTTGGAGGAAGTGCTTTGAGAACTGACATGCCGGGTGGAATGACTTGTGGTGGGACAGGACTTGGATCGTCAATGTTCACATCGACGAGTTTAGCCTCAGCTTTTTTCTTTAGCAACTCCTCTCTCTCGATGTGCTCTTTTAAGCTCAGTTCATCAGTATGCTCAATGGCGCTAGTAATCATAACGTCATCCGATTTATTTGGCAACGGCGGGTCTTCAGCTTTATCATCATCAAGTGCTCCAAAAACTTGAGCGTCAGGCCCTGGATTGTCCGAGGTCGTTAGAATCTTAGTAGATGCGATTATTGCTCCATGTCAGCACCGCTTCTTGGAGTTTGGCTGGGACTCGGAAGACCTGCAGATTCGCGGAAACAAGAAAATAAGCCCATGACTATTGGGCATGAAAAATGAAATCTCTCGAAAAGTGGAGAATAAAGTGGGATACCTACATCCGGCTGACTCTCAGTTGTCGCCAGAGTGCTTCCCTCTAGAATAGGAGTCAGCACCTTAGATTTATAACCGATTCCATCCAGATCATAGCTTAGATCCTGTCCCGGGCCGAGGGAAACTGACACTCCAACTGCTTGAGAAGAGGAGAGGCCCTTAGGATCGAACTCCGAAGACTCGGTAGTGTTTTTCCTTTTGCCGGAGGGTGCTAGGATGTCAAAGTATCGGAGTCTTGCAACGGCAAGATCTAAAGGTTCATTCCCGTAAAGAATCTCCCATACCAGCTTCTCTTCATCTAAATTGTCTTCACCGAGGGTTTTCTTTTTCATTTCAACAGTGTATTCCTAGGCCTCAACAAGTGATTCAAGGTAGCCCTCTCCAAGAAAACTCAGATCGCAATGGATAAGGACTTTAGCATTACATTCAATAATCAGAGGATCGAACATGTCCTTAATTTCATTTCGACCGGCTTCATCGGCATCTTCTAACTGGGGCTCGATTTATTCTCTAATCTCATAGCGGCCCGCTTCTCTTGCCTCTTCCTTGAGGACTTCAATTTGAGCGAGTTGCTCATCAAACTTAATTTTCAATCCCCGAGCTTCGACAACCTCTTCGCAATATCTTTGCGACTCCTCTTGAGCTTCGATTTTCTCTTCCCTCTTTTTTTAATGAGTTCTTCAAGCTCCTCAACGCGTCAGGACAAAATATTTTTCTCCTTATGAAGGTATCCTTTTTCAAAGCAAGCACACTGCTGCGGTTGAGGGCAGCATCCAATTCCTTTTTGTGGGTAGCTTCTAGACCACTCATTGCCTTAGATGTTTCTTTGGCACTTTTTCTACCTTGGTCAGCTTCACTGTCAACTCCGAGATCTCATTTTCTTTATGTTTAATTATATCTTTATCATGGATCGCCTCTAGCTTGAGACAATTGATTTCATGTTGTCT
This sequence comes from Allium fistulosum, assembly GCA_030737815.1. Lineage (NCBI taxonomy): Eukaryota > Viridiplantae > Streptophyta > Magnoliopsida > Asparagales > Amaryllidaceae > Allium > Allium fistulosum. The sequence continues at coordinate 1,178,586,141 of CM060902.1, forward strand.
CTCGATTGACACCTCAGAGATCTTTTCGACTAGGTATTAGAATGATTCGTACTGGACAAAAACATCATTGACGCATGCGAGGGAACTCACTTTAGTATTACCTCGGATTGTATGAATGGAAGAAAGGAACTTAAGCCCATCGAAGCAAATATTTGGGAAATTGACCTTAAGTTCGGCCAAATTTTCAGCCATGGAAGCCTCAGGTGCCGTAGTCGGCAAGGATGGATTAGAAGTGACGATTGGGCGTTTGATCGACCTACGATCACGGGACTGTCTGGCGCTAGATGAACCTGAATACTGCTCAGGTGGTACAGCAACTTAAGGACCATGAAAAGAAGTCTGATCGCCACTGTGTATAGGAAGATTAGGCTGGACTTCCTGATGAGATGACTGAGAGTGGGACATATGTTTAGAAAATGAAGATTCCCTCAAACGATGACTTCCTTCCCGACCGTCATCTCTCTCTACGCCTACCCGATTCTGAACCACGGCTGGATCCGTACTGCATCGAGGAGCCCTACAAATGATCGAAAGCACGGGATTGAGACATCACACCTGCAAACCAAACAAAAGTATATAAGTGACCATTGAACAAAATATAGATGAAAATTGTGCGGTGAAGTGTGCGTGATTGTAAGTGTCCTATTGTTCCCCCAACCCACCAATTGCTGCAACCTTGCTCACAAGAGTTTTCTCCCCTTTGCCGGTGGGAAGAATGCCATCACCACATCTGGTAGGAGAGTTGAGCCCTCCAATATTGATGTTAAGGAAGTCATAATGTCATCCGGGATTGGAAGGTTTGAGAACCCTTCCACCGAGCTTTCTAAATGTTGGGAGGAAGACTCTTCGTCGACATAAGTGATAATAAACTCAGGCTCTTTAGCAGTTTTTCTCCTACGGAATTTATATGCAAGTTTTTTCCTCCCTTTGCTGGCATGTGAAGTTGTGCACCTTGTGACGGTTCGACAACGGGCGCATTACCCAAATACGTCAGCATCGCCAGGCCTGTTGACTTTGGCACCCTTAATTTCATCCTCTTCGGCGTCATCCTTAGTCCCCTCGACATGAGGCACGATAGGGTTATTGGCATCACCTTCTTGTTCTGCAACATTTCTTGGTGGTGCAGCGCTTCCTGGAAGCCCAATGCTACGACCTTCTTCCAACAGCCCAAAAAGAGATAGCCATTCATTGGTTACAAGGGAACTAATGTCCCTATCTTCAACCGGGGTGGCACGAATTGCAGAAATTTCTCTTGAGAAACTATCACCCTCTAGATGTGGATGGACACTATAGATTTTCAAAATATTAGTTGGCTTAGGATATGACTTGGACTAAAGAATCAGAGAGTAAAGTGAAGGTGACACTGACGTCCTTCCAACCATCGCGTCGTGAAGCTAGGCTGACATTGGACATGGAACCACTCATGTTTAAAGAGGCTAAGTTTGTTCCAAGTGCCAGTTAAGACTTGATAGTTGGGCGAAGGCTCGAGGAAAGTGTAAGAAAGGCTTCTTATCAGTCATTTGAAGTTGTAAGTAAACCTGATGTCCTCAGGAGATGGCGGGAAGAATAGAATGTTCCTGAATAATAAGAAAGCGCCATGAAGAAATGCATAGTTGTTCGGGTGTAGTTGTGCAGGAGCTATTCCGAGATATTTTAGCATCTATTGGATAAAAGAATTGAAGCCTGGCACGCATCTGGCCCGGCACATGAACAATTACATGCTGTATACCCCTCTAGGGACAAATAAGCCCTGTCATTCACCGAAGAAACCAGGACATCTCCAAACGAAAACCCATGTCTAGAGCATAGTCTACAAAGAGTGGCCTCGTCGATCCAGGAGGCTTGGTAATCCATTGGATTATCTAAAAATATAGCACCTTCCACGGTATTGGGGGCTTGACTTATATCTTCTGCCGAGAGGACGGGAACTTCAGAGAAAAGGTCGGCTGACGGGCCAAAAACCTATAGGGAATGCGGATTACGGATCTTAAGGCAGAATTAACACTAGAGAGGAGGGTGAATAGTGTTTAATGGATTTTATGGAACTATTGAAATTTTTTGAAATTAAACATAGACAGATGCAATTCACAAACATAGAGACAATCACTGAATCAGACACAGATGCAAATAGTAAATAAAAAGAAGTAAAAGGAAAGAACACACCAGAATTTTATATTGGTTCGGAGTTACCCTACATCCAGTCCTACACAATTTCTTGCGCAGATTTCTTTTCAAATATAATGTCGATATTACAACCACGATTTCAAGGCTACGAGATACACCCTCCTGTCTTCGAGTCCAGGGCAAACTCTCTTAATTTAACCAGGCTACAAGATCACCTAATTGATTTACGGGCTACAATCACACCCAATTGATTTACAGGCCACAATCACACCGTTGCCAATATCAATTTGATAGATAGAGAGACTCGATACGCTTCTTTGATTACAAATGATCCTATAACTCTGAATAACACTGAGATCTTTGAGAAAGCGTGGCAGAGAATCAAACAAGAGATGATCGAGTTTGATTCACTTAGGCTTTCGGCAAAGTTTTGTTAAGAATATTTGAAAATAAGAATGGAAGTGAAAGAGGAGAGAAAACTTAGAAACTTGAGTAAAAATTCGTTCAAAACATCAGGTACTTATAAAAGAACAACAGTCGTGTCCATTCACGAAAGGTTATGATGAATAGACACTTCTTTTGAAAATTTAAATTTTGAAATAAATGGCCACCATGTCGACATGGGGGGATGGGGTATGTCGACATGCCCATCTATATTTTGTAAATTGATTTTTCTTTAAAAATGATTTCTATTCTAAAACTTGTCAAAACAATTTCTGAAGTTTGTAAACCATTTTGAATATAGTTTAAACTTATAAAAGAGATTTAAAAAATAATCTTAAAAATATATAATCTATAATATAAAAGTAATATTAAAAACTAAATATAGAATATATTTTGAGATTTTAAAACTTATAATATTAACACCAAGTGATAGTTTAAAAATAAAAGATGATTTTGAAATCAAAATATAAAAGATGATAAAAATAGTTTAAGGCAAAAATATTTAAGCTGAGAGAGATGACTTTTAAAAAGTGTTTGGAAAAATATTTAAAATAAATCATTTTGAAAATTTTGTGGATTCCATTCCACTAGAGAAGGTCGTGGGTAGGCCTGTCGATGGGTAGGGTTTGGTCCGGGTATTATAAAACCCGGACCCGAGTCCAATTACAATAATTAAAACCTGAGCCCGGCCCGAACCCGCAGGGTATTTCAACCCAATATCCGAGCCCGGCCTGTCGGGCATTTTAAGCTCGTTGGGTAATAACCGTATACCTAACTCAGAATATTTAGGTTAAAACCATATTTTAAAACTACAACTTCGGTAAAATTTGCATACAAATAATGTTTACATATAAATTGGACGATGATGTAGTCAAGCTCATAACAAAAGTATGCAAAAACATCTACATGTAAACAAACAAAATGGTAAATAAATAACACACACTTATGTTTTGATACGACGAAAAACTAATAGTCAGGTCGGGTCTTAACCGGGCCGGGTTTTGATAAAACCATACCCGACCCGGATCGGACCTGAGTCAGGCTTGGGTAGTAAAAGGAAAAACCCGTACCCGCATAAATAGGCCGGGCTCGGGCCGAAACCCGTACCATTGATAGGCCTAGTCGTGGGTTCCATCCCACTAAAGAGGTTGTGGGTTCCATCGCACTATCAAAGCGAGAAGGTGGATTCCATTCTACTATTAAAATCCGAATAAAGATTTTAGTGCTATTATGAAGTTTTAACATAAATCTAGACACTATTACTTATCTTGATATCTTGAACTCTTGAAATCTTGAACTCATGATACTCATGTGTCTTCAGTCTTGGTTTCTTCAATCTTGAATTCGTCAGTCTTGAATCTCTATACTCAGTCTTGAACCTTTATACTATACAGTATTCATTCTCAGTACCTGCATATATATATATATATATTCTGCATATACATGTATATCTAGACAAGAATATTAGTATATATATATATATATATTATATAACAAGTCCTAAGGTTGTTGTCATCAAAACCATCATCTCCAGAACTAACAATCTCCACCTTTTTGATGATGACAACCTTTATTTATAAAATCTACTCCACAAAACTCTGATTCTACTCTAACTCCCCCTTATTCCAACAGCTCCCCTTTAATCTTCTAACTCCCCCTTAATCTAAGCCTATCTAACCTATTTTATAATTCTCCCCTTTTGTCATCAACAAAAACTAATCCTAAACTACATAGCTCCCCGTTAAACTAATACTTATGGAACTAAACACTAATAACGAAGTATAATTAAGCAAAACGTAAATATAATTTTATTATATATGTCATATACACTACTATATACAAATACACACAATATATAAAAACGTTAACATAAAAACAAACTAATGAGAATCTTTGATAATTGGTGACTTGTGAAACGAATTATTTGGTTAATGGAGACAAAAAATTCCATGTTGTTCGACCAAATTACCATCTTTATCAAAACAGACTTCTCCGATGCAAATAACTTTATCGTCTTCGTCCATTTGCGCTTCTTCTTCTTCTTCGTCGTCATCTTCTTCTAATGGATTGTGAATATGAATGTTAGAGGAGTCATCTTCAATTACGATCGGGTTCGCATGATTATCCATTAGGAATTTTTGTAAATTTCTAAGGATTTTGCCTTGCTTCTCTTGTTCTTTAGCCATCTTGATTTGCATGACTTGCAACTCAGTCATCATTTGTAAAAAGTCCTTTAAATTTTCCTCTATCTTCATGACTCGGGCTAGTGTAGTTCGTTGAAATGGATCGGTATTAGGAGAAAGGAAAGAAGAGGTCGCATTTTGGTTTGATTTGGAAGAGGAGGCCATTATTTTATGTTTTTAGAAGTTTATTATAGAGAGAAACGAAGTGGAAGACGGAAGAATTCGAATTATAGAGAATATATAACTACCAAACTAATTTTAGAGGGAAAATCAAAATTCTAATTTTTACCGTTGTATGTCGACATAGGGGGTAGGGGGTGTCGACATCCTTAAGGAAATTTTGACAATTTTATTTTTCTTTATTTATTTAAATATATATGTTACTATATCTATATTCTACATCTCAGTTATAGAGCAAATACCTAGTTCTCTTCTAAATTTAGTAAAGGTTTAATTGATTCAAAGGTTTGGTCAGAATATCAGCTATTTGATTCTCAGTGTTGATAAATTCAAGAGAAATAATCTCTTTACTTATATTATCTCTGAGAAAATGATGTCTGATATCAATATGTTTGGTTCTAGCATGGTGAGTAGGATTTTTGGATAAATTTATTGTGCTTGTATTGTCACAATAAATTGGTGATTTAGAAATATTTAATTCAAAGTCTTTTAGGGTCTGTTGCATATAGATAACTTGAGAACAAGCGAAAGCAGCAGAGGTATATTCAGCTTTAGCTGTTGATAGAGAGACAGTATTTGGCTTTTTACTAAACCAGGAAACCAGAGAAAGTCCTAGAAAGTGACAAGTTCCACTTGTACTTTTTCGGTCTCATTTTCAACCAGCATAGTCAACATCACAATATGAGATTAAATCAAATGAATCATTTTTAGGGTAAAATAGGCCATAGTCTAAAGTGTGTTTAACATATCTTAGGATACGTTTAACAACTTTTAAATGGGTCTCTTTGGGTTGAGGTTGGTATCTTGCACAGAGACAAACACTATGCATGATATCAGGTCGACTCGCAATTATATAGAGTAGCGATCCAATCATTCCCCTGTATAGTTTTTGATCAACATCTTTTTACATGTCTTCTTTATTTAAGGCTACATTGGTTGTCATGGGAGTAGGTTTCCATTCACAGTAGTCATACCAAATTTACTAATAAGATCCCTAGCATACTTTTCTTGACTAATGAAAATACCACTATTTAATTGTTTTATTTGCAATCCTAAAAAGAAAGCAAGTTCACCCATATGACTCACCTTAAACTCTTTTGTCATTATTTCAAAAAACTCTTTGTTTATTTCACTGTTTGTTGATCCAAAAACTATATCATCTACATAAATCTATACTAATTGGATATCATTTTTGTTTCTTTTAATAAAAAGAGCATTATCTACTTTACCAATTTCAAAATTTAATTGTAATAGGTAAGATCTTAGTCTATCAAACCACGCTCTAGGAGCTTGTTTCAGACCATATAAAGCTTTCTTTAACTTGTAAACATGATTTGGAAGCTTTTCTTCTTCAAAGAGTGGGGGGTTGTTCAACATAAACATCTTCTTTAATAAAACCATTTAAAAAGGCACTTTTGACATCCATTTGAAATAATTTGAAATTGTTGTGGTTTGCGAAAGCAAGTAGAATTCTAATGGCTTCTAATCTTGCTATGGGTGCAAAGGTTTCATCATAGTCTATTCCTTCTTCTTGAGAATAACCTTGCGTGACTAACCGAGCTTTATTTCTAACAACCTCACCTTGTTCGTTCATTTTATTTTTATAAACCCATTTAGTTCCTATTATAGTTTTGTCCTCAGGTCTAGGAACAAGTTCCCATACTACGTTTCTGGTGAATTGATTTAGTTCTTCTTGCATAGCAAGAATCTATGAATCATCAGATGATGCTTCCTTTGTATTTTTAGGTTCAATAGTTGATATAAAAGCTACATTACTCATTTTGTTTAATTGATTTCTAGTTCCAACAACAGATTCGATATTTCCTAGTATATTTCCTACAGGATGATCTTTTAAAAGTCTGATTCTTTTATTAGGATGAATAGTTTCACAATTTGTTTCATTTGATTCATTATTTAAAGTAACAATATCATCTTTAACAATTATTTGAACAAAATCTTTAAATTTTTATTAAAAGATACATGCATTGTTTCTTCAATGGTGTTACTTTTTAAATTGAAAACTCTATATTCTTTACTTCTATTAGAATATCCAATAAAGATTCCTTTGTCGGATTTAGGATCAAATTTATCCAAATTGTCCTTTGAATCTGAAATGAAACATTTACTTCCAAATTTTTTAAAATAAGATACCTTTGGTTTTTTATTGAAAAGAAGTTCATATGGTGTTTTATTGGTTAAAGGTCTAATTAAATTCTTATTCAAAATATAACAAGCTATAGTGACTGCTTCAGCCCAAAAATTTCTTGGTAATTTACTATCTGAAAGCATGGTTCTTGCACACTCTTGAATCGTCCTATTTTTATGCTCTACCACTCCGTTTTGTTGTGGAGTTCTTGGAAAGGAAAATTTATGAGTTATTCCTTTTTATACCAGAAATTCTCAAAATTTTCATTTTCAAATTCTCCACCGTGATAACTACGAATTGTTTTGATTTTAAAGAAAGTTAATTTTGAATTCTTTTTGCAAAAGTTTTAAATAAATCAAAAGCATCACTTTTATGTTTTTGAAAAATTGTCCATGTAAATCTAGAATAATCATCTACAATTACAAAAACATATTTACGGTGATTTATTGACTGAATTTGAGATGGACCAAACAGATCTAAATGAAGTAACTCAAGAGGTTTTGAAGTTGATATCATAACTTTCAATTTAAATGAACTCTTTCTAAGTTTTCCTAATTGACAAGCATCGCATATACTATATACTTTAAAATCCATTTTGGGGAGACCTCTTACTAAAACAAGTTTTAAAAGTCTAGATAAAAGTTTGAAATTCAAATGCCCAAATCTTTTATGCCAAATCCAAGGGTCACTTGTATTAGCCAAAAGACATAGGTTATCATTTGAGATTTTCATACTGAGGATATAAATGTTTTTCTTCCTTATTCCTTCAAAGATAATATTTGATTTATTATCTTCAATGTGACACTTATCTTTTTCAAATTTAATTTTGTAGCCCTTATCAAAAAGTTGACTTATACTAAGCAAATTGTGTTTTAGATTCCAAACTAACAAAACATCAGAAATAGTAGGAGTTTTAGGGTTACCGACATTGCCGATGCCAATCACATATCCTTTTGAGTTGTCTCCAAAGTTGACCAGTTCTCCATCTTCATGAATTATGTCGTTCAATATCTTTGGATTTCCAGTCATGTGTCTCGAACATCCACTATCAAGTATCCATTTATTTTTCTTGATTTGCACCATTTGTCCATTGAGTGTTGATTCATCATAAGCCATATAACACATCTGTTCCTGCACAACACACCAATTCAGTAGATAACTTGATTTTCTATAATAACAATATGCAGACTTATGAAACAATGACGATATGGACAGTTTTGAACTAGTGTTAACAGAATTTTCAAAAATTGCCATTTTAAACTTTTTTCAAAAATCAGATTATGAAATCTTTGAAAACCAATGCTCTGATACCAAATGTAGAGAATGCAGATTATGGATCTTAAGGTAGAATTAACACTATAGGGGATGGGTGAATAGTGTTTAATGGGTTTTATGGAATTTTTGAAATCTTTTGAAATTAAACACGGCAGATGCAATTCAAAATACAGAGACAATCACAGAATCATACACAGATGCAAATAGTAAATAAAAAGTAGTAAAAGGAAAGAACACACCGGAATTTTATACTGGTTCGGAGTTACCCTACATCCAGTCCCACATAATTTCTTATGCAGATTTCTTTTCAAATATAATGTCGATATTACAACCTCGATTTCAAGGCTACGAGATACACCCTCCTGTCTTTGAGTCCAGGGCAAACTCTCTTGATTTAACTAGGCTACAAGATCACCTAATTGATTTATGGGCTACAATCATACCCAAGTGATTTACAGGCCATAATCACACGGTTTCCAATATCACTTTGACAGATAGAGAGACTCGATACACTTCTTTGATTACAAATGATCCTATAACTCTGAATAGCACTGAGATCTTTGAGAGAGAGTGGCAGAGAATCAAACAAGAGACGATCGAGTTTGATTCACTTAGGATTTCGGCAGAGTTTTGTTAAGAATATTTGAAAATAAGAATGGAAGAGAAAGAGGAGAGAAAACTAAGAAAACTTGAGCAAAAATTCATTCAGAACATCAGGTATTTATAGAAGAACAATAGTCGTGTCCATTCACGAAAGGTTATGGCGAATAGACACTTCTTTTAAAAATTTAAATTTTGAAATAAACGGCCACCATGTCGACATGGGGTGATGGGGTATGTCGACATGCCCATGTATATTTTGAAAATTAATTTTTCTTTAAAAATGATTTCTATTCTAAAACTTGTCAAAACAATTTCTGAAGTTTATAAACCATTTTTAATATAGTTTAAACTTATAAAAAAGATTTAAAAAATAATCTTAAAAATATATAATCTATAATGTAAAAGTAATATTAAAAACTAAGTATAAAATATATTTTGAGATTTTAAAACTTATAATATTAAAACTAGGAGATAGTTTAAAAACAAAAGATGATTTTGAATCAAAATATAAAAGATGATAAAAATAATTTAAGGCTAAAATATTTAAACTGAGAGAGATGACTTTTAAAAAGTTTTTGGAAAAATATTTAAAATAAATCATTTTGAAAATTTCATGAATTCCATTCCACTAGAGAAGGTCATGAGTTCCATCCCACTAAAGAGGTCGTCGGTTCCATCCCACTATTAAAGCGAGAAGGTGGATTCCATTCCACTATTAAAATCCGAATAAAGATTTTCGTGCTATTATGAAGTTTTAACATAAATCTAGACACTATTACTTATCCTGATATCCTGAACTCTTGAAATCTTGAAATCTTGAACTCTTGATACTCATGAGTCTTCAGTCTTGAATCTCTATACTCAGTCTTGAATCTTTATAATGTACAGTCTTCATTCTCAGTACCTGCACACACACACACACACACACACATATATATGTATATATATCCTGCATATACATATATATCTAGACAAAAATATTAGTATTTATATTTCATAACAAGTCCTAAGGTTGTTTTCATCAAAACCATCATCTCCAGAACTAACAAAACTTTTGGTTGTTCAGTTTGACGATCACTGGAAAGTCTGCCAGATACAGTTGCGGAACTAGATTCGGTTCCGGGGTTGCTATGTTGTGAAGTTGGTCCAGTGGACATTGCAGTTAGACGCTCTGAACGTCTGGAGACCATATCAACTAAATTCAATAGATAATCAAGATTAGAAATATTTACTTGTCCCGCCGTGCTAAGTGTAAGCTAGTGTGGTGCAGTGTCGTGCAATGCAAAGACAAGCAGTTCAAAACAAAAGGAAAAAGTAAATGACGAGACTTTGGATTCCGACCGGAGTGACCATCATTGCCGACCGTCTCAACTGGCGACTAGATTGATCGGTTGTGTAAGCTTTGGAATCGATCACCGGCATATCAAAGTATGAAATTCATTATCAAAGTCTGTATGTTATGTTTTAATTCAATTTCTAAGTCCCAGGAGTTCGGTCATTCAATTTCGAGTTCGATATTGGATATGCAGATCTTGTTGTTCATTATAGTCATATGTTTAAGTTTATTGGGATGGGATTGGTTCCGTTTGTTCAAACAAGTTCATGTGGATTAGTTTTCAAGTTCAATTCAAAGCTAAGGATCGGCAAAGCATAAATAATCGACCCATATATATATGCTGATCCCTATTCTAAAGTGAGATAACTGATCCCTCTCCAAATTTTTCATGCTGATCCCATTCCCTGATAACGACCGTTCCCTCCATCTAAAACACACCAACAAAACCACCAATCCCTTTTCTTCACCATACTACCGACCCCTCCATGCAAGCCACAAACAACTAATCCCTTTCCTTCAACATTCTCATGCTTTCCCTCAAATATTCTGACCGATCCCAACGTCTCCCTTGTCCTACGCTCCTTTCGTCATACATATCGTCTCCCCCAAACAACTTCGACCATCACCTTTCCATCATGACGAACTTTAACCCATCCACCAACGTAATAGAACCCATCGTTTCGTCATACAATTAAAGGTTAAAGGTGAGCAAACCTACCTAAGTATATGGAGAATGAGCTGTTCGAGGAGAAGTATTGGATTACAATTCAAATTGAAGACGAAATGATGATCTAAAGCAAAATAAGAAGGCGAGTTTATGGATGAAGACGGTGTTTGATTCGAAAGGAAGGGGTCGGGTTTTCGAATTAACAAGGGAGGGTTTGGGACCAAGCTTTAAAGAAGTAAGAAAGTAAAAGTAAATGGGGAGGAGATGAATAAGTGAGGGCTAAGGGAAAAAGTGCTAGCTTATATATGGGGACAAGGGTTTGGCTCACATCATCGTTCTCTATGAGGTCAAAACAAAAGAGGGAGGGATTGACTAGGAGAATGTCGATCTCTATATGTGTAAAAAAGAGAGGAGGGATCGGCTAGGAGAATGCCGATCTCTATATGTGTATAAAAAAAGAGAAGAAAAGAAGGGATCGGCTATGGGCTTTTGTACATGTAAACATGGGCATGAAAATTATGCAAAGCATATATATGTAAAATGCAATGAAATCGCATTTAACTCAATGGAAATTGGCGACAACCCATGTGCGTACGAACGCGTCTGAGAGCCAACGACCAGAACGCATACCAGAACGTGCACGTGTATATTCTAAAGGTTCAATTTTTGAAATCGACAGAAATTGAATTCAAACCTGAAGCTTCCAAGTTCAAGACTAGATCAGATAGCCTTACTAGTCTCGTAGAACCAGACCAAGATATCAATGATGGAATATAATCCTAGATTTATACTATTGGAAATCGACCAAATGTCATGACAATCAAAGAGAGATACAACGCTCTGGGAAAATGATTCAACGAAAGGATAGCGACTATTTAGAAAACTAGATGGATTTCTTTCCGACGACTCTAACCTGCTTCGATTCAAAGCACGTCATGTTCAGCACAAGACATACTTTAGGGGGCAAGCGTTATCCGGCGTTTTGACCCCGCTATATTCGAACTGAATGGACAAGTTAGATTCGACTGTCATCAAGGCCAGTATGTCCAGGGCGATGATTGTGGGGTCCAGAAGTAAAGTACAGATGGTAATATGAAACCATGATTGAATGGAATTGAGAGATATGCAAAGCAGAACGTTCGAAGTATGGAATATGGTTCAACATGTAGGAGGGATCGGCTATAATAAACCCCAACATAAGGATTGGTATGTTTCAGGAAGCAAGTACAGTTCAATAGAAAACAATTAATATCTCAATATCCACAAGTCCAATGCATATGAAATTTTGTGAGTCAGATATGAGGACCCTAGGAAGCCTACCCTAGGGATCGTACCTCAAAAGGATGGAGTAAGTGGGATCGACCCTCTTTCCTCAGTAGGGATTGGCTGAAATCAGAAGGCAATTCATATTAAAGCAAAGATCAAGCAATAAATCAAGTTCTACTAATCCAACTGGCATGAAAATTGGAGGCTAAGCATGTTTCAACATGGGGAAGCTACCTTTAAGGATCACACCCCCAAATTCCTCCAAATTAGGGATCGATATTGATCCCTGTTCTTTGGGATTTGGGCCATGCGATCCCTCTTATGGGTCAATATGGTTTTGGAGGTCCTTCTACCGAATTTCCACAGAGATATTTTGCCATCTTCATCTATAAATATAGGCTTGGTTGCTTATTTTAAGGGATTTTTTTACGCTACTTGTTATTTTGTACTCTACATTAACCAAGGATTTTCGTCCGATCCCCATTGTACTCAGATTACAAAGTGATTAATAAAGCTTCCTATTCAAAGTGGATATAGACAAACAATGCCGAACCACTATAAATCGCTGTGTTCGTGTTATTGCTTTGATTTGCAGCTATTTCATTACTTTTTTCCTCTGTTTTCATTTTATATTCTTCATTTGTATCTCTTCAAAACTTCTATTGGGTGTTAGTGCCAACTTCTGGTGCAAACATTTAGATTTTTTTTCTTCAGATTTTACTACCGCACTAAAAGTTCAAAATCCAAAACATATGTTAAACTAATTAATTAATATTCTTAATTAATTATTCATTTAAAAGCTTATCTAGCATAATAAATTCATAATACTTCAAAGCTACTTGGAAAAAATACCCAAAATCACATAAATTCATAAATACGATATTCTTTATCATGTAAAAATTTCAGAACCAAAATGCATATTTAATTATTTTAAATAATTAAAACCCGAAATAACTCAATTTCCTCCTTAGGAAATTCATAAAATATTTATTTCAACTTAGAAAATTTTGAAATTAAAAACTCATCTCCAAAATATCATTTTATATCACATATAAAAAATTCAATCATTTGGAGATCATTAATTAAGGTTATGCTCCCAAACCTATCATTTAATTTCAAAAATCCATTTCATTCATCATTATTTCAAAACATGGCAAATCAAATATGGCATATCATCAATCCATTCGGTTTCAAATCTGAATCGAAATTTAACAATCAAAATGTAACAAAAATAAGATGGATTTGATTATCATTCACCTTGATTTTGATAATAGAGTTGAGATTTGACGAGTGCTTTAATTTCCTTAACTTTGCTCTTGAATCTCCTTCAGATTTTTTGTGATTTCCCCTTTAGCACTGGCCGGCCTCCTTATATTATTTTGGTTTCTTATGTTTTGTGAAAGTTAGAATGATAGGGGAGAGGGAGGGTTTAAGGTATGAAGATATTTTCTATTCCTAAATTACCCCTCTCATATGTCTATTATTCTTAAGTCACATAACAATCTTATTAATCAACTAGTCAGTTAATTATGGCTCGACCATGTTGATTATCAAATTTCAATTCCTTATCACACTACACATCACATTATGCTATTTAATTTATCTAATTAACTCTTCTAAATAAAGTTAATTAAAATTAAGGGTGTTACAGACTCCTGTCCATAAAGAATTTTGTCCTCAAAATTCAGTAAGGACTATATAATAAGCATATCAAGCATGCAAATAATGCTAGTATATCCTACCAGCTATAAAGTCTATATACTACTAATATAGAACATACCATCATAACAGCTCGGGATAAGTATCCCTAATCCTGTACTTTGTCTCCCAGTATGGTCTTTCTCGTTGTCACTCCATTGGATCTTCCCTAATCTGACTGTCTTGTTCCTTAACGTCTTTTCATTCCTTGCTACAATCTAAACTTGTCATCTTACAAAAGTCAGATCTAGTTCTATTACTAAATCTTCTAGTGCCGTCTGAGCAATAGTAGTCTCTAGATCATGCACATACTTCCTAAGATGAGAAACATGAAACACATTATGGGCTCCTGCCAAACTACTTGGTAACTCTACTAGACACACGAGCTTTCCAATCCTCTCCACAATAGGGAATGGTCCAATATATCTCGGTGCTAACATTCCTGCCTATCCGAATCGCACCACACCTTTAATCGGTGATACTTTGATAAAAACCTTATCTCCAACTGAGAACTCTAGATCATTACGCCTCTTATCTATGTAACTCTTTTTCCTAGACCGAGCCTCTCTCATCCTATCCCGAATTAACTCAGTCTTCTCTATGGCTTCTCTTACATTATCTAGACCAAGGACTAATCTATCTCTGGTCTCTAACCTACATGCTGGTGATTTGCACAGCCTTCCATACAAAGCTTCAAAAGGCATCGTTCCTATGCTAGTCTGATAAATATTGTCATAGGAAAACTCGACTAGATGCAAATGATCTTCCCATGACCCACCAAAATCTAGTACGAAAGCTCTCAACAAATCTTTAAGTACCTTGTTTACTCTCTCTGTTTGCCCATCTGTTTATGGGTGATAAGTGGTACTCATCTTAAACTTGGTACCTAACACTTCATGTAGACTCCTCCAGAATGCACTAGTGAACAATACATCCTTGTCACTGACTATACTACTAGAAATCCCATGTAGTCTAACTATGTTCTTTATAAACAACTTAGCTAATACAAGCGCCATCCTGGTTGACCTAACAGGAGTGAAATGGGCACTCTTAGTCAATCTATCTACCACAACCCATATACTTCAGTTTCCCCAGTTCGACCTTGGAAACCCGTCAATAAAATCATGGATATCAAATCCCATTTCCAAATCGGCATATCCAAAGGATGAAGCAATCCACTTGGCTTCTGATGTTCAGCTTTCACTTGCTGGCAATTTGCACATTGCTTCACCCATAAGCCCACATCCCTCTTCATACCTTCCTAGAAGAAACTTCTCTTCATATCGTGATACATCTTGGTTCCTCCAAGATGAATTATAAACATCGATTGATGAAACTCCCTAAGAACTTCCCTCCTTAGGTTTCAAACATCCGGAACACATAACCGTCCCTTCTTTCTTTACCATCCCCTCTGGTCAAGACTAAAATACTTTAGACCATTGATCTAGGTTCCACCTTCCAATCTTTTAATCTTTTCGGCTAACAATTGATCATCTCTCTCCTTAGAAGCAATCCTTTCGATCAACATTGGTCGAACTTCCAAGCAACATAACATGGCTGTACTTTGACTAGAACTAGCTATCGATCTTAATTGCACATTACAAGTAATCAATACCTCTAGATCCTTCCATTCCGCGAACATAACTAACACCACATTTTGATGTTTCGTGCTAAGTGCATCTGCAACTTTATTTCCTTTCCCTGGTGTATACTTAATAACAAAATCATAAGCTGCTAAAAACTCTAACCACCTCCGCTGTCTCATATTCAACTATTTCTGAGAGAGTAAGTACCTCAAATACTTGTGATCCGTATACAACTCGAATCGTTCTCCTAAGAGATAGTGTCTCCACACTTTCAATGCAAAAATCACCGCTGCCAACTCCAAATCATAATTCAGATACGTAACTTCATGTGGCCTGAGATGCCGAGAAGCATAGGCAATCACCTTACCCTTCTGCATCAACATAGCTCTTAATCTTGTTCCACATGCGTTTGTATACACCACCAAATCCTGATTCCCTTCTAGAACTACTAACACAGATGCATTGGTCATTAGATGCTTTAATTTAAGGAATGCTTTCTCACGTTTGTTGGACCAAACAAACTTTACGTCCTTTCTGTTTAACTTAGTCAAGGGTGCTGCAATTCATGAGAAATCCTTAATAAATCTCCAGTAATAACCAGCTAATCCAAGAAAACTTCTTATCTCAGTAACCGTCTCGGGTCTTTTCCAACTATTAACAGCTTCGATCTTGGATGGACCGACTAACAACCTTTTCTCTGAAGCTACTTGACTAAGAAACTTTACTTCTTTCTATCAGAAATGACACTTTGAAAACTTCGCTTTCAGTTGATGCTACCTCAGCGTCTTTAGCATTATTTTAAGATGAACCTCACGATGTCTTTCATCCTTAGAATATACTAAAATATCTTCAATGAATACCAACACGAACCTATCCAAGTGCTCTCGAAAAATCCAGTTCATCAAATCCACAAAGAAAGCTGGAACGTTAGTTAATCTGAATGGCATCACTAACCACTTGTACGAACCATCCCTCGTTCGAAATGCCGACAACAGAATATTGTCCTCCACCACTCTCAATTGATGGAACCCTACCACCAAATCCAACTGAGAAAATACTTTGGCTCCGCTAAACTGATCAAATAAATCATCACTTCTCGGCAAAGGATATCGATTCTTTATCGTCTTTTCATTTAGCTTACAATAATCGATGCACAATCTTAACGACCCGTCCAGTTTCTTTACGAACACCGTGGCTTCTCCCCAAGACGAACTGCTTGGTCTAATTAAACTCTTTGCTTCTAACTCCACTAGCTACACCTTTAACTCCTTCATCTCAGTAGGTGGTGTACTTACGGGTTCAGCTCCTGTTACAAGAACTATTTGGAACTCAATAGCTCATTTCGGTGGTAGTCTTGTAATCTGCTTAGAAACATCTGCAAATTCTCTTACAATTAAAACCTGATTTAATTCGTCTTACACTTCTATGACACCCAATAAAGCACAAATTTCTAGCCTTATATTCTCAACTGAGTATACTATTCAGTCACTACTATCAGAGTGTCCCAATGATATTTTCCTATCCTGGCAAAATATCCTAGCATCATACTTACTTACCATACCCAAAATAATTCCAAAACCCACAAAATCAAATACGTACAAACTGCAGGAAAAAGTATAACCTAGCAACTCAAACTCTAGATGGTCACATCTCATCCCTAGGATTGCATACCCTCCTACTGGATTAGCTATTCTTAAGGAAGTAATAAGGTATGATAGTTCTAATCATAACTTATCTGCCAAACACTGAGATATAAATAAATGTGATGCACCAGTATCAAACAATACTCTAACTAGTATGTTGTGAATCAAAAGTGTACCTTCCATTACAGACTTTCCTTTCTCGACAGCAATTGGTCTGCGAGATGATGGCTCTAAAGCAAAAACAATTCCTTTGCCGACTTTGACTGACTTTGGATACTGATTCTTATAGTTACATATTTGATCATAGTTGAAGCACTTCACACTTTTCTTTTCTGCAATCTTCTTCCCTTTACCATTTTGGAACTCATGAGCATAATGTCCTTTCTTGTCGCATTTGAAGTAGACAACATCATCTTCCCTTTCTTGGCAGCTCCGCTCTTCTGAGCTCCCTTCTTCTTAAAGAACTTCCTCTTCTTTCCTTGGGAACCTTGAGTCTCTACTGACTTCTCCTTCCCAAAAGTAGAAAGTGTTTCTTCATTTTGGATAGCCATTTCAACCACTACGTTCGACGGATCTCTGAGATGCGCCATAGTTGCCCTAGCGATCTTCGGCCTGAACCCCGAAATAAACTTTTTATTTCTCTTAATCACGGTGTCAATAGTAGCGCATCTAAATCTAGATAGCTCATTAAACTTGGCAGAATATTCCAATGCCATCATATAACTTGCTCCAATTCCATAAACTTCTTGTGCAAAGTGGACTTAGCTACTTAAGACAAAAAATCATTCATCGAATCTCCTTCGAAATCTGCCCAAGTCAACTCCTCCTCAAGCACTCCTACGATAACTCCGTTTCACCAGAATAAAGCGGCTCTATGCAACTATCTAGAAGCCAATCTCCTTTTCCATTGATCATTTAATCACAAATAAGCGAAAATTCTATCGTGATGCAACAACCAGTTTTCCACTTCAATTGCATCTTCAGTTCCCAAAAAAGGCTTTTCACCTAGACTGGTGTAATCTCGGCTCAGCTTGGTGTAGTTATCACAAACTGGCGCTAGGGGATTAACTCTACCCACATTTGCTGCATTTCCTCTAGCTACCCCTGTAGCTGCTCCAGCTTGCATCAAGTTGATGAAGAACTGATATTATAGCCCTCATATCTACTGTGGGGTCGCAGCACCTATATTGGCATTTGCATTTTGATTAGAATTTTCCTGTCGATTCTAGTTCCTCCTAGTGTTAGGCCGAGCATTTCCATTGGTTGTGGAGCATCCTCCACCTAGATTCACTCTTCCATTTCCTGCCTATATATCTTTCTTTCTCGTAAATCTACATACGAGCCTTAGTAAGATACAGAAGAATGGTCTAAGAGAGAAGGGAAAATATAGATGGAATACATACTTATATATAGCAAATACAAGTACGTTATTACAGCATTATCGCATACCCCAATCTTATTCTCTGATTCATTAGGATTATGCTTTCAAAAACTCTTTAAGTTTAAAATTCTTTTAATAATAAACCTATGCTCTGATATCAACTTGTAACATCTCCCATTCCGAGCCACAAAACTAACTACTATGGATGTTGCAGTCATCCGTAGTTATTAATTCTCGACGATAAAATACGGCTATGTTAATCATATCAATAATCAGAAGCACATGAATATGAAAAAATTTCAATATAGTTTAATAACAATTTTTCACATCTTATTTCGCAAATGATATTTCATATTTGTTACATAATCCCATTCGTAAATCCACATTCAGAGAAATTGTAATTATTACAAAATACTCCAAGAGCAACATATGAAGATGACCTATTGGTTGATCAGAGTTAAATACTTGAAAATTATACAACTTTTCCATTACATCGAAATAGACAAAACCAAACTACGCAGTAGAAATAAATAAAGTTCCTAATAGCTAGATTGCCTCCTACATGTCTCCAGAAGCTTATTCGTCTAACTGGAAACTTGAAATACCCTTACTCTTAACCTACTCAAATAAATTTTGAACACCCGAGAGTTTAAGGAGGAAACATAAACTTCGAGTCAGACAAAAAGTCTGGTGTGAATAATAACCTATCATCTCGAACCAAAATAGGTATCCAGTGAGACCATGCGGCTGAGCGAAACGGGTTTTCCCCTCACTAGTATGTTATCAAAAACATAACAACCATATAATATGCTCCTACATCCACAATGGTTAAAACATAATAATATACGATGATATGAAAGAATGTAATATAGTCTAGATTACCCATCCCAATTTATCTGACTATCTGTCCAAATTTATAGTTTTTCTAGGGTCACTATAAAACTATTAGTTTTTATGGGCTGACTAATAACCTATCTTAATTCTTAGGGACAATATGTCCAACTTCATAGTTTTCATGCGATCACTAAAACCTATTTGTTTCTACCATTAACTTTTCAGTCATAGTTTTCATGGGCTTACTATGATCCTACTGGATTCTCCAATAACATCTCTCAAATCATAGTTTTCATGGGTTCACTATGAACCTATTGATTTCAATCAATAACATCTTCCATACATAGTTTTCATGGGATCACTAGGAACCTATTTGACCCTTCCAACAACTTTTCTCATGACATGGTTTTTATGGGATGACTATTTACCTATTGGACTCTTCCAATAACATCTAAATCAATAATCTTTTGATCAGTTCTGGACATCCTATACTTTTGATCTACCTAATCTCCTGGATGCAATTCCACTCACCCAGGAGTTAATTCTGTTTATACTCACTACCGGGTCAGCCTAGCTGGTTATTCTGCCCCTTAACACCCCAAAATGCAGTTATAGGTCAATAATGATGTGAGTATGGCAATAACAATTATGCATAATAACTGATCAAATAAACACAAGAACATATAACATCCATCATTCAATTATGTTCAATAAATAATCTTGATGTCTCATAATTACTTAATCTTAAGTAATATTCCCTTTGGTAAATTTAGCTCAAAACTTGGGCTTTTCCATCATTAAATTCCTTGAAAACATTTTCATAATGATATATGATTAATCCACTTAACCCATATTTAATACACGGAAATACATTGCTCTTTATGTTACCAAAGTCTTATGCCATAAATCACTTTATGTATTGCCATGTTTATGTTTGAAAAAGATATACGGTTGCCGCTTTAAATAGATCAGTTTAGATCAGTGTCGACAATAATATAGTGTCGACTAAGAAGCTTAAGGCTCTTTGCCTTTATTAAAAATCTTAAAACATGCGACATTAATACCCTTCGTCGACCTATATCCAAGGTCGAAGACCAAAATTTAAAACCTTTATAAATTATACGGCCAACTGCCGAAGATATAGGGTCGTCGACCCTCTAAAACGTAAGCCTCTTCACCCCTTTTAAAAACAGTTTTGAATAACATAGATATAAGCCTCTTTAGCATTAAAAGGATAAAGTACGATGTCGTGGCCAAGCGTCATCGACGCTAAAACATCAGGTCACTTGATCCACATCGACCCCAAGACCCTCAACGTCATAATAAGACCTTTAAACTTAAGTTACTTTGGCTATTATGCCGCTTTTTTTTATAGAGTCGAAGATATAATAGGCGGCGTCATTGCCTTGATTTGGAAAACAATCAACATGATTAGGTGCGGCATCATTGAAAATAGTGGTAAAGACATGCGACGTCGTCGACATCAACATTAAGCTTTCAAATTGCTTAGATGAATCATGAAGACATGAAGCCGCCAAATGTAGGTTGTCGCTGTTGTCTACTTCGACTTGGTTGGAAAAATTCCATAACTACTTAAGTAGTTATCCTATGCTTACCTCCTCGTCGACGTTGACACTTATGAATGCGGTAATGCCTTAGGCTCGGTGATGGTATAGAAGGGCATGGCGTTATTGTAATTAATGAGAAGACCGATTTATTACTTAATAAAGCATATACCTTTCACCAAATCCCATATATTTGTCAAAATATGATTGGTTTCAACAAAGCTTTACGTTTTCTTTTCGATTTTACTATCGCACTAAATTTTCAAAATCCAAAACATATGTCAAACTAATTAATTAATATCCTTTATTAATTATCCATTTAAATGCTTATCAAGCATAATAAATTCATAACACTTTGAAACTAGTTAGGAAAAATCCAAAAAAATCACATGAATTCAGAAATATGATCATCTTTAGCATATAAAAATTTCAGGTCCAAAATCCATATTTAATTATTTTAAATAATTAAAATCCTAAAATAACTCAACTTCTTCCTAGGAAATTCATAAAATATTTATTTTAACTTAGAAAATTTTCAAATTCAAAACCAATCTCCAAAAATATCATTTTATACAACATATCAAAAATTCAAATCATTTGGAGATCATTAATTAAGGTTTTGCTTTCAAACCTATCATTTAATTTCAAAACTCTATTTAATTCATCTTTATTTCAAAACATGGATCAAATAGTCAATCCGTCGGTTTCAAATTTGAACCGAAATTTAACAATCAAAATGTAACAAAAATGAGATGGATTTGATTATTGTTCACCTTGATTTTGATAATAGAGTTGAGATTTGATGAGTGCTTTAGTTTCCTTAACTTTGCTCTTGAATCTCCTTTAGATTTTTCATGATTTCCCTCTTAGCAGCGGCCGATCTCCTTATATTCTTTGGATTGCTTATGTTTTGTGAAAGTGGGAATGATAAGGGAGAGGGAGGGTTTAAGGTATGAAGGGTTTTTCTATTCCTAAATTACCCCCTTATATGCATATTGTTCTTAAGTCATAAAACAATCTTATTAACCAATTTGTTAGTTAATTATGGCTCGACCATGTTGATTATCAAATCTCAATTTCTTATTACACTACAAATCACATTATTCTATTTAATTATCTGAATAATGTTAATTAAAATTAGTGGTATTGCACCTATCGACTAATATATCGATTTTACATAGCAACGGTCAACCTAAAGGACTCAATGGTCGACCGTGGGGAACCCCATGGTGACCGCTCACTGTGTATTTGGTCCAGCTTGAACCTGGACCCATTTCTGGCCGAACCGAACATTTATTTAAAATATAAGGAACTCTGGTCTACCTATCTAGGTGCATCTGCCTACTATTTTGTTCTTATAATCTGTCGTTGGGTTTTAAATTTCCTATCCTATCGTTATTTACTCCATTTAAAACTAGTACCACTTCCTACTGTCAGACCCAAAATAATTTTACTTAACTTTAAAAAATTTCATCATAGAAGAATCAGCAAGCTACATACGTTCTACTATTTTCCCTCTCCAAAAGAATTAACCTTTTATTAAAACCTATTTACTGTTATTTCGATCCAACTGGTTTTAAATTTTCCAACTAAAACTTTTTATTTAACATAGTAATTTCTTTTTGAAAATATAATGTTTACTTACTTTTCAAGGGTATTTGTACCTTTAAATATTTCCTTTGAAAATCAATTCAAATATATGACATATATATTTTCCCAAACTTTTATATTAAAATCGTTTCGACTTTTAAAACTATTTTCTATTAGGTCGGGCTTAGAGTGGATTTCTATTTGTCCCTTCTTTCGGACTTTTCTTCAACTTGCTGACTTATCTTTCTTCAAGTACTAAAAATCCAGCTATTATTTGGAGTGACTACTTCACACTTTCCTTCGGGAACTCAATTGCTTTCGGATATCTACTACATACAGATTCTTACTTTCCCCTTAGCTGGACCTTTTGTACATCATCAATCAGCATTATACAGGGACCTATAACCATTGGGCTATCGGGAGCCCAACTGAGGAGTCACGTACTATCCAGCTTCAGGGACCTTCCATATGTTGCACTCATGCTCTTCTTAAGTCAACGCTTTTCCATATGATCTATTTCCCATGGGGTAATCAGATAGGTGTATATCAACTTCTTCCATAGTTCCGACTCAAAATAAACTTATCCATCTTTCGAAGGATGGTTACAACTACTCTACAATTGGAATTTATAGGATTTGGTGTATAATATATTTATAAGCAAAATACAAATACGTTCACTCAGTGTTTCCTAATTTTTCGAGATCGACTAACCTAAGCTTTGATACCAAATGTAACAACCTATAGCCTAGTGGACTGAGTTTTCGTTAAATCGAAAACCCAAGTCCATCAAGATATGGATCATTGGTTTTGTATCTTATAAAAAAAATTATATATCAGAGCACTATCGATATAACTCATGGCAGAATAGTAAAGTATAATAAATCACATAGTTACTAACCAAGATTGACACTTCCAATATATAGTTTCCTGTCATGCCGAGCATGCTTAAGGTAACATGTCTTTCTACTGTTCTCGCTTTGCACCAGTACCTATACCTCCAAAACTATCTTATGGGTTGTAATGAGGAGGGGGTCAGAACAATGTTCTGTTGACCGGTGAATTATACATTTTACACATAACACTAGTTTATATCAATTGTCTTCCATTACATGTTATGTCTTATAATTTTACTTAGTCGTCTCGACTCCATGTGCACGTACAATATGCCTCATCTACCCGAAGTAGACCAATACTACACACGTGTATATATATGTGTATGTGTGTGTATGAGTAAATACCACAATCCCTCTTTGGACCAAGATAATGTCCCAACTAGTATCCATAATCTGGCACTGCGTCAGGGTCCATCACAAGTGCAATATCACGTCCATATGGAACTACATTTCGTATTACGACTACCCATACAACTACGCATTAGGGAGAGGAACCCAAACTATGAACTCATCAATGTGTCTCATCGTCTTCATCCGTGTCCACCTCTCAATGATTGTTTACACCTTGTCATGTGTCCCATAGTGCCTAATATGGCGTCACAATAGTTTAGCTGTTTTCTATCTTGCCTTGGGGATTTACTACTTGTCTGCTTCCTATTGATTATGGAGGACTCGGCTCCTCGGAATACCCTATTCATTTTTGAAAGAATTCTTTTATGGGTTAAATAGCCTTGCCCTAACAAACAAACTAGCAAACAACTATGGTAGTGCAATACCTAACAGGACCCACCCTAGTAGGAGGCATAGTCCGTTAGGTGTAATCCTGTCTTTCCCGTTGATCGCAAAGGATTGATGACGCACTCAACCTATGTATAGTTCCTACTCCTGATTTGGTATCATCTGTAACATCCCCCATTTGGAGGTCCAAAACTAACCACTATAGATGCTGCAGCCATCTATAGTTATTATATTTCGGTGACTAAATGTGGTGATGTTAGATATATTGATATACCAGAAACACGTGGATATGAAAAATTTTAAACTCAATTTTTTAAAAAAAAATTCTAATTCCATTTCAAACGCATTTCAAATTCATTACATAATCCCAATTCGTAAATCAGATTCAAAGAAATATAATTATTACAACTTATGCCAAAAGCGACATATGAAGATGCCCTATTGGTTGATCAAAGTCTAAATATAGTTACTAAATAATTTTGCCATTACATCCAATTACACAACAGAATCAAACAAAAAGAACTCCTAATAGCTAGCTTGCCTCCTGCACATCTCCAGAAGCTTATTCGTCTAAAGGAGAACCTAAAAACCTTAACTCTCAAGCTACTCAAAATCAATTGAGAACCAAGAGTTTAAGGGGAAAACATAAACATCGAGTCAGACAAAAAATCTAGTATGAATAATAACCTACCATCTCGAACTATATAAATATCTAGTGAGGCCACGCCGCTTAGCGGAACGAGTTTTCCCCTCACTAGTATCTTAACCAAATTTATAATAACCATATACAGTGCACTTGCATCCACAATGGTTAAGACATAACATAATAAAAGGTATCATGATGGTATGCAACATGCAATTTGCTCTGGATTTCCTATCCCCATTCACCAGACTATCTATCTCAAGTTATAGTTTCTAGGGTCACTATTAACCTATTAGTTTTCATGGGCTAACTAATAACATGTTCCAAGCTTACAGACTATCTGTCTGGTTTCATAGGTTTTATAGGATCACTAAGAACCTATCGGTATCTACCAATAACATCATCCAATCATAGTTTTCATGGGGTCACTATGAATCTATTAGATTCTCCAGTAACATCTCTCGTGTTATAGTTTTCATAGGATGACTATGAACCTATTGATCTCTATCAACAACCTGTTCCAGACATAGTTTTTATGGGATCCCTAATATCCTATTGGCCCCTGCCAATAAAAATTTCTATAACATAGTTTTTATAGGCCTATTAAGAACCTGTCTAACCAATAATCTTATGATCAGTCTTGGGCATCCTATATTCTAGTTGTCTGACCTCCTGAATGTAATTCTACTCACACAGGAGTTAATTCAATGTATATTCACTACTATGTCAACCTAGCCTGTTATTCTGCCCTTAACACCCCAAAATGCAGTTATGGGTTATAAATGAAGTGAATATGATTACACAAGCATACATGATAACTGATTGAATAATACAACAATATAAACATCCATGGTTTAATTCCTTGTAATCATTTTCTAATGAAATATGGTTAATACCCATAACCTACTATCTTTAGCAAGAAAAGCTTCCTCTAAAATTTCAAAGTTAAATGCCGTTTCAAAACTCTTTTACATTGCCATGTGTTTACTTTAAAATGAGATTGGGTTCTCTAATTTGACAACTAAGGCTTTCGACTATATCCTTCGGATCATTGTGACATCATGATTTACCCTCCGTCACTCTCCCTTTCGACATCATAGAGCAAACAAGCCCTTCGTCACCTTCCGTTTAACTAATAGGTTCGAAACAAGCAGCTATACCCTTTTCTCCACTCTACTCTAGTGGCAAGACCTTTCGAAATCATTACTTAAGCAATGCGGAAGGCCCCTTCCACTACTTCTTTGAAACCATGCGCAAGGACCCTGTCGAAACCATTGATTGGGTGCGAAACAACCCTTCCTCCTTTATAATTAAACGTGCATGTAGAAGGACCCTTTCGACACTATCAACTAGTGTGGAAGATACCTTCTGCCATAGGTAAACTTACTCAAGTATAAAGGTGCGGAAGGTATGATGTCGACACCATTGATTGGTGCGGCACACCCCTTCCGTCATCAATGATTAACATACTTATAGAGCATATAAGAGTGGAAGGAACCCCTTCGACACTATCTACTAGTGTGGAGGTCCTTTCCATGATTCAATTAATGTGGCGGCGCACATTTGTTAAAGTGTGTGTATGTGGAGGGGCCCCTTCGACACTATTGATTAGTGTGGAAGGACCTTTCTGCCTTCATTCTAGTATATGTTAACTACAATGACACCCTTATCCCCTTTGTGTTCAAAGAAAAGTGGCATTGTATGCTTTCGAAGGTATCAATGCTTTCGAAGGCATCAATGCTTTGGAAGGCAAGTGGTGCTGCTGTAATTATCATAAGAACTAATTTTTAGCTAAGTAAAGCAATTTCTTTTTACCTAGCCCCTTATGTTGTAAATTTTCTATTGGATAACAAAACTTTTATAAAATTCTTTTCAGAATTGCTGCCGCTTGTAATTCCCAATGCTCCAATATGTAATTAAAATTAATACCTAACCCCTTGTATTTAATTAATCATTAAATACTAATCTTTCTAATTAAATCCAAAACTCAACCAAATCTCTTGGGAAAAATCTCTGAAATTCACATAAATTCCAAAACGATAATATCATATAAAATTTTAAGCTCGAAAATAATTAATTCCTCAAATTAATTAAAACCCAAAATATCCATCTTTTTCCACTCGAAAATTCAGGATAAATTATCCATAGATTGGAATGTTATGAAAATTTAAACCTATCTCCAAATATTGTTTTACATAACATATTCAAAAATCATGACATTTGGAAATCATTTTGCACGATTTTAGCCTTAAAACCGAACTACATTATTCCACAAAATCCTTGTTTAAATTATAACATGGCATTTAAATCAAAACATATCATCATTCATCCAATTATATGGTTTTAAACCTCAAAGCCAAATTAAAACATTCAAGATGACTTATATGAAATGGTTTAGATCATTATTCACCTTGTTTGGATAAGGAACTTGAGATTTGTTCTACACTTTTCCTAGCTTGAACCTTAGCCTCTGATTGATTTTTTTTTGTTTTGAGCTCCTCTTCTCCTAGGGTTATGGCTGGCCTTGTTTTCTTTTGTTTATGTTTATGTTTTTTTTGTAAGAATGTAAGGGTTATGGGGTTCAGCTATTCCCATATTGCCCTTGCCTTATTCTCTTAAGTATTTAAGTAATAACTCTTTATCGTTAATTAATCTAGTTAAAGCACAACCTTAATTAGTTTTCAAATCTCGATTCCCTTATCACTCTAGTCTCTACATTATACTATTTAATTTATCTAATTAAACCTCCTGAATAATGCTATTTAAAATTAGGGGTGTTATATGCTCCCATCCTTAAAGAATTTCATCCTCAAAATTCAGCAAGGACTAAATACTAAGCATAGCAATCATCTGTAACATCTCCTAACTACCATACTAGCCTACCTGACTAGAAAATAGTCTATATATATATATAGCAGATATAGAATATACCCTTATAATAGATCAGGATAAGTATCTCTAATCTTGTCTTCTATCTCCCAAGTATAGTCCTTCTCGTCGTCACTCCACTGAACTTTCACCAACTTGATTGTCTTGTTTCTTAACCTCTTCTCATCTCTTGCTACAAACCGAACTAGTTTCCTAACAAAAGTCGGATCCGGTTCTACTATTAAGTCTTCCAATGCAGTCGGAGGGATAGTAGTCTCTGGATCATGCACGTACTTACGAAGAGGAGACACATGAAACACATCATGGACACCTGCCAAACTACTCGGCAACTCTACTCTGTATGCGAGCTTTCCAATCCTCTCTGTAACTGGGAACGGTCCAGCATATCTTGGTACTAGTTTCCTTGACTTTTCAAATCGTACCACTCCCTTCATCGGTGATACTTTAATGAAAACCCAATCTCCAACTGAGAACTCTAGATCCTTACGCATCTTATCTACGTAATTCTTTTGTCTAGACTGAGCTTCCTTCATCCTACCTCGGATCAACTTGATCTTTTCTTGTGCCACTCTTACCAGATCAGGACTTAAGACTAATCTTTTTTCGATTTCCAAACAACATACTAGTGACTTGCATAGCTTTCCATAAAAAGCTTCAAAAGACGCCATTCCTATACTAGTCTGATAATTGTTATTATAGGAAAACTCAACTAAGTGTAGGTGATCTTCCCATGATCCACCAAAATCTAGCACACAAGCTCTCAACAAATCCTCGAGTACCTTGTTGACTCTCTCTATCTACCCATCCGTCTAAGGGTGATAAGCAGTGTTCATCTTGAGCTAGGTACCTAACACATCCTGTAAACTCTCCCAGAACTTGCTAGTAAACAAAGTATCTCTGTCACTGACTATGCTACTAGGAATCCCATGTAGTCTAACTATGTTTTTCATAAACAACTTAGCTAAAACAAGTGCCGCCATGGTTGACTTAACTGGAATGAAATGGGCACTCTTGGTCAACCTGTCCACTATGACCCATATAATGTCATTTCCTTGGTTAGACCATGGCAACCCGTCTTTAAAATCCGTGGATATCGAATTCCATTTCCTAATTGGTATCTCCAAAGGTTGAAGTAACTCACTTCGCTTCTGATGTACAATGGATCCTCTTTCTGCTTAGAAGCAATCCTTTTGATCAAAACTGGTCGGACTTCCAAGAAGGATAACATGGAAGTGCTATGACTAGAACTAGCAGTCGATCTTAATTGTACACTACAAGTAATCAAAGCCTCTAGGTCCTTCCAGTCCACTAACATAGCTAATACCACATTCTGATGTTTTCTGCTAAGAGCATCTGCTACTTTATTTCACTTTGTAGGCGTATACTCTATACCAAAATCATAAGCTGCTAAAAACTCTAGCCACCTCTGCTGTCTCATATTTAACTCCTTTTGAGAGAATAAGTACCTTAAGGACTTATGATCTGTGTATAACTCAAATCTCTCCCCTAAGAGATAATGTCTCCATACATTCAATGCAAAGGTCACGCAACCAACTCTAGATCATGAGTAGGATATCTCACTTCATGCGATCTAAGTTGTTGTGAAGTGTAGGCAATAACTTTACCTTTCTACATTAATACAGCTCCTAATCCGGTTCCATATGCATCTGTATACACCACTAATCCCTGATTCTCATCTAGAACTACTAACGTAGGCACGTTGGACAATAAGTGCTTTAACTTAAGGAATGCCTCCTCGCATTTGTCAGACCAAATAAACTTTACGTCCTTCCTGGTTAGCTTAGTCAAAGGCGCTGCTATTCGCGAGAAATCCTTAATGAATCTCCGGTAATAGCCAACGAGTCCAAGAAAACTTCTGATCTCAATCACCATCTCTGGTCTCTTCCAGTTGTTAACATCTTCAATCTTATCCGGATCAACTGACAAACCCTTCTATGAAACCACATGACCAAGAAACTTAACTTCTTTCTTCCAAAAATGACACTTTGAAAACTTCGCTTTTAGTTGATGCTGCCTCAGCGTCTCAAGCACCACTCTATGATGAACTTCATGCTCTCTTTCATCCTTATAGTATATTAAGATGTCATCTATGAATACCAATACAAACCTATCCAAGTGCTCTCGGAAAACCCGGTTCATCAAATCCATGAAGAAAGCTGGTGCATTCGTTAACCCGAATAGCATCACTAACCACTCGTATGAACCATACCTAGTCCGAAACGCCATCAACAGAATACAATATTCTGCCACTCTTAGCTGATGGAAACCTATCACCAAATCCAATTGGAAAAATACTCTGTCTCCACTCAACTGATCAAATAAATCATCGATTCTCGGCAAAGCATACCTATTCTTGATCGTCTTCTCCTTCAACTTACAATAGTCGATACACATCCTTAACAACCCATATGGTTTCTTCACGAACACCACAGCCGCTCCCCAGGGCGAACTGCTTGGTCTAATGAAATTCTTTCCTCTTAAATCCACTAGCTGCACCTTCAATTCCATCATTTCGGTAGGTGTCATCCTGCTAGGTGGTCTACTTACAGGTTCCACTCCTGGCACAAGATCTATCTGAAA
Source organism: Allium fistulosum (assembly GCA_030737815.1). Classification (NCBI taxonomy): domain Eukaryota; kingdom Viridiplantae; phylum Streptophyta; class Magnoliopsida; order Asparagales; family Amaryllidaceae; genus Allium; species Allium fistulosum. The sequence continues at coordinate 1,178,616,426 of CM060902.1, forward strand.
CTCAATAGCTCACTTCGGTGGTAGTCCTGTGACTAGCTCAAAAACATTTGCAAACTCTTTTGCTAGCAATACCTTATTCAACTCTTCTTCTACTTCCATAACACCCAACAAAGCATAAAGCACTCAGATATGAATTCTCCACTAAGTATAATTCGGTTATGACTATTAGGATATCTTAGCAATATTTCCCTATCTTGGAAAATATCCTAGCATCATATCTATCTGACCAATCCATTCTCAAAATGATCCCGAAGCCTATGAAATCAAAAACATACAAACTGCATGCAAACTTATGACCTAACAAATCAAGTTCTAATAGGTCATATCTTATACCCAGAGTTCCATACCCTCCTATCGGATTCACAACCCTTAAGGAGGTAACAAGGTATGAGGGTTCTAAACATAAATTGTCTACCAAACACTGAGATATAAATGAATGTGATGCACCGGTATCAAATAGTACCCTAACTGGTATAATACGAATCAAAAGTGTACCATCCATCACAGTCTTTCCCTTCTTAGCAGTGGTTGGTCTAGAAGATGATGGTTCCAAGGCAAAAACTTTTCCCTTGTCTGCTCTAACCGGTTCTATACACTAATTCTTGTAATGCTCGATCTGGTCAAAGTTGAAGCACTTCACTCCTTTCTTATCTGCAACCTTATTCCGTTTTCCAGTTCGACATTCATGAGCAAAATGTACTTTCTTGTCGCACTTGTAGCAATCTACATCGACCTTCCCTTTCTTGGCAGCTCCTTTCTGAGTTCCTTTCCGTTTAAAGAACTTTCTCTTCTTTTCCTGGGAATCTTGAACCTCAACTGACTTCCCCTTACTAAACATAGAGAGCATCTCTTCGTTCCTGATGGCTATCTCCACTACGACATTGCTTGGGTCATGGAGGTGTGGCATAGTCACCCTAGAAATCTCGGGTCTTAACCCTCGAATAAACTTCTCATTCCTTTTAATGATGGCGTTAATCATGGCGTATCCGTATCTGGACAACTCATTAAACTTCGTAGCATACTCAATCACCAACATCACACCTTGCACTAAGTCCATGAACTTTCTTGGTAATACTGACTTGGCAACTCAGACAAGAACCTCTCTTCGAATCTCCTTTCAAACTTTGCCCAAGTCAACTCTTCCTTGGGGACTCCCACGGTAATACCATTCCACCAACAACGTGTTGTTCCCTGCAACTATCTAGAAGCAAGTCTCCTCTTTTGCTCATCATCTAATCCCAAGTCAGCGAAAATTCTTTCACAGTGTAGCAACTATTTCTCTACTTCAACATCATCCTCTATTCCCAAAAACGGCTTCTCACCAAGACTGGTGTAATCCCTGCTTAGCTTGGAATAGTTATTGCCAACTGGGGCCATGGGATTAGCTCTTCCAACATTCACAACATTTCCCCCAGCTGCACCTGTAGCTGCTCCAACTTACATCAAATTGACGAAGAACTGATACATCATCCCCATATCTACTGGCGGGGTTCTAGCACCTGCATTCGCATTTGCGTTTGGATTAGCATTCTCCTGTCGACCCGGATTCCTCCTGGTATTAGGTCGAGCAATTCCATTAATTGTGGTGCTTCCTCCACCTAGATTTCCTCTTCCGTTTCCTGCCTCCATATCTTCCTTTCTCGTATATTTGTATACAAGCCTTAGTAAGATATAGAAGAACGGTCTAAGAGAGAGAGGAATACGTACTAATATATATATAACAAATGCAAGTACGTTACTACAACGTTAACCCAAACCCCGGTCCCATTTTCTGATTCATTGGGTTATGTTTTGAAAATCTTTTAGGTTCAAATTTCTTTTGAATTTACATAAACTTATGCTCTAATACCAACTTGTAACATTCCTCATTTGGAGGCCCAAAACTAACCACTATATATGCTGCAGTCATCTATAGTTATTATTTTTCGTTGACCAAATATGGTAATGTTAGATACATTAATATACTAGAAACACATGGATACAAAAAAAATTAAACTCAATTTTAAAACAAATTTCTCATTCCATTTCAAATCGCATTTCATATTTATTATATAATCCCAATCCATAAATCACATTCAGAGAAATATAATTATTACAAACTACGCCAAAAGCGACATATGGAGATGCCCCCTTGGTTGATCAGAGTCTAAATATAGTCACTAAATAACATTGCCATTACATCCAATTACATAGCGGAATCAAACAAAAATAACTCCTAATAGCTAGCATTCCTCCTGCACATCTCCTGAAGCTTATTCGTCTAAAGGAGAACTTGAAAACCTTAACTCTCAAACTATTCAAAATCAATTGAGCACCCAAGAGTTTAAGGGGAAAACATAAACTTCGAGTCAGACAAAAAGTTCGATGTGAATAATAACCTACGATCTCGAACTATATAGATATCTAGTGAGACCATGCCGCTTAGCGAAATGGGTTTTCCCCTCACTAGTATCTTAACCCAAATTTATAATAACCATATACTATGCACCTGCATCCACAATGGTTAAGACATAACATAATAAAATGTATCATGATGATATGCAACATGCAATATGCTCTAGATTTCCCATCCCCATTCACCTGACTATCTGTCTCAAGTTATAGTTTCTAGGGTCACTATTAACGTATTAGTTTTTAAGGGCTAACTAATAACGTGTTCCAAGCTTACGGACTATCAGTCCAGTTTAATTGTTTTTATGGGATCACTAAGAACCTATTGGTATCTACCAATAACGTCATCCAATCATAGTTTTCATAGGGTCATATGAACCTATTGGATTCTCCAATAACATCTGTCATGTCATAGTTTTCATGGGCTGACTATGAACCTATTGATCTCTATCAACAACCTGTTCCGTACATAGTTTTTATGTGATCATTAAGATCCTATTGGCCCCTGCCAATAACAATTTCTATAACATAGTTTTTATGGGCTTACCAAGAACCTGTCTAACCAATAATCTTATGATCAGTCTTGGGCATCCTATATTTTGTTCTGTCTGACCTCCTGGATGCAATTCTACTTAGATAGAAGTTTAGGGCTGTCAATGGGTCGGGTCGGGTCAAGTTGGGTTCGAGTTGATTTTAAATGGGTCGGGTCAACCCGTTTATTAAACAGGTCAGAAATAGCTCAACCCGAACTCGACCTGATTATCAATGGGTTGAACCTATCCGACCCGTGTAACCCGATTATAAATGGGTCCGGTCAGGTTTGATCGTAAACGGGTCGGGTCAACCCATATAAGGTATAAATGAGTTATAAACGGGTCGTAAACGGGTCATAAATGGGTCAAATTTGGGTTCATGGGTCGGGTTGGGTTATAATCGGGTCGAGTCAACCCATATAAGTATAAACGGGTTATAAACGAGTCAAATTCAGGTTCACGGGTTAACCCGAAACCCACCCATTTATAAACGGGTCGAATTCGGGTGGACCCGAAAATGACCCACCCACTTAAACAGGTTGTGTTAACCTACTAATTTCCATGTAATCTTCGGATCATGTTTTTGGTCGTGCTAGAAATTGATAGCCCTATAGGAGTTAATTCAATATATATTCACTACTGGGTCAATCAAGCTTGTTATTCTGCCCTTAACACCCCAAAATGCAGTTATGGGTTATAAATGAAGTGAATATGATTACACAAGCATAAAGGATAACTAATCAAATAATACAACAATATAAACATCCATGATTTAATTCCTTGTAATCATTTTCTAATGAAATATGGTTAATACCCTTAACCCATTATCTTTAGCAAGGAAAGCTTCCTCTAAAATTTCAAAGTTAAATGCCATTTCAAAACTCTTTTACATTGCCACGTGTTTACTTTAAAAATGAGATTAGGTACTATAATTTGAAAACTAATGCTTTCGACAATATCCTTCGGATCATGTGACATCATGAGTTACCCTCCATCACTCTCCATTTCGACATCATAGAGCAAACAAGCCCTTCGTCCCCTTCCATTTAACTAATGGGTTCGAAACAAGCGGCTATGCCCCTTTTGCCACTCTACTCTAGCAGCAGGACATTTCAAAATCATTGCCTAAGCAATGCAGAAGGCCCCTTCCATTACTTCTTGAAACCATGCGGAAGGACCCTGTCGACACCACTGATTGGGTGTGGCACAACCCTTCCACCTCTATAATTAAACATGCATGCAGAAGGACCCATTTGACACTATCAACTAGTGCAGAAGGTACCTTCCGCAATGGTTGGACTTACTCAAGTATAAAGGTGTAGAAGGTATACTGTCGACACCATTGATTAGTGCGGTACACCCCTTCGTTTTCATTGATTAACATACTTGCGGAGCATATAAGGGCAGAAGGAACCCCTTCGACACTATCTACTAGTGCGGAAGGCCCTTTCCATGATTCAACTAATGCGGCGGTGTACACTTGTTAAAGTGTATGTATGTGGAGGGGCTCCTCCGACACTATTGCTTAGTGCGGAAGGGTGCGGAAGGACTCTTCCGCCTTCATTCTAGTATATGCAACTACAGCGACACCCCTATTCCCTTTGTGTTCAAAGAAAAGTAGCATTGTATGCTTTCGAAGGTATCAATGCTTTCGAAGGCATCAATGCTTTCGAAGGCAAGTGGTGTTGCTGTAATTATCATAAGAACTGGTTTTTAACCAAGTAAAGCAATTTCTTTTTACCTAACCCCTTATGTTGTAAATTTTCTATTGGATAACAAAACCTTTATAAACTTCTTTTTTGAATTTGCTGCCGCCTGTAATCCCCAATGCTCCAACATTTAATTAAAATTAATAACTAACCCTTGTATTTAATTAATCATTAAATACTAATCTTTCTAATTAAATCCAAAACTCACCCAAATCTCGTGAGAAAAATCTCAGGAATTCACATAAATTCCAAAATGATAATATCTTTATCATATAAAATTTTCAACCCGAAAATAATTAATTAATTCCTTGGTTAATTAAAACCCAAAATATCCATTTCTTTCACTTGAAAACTCACAATAAATTATCCATAGCTTGGAATATAATGAAAATTTAAACCCATCTCCAAAATATTGTTTTACATTACATATCCAAAAATCATGACATGTGGAAATCATTTTGCACGAAGCCTTAAAACCAAACTATATTATTCCAAAAAATCCTTATTTAAATTATAACATGGCATTTAAATCAAAACATATCATCATTCATCTAATCATACGGTTTTAAACCTCAAACTCGAATTAAAACATTTAAGATGACTTATATGTGATGGTTTAGATCATTATTCACCTTGTTTAGATAATGAACTTGAGATTTGTTCTACACTTTAATCTTCCTAGCTTGAATCTTAACCTCTAATTAATTTTTTTGTTTTGAGCTCCTCTTCTCCCAGGGTTAGTGCTGGCCTTGTTTTTCTTTTGTTTATGTTTATGTTTTGTAAGAATGTAAATGAAAATGAGAATGTGGTAAGGGGTTTCAGGGGTTATGGGGTTCAGCTATTCCCATATTGCACTTGCCTTATTCTCTTAAGTATTTAAGTCATAACACTTTCTCATTGATTAATTTAGTAAGGAACGCCGTTAGTTAGTTTTAAAATCTCAATTCCCTTATCACTCTAGTCTCTACATTATTCTATTTAGTTTATCTAATTAAATCTCCTGAATAATGCAATTTAAAATTAGGGGTGTTACATCATCACATTTTGACATAGCTACGAGCCGCTCACCATCCTATTTAGATTGCATAATGCAATCAAGGCAATACCCTTCCCTTAATTTATTAAAGCAAACTCTACTGATGGTATTCCTTCACCTATACACAAGCTCATAGACTCCATGGGTTCTACGGTTGGATATGTCCTACATCAGCATTATACACAATTGTTGGTAGCCCCTTATGGTGGGCAGGCTTCTATTGTGTAACACTACTGACCTCCCATTCTAACCCATTCGTTTAAGTTATTTACATACTTATATAATTTCCATTCATTATAAACGCATACTTGAGGCTACGTGTGTGCTAATATATATAAATGTATGTATGTATATGTTTATATATATCTTCATTCATTCTTGTTTAATTAATGTGCCTCTACTGTTCATCATTGACAATATTTCTTTACTTTTCTATGCATTTACATATTATTTAATTTACGGTCATTTACTGCTTTCTTTTAATTAACTTTGCTCATTTACTTTCCTTTACCCTCATTATTTAACCTCCAATCTCTATTCCTTTTTAACCTTTCCTACTTGTTTTAGGGAACTATCTATACCCTCTTTATCTTAAATTATGATTTTTTTTATCTTTTCATTTCTTTTTATTTCACTTCTGTTTTACTTATATTACGCATGTTCTTTTCATAAACTGTTTTTATCATATTTATAATTCTCTATTTTATTTTTAAGGATTTCTGTATATTAATGCATTGGAGTTTCATTTCTCCTAAATGAAGTAGTTAACACTGTAAATTTCTATATCTTATCCAAAAAGGGAATTTGTGCTACATTTGGAATTACAAGGAATTTTCTATTCATAGTTATTGAAATAGATAGTACGAAATAAAGTAAATATCCATATTTTATACATCTCTTTCTTTGTAGGTTTATTCCTTATTATTTCAACATTACACTTTTATTTATAAATTTGAAACTCGATAATGTGTACAAATTCACATTGCAACACGCTATATAATCCACTAAATTAAAATACTACTAAAAACCCAACGTTTAACTATGATAACTCAATTTACTATTTTGTTTGCACAATTCATATTAAATTCAGAAATCTGGAACTATCACATATTCTATGAATTCCAGATACATGCAATATACAAATTTCAGATTATCAATAACATAATATGTAAGCAGGGTTTATAATATTATTCCAGGTACACAATTTTTAGCCAACAACTCAATTTACATTTCAAGCATATAGAAATAGATCTACAATGATATAAATATAATATTATATAAAAATATATAATTTCTCACTCATCTTTCAGCTTTTCAAATCTCCAAATCTAATCCCTATTATCCCGATTTGACTCCTGTTTATCCCTATTCGAATAGATACACCGCAAGCGTACATATAACTATCAGAAATCTCGATCGAAGAAGAGATTTCGATTTATAATTCAAATTCTTGATTCAGATTTACAATTTACCTCGGTTTGATGGTTTGATTTTAACATATTCTCTTCCTCAATCATCTTCTACGATTCTTCGATTATATATACGTATAAACTAGAACAATTTCCGAGAATTTAGAATTTTAGAGGAGAAGGGAAAATGATAGAGCTCCGGCGTCGCTCCAAAAATATGAGTTTAGAAGTGAGGGTTCAAGTCTATATTTATAGAGGTTTAAATCAATACCAGCCGTTAGATTAAAATGTATTAAATCTGGGTCGTTCAGGCCATAATTATCTATCGATTTTTCACTACCAATGGTCAACCGCTTATAGCCTTTGGTCGATCGCTACCAGTCGACCTGGGTGACATATGGGTCGACCTTTGGTTTTTTTAATGCGTTAATTAATCACAGTTTCAATTCTGTTAATTTAGTTCCTTGTTTGTTCGATCGATATCAGTTCCTTCCCATTATAATTTCTTAATGTCTAAGCTAACGTTAACTGCCTATTAAATCTAACTGATAGTAATTAACGTTAGTTAATTTCTTTTATTTCTTTGACTGCATATATTATTATTTCTAATTCAAAAACTTCAAACATCAATAACTTTTCCATTTGAGCTCCGATCAGAAGACTTTATATATGAAAGTTGATCAGAAAATCACTACAAATACAATGGTGCAAGTTTTGTAGCCAAATTCTGACATTTACAATTATTATCGATGTTATTATTTGTTAATTAATTTCTTTTTAATTAATTGTTGTAAAATTATGGGGTGTTACAAAAAGGGAGATAATGCCTACAATTTATTTTCTTAACTCTTCTCTCCCTCTCCCTTATATTTTCGGCCATCCTTCAAACAAATAAAAAAATTAGAAAACCTCCATTAACTCTCTTTCTCTGTTAAGAAGAAGAAGATAAAGCTTAAAGAAGGAAACTAAGGCAAATATCTCCACATATAACTAATCAAGGTAAAAAAATATTATCATCCCTAACTTTTGATATGTTTTATTTTTGGATATTAATGAAATACAAAATGATTTATGATGTTGAACATGGTTTTGGCAGAAATATTCATTTGAATGGAATCACGAATATTATATGTGGAATTATAGAAATAATAAAAGGGTATTCATATTTAAAACCAAGGTAAATGACCTCCGAATGCTTTGAAGTTATAATATGTTATTTATAACATTAATTTGGAAATGGTTTCTTAGGTTCATAATTTTCTTGATTTGCTTGGATTTTCTAAATCGAAAAAAGATTTAATTTTAGATTTTAATTATTTAAAAATTATCGTTTTATCCTAAAAAAATTATATGTTTTAAAGGATAGAAAACCTGATTTTTTGGATTTTCCCATGTAATTTCGAATTGATATGATTTATTTGGTGGAGGTATAATTGAATTATAAATGGAATTTAATTATATTGAATTGATACGATTTATTTGGTGAAGGTAAATTTGAATTATAAATGGCATTTAGTTAATTAATAATCGTGTTAATTAATGTTTAAATAAAACAAGAGTTATATCCTATAATTTTCTAAAAAGAAATTTGTAAAGATATGTGTTAAAAAATTAAATTTCAACATATGGAAAGATTTGGTGAAAAATAATTATTTATAGAGAAATAAATCAGTTTTAAAGATAACTGCAAAAATTCCATTTTATAATTGCAATAGAACTATTTTTATACTTGCAATGGCTATGGGTTTTAATAACTGCGAAACACTATTTTTATAGCTGCGATAACTATAGGGTTTTAAATATGCAATAACATTATTTTTGTACTCGCGATAACTATGTGTTTTATAAGTGCGTTAGCACTATTTTTTACTTGTGATAGCTATATATTTTTATCTATGTGATAGTGCTACTTTTATACTCGCAATAACCATGGGTTTTCAATGTGCGATGGCACTACAACTATACATGTGTTTGCACCAAAAAATGGTCACAAACCCCAAGTGTAGTGAAAGCACCAGCGTATGAATACAAATCAACAGTATTCACACGCAAATTACAGATCTAAGCAAGTAACAAGCAGCAATCAAGAAATAATGAACAGTGACACACAATTTATAGTGGTTCGGCTATCTCCGGCCTACGTCCACTTCAAGGTTTTTATGATTTTATTGCTCGATGCTTGAAGATTACAATTTCGTATGTTGTATTACAATTGATTTGCTGAACTAAGTCTGAATCTAAGGCAGCAATGGTGATCTGGAGTAAATCTGGCAGAATCTGGGTGCTCTTTAGCTCTCAAAATTATCCGACCTCTTTTCTGAATGACCAGGGGCTCTATTTATAGGTGTAGGAGGCTGATATTTCGCCTAAATTGAGGGGAGACCAGTTCTGGCACGTGAGGGAGCCCACATGGCCGAGATCTGGAGATCCGGGCCCACTTTGGGATCGATTCGACCCTTGGTTCGAATCGATCAAGAAATTGTCCAACCAAGCTGAAATTTGGTGTGGACATCCTTCAACATGTGCTCAAGCTTCTGTGAAAATTTCGTAGCATTTGGATGTGTAGATCTCAAGTTATGATCGATTCAAGTTGAAGATTTTCGCTTCCTGGAGTCGTTCGAATCGATACCTTCGAATCCATAGGGTCGACTCCATCTCCTAGCACGTGAAGGCAATGACGTGGTGCGCGTGCTTCGGGTTAATCCCCCTTTTTCTCCGAGTTTTACTGAGTCAAATCCGTGGTTTTAGTCGCGTTTACTTGGTGGATTCGAAGAGAAGGATCTGGAGGTATACTCCTTCGATTCGATCAAATGTGCGTTCCTTCGTATCGATCGAGGGACAAGTAGCTCGAATCGATCTCTTGTGCAAGTCCTCGAATCGATGGTTTCGAGTGATGTTGATCGATTCGAAGCTATGCATTGCTCATGGATTCGAACAACCTTTTACTTGATGGATTCAAACCAAGGTTGGGTTTATGGTTTCGAACGTGAGGCTATCTTGTGGATTCGAAGGCGGGAATACTCTGATGGATTCGAAGCAGGGAGAAACCGATGGATTCGAATCGACTAAGACCTCATCGATTCGAAGTAGATCACGTGAGCTTGATGCATTGGATACGAAGACGATGAAGTCGAAGGCTAAAGCATTTCTCATGGATTCGAAGCCATCAGGGGAACTTTGTTGGAGTCGAGTTTGATGGATTCGACCCTAGGGGATTCGAACCATAGGGAGACGAACCCAAGGCTATGTCCTCCACTTGCATCGGTGATATCTTGGGCGTATGAACTCGGATTGACTCGAGATTTGGAATGTTGCTTCATCTGTCCTTGCTTGACATGTCTTATCAATTGCAGCCCGATCCGGACTCGGACAAAGAACATCGATATCCGTGGTGAACCTGCGATGCACAATCGATGTTCATGAATAATAATCATTGATTTTCAGTTAATCTTTGGGTATCTCGACTTTGCCAAAAGTTGGGATAACATTTTGCCCCCCAAAACATGCCTTTTTGGTAAAAGGCGTGTTTTGATCAGTCTTAAGTTGGATGCAGTGAGTTCATGTTTTACTCATAGCTTATAGCATTTTCAATCAAGTCCATGGCTGTTCGAAGCCGAATTGTTATCAATTTTTTCCAGTGGAAGTTAAGAATGAAATTCTACGGTCTCTCCGTACTATTGATGGTCACTCCGGACCCTTGTCAAACCCATTCTAGATTTAGCGATTGAATAGAAAGATCCTATTGCACTCCAGCGTTGCTTTCTATCCCTTGCACTCTGGCCCTAGCTAGGGCGTATAGCGATGTCTTGGTCGTTCTCGACCGATCATAGCCTCTCCGGGCTCATGCTGGATCCCATCCTGTCACTCTCCGGTGAAGGGGAAACAACGTTAAGTGAGTCAATCCTGTCGCTCTCCGGCGAAGCGACTCACCTCCTGCACTCCGGTTCAGTATATCTGAACACTAAGCGATGTCATGACCTGAATCTTCAGTCGATCACAGCCTCTCCGGGCTCATGCTGGATCCCATCCTGTCACTCTCTGGTGAAGGGGAAACAACGTTAAGTGAATCAATCCTGTCGCTCTCCGGCGAAGCGACTCACCTCCTGCACTCCGGTTCAGTGTATCTGAACATTAAGCGATGTCATGGCCTAAATCGTGGGCCGATCATAGCCTCTCCTGGCTCTTATCGAATCCTAATCCAATCACTCTCCGATGAATAGGAAACAATGCTTAAGTGAGTTGATCCTGTCGCTCTCCGGCGAAGCAACTCACTTCTTGCACTCCGGACCCTGCCTCTCCGGGTAGGATCATAAAGCGATCATGTTTATATTGATATTTAATGTTTATCCTTTAACTCTCCGGTCAAAGGTTTATTTTAATAAGTGTTTCTTTATTAAATTCAAATCCTAGATGTTCAATCTCAAACACCAGGAAAAACAAGATAATGCCTCTCCGGGCGGAGCGGTCTATTTCCATCTCAGAGCATGCCTAGGGATCTCTCTGGTTCCCATACATGAGTAAGTGGGATAGCCGTTTTATTTTGGAAATCAAATCTAAGAAAACTAATCGACCAGAGTCCAAATCTTGAACTTGGCCCTTGCCATCACAATCAGTTGATGACGAGTCGTGATCCCGGTCCAGGATCATTCCTGTTTGGTTGATGCGGTAGTTGTTTGGGTCTAACCGCCGTCGTACGTTCTCTGACATACTGCGGCAATCTACCACTCCTGGCATGTTCTTCCACCTCATCCTTCAGGTGGCGGCATTCATTGGTAGTGTGCCCATCCAGCTCATGGAATAGGCAGTACTTTCCAGTCTTACGTTCCCGCTCCGTGGGATCTCTCCTGGGTGGTTTTCGATAGGGGAGTTGCCCCCGAGTTTCGGTGTAAATTCGTTCCAGTCCTGCCACCAAGTCTGTGTATTGCCTGAATCTGGGCTCTCGGAATTTCTTCCGTTTGTCAGGACCATCATGTGCGTCATTCTGCTTTCTCTTTCCTTTGTCTGCCCTGGACTGTTCCCTGGCGGTTCCTTCGCCTTGTGCAACATTTATTTCCTGCCTCTCGGCTCGTGATTCCTCTAATCGAATGAATTTTTCAGCTTCATGGAAAAACTCTCCAAGATCTTGCGGTGGATCTTTAGTCAAAGAGTCTTTGAATTCGGTGCCTTCTCCAACTCCTGCCACTGCCGCCATCAAAATCATCGATGGGTCCGGGCGATCTACAGAAGTCACCGTCGCATTAAATCGTAACAAAAAATCTTTTATGGACTCTTCGGTCCTTTGTTTTATTGATGCCAAAGTCATCACGCTCTTAGGTCGCGTCACGTGAACCCTAAACTGCTTCATGAAGCAATCCACAAGCTCGCCCCATGTCCTGATTGATCCGGTTTCTAGCTGCCTAAACCAAAGCGCAGCCAAATCTGATAAGAATAAGGGGAAACATCGTGCCATCACTTCCTCGGATGCTCCCAGCACTTCCATGTGTCTGATATATCTGGTGATATGCGTGGTCGGGTCTGACTTTCCGTCATAAGGATTCAGCGTTGGTAGTTTGAACTTTGGAGGGTTCCTTGCATTCCTGATATTCGGAGCGAACGGACTCCGACTAACTTCTTCCAATCCTCCTCCTGAAAACCCTCCTCTCATGAGTCGTCTCACTAGGCCGATCATTCTTTCATCTCCATCTAGGGGTTGCCCCCTTGTCATGTCTCTGTCTTGCCCTCCAAGTCTTGTAGGGAATTCTGGTACGTACTCTTCGGGCGGCTCGTTAGCATTTGTGTTGGCCCTAACCGGTTGAGCTCCTTCCAAAGGTCCTTCTGCGTTGGATCCTGCGGGCCTGCCCCCAAGCCCTTGTTGATTGCCTTCTGGTTCTGCATTCTGTCCTCCGTTGGGTTCCATAGCCCTAGCTCCTTGTTCCACATTCACAGCCGCTGTAGCTGGTCCAGGGTTCTGCATCCCTGCAGCTCTCATCTGCTCGAAGAAATTCTGCAGCATCTCTTGTTGGCTTTTCATCATTCTTTCCTGCATTAAGTTATTCATCGCTTCCATCTCATCTCTAGTAATGTAGATCGAAGCTTGTCCTTCTCCAGTGCCAGAGGATGCCTCTTGAATTCCTGCATGTTGGCTCCTCTCAGTTCTTTGTCTAGTTTGTCGAGTCATTGTAGAGTCAGATCTGAATCCTTAAAATTCCAAATTTAAATTTTGAATTTGGTGTAGCGGGTGCTAGTTCTTCTCAGTGAAAGCACCAAAGTGTTTGCACCAAAAATGGTCACAAACCCCAAGTGTAGTGAAAGCACCAGCGTATGAATACAAATCAACAGTATTCACACGCAAATTACAGATCTAAGCAAGTAACAAGCAGCAATCAAGAAATAATGAACAGTGACACACAATTTATAGTGGTTCGGCTATCTCCGGCCTACGTCCACTTCAAGGTTTTTATGATTTTATTGCTCGATGCTTGAAGATTACAATTTCGTATGTTGTATTACAATTGATTTGCTGAACTAAGTCTGAATCTAAGGCAGCAATGGTGATCTGGAGTAAATCTGGCAGAATCTGGGTGCTCTTTAGCTCTCAAAATTATCCGACCTCTTTTCTGAATGACCAGGGGCTCTATTTATAGGTGTAGGAGGCTGATATTTCGCCTAAATTGAGGGGAGACCAGTTCTGGCACGTGAGGGAGCCCACATGGCCGAGATCTGGAGATCCGGGCCCACTTTGGGATCGATTCGACCCTTGGTTCAAATCGATCAAGAAATTGTCCAATCAAGCTGAAATTTGGTGTGGACATCCTTCAACATGTGCTCAAGCTTCTGTGAAAATTTCGTGGCATTTGGATGTGTAGATCTCAAGTTATGATCGATTCAAGTTGAATATTTTCGCTTCCTGGAGTCGTTCGAATCGATACCTTCGAATCCATAGGGTCAACTCCATCTCCTAGCACGTGAAGGCAATGACGTGGTGCGCGTGCTTCGGGTTAATCCCCCTTTTTCTCCGAGTTTTACTGAGTCAAATCCGTGGTTTTAGTCGCGTTTACTTGGTGGATTCGAAGAGAAGGATCTGGAGGTATACTCCTTCGATTCGATCAAATGTGCGTTCCTTCGTATCGATCGAGGGACAAGTAGCTCGAATCGATCTCTTGTGCAAGTCCTCGAATCGATGGTTTCGAGTGATGTTGATCGATTCGAAGCTATGCATTGCTCACGGATTCGAACAACCTTTTACTTGATGGATTCGAACCAAGGTTGGGTTTATGGTTTCGAACGTGAGGCTATCTTGTGGATTCGAAGGCGGGAATACTCTGATGGATTCGAAGCAGGGAGAAACCGATGGATTCGAATCGACTAAGACCTCATCGATTCGAAGTAGATCACGTGAGCTTGATGCGTTGGATACGAAGACGATGAAGTCGAAGGCTAAAGCATTTCTCATGGATTCGAAGCCATCAGGGGAACTTTGTTGGAGTCGAGTTTGATGGATTCGACCCTAGGGGATTCGAACCATAGGGAGACGAACCCAAGGCTATGTCCTCCACTTGCGTCGATGATATCTTGGGCGTATGAACTCGGATTGACTCGAGATTTGGAATGTTGCTTCATCTGTCCTTGCTTGACATGTCTTATCAATTGCAGCTCGATCCGGACTCGGACAAAGAACATCGATATCCGTGGTGAACCTGCGATGCACAATCGATGTTCATGACTAATAATCATTGATTTTCAGTTAATCTTTGGGTATCTCGACTTTGCCAAAAGTTAGGATAACAACATGCAATGGCTATGTTTTTAAAAGTGTGATAGCTATGATTTTAGAAATGCGATAGCTATATATCCAATAGCTTTATACTTGCGATAGCTATATATGCGATAGCTTTATACTTACTATACATGTGATAGCCTTATTGCTATGATAACTTTATACTTGCGATGGCATGTTAGACATGCGATAGCTATAACATTTTGATAGCCCTATTTTACACATGCGATAGCACACTATTACCTATTTGGCCAAGTTCTTCCGATTAACCAAAGATGGGTTTTGTTGATTTTAAAACTTGAATAATAAGATTTTAAAGATGGAAGAGGAAAATTTTGTCCAAATTTAATAATTTTATGTGACATAAATTGCATATTTATTTTGTACATGATTTATGTGTAAATTATCCTAAGAACTTATTTGCATGGTTGATGATAACTTTATATGTTCCAATATGCACCTTGATCGATTGTGTTGCTACTTATGTAAATTATTAACATACTCATCCCTATGATATCATCCAATAATTACGACCTTGGAGATTGGGAACTAATGACCAATTATGGTTGTTACATTAGTGGGTATGGCCGGACTAAACTCCTAGGTTAGTAGAATTACATCTAGAGGATCAACAAGATCGAATAGTGTTAAGATGCGCAAAATTGTTAAAAAGGAATGGCTTGTTTGATGTTTATAAAACCAAATTTAAGTTGTACGGACTGGTGTCAAGGTAGCGCCTCATATTATAGCTGACTAAGCCTTTTGATTATCAAGGTCAATGATTCTAATGCATAGAGATTTTCCAACATCGAGGCTAAAATTTCTATTTATGCATCCTAGGAAACAAATGAGGATGCTCACTATTATTTTTATTCTATCATGGGGGTATATTGTATCCTTATGGGAATATAAGACCATTATTATTTTTCATTTATCATGGAGTATCTTGGTACTCTTATGGGACAGTAGACCGTTACGGATTATCGTGCTTTTGGCCCAAGTCAGCTTGATAGGTTTTTAGTTAGCCTAATAAAACTAATAGGTTTATATTGACTTTGTGAAAACTATGTAGATGTATGGACTTAATGGGATGGGAAGATTTGTCAATGCGCAACCCTTAGTCCCTATTGAACATCGAACTATTCATGTCCGTGTAATGTTCTAACCATTGTGTTTCCAAGTGGATGAGGAAAGCATAGTGCATTAGGCTTGTCTAATCCTATCTAATAGATGCTCTGTTTAACATTTTGATTGTTAATATACTAGTGAGGGGAAAACCTGTTCCACTTAGAGCATGGTCTCACTAGGATCTATTTTGATTGAGATGGACTAATATTATTCATACCAGACTTTTTTCCTGACCCAAAGTTTTTTATTTTCATCTAAACTCTAGGATACTCACTGAGTAATTCAGGAGTAGGGATTTTTAGGTTAATACTAGTAAATCTTCTAGAGACATAGCTAATGCAAGTTATTTATTCGGTTGTGCTGTATAATTGCTTATGTTGTATGTAAAGATGAGTTTTGTAACTATCAGTAGTTAAGACGCTATTCATCCAAGGAGGCATCATCATATATCACTCTTGGAATTATATTTTGCATGCATTATATTTTATCTAAATGGTATAATTATGGGGTTATGTAATAGACATGTAATGAATGAAAAATGTTCTGTGAATTTTTTTGCATTCTTGTACTCTTGATTTAATGATACAATAATTGATCACATTTTTTGGGTGGATAATAATACTAACGATGAGTGCAACATTATTACTATTTATTTTAGGTTCTAAAAATGGAGGATTATACAAAATGGGTTGAGATGGAGTCACTTACCATAATCACCACGATGAAAGTGATCAACTATTTCATGAAGAACATTTTCTATAGGTTTGGAGTATCATCTCCGACAAAGAAACTCAATTCAAAAGTGCAGAGTTTTATGAACTTTGTATTTGGTATCGATTTCAGAAGAGTTTCTTAGTAGTAGCACATCCACATGCGAATGGACAGGTAGAGGGGTTGTACAAAATCATCAAATCCATTATAAAGAAGCGATTAATGAAAGTGAAAGGAAACTGGGTTGATGAGCTACCATTGACATTATAGGCTTACCAGAGGACCCAGAAATCCAAAGTTGGACATACGCCGGTCGCGCTAGCATATGGAACTTAAGTAATGGTACTAATTGAAGCAGAAGTTCCTTCTCACCGATGCATGCACTATGACCCTAAGATGAATGGGGAGCTATTTCTAGCTTCCTTCTATTTGGTGGAGGAATGTGAGAAGAGAAAAATTTGATGGCAACTTCTCACCAAGAAAGAGTAGCGCGGTAGTTCAGTACCAGAACCATACATTCAAGATTGATGGCCTTGTTTTGAAATAAATCTTTGGAAACATGAGGCACTTACTCTATGGGAAGGACCCTATATGATAAGGCAAAAGCTTAGAGGCAGCACATTCAAGCTATCAACAATTGATGGAGACCCAAATCCATAGACATAGAATAGTGAGTATTTGCACTGCCATGTCACTTGGTTCCCTATAGTTGGGCATTTTTCATTTGGGTATCCATTAGGTTAAATTCGATTAGTGGCATTCGTTGCTAATATTTTAATAAAGTATTCTTTTTGAATCAATGGAAATGTATTCACTAGGTTAAACTTTGTGTTATGGTATCGTTAACACAAGCATCCTACATTTTGAAAACTGGATGTTTATGTACTTGGTAGTCAGTACCATCAGCCTACGAATTGTGATTGATTCCTTGGAGTATACTTTAATTGGGGTAAGATTGAAGAATTCATCCTCACATATCTAATCTCTAACAAACATCCATAGTAGGCGATATATAGAGTAGATGGACAGAAATAGGCATTAGTAGACACTAATGCTCGAAGATGCTAATCAAATTTGTGCAAACACACTTAATAGGAATCATATTGATTTTCATGTGGATATGAGTCAAAAGCTATGTAAAAACCATCAATACATCGCAAGTTATATTTATAGTTAAACTGAATAAGTTTAACTAATAGTAAATAAAACTAAGTAACATAACAGCACCATGTAATAGTGGAATTTATTTATAGTACAGAGATACAATAAATAAATGCATTATATATATCTATACATACACAAAGGTATAATATAAAGGTAATAGATCACTAGCATTTATATATGAACATTTGCAGGAATTGTAAATTAAATGCAGAAAAATAAGGTATATGAAAGTAACAAACGCAATTGAACAAAATGAAATTTTATTATTTACTTTCATTTTGAGTACAAAAAAGCAGGAGCTACATTCATACAATATAGTAGACTATGTATGCATGGAAACAAAACAAAAGAAGGAAGAACAAGTTGCCAAGTACGTCATTATTTCAATAGATTACGTTGGACTTTGATCTTCTTTACGTTCTGTTTCTTCGGAGAGTTGTTGCCTTTCGGTGGGGTGCTTCGTCGAAGAGAGGAGGTTCATCGGAAGAGATAGTATATGGATTTATTTTCCTCTTCTCGAAAACCTTGGAGGCAAGAAGATCAGCAGCCGTTGTGTAGAGTATATGAATTTCATAAGTAGGAGGAGGAATAGTGTAATGACATGCGTTTTACACATCAGAGGTTAGTAAAATATTGATTTTAAATTCTTATTGATCGTATGACTCTATAACTTTGGGAAATGTTAACTAATGAAAATTTTCACTCATAAAATTTTTACTGGAAAATTTGACCCTAGAAACTGGTAAGAATTATTTTTTTTGATAGGATCCAAATTAGGAATTAAGACTACTTTCATTGGAAAGATATGATGGTTTCCCTTTTCCTAGTGTGGTCATAATTGCTCTTTGGATTTACCATTTAGGTGATATGACCATTTGAAGTTTGGGTAGTTTCTTGCCAGATTAATGGCAACTAATTAGGCCAGGAATAGACCCATTAATCCATTTCGTGATTTGCACCTAATTAGGGATGATGGAACAACTCCTAATCACTTTTCCACTTTCCAAAACTAAACTAAACCTACATTAACTCGTTTTCAACCAAAAAACACCATTTCCCTACTTTAATTAGCTTAAACATGTCATTACCGAGTAATTAGCAAGGGGATTGAAGATTTTCCATTAGGATTGCATTGGGATTCATATATCCACTGTTCAACCTCCGATTTTCCTTGAAATTTAGGCAATTTGGTTCAAGGTCGGTGATTTCACTCCTTTTACTATTCTATGCTCATTGATATAGTAAAAAGGTGATTTTTAAGATGGTTTTCAATGGTTAAACAATTTGAAACCTAGATCGAACCTTAATGATACCTTATATCCGAATTTAAAAAGTCAAAAATTATTTTCTAATTCATTTTACACCATTTACTAACCATGTCATCATTTTTGCTTACAATTATATCTAGGAAAATATATATGTTTAAATCATGATTGGGTTACTTATATGTTATGTTGAATTGTATGTGATGATTGTATTTATTGTTTGATATGTTTGTTAGCCATTTATGATAGTTAGAAAATAGGTCATCATTGCATGCAAATCAATATTAAAAATGTTCAAAGATGTGGTGGGGTATGTTGTTGTTTAGGGCCAAGAGGGACCCTAAAAAAAGTCACATAGGAATTGGAGTTGGTTTGAGTAGCCAAAATCATGTCCGCATTTGAAGGGAAATCATGTTAATGGTGGAAGTTGGTTCATGTCAGTGATAGAATGCTTTGGGTCTGGAAGGAAAAGACTTTGAGGATTGGGTGTTGAAACTTTGGGCTGGAGCAATAGACGAGATTTTTGGAGTTTGGGATGTAGAAAATTTTAGCTATAGGAAGATGCTAGACACCAACTTGATTCGAACCCAAGATGTTTTCACGACGACTTTGGGGTGGGAAGATAGGGGCACTGGGCTTTGCTTGGCATGAAGCTCGTAGACAAATTGGCTAAGTAAATCATGTCAGCACTGACATGTTCTATTATGTCGGTACCATCATGATGGGAGGATGACTAATCATGGTCAAATCCCGGGGGAATGGTGGTAATGCATAGGGGATTGTACTGTGCATGCTTGTTTGTTTGTTTGTTCGACATTTGGATTCAATGTTACGGCGCGATGAAGAACAGTTTCTGTTTTGAAGCAAGGATGTGACGCTTTGACATGCTGGTTTCGAGACTTTGATGAGTTAACTTTACAACTCCACATGGAGGGATAAAGGTGTTCCGATGACTGCTTGATGAGGATGAAGCAAAATTTGGATGATGTCAGTTCGATGTTAATGGAGGTGTACTTTAATGAAGACGACTCAATAATGATGGAGTCATAAGAATGATCCATAAGGGCAAGTTCAATAATGATGGAACTTATGAGTGGAACAAGCTGATGTGTTCTACTATAAAAAATAATGGAATGGAACAAGAGGATGTGTTCGACTATGATGACAAGTGCAACGGGATCATTAATACTTGCGGGTTTACGTGTGTGCTCATAAAGTATGGGTATATAAAGATGCTCACTTGGTTCGGTGTTGATGGATCCATAGATCTTGACGAATCCCAAATCAATGTAGATGGACCTATATACCCTGGATCGAGTAAGGGATCTAGTTTCCTAGCTGTTGGAGTAGCATTAGTTCGAGCATTGAGAAACCTATATTTTTCCATTAATCTCTGGAAGGGAATGACCTTATGAGTTATCATATATCCAAATTACATGAGTGACAGTGAAGATTGTTTGATGGATATAATGGTTGCTGTGTTTGGTATGTCTTATGATGTAGGTATTGTGACTTGGATACCTCGACACCCGATATTGTATCTATATTATTGCACACTCATATAATGACAGTGGATTAGCATATATTTTTATGTGCTAACTCTTTGGATGCAGGGGCAGGTCTGTATGATTCTCCATACCCTATACTATATGGACTTCCATAGTATTTTGAGATTGTTTATCACTCACACTAGACTATTGTCTGACTTGATGCTTAATTTGCTTCTTATTATCTTGGGTACTCTTGAATGAGTAGACTAAATAGAAGGTGTAGACGGCACATGGAGTTGTGCAGGTGGACTAGCAGAAGGTAACGCTTTCTCATACCTATATTTTTGGGCATATTGTTGCTTATTCCTCTTCGCAACACTGTGGAGCCTGGACATTGTTTGAATCATATTCTTTAGAGATGGATATTTGAATTAATTTACGAGCTGTATAAACTCTATTACTCCTTTGTATAACTTTATTGAACCGGTGCTCTTATTTGTTGCGGTTTACTTAGTTATATTCTATCTCGCCTATTTTATATCTGTGATTGATATTATATTTTATCCTTGTACTATAACATATACGAAAAGTTCTACGGTTGTTTTATTTACATTATTACCCTGATAATTATCCTGCACCGGTCGGGAACTGTAACAAACATGTTTTCTACAACATATAAACAAATAAATTTAAATAAAATAAAATTGTTCGAATTTGATATTTGATCATTTATATTTTGAAAATAAATTTTTGTTAATCAAATTCTATTTAATAAAAGATTTTGTTTTAATAAATTAACTTAAATCGATAAGTTCTTTTCAGAAATATATCGAAATTAAATTAAATGTTTTAATAAATATGAAATATTTTTATAGCGAATAATTTTAATAAATAAAATGTTCATAAGTATTTAAATTTAAACATAAAGCAAAGTAATTAAAACTAAATTGATTAAAAGAAAAGCTCAAACTGAATTAAACCCATTTTCTTTCTTTCTTTCCTTCTCCTTTTCTAGACATCTCTAGCTTGGCCTCACGACTCACAAAACCGAACCCGCATTACCCTATTTCCATTTTGCTACCCAAACCCCAAAAGGAAATCGCGACCCGGATAATTAAAGAAAAGAAAAAAAAGAGAAGAAGAACGTGCACAAAGATGCTCGATTCCGACATAGGCAAACGTCTCAAGGCGGGGGAACTTGCGCTCGAGGTTGGAGGCTACGGCCTTAGCGCCTCAATGTGCTGTAGGTGTCGCGATTGCTGATCTTGGCGTGTTGATGGCTGTGACAAAGTAGCGGTATGCGAGGGCAAGCGAAGGTTGTGATGCGGTGCTGGAGGTGCTGCGATGGCGGAGATTTTTGATCGATGGACAAGTGTGTGCCATGGCTTGGCAATATCTGCTGGTGGTGACAATGCCTTAAGTGCGATTATCTTTGGCATAAGTCAAAGGCAGAGACGAGTAGGATATAGGCACAATAAATTTGGATAGAACAAATCTTATAGAGTTATGTTCGATACTTGCATTCGTCATTTCGGTGAGTTCTATACTCACAATCATTTCTAAATTTCACTTTTTATATAATTGTCCTAATTATTACTTAATCTTCTTAGTGGAATGAATTGTTGGATATACTTGATTGAATTTATTGATTAGATTGATTGTTGGTGATTTTTGTTGTTTTGATTGTTGGGTATATTGGTTTTGGAATTGGTTGGATGTGTCAGTTTGCAAACGAAACCCTGTTCGATTGTGAATTGAACTAAATATTTATTTGTATGTCGATGTGTGTATTGTATGGATGACCAGAGTTCGACGGAACCAGACTCGGGTCATACGATATATATTTATGGTGATATTTGGTTAATATGTTCGTCGAATAGTTTTAATCCATATATTTTAAATTTAGACAAATTTTTACTTGCTTGTTTTTAATAAGATGTTTGATGGGTTTTGAAAATTTATTTAAGGTTTTGAAATTTTATTAGAAGTATTTTATAAATAATTTAATAAAGTTTATTCAATTAGCTATTTTGTACTTACAAATACAATTTGAGTTATAAATATAAATATAGCTTACTTTTGGTATAAAACCTTTTAAAATCAAGATTATACTATATTATAAGTTTAAAATTGTTTTAAAGGCGAAATATAATATATTTCTATTTTATAAAATATATTATGAAAATAATAACATTACTTTCATGTGATATTTAATTATAAAAGTTATTTAAATAGTTTTGAAATAGTTTTCAAACCTCTGGTAAATGTAGAATTCTTTTCGAAAATATTTAAGATTTTGGATATGTATTGAATAAATAAAATCTTTGCTTTTTTTATAATATTAGAATTTCAAATATGATATAACTTAAAGGAAAAATGTTTTATTTCTAATCAATTTGAATATAAAGTAAAGATTTTGAATTGTATTCCATGGTTTGAAATAAATATAATTTATTTTGAAGTTTATACATTTACTTAGAATTAGTAACAAATTATAGAAAATTATGGAAAGACTTCTAAAAAGGATATTTGATTTGAAAAGTGTTTTTGAATGTTTTAAAATATACAAGTAGAAGTTTGAATGAATTTTTTGTATTTGAACATATTATTATTATTATTATTTCATTTCTGAATTAAATAAGGATTTTTATACATGACCTCATCTTCTGATGTCACATTTTTCAACACTAATTTCAATATTATGAATAATTCACCATTGATATTGATTTGATTGGTATTTTTAATATGATACTGTGATTACATCTTTTTGTATGGATTTGTGCGATTACTATATTTGGAATATTTTGTTTATGATGATTTTAATTTTACGTGATGAGACATCTGAATAAACAGAGTTATAATACCGTTTGGTATGGGGAATTTGGTAATATTTCTCCGATTATTCTTTGGACTCGTTATATAGAAGATTGTGAGGATTGAGTCTGGTCTGTGAGCAGTGATTAAATGTTTGAGTATCATGCGGTGGTATGAGACACTGTTGTGGTATTTATTTGGTTATTCGTTGTAAGTAGATGACACCCATGTGATGAGAATAGAGTGGATAGTATGAGGTGATACACGTAGTGATATACAATTCTGTGACTATTTTTAGTGAATATGGTGCCTAATAATGACAAAGACTTTGTAGCTATATATATTGGTTTTATATGCCACTATTACGATGTACTCCTATTATGTTTATTGGAGAGGACCAAATGGCTAGAATCCACCTAGTGGCCTGATCGTAGGGCCACGCCCCAGATTTGTGACACCCTATATATGTGTAGCTTCATGCTTTCACTTTGTAAGTTTTCCCTTATGTCACCCAGTCCGGCAGTCTGTTACCTATAGAGGCAAGAATAGTGTTGTGACTTAAGAGTCCTCGCATTGGCGAGCACACTAGTGGATACATGACACGATGACCGTTGAGGTAACTAAGGTTGTAGAGACTTCATGTCTTTGGAGCTTTCTCAGTGCTATCAATCTCCCTTCTGGTACTAACAGAGTAGTAGATTGGCATATACGATTGATACATCCCACTGTAGTATAGATATGGGTTGATGACCCATATACTGTTATGTAGATGGCTCTACTCGGGACTTTGGTTCTGTCGTACAACCATTTCCCGTTATGATACTTTCAAATAGTTTATATATGAGGAGACGAGATTATACCTGTGATACATGTCCAGTGTATAGTGAATTATCTTATATTGATAGGTAGTCTATCATATTTTATATGTACTAATGACGATGTTTTATTTATTGAGATTGAGAGATATATTTGGGAAATGCTTCATGCTAGCCTAATTATACTTGGTGATATCACACATATTGATATTTCTAGTTTTGATGATGATTTCGGATATGGATGATTCATCCATTTGTTATTGATTCTGTTATTTATGATTATGTGTGTTTTTGTATAGGTGATGACATCTTTATGCATGGTTCTGTGATATTTGAGATTATGTGATGCATTTGTGATTGTCTATTATATTTTAATTATATGTATATACCATGCGTGCACTACCGTGTACTTTAAATATTATGGATGTTATCATATTATTATACCCCTGATTTAGATATAGTCTGACCCGTATGTTATTTATATAATACTCGGGTCAATCCAAGATATTTTAGGTACAAGGACAGCGAGATCACCTTGTGTTTTGGGCATAGAGGAGACTATGGTGTAATATTATTGTATATTATCTGAGAATTATATAATTTCATATATGTATATTCTGGTGTTGTATACTGAATATACCTTGTATAATTATCTATTATATATTATTGTTGCGATTGACTCAAGGATCTCTAATATTTCTGTATATTATTTATTGTTCTATACTTGAGGCACACATGTTTACTGCTTTGTGCCAATACTTTGTACATATAAGTGAGTAATTTATTCGATGTCTAAATACGTACCAGTGTTATCATAAGGGAATATCACATTTGTATCACGGATCGCCTCATTCTCCATATTATCCGATAATATTATTCAGTAATACTCTTGGATAGTATAGGTATAGAGGTGGGGGTGTTTACATTTTGGTATCAGAGCGAGGCT
The DNA here is from genome assembly GCA_030737815.1 of Allium fistulosum. Taxonomy (NCBI): domain Eukaryota; kingdom Viridiplantae; phylum Streptophyta; class Magnoliopsida; order Asparagales; family Amaryllidaceae; genus Allium; species Allium fistulosum. Next base: position 1,178,641,593 of record CM060902.1, read on the forward strand.
CAGAACAGTACAACATATATAAGAGACACGAGTCAAGACCATAGATGAGACATAGAGTCTCTATCCTCTCGGTTGTGTTGGGTAGTTATCTTATATTAAAGGGATATTAGGAGTATACGATGATTACTAGGTTAATCATTCGGGGACGTACTTGTTATTTTTCCTGCTATAAATATTATTTTATCTCTATCTCTTTGGCGTAACTCCATGTGGAGTTTATGTTATTGATGGAGAAGTAAAATAAAGAATTGTAAGCCAGATGAGTAGTATCGACATTGGTAAAGGTGAATAAACCTCTGTGTGGCTTTGAATTGAATAACTTGATCCAATGGAGATCAGAGTGTGCAGCAGATGCTAATAAATAGCTTTCTGTTGAAGGCGTTTATTTGTTTGATTGTTTGATTTTCGTTTAGTTAAATTAATATTGGTTTTCATTTGGCTTAGTCTAGATAATGGGGATCGAGTAGGAGTTATCATTTAGATATTTTTAAGCCCACTTAAATCCAGATAGAGCCAAATATTAATAGAAGTCAGCGGTTTATCCAAATCTAAACCAACAGAGGATAATAAAATTTGTTTAAGAAATAATAATAATGATTATAATATAATTAAAGTTGTGTAAAGAAAATTAAATTAAATCAATCAAATGCTTGATTGATATTATGAAAGTATGATGATTGTATTGTTATTAATGTTGTTAAATTGAACGTATATACGACTTTTGAGATTTAATACTTTATTTCAAATAAGCATATAATTTAATAAAATAGAAATAATAGTTTATATAGTGACTGAAATTATTTTAGTGATTTATTCTGATATTAGTTTGTCCGTGTAGTGATTTAAGAATTTTGATCGATATGTCTGATCAGCGTTATTGATAGGGATTCCTATACACTTATACGAGGCAGTTTGACATGATATTTTGGAAAATGGTAAAAGAAATATTTTACTTGAAATTGGGTATTGTTTTATAAAGTAATTTGCTATTTAGAAAATGTAAGACATTAAATTTTTCAATAAAAATTTCAAATATAAATATTTTGAACAAAAAATGCAGCCATTAGATTTTAGTGTGAAGTTGAGATCACTGACGAAGCAATGTTGATATATTATCATAGGTAGTCAACACTGCGGCTAATTGGTGAAACAGATCGCTAAAATTTGTGGCACGGCAATGTTACCTATTTTAATATGAAATTGATTTATGGATTATTGTATGTAAATTATTAATGTGGCCTACTCGAAACATTTGGGACTAAAGGAGGAGGATGACAACAAAGAATAGGAATAAAAATCAATATGCATTGAGACTTTGGCTTAAATTATTAATAAGTGGCGATGGTTGTTGGAAAGTTTTTTTTTGAAAAAAGGTAAACGGGCCAAGCTCAAGAGTTTACAGAAATATAGAAACGGGTAGAAATGCAACCTACCCGCTATTATACAATACAATTCAACTAAACCCTAATGAAGGCTTCACGCCGACATAACTTTACTTTCTCTCAGCAAAAAGAAAAACTCGATAATGGCGGAGCAACAAACTCCATTTTCTACAAAGCTCTGCCATCCTCCTTAGCTCCGTTAGCTTCCCCTCTCTCCAAATGTATCAAGAAGAACAAAACTATCATAAATGAGTAATAATAAAAGTGAAACCCGAGATAGATCAAAATTAATCGCTTAATTTGTATATTGTAATCACCACATAAAATTCATTCTGTAAATATCCTTAAGTAGATTTAGCTAAGAGCCAATAAAATATATATGCAAAAGGTTTATCATTGGCAGTCAGCATATAACAAAACGATCAGGTAAAAAGCAAAGAGGAAATGAAGAGACTAATGAGAAATTAGAGAGCAAATTATTTCAATTTTTGATGACAACGGGAAAAGAAAGATGTCGCATGCTCATGTTCCAGGTTATACAAAATAACATTCAACAGTGCAATGCACAAGCCAAATAACCTATGCAAGACGCTAATAGATTTAACCCATCCCAGTTTCTAGTATAAATCTAATACGAAACCTCAATCACTACAACTTAATGAAAGATCTTATTGTTGGTGGCAAGGGCTATACTAATGCTAGAAAATTGGTAGAGTATGCAAGATTACGAACCTGAAAGGTACCATCAAGACATTGAATTATTTACTATGTCATTAAGCCAACTATACTGCTATAAATTTATGCTGAAATCTCATAAACCTAAAAAAGTAAGGAGGCATACATATTTGCATTTGCTACACACCTCATCGATCATCATCAGTTATAGCTGGTTATGTAAGAATACAAGATATTAGACATGTTTACTTTCATGTGACCAACAAAAACAAGTACTATCCACACAACAATAATGGAATAAGATGCACCTCAAAATTTTTGCACCAAAGACTATATCAGAGAACCAACCCGGTTGACCTTGCTTTTGTACCTGAAATGGAGTTTTCTGTTTTGTGCTTCCATATTTTTGGGCTGTGCGTTAGCACAGTGTTCAATTGATCATAACTTTTAAACATTTTGTCTGATTTCAATGATTTTGCACATTCTGAAAAGCTAAGAGCATAAGCTACAATTTTTATTTTAAGTGTTTCACAAAATTTTGACATTTACTAAACTAAAAACTGACATTTGTTAAGTGCGTCCGTGTGTATATTGTAAAATCTAGGGTATATATCTTTGGAAATTTCACCATAACCTGAGTTATAACTGATATCTTTGCAATCCGAAAGATGTTTTGGAAAGCTAACAAACTATATAACAATTTACTTTTAGAAACCATAACTTGATTTAGTAGTTTTGCCTTTTTTTTTAAAAGTGATTAAATATGGTAGTTGCATTTCTTTTACATCACATTAGTACGTACTTAATATACCTTTTTATATGAAGCTGATATTTAAAGTTGAGTTCAGTTAGGTACTGAAAATGCTTGTTTGGATGTTTTTAGCGATGTTGGCTCACTTTTGCTAGCATAAATGCAAAATAACTTGCTCAAATTCTAATTAAAAGGTACGTTTTTACGGTGTATCGATATATATTGTGATATTATCTTGTTTTCCCCGTGTTTCGGGATGCTCCGTGTTGGGATGCCTCTTCGAAGATGTATATCATGTAATTATATTGTGTTTTGATTTTTTGGAATGCTCTTCATACATATATATAGGAGACTCTGTTGAAATTTTCTGAAAAATCCGACACTTAGAAAATTTTCATAAAATTTTATCGTATGTGAAAATAGAAAGTCGTGAAATAGATCTTTTTAAATTGTAGCATACGATAAGAAAATTGGATGAAGAGCCAACATAGAGGATTGAGTATTTGAGTTTTATAGAAGACCGTTGTTACGAAGAAAGTCAGGATATGAGTTGTTTGACGTCTCTCTATTAGAAATTGCAAGTACGCAATTTTGTTAAGAGAGGAGTATGTAACAACCATGCTTTCTACGCTGTATAAATAAATGAATTTAAATAAAATAAAATTGTTCGAATTCGACATTTGATAACTTATATTTTGAAAATAAATTTTTGTTAATTCAATTCTATTTAATAAAAGATTTTGTTTTAATAAATTAAATTAAATTAATATATTCTTTTCAGAAAATATATCAAAATCAAATTAAATGTTTTAAAAAATATGAAATATTTTTATAGAAAATAATTTTCTTATTAAAATGTTCATAAGTATTTAAATCTAAACATAAAGGGAAGTAATTAAAACTAAATTGATTAAAAGCAAAGCCCAAACTAAATTAAGCCAATTTTTTTCTTTCTTTCCTTCTCCTTTGCTAGACATCTCTAGCTTGGCCTAATGACTTATAAAACCAAACCCACATTACCCTATTTCCATTTTGTTGTCCTAACCCCAAACCTAATTCGCGACCCAAATAAATAAAAAAACACAAGAAGGACGTGCATGAAGATGCTCGATTTTGGCATAGGAAAGTGTTGCGAGGCGGGGGAACTTGCGCTTGTGGTTGAAGGCCACGACCTTAGCGTCGCGATGTGGTGCAAGTGTTGCGATTGTTGATGATTAGCGAGTTGATGGCCGCGACAAAGCAGTGGTATGTAAGAGCGAGCAAAGGCTAGTATGCGATGTTGGAGGTGCTGTGATGGCGGAGGTTGTTGATTGATGGACGAGCACGAGCAGTGGCGCGACAACATCTGTTGGTGGTGATAATGCCTTAGATGCGATTATTTTTGGCTGAAGTAGAAGGCAAAGGCGAGTAGGTTACAGACACAACAAATTTGGATAGAACGAATTGTATAGAACTGTGTTCGATACTTGCATTCGTCATTTCGATGAGTTCTATACCCACAACTATTTCTAAATTTCACTTATATAATTATGCTAATTGTTACTTAAATTGCTTAGTTGAACAAATTGTTAGATAAACTTGACTGAATTGATTAGTTAGATTGATTGTTGTTGTTTGGATTATTTGGTATATTGGTTTTGGAATTGGTTGGATGTGTCAATCTGCAAATGGAACTCTGTTCGATTGCGAATTGAACTAAATATTTATTCTTATGTCGATGTGTGTATTTTATGGATGATTGGGGTTCGACGGAACTCAACTCGGGTCATACGATATATATATATATATATATATATATATATATATATATATAGTGATATTTAGTTAAATGTTTGTCGAACAGTTTTATTCCATATATTTTAATTTTAGACAAATTTTTTACTTGTTTGTTTTAAAATGATTTTTGAAGTGTTTTGATAGTTTATTTAAGGGTTTTGAAATTTTATTAGAAGTATTTTATATATAATTTAATGAAGTATATTCAATTAGCTATTTTTGTACATACAAATACAATTTTAATTATAAATATTAATATAGCTTACTTTTGGTTATAAAACCTTTTAAAATCAAGATTAAACTATATTATAAGTTTAGAATTGTTTTAAAGACGAAATATAATATACTGCTATTTTGTAAAATATATTATGAAAATAATAGTATTACTTTCAAATGATATTTTATTAAAAAGGTTATTTAAATAGTTTTGAAAGTTCAAACCTCTAGTAAATATAAAGTTCTTTTATAAAATATTTAAGATTTGGATATGTATTGAATAGATAAAATCTTTGTTTTTTAATAATATTAGAGTTTCAAATATGGTATAATTTAAAATAAAATGTTTTGTTTCTAATCAATTTGAATATAAAGTAAAGATTTTGGATTGTATTCTATGGTTTGAAAATATAATTTATTTTGAATTTCATACATTTATTTAAAATTAGTACTAATTATAGAAAATTATGGAAAGAATTCTATAAAGGACAATTGATTTGAAAAGTGTTTTTGAATGTTTTAAAATATACAAGAGGAAATTTAGAAATGAATTTTTGGTATTTAAATCTTTATTTTGGAATTATATAAATAAAGTTCAAGTAATAGTCAATATGTATATATATATATATATATATATATATATATATATATATATATTTCACTTAGGTGTTTAATGAAAGATTTGTTGAACTTACTATTATTATTTCAGTTCTGAATTAAATTAGGATTTTTATGTATGACCGCTTCAGCTTTTGATTTCATATTTTCCTATACTGATTTTGATATTATGAATGATTCACTGTTGATATTGATTTGACTGGTAGTTTTAATGTGACATGGGGGTGATATTTTCTTTGTATGGATTCGTGAGATTGCTATATTTGGAATATTTTGTTTATGATGATTTTAATTCTACATGACGAAAAATTTGAATAAATGGAGTTATAATACCGTTTGGGATAGGTCATTCAATAATATTTCTCCGATTATTCTTTGGATCGTTATATAAAAGATTGTGAGGATTGAGTGTAGCTTATCAGTAGTGAATAAACGTTTGAGTATCATGTAGTGGTATGGGATGCTGTTGTGATATTTATTCGGTTATTCATTGTAAGTAGATGACACTCATGTGACAGGAATAGAGTGGATAGTGTGAGGTGATACACGTAGTGATATACGGCTTCGTGCCTATATTTAGTGAGTATGGCTCCATGCCTAACGATGACCAAGACTTCATGTCTATGTGTATTGGTTATATATGCCACTATTACGATGTGCTCCTATTATGTTTGTTAGAGTGGACCAGATGACTAAAATCCAGTCTAGCGGCTTGATCATGGGGTCATGCCCTATACCTGTGACACCACACACACACACACACACATATATATATATGTGTGTGTGTGTGTGTAGTTTCATGCTCTCGCTTTGTGAGTTTGCCCCTGTGTCACCTAGGCCAGTAGTCTGTTACTATAATAGCAAGAGTAGTGTCATGACTTAAGAGTCCTCGCGTTGACTGTTGAGGTAACTAAGACTGTAGAAACTCCGTGTCTCTTGAGCTTGTTCAGTGCTATCAGTCTCCCTTTTGGTACTAACGGAGTAGTATATTGGCATATGTGATTGATATACCTCACTATAATATAGATATGGGTTGATGACCCACATATTGTTATGTAGATGGCTCTACTTGGGACTTTGGGTCGGTCATACATTCATTTTCCATCTCAATACTTTCAGATAGTTTATATATGAGGAGATGAGATTATACCTGTGATACATGTCCAGTGTATAGTGGATTCTCATTTATATTGATAGGCAGCCTATCCTATTTCATGTGTATTGGTGGTGATGTTTTATTTATTAAGATTGAGAGATATATTTGGGCAATGCTTCGTGCTAGCCTAATTATACTTGGTAATATCTTACATATTGGTATTTATGGTTTTGATGATGATTTTGGATATGGATGGTTCATCCATTTGTTATTGATTCTGTGAATTATGATTTGGTGTGTTGTTATATGGGCGATGACATTTTTATGCATGGTTCTGTGATATTTGAGATTATGTAATGCATTTGTAATTGTTTATTATATTTTAATTATATATATACACCATGCATACACTAATGTGTACTTTAAATATTATGGATATTATCATATTATTAGACCCCTAATTTAAATATAGTCTAACCCGTGTGTTATTTATATAATACGCGGGTCAATCCAAGACATTTCAGGTGCAGGGACGACGAGACTAGCTTGGGTTTTTGGGCATAGAGGAGACAAGAATGTAGTATTATTGTATATCATCTGAAAATCATATAATTTCATATATGTATATTCCGATGTTGTATATTGGACATACCTTGTATAATTATGTATTATATATGTCATTGTGATTGACTCAGTGATCTCTGGTATCTCTATATATTATGTATTGTTCTCTCCTGGAGGCAAACATGTTTATTGCTTTGTGCCGATACTGTGTACGTATAGGTGAGTTATTTATTCGATGTTTAAATATGTACTAGTGTTATCATAAGGAAATATTCACGTGTGTATCCCATATCACCTCATTCTCCCTATTATCCAATAGTATTAATCAGTAGTTTCTTGGATAGGATAGGTATAGAGGTCGGGGTGTTTATAGGAACCACCGTAGTGCACTATACATGTATATTTGTTATCGAAGGTGTAGAGCGGTCGTCACATTTGGTATTAGAGCTTAGGTTGCGTAGTCGACCTAAGTTGATACCATGATCCAATAGAGACAAAGTAAGTGGAACACTGAGAGTATATAAGAGAGCATACTTGTTATATATTTTGATTTCTAAACCTATATAGTAATACACACACACACAAATCGCATGCACACAAGTACCATTGGTGCAACTTTTCTTTATGAGAGACTAATCATTCTTATTACATATTAAGAATGAGCCGGCATACAAGAAATGATGCTAGAAACTCCATCTTTGGAGTTGAAGAGGAGGGAATGGCTCAGGGGCTACTAAACTTGACTTGTGGACGATGTTCAACACTATGATGAGAAACATGCTGCAAAATTCCCAAATAGGGTCTCTAAGTGTTACTAGTGAGCGTGGTGCTCAAGTGGAAAAGCCTAAGGCCAATTTTGCTAAGTTAAGTAAGGATTTTTCCAGTCTTGTTGGTAAACCATTCCAAGGAACAGAATCGGCTATGGAGGTGCATGATTAGTTGGACATCTACAAGAGGTTCTTTGATAATCTAGAGTTGGATGACCCTATGAGGAGGAGATTGGCCTCCAGAAAACTCCTAGGAAGGGCTATGAATTATAGGAATGCTGTAAAGGTTGATACTCTCAACTATCAATTCACTTAGGATGAGTTCAAGACCAAGTATGAAGAGAAATTTATATTGATAGCTCAGAAGTCGGTTCTATATCATAAGGTCATAGATCTGGAGCAAGGAGACATGTCTGCCTTCTAGTATATAGTTGAGTTCGATGCTTTGTTAAAGTATGGGAAGTCTTTCATTAACACTCCATTAAAGAAGAACTAGAAGTCCATCATGGGCTTGGACGATTACTTAGGAGATAAGTTAGTAAGACATATTAACGAGTCTTTTGAGAAGTTCACTAAGAAGGCACTACGACACGAGAGTCAGCATCCCAAATCTAAGTCGGATGTTGTTTCTAAAGAAGATCCAAAGCCGCAATCGGGCAGGGAAGGCAAGAAGAAATGGAATAAGAGGAAGCGGTTCCAGAACAAGGATAGTCAGAAAAGGGTAAATGGAACCCTATTTGTTATAATTATGGCAACAAGGGCCATTCGAGTAAGGGTTGCAAAGTTGAAGGAAAAAAGTGTTACAACCGCAACAAAATGGGGGCATATGCAGAATAGTTATCCTGAACTAGTGAAGCAAAAGCAAGTGGTGAAGGCACATGCATTGGGTGTTGTTCCGACTTCGTCGAGTGCTCCCTCAGTGAAACCCAAGGTAAAGAGCATCACTATTCAATGCATGCTTTCTATTTATAATGTTCCCATACATGTTTTATTCGTTACCGAGGCTTTACATTTCTTTATATATAGTTACATTAGGATTGAAACCCAAAATTATTTACCGACCTTTAATTATTACAAACCCTATTGGAGGCTCCACTAGCCTGTGTATGGTTTGTCGTAGTTTTATCTTATCAAGTCATGGATGCTCTTTTGTTAGTAATTATTTTGTTTTGGCTTTATGGAATTCAGTATTATTTTGGGGATGGACTGGCTGAGGAAGTATCCAATAATGGTGGATTGCGATAGGCTATTAATGACAATTGGGACTGAGGATGAAAGGATGGTAGAGTTAGGTTGCCTACCGGGGATAAGGTCATGGTTAGCTTTCTATGTTTGCTAAAGGTCCATTAGGATAAGTTGTCATTTATGCCTATAGTTAGGGAATATCCGGATGTATTTGAGAAAGTGACCAAATTACAACCACACTGGGAGATAGAGTTCTGCAAAAAATTTAGTGAAGGATCCCAAATCGGTATTTATGCCTTTAAGGTGTATGGCAACTAGAGAAAAGAAGGAAATAAAGATGCAAGTGAATGATCGGATGAGGAAGGGGTTCATATACAGGAGTATATCTGAGTGGGGAGCGCCTATAGTATTTTCCACCAAGACAAATGGCTCCTTGAGAGTATGTGTCGATTACCGTGAGCTAAATAAGGTAACGAAGAAGAATAAGTATCCACTCTCATATATTGATGATTTGTTCGATCAGCTCCATAATGCGAAGGTGTTCTCTTAGTTGGACCTTGCAACGGGATTTCATCAACTAAGAGAAGAAAAGGAGAGTGTGTCGATTACAGCATTTCATACACCATCTAAATTTTTTGAGTGATTGGTTATGCCGTTTGGACTAACTAATGCTCCAGCGTACTTTGTTGATCTCATTAACCATGTCTTTAGGGATCCGTTAAATATGTTTATGCTTTTCTTTGTGGATGGTATTCTTTTCTACTCATGGACAGAAGAGGAAACAAGGCACATTTGAGAACTATGTTTGAGGTATTGAGAATGCATGAGTTAAAACAAAGTATTCAAAGTGTCACTTCTGGAAGAGGGAAGTGAGATTCTTTTGTTTGTTTTGGAACGAGGCATTGTTATAGATCCTATAAAGGTGGCAGTGGTTGAAGATTGGAAACATCCCAAGAACACTATGGATGTGAGGAGTTTCCTTGGACTGACGGGATATTATAGGTGTTTTATTAAGGACTTCTCAAAGGTAGAAGCACCGTTGACTAATTTGACAAACAAGAATCGGACTTTTGTTTGGGATGCAAGGTGCGAGCACGCGTTTGTGAGTTTAAAAGGAAGGTTGACGAGTGCACCATTATTGACCATTTCAAGTGGGAACGAGGAGATAACGATATACATGGATGCTTATTGTGCCAGATTGGTGTGGAACTGATGCAAGGAGGTAAGGTTGTCGCTTATACTAGTCGATAGCTAAAGCTAAATGAGAGGAAGTACCCAACCCATGACTTGGAGTTGGTAGCGATGGTGTTTGTCTTAAAGATTTGGAGGCACTATTTACTGGGGCAAAGGTTCAAGTTATCAACAAATCATAAGTCATTGAAATATCTCTTCTCCCATAAGGATCTCAATCTTCGCCAGCAACGGTGGTTGGAATTCTTGATCTCCTATGATTTTGGTATTTCCTACACAATAGGTAAGGAAATTGCAATCACTTACGCTTTGAGTATAGACATGTCGGTTTGGGAGCAATGTTCTTGGAATTGATGCAGCTTGAGTTTATTATTGGCTATGACTTCATACCTCATTGTGAGCTGGAGCAAGAGATGTTGGTAAGTTTGACCATCAAACCTACTTTGATTAAGCATATCGACATTAGTCAGAGGCACATCGTTATACTAAAGGAGACCATGGCGAAGATAGAGGATGGAGTAGAGTTCGAGGAAATGAAGAAGTACGAACTTAACCGAGATGGTTGGCTCTGTAAAGATAGGAAATTTTTGTTCCACATGTTGATGGTTTGAGGTGCTATGGAGTGTCATCATTTGAGATTGACTATACATACCAGTGATAATAAGAAGTACTGTGATATGAAGTAGACATATTATTGGAGAAGGATGAAGGACGTTGAGGCATTTATCTCAAAGTGTATGAACCGCCATTAGTAAAGGAAAAGTAGAAGAAGCCAAGTGGGTTGATGCAACACTTGAGATTCCCGAGTGGAAGTGGTAACAGGTATCGACGGACTTCATCAATGGATTGCCAAGGATTAGAGGTAGGTACGGTAGCATCTAAGCCATAATCGATAGATTGACAAAGAGTGCTAGGTTTGTACTAGTCAATTCTAGTAGAACAAAACCAAATTGGTCGAGTTGTATGTGAGGCGGATTGTGTGATCCCATGATGCACGCAAAAGTATTGTGAGTTACCAGGACTCTTTATCCATTAGTGGATTTTGGAAGAGCTTATAAGGAGCGTTGGGGATAGAGCTACATCTTATTACAGCTTATTACCCATAAACTAATGGGCAGACCTAGTAAATTGTATCTTGGAGGATCTCTTACAGGGCTTGCATACTCGACTTTGGAGGCTTGTGGGATGATTACTTACACTTACTATAGTTCACATACAACAACAACTATCAGTCTAGGATAAGTTTAGCACCATTCAAGGCATTATATGGTCGACCATGCAACGCTACTTCATGTTGGTGGGATGCGGGCAAAATATTGGTATTGGAACTAGATGTGATTAGGAAGACATCGAAGAAGATCGAGATTATTCAATAATGAATGAATCTTTCCCAAGATTGGAAAAAGAGCTATGATGGTAAGAGAAGAAGAGATTTGGAGTTCTCAATTTACGATATGGTGTTTGTTAAGATCTTACCGTTGAAGAATGTAGTTTGATTCGGTGCTAAACGGAAGTTGGTACCATGGTTGATAGGTCCTTTTCCGATGCTCGAGAGGATTGGGAACCTAGCTTACAGAGTCGACTAACACCAGAAGATAGCAGGCAAGCACAATGTATTCCCTGTTTCCCATTTGCAAAGGTTTATGCAAAAACTCAGGCATAACTATTTCACCAGATCAGTTTGATTATATCGAAGTTGAACTGGAAGCTTTAAGACCTCGTAAGCCTCTTCGTATCGTCGGACGTGATATGAAGTGGCTTAGGATGAAGACGATAGAGTTAATGAAGGTTCAGTGGAGTGAAAGCGAAGGTGATTGCACGTACGAGACCGAGGAGAGCATGAGGACTACTTATCCTAAGGTCTTTACTTGGTAAGACATTTTATTTATCGTGTTTTCTTTCACTTTTAATATCACAAAGGATAACTTAGTTACTCGCATGCTAGGGTAGGCTTAAACATAATTTGTTTGCTCATGACTGCAGGTCGTATGTTTGATGCTTGAAATGATTGCATGTGGATATTGGGTATGCGTGGCAAATATTGTTTGGCTTGACCTTATGATTGGGAATCTTGGGGCAAATTCCTAAAGGAAGGAATGGTGTAACGACCTATGTTTTATGTATAAAAGGAACGTAAAATATTAATTTTAAAGTCATATTGGGTCATATTATTCTATAACTATTGAGATGTTAACCAGTAATATTTTTCACCCGTTAAATTTTTATTGGATGATTTTGAACTTGAAAACTTTTGAGGCCTAAAACTTTTGATAGGAGCCGAATTAGGAGTTGAGAAAACATACATTGGAAAGATACGATGGTTTCTCTTTTCGTAGAGTGGTCATAATAGCGTCTTGGACTTACCATTTAGGAGATATGGCCATTTGAAGTTTGGACAGTTTCTGGCCAGACTAGTGAGAAATTAATTAGGCCCGAATTAGGCCCATTAATCCATTTTGGGATTTGTGCCTGGTTAGGGTTGATGAGACAGTCACTAATCACTTTTCCACTTTCCAAACTGAACCAAACCTCTATTCACTCGTTTCCAACCAAAAAGCTGCATTTTCCCCTACTTTGATTAGCTTAACACATCATTAAGGAGTAATAAGTAGGGAATTGAAGATTTGCTATTAGGATTGCATTAGAATTCGTGTATCCACTGTTCAACCTCTGATTTGCCTCTAAATTTGGGTAATTTGGTTTAAGGTGAGTGATTTTACTTCTCTCATTATTCATGTTTATTGATATAGTAAAAATGTGATTTTTAACATGGTTTTCAATGGTTAAACATTTTAAAACCTAGATAGAACCTTAATGATACCTTATAACCAAGTATAAAATGTTAAAGTTGTATTTTAATTCATTGTACACCATTTCCAAACCATGTCGTCATTTTTGCTTATAATTAGCTCTAGGAAATATATGTGTTTAAATCATGATTGGTTGCTTATTTATGGTGTTGAATTTTATGTGATAATTGTACTATGGTTATATGAATTGTTTGATATGTTTATCAGCTGTTTAGGATAGTTAGAAAATAGGTCGTCATTGCATGCAAATCAATGCTCAAAATATTCAAAATATTATGTGGCTGGAGTTTGTTGTTGTTTAAGGCCAAGGAGGAACCCAAAATAAGTCACATAGGATTTGGAGTTGTTTGAGTAGCCAACATCATGTCGACATTTGAAGAGCAATCATGTTGGTGATGGAAGGTGGATGATGTCGGAGGTTGAATGCTTTGGGTCTGGAATGAAAAGTCTTCGAGAATTGGGCGTTGAAACTTCAAGCTGGAGCAATGGACAAGAATTTTGGAGTTTGAGACCTAGAAATTTTTGGCTATGAGAAGATGCTCGGCACCGACTTGATTTGGACCGGAGATGTTTGCATGGCGACTTCGGGGTGGGAAGACAGGAACTTTGGGCTTTATTAGGCATGAAGTACTTAGCCAACTTGGCTAAGTAAATTATGTTGACACCAACATGTCCTATCTTATCGGCACCGACATGATGAGAGGTTGGACAATCATGGTTGAACCCCAGGGTGATGATGGTGATGCGTAGGGTAGCATATCGTGTATGCCCGTTTGATCGTTCGATATTTGGATTTGATGCTACGATGCAACAAAGAATGGTTTCGGTGTGAAGCAAGGATGTGATGATTTGATGTGGCGGTCTTAAGACTTTGAAGAGATGACTTTACAACTCAAGATTGTTGCATGTTCCGATGACAATAGCTCGATGAGGATGGAGTTTTAATGGGATGATGTCAGCTCGATGTTGATGGAGTTGTACTTTAATGATGATGACTCAATGATAATGGAGTCGTAAGGATGATCCATATGTGCAAGTTCGATGATGATGGAACTTGTGAGTGTAACAGATGATGTGTTCTACTATGGAAAAGAATGGAATGGAACAAGAGGATGTGTTTGACTATGATGATGAGTGTAATGGGATTATTATTACTTGAAGTGTTTCAAGTGTGCTCGTAAAGCAGGGGTATGCTAGGATTCTCACTTGGATCGACGTTGATGGATCCCAGATCGATGTTAATAGATTTGTATACCTTGGATCGAGGAAGGGATCTAGTTTTCTAGCCATCGGAGTGGCATGAATTCAAGCACCGAGAAATTAAGATTTTCCCCATTAATCTATAGTATAGGAGTGACCATACGAGTTAGCATATATCCAAAACACATGAATGATAGTCGTTGGAAATACGGATTACAGATCTTAAGGCTAGATTAATACTAGAGGGAGGGTGCATAGTGTTTAATGGATTTTATGGAATTTTTGAAATTTAAAGCTATAATGTTAAAACCAGGAGATAGTTTAAAAACAAGAGATGATTCTGAATCAAAATATAAAAGATAATAAAAATAGTTTAAGGCTAATATATTTAAACTGAGAGAGATGATTTTAAAAAGTTTTTGAAAAATATTTAAAATAAATCATTTGAAAAATTCATGGATTCCATTCCACAAGAGAAGGTCGTGGGTTCCTTCCCACTAAAGGGATCGTGGGTTCCATTCCACTATTAAAGCGAGAAGGTGGAGTCCATTCCACAATTAAAATCTGAATAAAGATTTTAGTGCTATTATGAAGTTTTAACATAAATCTAGACTCTATTACTTATCTTGATATCTTGAACTCTTGAAATCTTGAACTCTTGATACTCTTCAAATCATTAACTCTTGATACTCATGAGTCTTCAGTCTTGGTTTCTTCAATCTTGAATTCGTCGGTCTTGAATCTCTATACTGTACAATCTTCATTCTTCAGTACTTGCATATATATCTTGCATATACATATATATCTAAACAAGAATATTAGTATTTATATTTTATAACAAGTCCTAAAGTTGTTGTCATCAAAACCATCATCTCAGGAACTAACAATCTCCCCCCCCCCTTTTAATTATAACAATTTCAAACCATCTCTCAATTTTCTCCCTAGAAAGATAAAAAATGGCTTCCATCCCCTAATTTTCTCCTCCAAACCATCTCTCCAACCTTCCCAGCCACCCAGCTCCTCCGACCATCCTACCCAGCCGTCTAGCCCCTCCGCTTCGACAAACCCATCACTTTTCTCTAGGTCTCCAAACCCACCACAATTGGTCCCCACTCCTATAACCGATGGTCATCCTCCTACCCTAGCCGCAGGTGCCCGATCGTTCGCCCAGGTAGCGGCTTCCATCCCTCATCCTCCTCTACTCCGTAATCCACCAGTCATCAAGCGTCATAGATTCCTTTCCATATTCAGATCGACCCATACAACTCTTGAATTTTTGAAGTCCAAACGTCGCTATCTCCATTGTGCAGGAAGTGGCCACGTGGAAAAAATGTGTAGGGATGCAAAGATTTGCTTCTTTTGTGGATTCTACGGTCATGCACAGCCGTTTTGTCCCAAGAAAAAAAATCATTACAACGATTCGTTATCTGTGCGAGATATGCCAGCTCCCCAGAACGATCACTTTGCGCAGACTAAGAGGGTCCCATCTTCTGATTCTATTGGCAAACATAATAATATATCTCGAACCCATATCCACACTCAACCACCCTCCCATATCTCTTCCAAAAAAATTTCCTCTTCTCTTCATTTCCCAATGGACGATCCTTCCAAATATTCCACTGCCACCATAATCGATGGTTTCTGGACCATCGAAACCCTCTCCATCACGCTAACAGCCCATCTCCAAATCAAAGAATGGCCAATATGGATTCTATCTGATAAATGTTTCCTGGTCTACAGCCCCTCTGTGATTTCCCGTGATCAAGCTCTGAGACCCAGATCGATTACCAAAACAAACAGCTCTGGAACGATTCTCATCGAACCCTGGTCAGACTTTGTGCCGCAGATCGCACCAAACCTAGAGCCCCCAACTTGGGCTAGAGTGCATGGCTTCCCCGAGCTACTGCGAAACAACCTAGAAGCGGTGAGTGCTGCCTTGAATTCCATTGGTCGGCCGGTAACTCTGGATGAATGTGACTGGGCCTACTTTGACCACCGATACCTTTACCTGCAAATACAATTCTTTGAAGGCATAGTTACTCCATGCACCTTTGTAACGCGACTTAACAATGCCGATCGTCTGCTCACAGTTGAGCGTTGGAACCATGAGCATCCCAGTAGAAGACCGGAGACTCTTATTCTTGGCACTGACTTTGAGAGAGACTGGAGATGTTTCAACGAACCTTTCAACATCCCATCCGACCAGTCTGACTCGGAGGCGCTATTTGACGCCATGAACGTTGAGGCAGACATGTCCCCGCCCAATCTACCTTCTGACCCCCAGCATATCACTCCGGATGACTCATTGGAGGTGATGGGCCCATTCAATGGAAGCGTTTGGCCTAACATTGAGCCTCGTTGGGACCCACTGACTGATCTAGACCTCTCTGTCCCGATTCATCTACAGATCCACCAGCCGCAAGTCGAGTCACCTCCCCCGCCTGTATCCTCTCTTCCAGCCCAGAGTTCCACTTCAGATCCACAACAATTAGCTTCGCTCTCCCCAGCCCTGGTTCATCGGAGCAATAGATTAAACCAGGAAGAGGCCTTGCCAGGAAGCTCCGGTAGTTTTCTTAAACCTGTTGTTTTTTCTTCAGCTAACTCCAAAATGAATAAGAAAATGGGTCGTTGCATGGGCATAAATCTATCGGATGATCAATACATGGCCATGCAATTACTAGAAACCAAGCGTATATCCTTCTCCCAATGAAAATAGTTTCATGGAATGTGCGGGGTTTGGGGGACCCCTCCCAATGTCATGCAATCAATCTTATTCTGGCCCCGCAAAAAATAGACATCCTTCTTATTCAAGAATCCAAACCATCAAATCCATCCCCATCCCTCCTTAGACGGTTAGGTGGCTCCCATTTGTTGGGTTGGGCCCACATAGATGCCATTGGCTCAAGCGGTGGTATAATCACGGCTTGGAACGAATCTAACTGGTACATCTGTCAAACCATTCCTCACCCTGTTATTCTACACATTATCCTTCGACACCTTCACTCGAGCATATTATACCTCTTCTCTAATGTTTATGGTCCCCAGAATTCTCATGAGAGAGCGACACTATGGTCGAATTGCTTGGAAACTGCCTCTCTTTTTAATGGTCCCTAGGTAATTGAAGGTGACTTCAATACAACCAGATCTCCCTCCGATAGAAACTCGGGTAACAATTCGCAGTATTCCGTCGCTTTTAATGATTTTATTAATTCATGCGCTCTCATCGACCCACCTATCAGCAACCGCCTCTTCACATGGTCCAACTGCAGATCCATACCATCTCTAGCAAAATTAGATCGCTTCCTATTCAATTCCGCTTGGGATGACCTTCACCCACTCACGCTAATTAATGGCCTTGCCTCGACCCTATCTGACCACTGTCCTCTCCTCCTCGATTCAGGATCTACACCAAACCCTCATCGTCAATTCAGATTCGAGCGACTCTGACTTCTTGAGCCATCTTTCGATACCTTCGTCAAGCTAGCATGGACCCAACCCTCCCGTCTACAATCAGCCACTGCTCGTGTAGTTTCCAAACTCCGTTCACTTAGAAAGCTCATCAGACCCTGGGCAAAATACATTTGGGGCTCGATCCGCTCTAGTATCACGGAGACCCAAGATGGCATTTTACATCTCAACATACTAGAAGAATCCCGCCCCTTGTCTGGCCCTGAATCTAGCCGCCTGAAAGAATTGGAGTTAGAATTAGACAGACTTATCAAACAAGAAGAGATTGGATGGAAGCAGCGGTCCAAAGCCAAATGGATTGATGAGGGGGACAAGAACACTGCTTACTTTCATTGCATTGCCAATGGTCGCCGTAGATCCAATTTCATTTTGGAAATCCTGCATAATGATACCGTCTTTTCTGACCAAACTGACATCCTTCATCTTTTTGCCAATTATTACCGCAACCTCCTTGGTCGAACTGCTCCTCAGCTCCCCCCATTGATTGGAATATCCTTTACCCCAACCCTTCCCTAATCCCTGTTGATCACCCCTTCACTGAAGAAGAAATTTGGTCGGCATTAAACGCCATGGCCGCTGATAAAACCCCTGGCCCGGATGGCTTTGGCCCCCTTTTCTTTAAACATTTTTGGGTAACTATCAAATCTGACATTATTGATATGTGTGCAGAATTTCAATCTAATCCCTCAATGATTGCAAAATTAAGCTATGCCAACATCATCCTCATCCCCAAATCACTCGGTTCCACCACCCTTCCTTCCTTTCGCCCAATCAGTCTACTAAACACAACCTTCAAAATCATCACTAAACTCCTTGCTAATCGATTCCAAAAGACTATTGATTCTCTGATTGGGGTGGAACAATCGGCGTTCATCCAGGGCCGAAACATCTTAGACTGTGTTGCAGCCACCCAGGAAGTGATCTCTTTCTGCCATCACCCTTTCACCCCAGGTGCCCTCCTCAAACTAGACTTCTCCAAAGCTTTCGACTCTGTTAATTGGCACTTTCTGCTCGATCTTATGAAGCACAGATGTTTCTCAGATACTTGGTGTAACTGGATCGAATATATCCTAGATACTAGCTTTTCATCTATCTCTATCAATGGCTCTTTAGGAGGCCATATAAAATCAGCCAGAGGCCTTAGACAGGGCGACCCTCTGTCGCCACTTCTTTTGTCCTCATCTCTGATGTCTTCAGCCGTATGGTCAAACTCACAATCTCCAATAACCTCCTTGCTGGCATCAAACTCCCCAACTCAGAACTGTCAATCTCCAACCTTCAATTTGCTGACGATACCATCCTGTTGATCTCCCCAAAACCAGATCACCTCCACTGTCTCAAAGTTCTTTTATACATCTTCGAACTCATCTCTGGCCTATCCATCAACTTTCACAAAAGTTCCATCCTTATGCTTGGCGACGCCCAACACCTCGGCCCCTTTTCTGCCTCTCTGCTTAACTGCAAACTTGACCAATTCCCCATCTTCTACCTTGGTGTCCCCTTTCACCCCACCAAACTTGCTCGACAAGACTGGCTCCCACTAATCTCCAAGATCGAATCTCGGTTATCATCGTGGAAAGCTAATTCCCTATCTGCTACAGGCCGCCTAGTCCTTGTCAAATCGGTCCTATCAGTCATCCCCTCGTTCTGGATGTCGTTTCATGTACTGCCGGAATGGGTTATAAAAAAACTGATACTAGTAGGCGTTCTTTTCTCTGGAATGGCAATAAAGGGAAATGCTTAATCAACTGGAAATCAGTCTGCCTTCAAAAGGAACATGGTGGTTTAGGATTAGTTAACCTCTGCTCTTTCAACATTGCTCTCTTATCCAAATGGCTTTGGTGTATCATCACTCCAGGCCACTTCATCTGGAAAGATTGGATCCTTCAGCTCCACTACCAATCCAACCCTCATCTCGTCCTCCACTCATCTCCTCGCCTTTCACCCTCTCCCTTCTGGGCTGGTGTGTTGAAATCCCTTCCCCGTGTCAAATCCCTATTCCATGTCACCATAGGCAATGGTTGCAATTGCCTTTTCTGGCTTGACATCTGGCAAGACCAATCCCCTCTCGCCTGCTCCCTCGCTAATTTACTTCCCCATATCTCCCACCACTACAAAACTGTTGCTGACCTGACCTCCCTTGGCCCAAACAGCATATGCCTCCCAACTCTCTTTGACCTTAACACGTTGAATGACCTTAACTCAGCCTCTAAATTGCTCCTTTCCACCCAACTCACTGACACACCAGACCACTATTTCTGGGCGCTGGCTCCAGAGAAAGGCTTTTCGGTTGACTCATGTTATTCATTCCTCAACCATCCTGGTAGGTCATTCTCTTTCGCAAGACTTTGGAAATGCAGACTCCCCCCTTGCATCCTTTTTTTCCAATGGTGCCTCATCCATGCTCGTATTAACACTAAAGACAGACTCAGATGCTGGAACTCCCAGCTTGACCCTCTTTGTGTCTTATGCTCTTTGCATGAAGAATCCATTGCTCATATTTTTTTCGACTGTGACTTCTCCTATCGCATTTTAGCCTCGGCCAGTGCCAGCCTCATTGGATACATCTCGGTCATACACTCGTTCTTTGACTATTGGCAATATAACAAGCCAGATAAAAATCTCGATGCCTTTATTGCTATTTATAGTTGGTGCATCTGGATAGAAAGGAATGCCTATGTTTTCAATAAACCCAAAAGCAGTATTGATAGAATTTGTAACAAAATATCCTATTTATTTTCTATATGGACAGGCTCAGCGCACAGGCGACCCTTCACTTGGTGTCTTCCTCACAACAACATTGCTTCTACAGATTGACAGTTCATGATCTACTCTGACTAGCTGATCCATTTTGCCGCATACAAAGGATCATCAATTCAGAAGATATCTGATAGTGCTCTCACTTTAGCTGGGTAGAATACTATTTTGATTTTACTACTATCGTTGTATATACAGCTGTCTGTGTTTGTTCATTTTGGGATTTGCTTGATCTACTGTTAGGTATGTTCATACCACCACCGAATCAGAGTGAGAAAGGAGGCACCGGACGAAATACACAACCACCGAACCATGCTTCTCCACGCTCCTACCGGACCACTTGCTTCCGGTCCAACTCCATTGCCTACCGGACCACTTGCTTACCGGACCAGCCACTCCACTACCTGCCAAACCAAACCCAAGGTATCCCTACCGGACCAACCAATCGCCGAACCATCCACTACCGAATCAACCTCCACCGGTTCAACCTCTACCAAACCACCCACTACCGGACCAATCCACTTCTCCATCCACTACCGAACCAACATCACCAGGCCAGGTCACGCCAGCCCAGGCCCATCAACAGCTATATACTTCGAAGACTCCTGCCCCCAGCCTCACTCTATAAATAGAGGGGCAGGGGTACAACAATGGGGGACAAGTTTGAGAGCTCAAGCACGGAGAGAACTTTCAAACAACTTTCTTTTACTTGTATCAAAGCTTTGTACTTGTAATCAAAAGAAGAGAAGAGAAATAACATATAAAGTGGACGTAGGCACATTCTGGCTGAACCACTATAAATTTGTGTGTCTTTTTACAGTTTAGTCCCTGCTTCTCATATATTTGAATAAATCACCCAAATCACTAAGAACAACATAAGATCTATTAAATCATACAACTTTGAGGTGTTTGTCCATTTTTTGTGCAAACATTTTTGGTGCTTTCACTGAGAGCTAGAAGCTCGAAGCTTCAGCTTCATCCACTTAACAAGTTTTCCTAACAGCATCGTCCGCCACTTGAAAAACATGCCTCCCAAACAGAGAAAAGATGTTAACAAAGGAAAAAACATCGCATCCAGCAGTCTCCCAGATCCAGCTGTCACGAATCAAGTAAATCGTCCTCCTCCAGCAACAGTAACAAATGAAGGACAGGCTAACCCAACCACTCCTGCCACAGAACAGCCTGCAACAATTACTAGGGCAGATTTGGATAGAGTTGTGGTTGAAGTAACTAACCGCTTCACGTCCCAACAGGAAGCCTTGGTGGACCATCTCATGTCACGCTTAAGGGACGTTGAAGAGTCCAACCGCAACACTGAATCATGGGGCGAGTCCCAGTCTGGAGGATCTCAGAGACAACAAAGATCTTCCTTCTTCGAAGGGGCTAACGACAGAAGTAGCCATGGTAGGAGCCGAGACCGAGCACAACCCGAAGTTAGGCCTGAGGAAACGTTTGGTACCGAACCCAACGGGGGAGGTACCGGACGAAGGTCAACTATAGCTGAGCCTGTCATACTGCCTAACCACGGAAACGCCAGTGAACGGGGCCGAGCTAGAGTCCAGCCCGAAGTTGGACCCGAGGAAGTGCTTAGATCAGAACCCAGCAGGGGAAGATCAAGGCAAGGGCCAACTGTAGCTGACCCTAGCATGCTCCCAGAAGATCAAAGGCAGCCGCCGGAAAATATGAGGAATGATAGACGATACCATCCCTACAGGTCATCTGGACGGAATCAATCCCATAGAACAGAACCAAACTCGTTTCTATCTGCTCCAAATTCTGATGAAAGGATGGCGCGCTTATTCAGAGAGTGCGTCCAACGGGAGCAAAGAGATCGAGGGATAGGCGCTAGGGTGACCAGCCCTTTCGCCCGCAACATTGAAATTGCTATCACCCCCCGAGAATGGAAGATGCCGACAATGGAACCTTACAAAGGAACCTTCGACCCCGTTGTACACTTACAGAGGTACACGCAACATATGCTCATGAGTGGAGCAACAGAGGGAGTACTATGCAAATGCTTTCCGCTCTTCTTAGCAGATCTCGCTACCTCCTGGTTCTGTCATCTACCCCAGGGATCCATCAGCTCGTGGGAAATGTTGAAAGAAAAGTTTATCAGTCAGTTCCGCATCCATGTGGAACAACCTAAGGACGCTTATTCCTTATCCAGCGTCAAACAGAAACCTGGAGAAAAACTGCAGCAATACCTAACCCGATTCAATGCCGCAGCAGCCGCAGTCCAAGACGCCGATGAGAAGCTTATCCTAATGGCCCTCTGTAGTGGTGTGCATCCGGACACTAAATTTGCTAGAAGGTTGACGAAAGAAAAACCAGCTACTCTACCCGATTTCTTCCATGAAGTCGGGAAATACATGAGGCTTGAGGATGCTGCCGTTGAGGGGCAGTCAGGACAGCAAAATAAGGCAACTCACAGCAACGCCCCCGCTGTGGCAAGGGACGTTCGAAGAAATGATTCCAGAGACAATGCTGGGGCCAAGAAGGGAGAAAAGCGCCTATATCGGCCTGGGCCGAGATTCGACACTTACACTCCTTTGAACGAGACCGTCAAAAATATCTTCCTTGCCACCCAAGGCGAAGTTAGATACAAACGCCCACCATACAAAAAGGAATCAGATAACGCGTAGAAATCTGGAAAGTTCTGCCGCTTCCACGAATCTCACGGGCATGATACCAATGAATGCCATCATCTCCGGGATCTGATTGAGGAACACATCAGAAGGAAGAAACTGGAACGTTATGTAAAAAGTCAGGACATGACTCCAGCTCCTGCCAATGAAAACCCAAGGCTACCCTCACCGGACACCGGCAGAGGAAACCGCTTTTTCGAAGCTCTAAAGAAAGACAAAGGAAAGTTCGAATGGACTGACGAATGCTTAACCGCTTTCCTTAACCTAATCGAACACCTCCAGAAACCACCGGTACTCTCGACTCCAAGCGAAGGCGAAGAATTATACCTATATCTTGCTGTGTCATCTCACGCCCTAAGCGCTGCCTTGGTAAGGGAAGACAACCGCACGCAACGGCCAGTCTACTTCGTCAGCAAAAGGTTTACTGGGGCAGAAGTCAGATATCCTAAACTTGAGAAGCTAGCATACTGTTTACTAATCACATCACGGAAACTGCGTCACTACTTCCAGTCCCATTCCATCAGAGTTCTGACCGATCAACCACTGAGGCAGGTACTCCATCGTCCCGACACTTCTGGGCGACTACTTAAATAGTGCATTGAACTAAGTCATTATGATATCACCTATCACCCTCGCATCGCCATCAAGGGACAAGCCATGGCTGATTTCATTGCAGAATTCACTGCCAATGAAGATAAGGAGCAATTGGAAATAGCAGAAGATATCAAGTGGAATCTCTTTGTGGATGGTGCATCGAACGAACAAGGCTCGGGGGCAGGTGTGGTAATAATCACTCCCAGGGGAAACAAACTGCACTATGCTATAAGGTTGGAGTTCGCTGCCACCAACAACGATGCAGAGTATGAAGCAGTGATAGCCGGACTAGAAATTGCCATAGAAATCGGAGCCAATTCTTTGTGTCTTCACAGCGATTCTCAACTTATTGTTAATCAAATACTAGGAGAATTCCAAGCTCGAGAAGAACGACTCATAGCATATTTAAAGAAGACCAAGTTACTTCTCAGTCGATTGGACCACTACTTAGTCAAACACATCCCCCGGGAAGAGAACCAAGAGGCCGACGAATTGGCGAAGCAAGCAAGTGTGAGAGACATCACCATCTTCGGGGCAGTAACCATCTCAAAGCAATTGGCCCCAAGTTTTGAGCAAGTGAATCTGATAGCTGCAACCGAGGAAGCAACTTGGATGACTCCCATCCGAGACTACCTACAAAGTGGCACACTACCCAACGGGCGTAACAATGTCAAGAAAATCTTGAGGAAAGCATCCCGCTACACAATACAAGAAGACATCATCTATCGACGCGGATTCTCTAACCCGTTACTAAGGTGTGTCGCTGGGAGGGAAGCCAAGGAAATCTTATCCAACATCCATCAGGGAAGCTGCGGAGATCACACCGGAGGGCAAACATTAGCAAAAAAGATACTCCGATATGGATATTTCTGGCCCACCTTAAGCAAGGACGCCTTAGATTTCGTCAAAAAGTGTGACAGATGCCAGAAGTTTGCTAAGATTCCGCGGCTACCAACAACTGAGATTACTCAAATGACCAGCCCTTGGCCCTTCGCGATATGGGGAATTGACTTAATCGGTGAGCTACCAATGGGCCGAGACGGGGCCAAATATGCTATAGTGGCAGTCGACTATTTCACCAAATGGATGGAAGCGGAACCTCTGAATAAAGTATCTTCAGCCAAAGTTATTAACTTCTTGATCAAAAATGTTCTATGCAGGTACGGAGTCCCACTCAAAATCATATCAGACAATGGACTTCAATTTGACAGCGAGGAATTCGCCAACTGGTGCCGAGAGCACGGAATTCATAAAAGCTTCTCATCCGTAGCATATCCCCAGGAAAACGGACAAGTCGAAGCAGTCAACAAAATTCAGAAAACTCTGATAAAAAAGAAGCTCGAAAAGTCAAAGGGCGCTTGGGTGGATGAACTCCCTATGGCACTGTGGGCCTACCACACATCTTTCAGAACATCAACGGGGCACACTCCTTTCTCTTTGGCATACGGATCGGAGGCTATGCTCCCAGTTGAAACCATTGTGCCTTCCCACCGTAAGATCCACTATAACCCAGAACATAATGAAGAACTCCTCCACATGTCTTTGGATCTAGTTGAGGAGAGAAGAAATGATGTAGTCCTTAAAGCAGCAGCCCACAAGCAGAAAGTGGCAGCACAATACAACTCCAAAGTCAAGCATCGTACCTTACAAGAAGGGGATCTTGTCCTCAAGCGAATCTTCCCTCGCCCCGGACCACTAGACCCAATCTGGGATGGACCATATGTAATTCATAAAGATCTCCACAATGGAGCTTATATTTTGTCAACAGTGGACGGAGAGGTGTTCCAGAGGGCATGGAACATCCAGCACCTCCGTCGATACTTTTCTTAACTTGTACTGCCCATATGAAGTGAATTAACAAAGAGAATCAGTGGACGTAGGCCTTTTCATGCCGAACCACTTTAAAAAACCTTGTCTCTTTTTTAACTTGTTCCTTTATATCTTGGCTACTTGTTAACTTTATCCTTTTCTGTTGAACAAAATCCTATGCGTATAGCATTTCCACTCAAAGCACTCCACGGCGCAACTTCACCTGGGCAAAACCTAACAGGTACTATGCGAATCTATGCCCTCGCCAATGAGACACTTTTGCTCCAGCATCCCTCTGCTGCGGGTTAACTCATTGCTCGCGACGGCCCTTAAAGCCAACTGTAATGAGCCGATTATAAGCCACCGAGAAGGCCGACTATAGCCGAGGCAGCTCATTACGGCGTTAGGCTTGCCGGCAACTGTGAACCGACTATAAGCCCCAACATAAGGTGTGGCCAGCCAGGGGCAGTTCACAGTTGACGATCGGCACCCACGCTAGCCGGCCATAGTAAATCGAATAATACCCATGATTATGGGCCATAATGGCCCGGGTAGTTATTGTGCGCGATCTCGGCTCCGATGTGTCTTAGGTGCGGCTGTGGTAAAAAAGAATTAACTCCCCGCGGAGGCGTAAGATGGGTGACAAATGTCTCCAAGACCCACAGCTAGGGAAAGTGACTACAAAACCCGTTTGCCACGAACTTAAGCACATCGAAGTCCTTCCATGATTGGAAGTTTTACTTTTTTACATATTTCAATTTTACTTAAAAAGCTTTCCTCCTATCCACTATAACAATCCCTAAAGTACAGGATACAAAGTAGGAAATACTCGCCAATGGGTGTAGGGACTCACAATTGGATGACAGGGCGTTCAACTACGTTCCATGCTCGGCCATACAAGATATTCAAAACTGCCATCTACAATTAGAACATGAAAGGCGGTATTTCCTTCTTTCATATATGCCTATAATTTGTTCACACCTCACGCTAACACTGCAAGTCATGAAATTATGTTTTAAACAAGAACCTGACACCAAACACAATTTAATTACAAGAATATGCATAGCTATATTTCTTAGGCAACATGTCAAAATAGCAAAAACATTCAAAAGACGACAAGATCAGCTTAAGTTAAAGGATTGCACATCAAGAATAAAGCTATTTATTACAAGTAGCAAGAATTACAACCTAAAAGTTACTCTACTGTTTTAAGACTAACATATACTGCCATGTCAAATCCACAAAAAAGAATTCCCCAGGTCTAATTAGGGAGCCGGCTGCGTTGGAGTCTTGTCCTTGTCCTGTTGCCCACCTGTCCGGTCAGAAAAAGAAATCATTAGTGATAAGCAACAGAGTTAACAAAAGAAGAAACTAATGAAGTAGAGATTACCAGCAACTTCCCCTTGATCGTCTTGGTCATCATCCCCTACTTCCACACCTGCTTCCTCAACAGCGAACAACCGCATCCCTTCTTTCACCGCTGTCTTCTCCTCCTTGGTAAACTGAGCAGTGACCACATCCATCCTAAAAGCCGCTCCACCCTCCTTATCCACCTCAGCCTTGGCCTCCTCTAGAGCCCTGAGGTAAATCCTAGCCATAACCCGAGGGTAGTCGTCCATCCAAGATAAGCTGCCCTGCTTCCAAGTGCGAAAGTACATGTCCTGCAGCATATCGTCCATCATCCCCTCATTTTCCTCAAACTCCCTCATACGGGCCTCAGAAACCGATAGCCTTGCAATGGCAGCATCCCTTTCCAGTCGGTATCGCGAGCAGTCAGCCTGAAGGGACCTCCTCATTACCTCCATCTCCTCCTTTAGCCTGACCTGAGTAAGCTCTGCGGCTTCAAGCCTCCCCGACAGCTCCTCTACCTGCTCAAGATCCGCCCTCCGAACCTCGTCCACTGTCGAGATGGCCATATTTATCTGCTCCTTGCAAGCAGCCTCCATCTTCTGCAATTCCGCCTTACTAGCCTCCTCCATAGTCTTCCTCAACCTCCCGGAGGCAGCCTCATGCTGAGAAATCTGAATGGCCTGATCAGCAAGCCATTTGGTCTGATCCGAAACCATCAATCGTAGTCGGATGTTGGCACTCCCGATCTCCTCTCCAGCCTTAACCAGCCGGGCATGATGCCCCATCAGCTTCCTAGTCTCCTCCGCCACCCGATCAATATTAGCCTTGGCCTCGTCTCCCATGGTAACTATCCGGGTAGTAAGTAGATCGAGATCTAAGGACTTAGCCTCATCGAGCACCCGTACCATGGGATTGCGGGGAAGAAGGTGCTCACCGGTAACCTCGTCAAAGGTAATATCATGGGAACTTGGATCCAGGTCAGGATGACCCGCAAATGGATTCCGAGCCAAGTCAGGACGATCAATCTGAGTGACGGTAGGATTTTCGGACGGGTGCGGAGAGAGTGCAAACTCGCTATCCTCCTCCGTGATATCATGAAGAGGCTGAACTGGGGGCTGAGGACCAAGTGAAGGTTCGGATGAGGGATGACTCCTCTTTCTCTTTTGAATACCCTCTTCAATAACCCCGAGAAGAGGACGGTAGCCGACTACATCCCCGAAACGGTGGGTCGAAGGCTTCGGCTTGGTGGAAGCTTTGGAAAGCTTGTATTGTTCAAGCCTGTGCCGAAGATTTGAGGCCTTGGCCGTTTTACCTGCTCCTGATATGAAGAACAAGTGTCACAAGCTTACATTGATACATAATTCGAGAAACGCGGTAAATTAAAAGCTAAAAGAAGAAAGAAAACACGTCTGTTATACAAACCCTGGGGAGAAGTAGGATACTGCAATGAGTCCTGGATTTCATTCCAGGACGGGAGCGGATCATAAAATATTCCTAAGTCCCTATCATTAATGAAGCCTGCAGGAGTCAAAAGTTCACCTTGAGTCGTCGAAACCACCTTGGCTGGAATGGTCTGAGAAGACTCGTTTGCACCAGTCTCAGCCTTGTCAGCTTTCCCGGATTTCTCTACCAAAGCCGTTTCCCCGTCCAGCCCCTCGAAAGCCTGACGAAATGCATCATCCGTCCACTCCTGAATCTTGCCTGCCTGCCCAGGAAGCAAGGCCCCGATGCCATCGCCACCATCATCACCTTCCCGACCATCTCTACCCTCACCTCGTTCCTCCTCCACGTCTTCCTCCCCCTGGGTAAGTGGACAATTGCTGGGGGAAGGACCGTCCGACTTCTTAAGCTACTTACCTCCGACAGTTGGAGGTTTCGTGAAAGGTTTCCTCTTGCCACTCTCTACCGTGACACCACCCTTAGCCTGAGCAGCCGCCCTCTCCTCCACCGTTTCCCTCAGCTTGACTACTGACTGCTGTGGAAGGATCAAGTTATACTCCAGAAGGGTCGCATTTCTGATTAGGTAGGCAGCTGATCTATCTCTCCCAAGGATAGCTTCTACCTCAGCCGCCGTCTGAACCAGGCGATCAGTCTCCACAACCGCAAAGCCACCTGTCGCTAGCAAAATTGAAAACGTATGAGAAGAAGCATCGCAACCAGAATGGAAATTATGAATAAAGCGTCGACTTACATCCAGAGGTGAAACGCCGAATAGAAACAGAGTCGTCCCTGACAAAGAACCACTCCTTCTTGAACATGCTGAACTTAGAATACAGATCCAAGACCGGCTTGAAGGTTACAGTTGACTCCAAGCTGATATATGGAGACCCCTTCTTATAGCCCCTCAGATTATATAAGTACCGGATCTCCCGGTTGGAAGGAGCACGCCCATACTTCCTCTGGAAGATGACGAAGAGGCTCACCAGTATAGCATAGGAGTTGGGTTGAAGCTGGAATGGGGCCACCTTTAGATATGTAAGGAAGCTGGCTACCCAAGCATTAAGAGGCGGGATGGCACCACACATACAGTGGTATCTGCTGTAGGCGAAGTACCCTTCGGGAGGATCATATGGCATCACTTCTCTCCCTGGCAACAACATGCGCGCCCTATCAATTCCGAAAGAACGGGAGATGACATCAAGCTGCTCTTCCTTAAGGGAGCTGGGAAAGCAATCAGGCGGGGAGTTCAAAAGCTCCTGAGGACCGTACCCGTCCACTAGTGATCTCGGGGTAGATCCGTGACGTTCCGGTCCTGGCTGAGCAGGGGGCACTGCGGAAGATTCTCCTTCGCCCTGGGACTTCTTTTTATCCGATCGAGTTTCTGCTTTGCGAGACATTATCTGCAACGTCGAAAAAACATGTTGTTAAAACAGAGAATACAAACAAGCAAGTACATATAGCCCGGAATTTCGCTCGTGATATAAAAAGTGAAAAAATCAAGTTCATTCGGCATTCCCATTACACAAAGGCCCATTCGGCATTCACATTACTCAAGCCCATTCGGCATTCACATTACTCAAGCCCATTCAGCATGCTCATTATCAAGTTCGTTCGGCATCGAAAGCCCTTAGGATCATTCGGTAAATTAAAGAGAATCAACTTTGAAAACTCGTTCGGCAGAGGAGGATTTACCTGGTCCGGTAGTTAAGGTTGTTTCGACACAATAATTGACTCGGCAGTTCAGGAGCTAACTCAGCTATTTCGTTCGGTAAGGAATAACGAAGGGATGTGTCTCCTACTTATAGAGGAAGGTTGGATATGTCGGACCATCTGGTTCGTTTCTCTGGCCGAATATGGTCGTCCAAACTAAAACAAAGCACGACATATACTGAGCATATGCCCTACTTTGGGGGGCAAGTGTTAGGTACGTTCATACCACCACCGAATCAGAGTGAGAAAGGAGGCACCGGACGAAATACACCAACCACCGAACCATGCTTCTCCACGCTCCTACCAGACCACTTGCTTCCGGTCCAACTCCATTGCCTACCGGACCACTTGCTTACCGGACCAGCCACTCCACTACCTGTCGAACCAAACCCAAGGTATCCCTACCAGACCAACCAATCGCCGAACCATCCACTACCGAATCAACCTCCACCGGTTCAACCTCTACCAAACCACCCACTACCGGACCAATCCACTTCTCCATCCACTACCGAACCAACATCACCAGGCCAGGTCACGCCAGCCCAGGCCCATCAACAGCTATATACTTCGAAGATCCCTGCCCCCAGCCTCACTCTATAAATAGAGGGGCAGGGGTACAACAATGGAGGACAAGTTTGAGAGCTCAAGCACGGAGAGAACTTTCAAACAACTTTCTTTTACTTGTATCAAAGCTTTGTACTTGTAATCAAAAGAAGAGAAGAGAAATAACATATAAAGTGGACGTAGGCACATTCTGGCTGAACCACTATAAATTTGTGTGTCTTTTTACAGTTTAATCCCTGCTTCTCATATATTTGCATAAATCACCCAAATCACTAAGAACAACATAAGATCTATTAAATCATACAACTTTGAGGTGTTTGTCCATTTTTTGTGCAAACATCTACGAATACTACTTTTGGCCATCGACCAGGCTTGTTGGTAGCCTCTTACTATCTATAATATATATTATCTAATCGGCTGTGTAGCTATGCGCTACACACCCATTTCTCTCAAAAAAAAACAATCTCCCCTTTTTCTGATAATGACAACCTTTGTTTATAAAATCTACTCTATAAATCTCTGATTCTACTCTAACTCCCCCTTACTCTAACAACTCCCCTTTAATCTACTAACTCCCCCTTAATTTAAGCCTATCTAACCTATTTTATAATTCTCCCCCTTTTTCATCAACAAAAACTAATCCTAAACTACATAACTCCCTCTATGTAGGAAAAGCGGATTACGGATCTTAAGGCTGGATTAACACTAGAAGGGAGGTGAATAGTGTTTAATTAATTATATGAATCTTTTTGAAATCTTTTCAAATTAAACACGGACAGATGCAATACACAAACATAGTGACTATCATAGAATCAGACACAAATGCGAATAGTAAATAAAAGCAGTAAAGGAAAGAATACACTAGAATTTTATACTGGTTCGGAGTTACCCTACATCCAGTCCCACACAATTTATTGTGCAATTTTCTTTTCAAATATAATGTCGATATTACAACCTCGATTTCAAGGCCATGAGATACACCCTCCTGTCTTCGAGTCCAGGGCAAACTCTCTTGATTTAACCAGCCTACAAGATCACCTAATTGATTTACGGGTTACAATCACACCCAACTAATTTACGGGCCACAGTCACCCTGTTTCCAACCACACTTTGATAGATAGAGAGACTCAATACACTTCTTTGATTACAATTGATCCTATAACTCTGAATAGCACTGAGATCTTTGAGAGAGAGTGGTAGAGAATCAAACTAGAGATGATCGAGTTTATTCACTTAGGATTTCGGTAGAGTTTTCTTAAAATATAAGAGAATACTTGAGTGGAGAAGGAGTGAAGAAATGAAGAAAAACTAACGTAAAACTCATTGAAAACAATTGGTATTTATAGAAGAACAACAGTCATGTCCATTCGTGAAAGGTTATGACGAATAGACACTTCATTTGAAATTTTGAATTTTCCCTCTAAAATTAGTTTGGTAGATTCTCAATATTTCGAATTCTTCTATCTTCCACTTCATTTCTCTCTGTAATAAACTTCTGAGAACATAAAGTAATGACCACCTCTCCTAAATCGAACCAAAATGTGACCTTTTCTTTCCCTTCTTCTAATGCTGGTCCATTTCAACGAACTACACTGGCCCAAGTCATGAAGAAAGAGGAAAATTCGAAGGACTCTCTACAAATGATGACTGAGTTGCAATTCATGCAAATAAAGATGGCTAAGGAAAAAGAGAAACAGGGCAAAATCCTTAGAAATTTGAAGAAATTTGCAAAAATTTCTAATGGATAATCATGCGGACCTGATCATGATTGAAGATGACTCCTCTAACATTCATATTCATAATCCATTAGAGGAAGATGACAAAGAAGAAGAAGAAGAAGCACAAATGGACGAAGACGATAAAGTTATTTGTGTTGGAGAAGTCTGTTTTGATAAAGATGGTAATTTGGTCGAACAACGTGGAAACTTTTGTCTCCATTACCCAAATTGTTCGATTCATAAGTCACCAATTATTAAAGACTCTCATTAGATTGTGTTAGTGTTTTTATATATTGTGTGTATTTGTATATATTTGTGTTTATATGTGTAATATAACAAACATATACAATAAAATTAGATTCACTACAAGAAAATGAGCTATTAATAGCAAGTGATAATAGCATTGAAATATGACTTGCTATTGTTAGATATTTAGTAGCCATTTAGACTAAAATATAGATCCAATTCATGCCATTATTAATCAACGTGAAAATTTGGCGGCCCAATTTTTAGTTTCCATCGTTCCTATTCCTATCCCGCCACGAATCCCTCTTTTCACCCTTCACTTCCTAAACCATAAATTACCGGTTCTCATCTTCACTGTGCCACTTTTCTTCTCTTCTCCAACCTACTGAAGTTCCGATACCTCATTGCTGAATGATCCTTCGATACTGGACTTTCTCTATATCGAAGGTTAACCAAATCAAATGCCATTCCAACGCAACCATCGACATCGATTGCTCCACCTCTGTCGTTTGTCCATAGATCACCTTGACCAGCTCAATCGTGCGATTCTAGTCCATCGCCTTTCGCGTTTAAGGAGAAAGGACATATTTGAGTAGGATTGCTGGCCTGTTGTTCCCCACCAGGTACTAATTAGATCTGTTAGTTCTTCCATTTATTCATACCGATGCTAATAATGACTATTTTTATTTTTAATTATTTAATATAGGATGAGAGAAGAGCTGTGATTTGAAATCGTGGGTAAGGAAGAAATATTAAGGAAAGAGAGAGTGTAAGAATGCGACAATTTTTTCAATATCTGATTATATTTGTACGTTATAGAAATTTTTAAAGCCACTATATCAGGCAATTAAGTTTCTTTTGTTCTTCTTACATGTTAGAGATTATTTATTGATGTTTGGAAAGATGAAACATGGTATAGTTGAATTAAATCTGATTGAATTGTGTTGGTGATGAACAAGTTTCAATATCCATCTTGCTTTTAGTATTAAACCCTTTTAAAACTAAATATTGTCAACATATTTTTGGACCTTTGTCATATAAAACATTTTGGAACTGAATATAGTGCTCTCAGAAAAGGTTTTTATTGTATCTCACCTTAGCAATTCAAGTAGATCTATATATGATGCATATTTATCTTATAGATAATATCATTTTCCAGCATTATATATATAGACTGTTGTCATGTAGAAACTGGCTGTGTAACCGCTTGAAAGTAGTTGAGGATTAGTTAATTGATGATGCATTTTTTTATTCTTTAATTATTACTGTTACTATTTTAGTTCATTTTGATGATATTTTAATTTCTAAACTGGAATCAGCTCTGTTCATTGTTGGCATAATTTGGCTTACTATATGCTTATTACAGACATAAAATTAATATTAATCCTTCATTTGAAGAACCTAGCATAAACAATTTAACTTAGAAAGCCACTATCACAGTTTCTCCACACTTTTTTTTGAGTTTCACTTATAGAACTTGTGTACATTACCAAGCTTGTTCATCTTGACTATAGTGATCCACCTTCACGTTTTGAAGAACATTTAACAAGTTACCTTTTTATCGTTGTAGGCATCCGTTGGTTTCACGTAGTTTGGCAAAGAAAGCGTTGTGGAGATAGAAGTTTCAAATTTTGTTGAATAAGGATTGCTGAATAAGATTTTACATTTTGTTCGAAGTTTTGTACATGTTTTGACAAATGTTTAAGTATTATAAGAGTAAGAAGGTTAACAACTAACTTTTCTTGAAAGATGATACATTTAGTTGAAACAATCATCAAATATTATGCAATGCCTGCAGTACTGTTAGGTAATCACAACAAAGTTTATCTCAGGTGGTGCATAAAATATAATGTTAAACAATATATTAGTCTTGTAGAATATTGTATAATTATCTCGGTCACGTTGTTCAGTTATAATTGCATATAGTTGGACAAAAATATTCTTTCGGTTATTATTATCATTGTATTGCATGTGTCCAAACATCGTTACTAAGTGGTAGTCAGACTAGTCTAGCTCATTTGTTGACTGCTAATTTGCTATGGGTTTAAGATTTTATCTATTTATATATATTTTTGAAGACGCTATGGGGTTAAGATTTTTAAATGTGAAGATAACATTACAACGCTTCTATCATTTTTCTGCTACAATTTTGGATCATTTTACCATCGTCTAAAAATTTTCAAGCTTAATTATCATACCATTTATAAAACGATGAAGAAGTTCTTCAAAGCACGCCAATGGTTAAATATTTCAAGCATGTTTTGACATGTATCTCTCTCACAGTTGATCACTTACTCCTGGTGCTGGGACCATGTTTCCAAATGGAGTTAGTGCATATGTTGATTTGTTGCAAGATCTTGTTTCACGAATGAAAGATGGAAGTGTAAGAACTGCCATTGATACTGGCTGTGGGGTAAGTAATTCTGATTTCAAAATCCTTGGTGTTCCACAAAACTTCCAAAGATGTACTATATACTGTTATTAACTTCGCTTCTTTGAATCCTTACTTCTCAATTGTCTCCTCAAATACGAAAATATAGGCTCTTCTGCTATATTCATTTAATTGAATTCCTAACTATAAAAGAATAAATGTGGTTCTAGTTATACATTTAGGTGCAGGTGGATTGTCAATACTAATATATGTGAATCACAACTTACTAATATGATGACAACTAGAAGTAGCGGTGTTTAGTAGCTATAGGAACTTGTGTGCTCACAACTAGTTATTCTTTTTCTTACCAGTTAACAGGATAGAAAGACAGCCGAACGAAAACAAGTCACATATTTTGAAGTGCAACTGAAAATTAAGAGAACATACCCTAAGGTCTTGTAAAGTCCGTTCAACTCTTTTAATTGCTCTGGGTCCAGCATTGACATTTTTTTCTTGCATGCACCATTTGCTCAAGTGCGTAACTTCTCAAATATACAAATAGCTGGTTACATGTCAAAATATGTCATCAAATTTTTTTTACATGAAATTTAGTGAAGAATACAAAGTAGAATAGCTTTGGAATTTTAAATTCTTATATGGTATTAGCATTAGCAAAATAAAAGGTATGGTGTTAGATTTACCATGCAAAGAGAAGCCGAAACCGATAGAGTCTCTGTTGTTGCAGGTATAGGTGGCGAAGTTTCAGCAGCAACTGGAGATTTGCCCGTACCTTCGATATCGGTGTTATTTGTAGGTAATTCATCATCTTCAATGCCCTATTTACATTAAAGTTCAAAAAATAGTTTATATCAAATGGTCAAATAAGCAGGGGATCAAAAGTTATGACTGTGGCTTAACCAGTTTTGGATGGAGTCGTATACAAGAATCATCAATAAAACTAATTAACTAATGTCCAAATTTTAGTAGAAAGACAACGGGCTGTGTTAACATATTCCAGATTTATTTTTGTAAATGCACTACAATAGAAAGGGAATCTAAATGATTTTGCATAAATTTCAGAGAAACCTATGGCTAGTGGTATTCTTGTTATGAAATGCACTGACGTTTCTCCAGCTAGTTTATTTTGGTTAGCATATTTTTTATTATTTTAAATTTTATTTTCAAAATAGACTAATCCTACTGATTAGTGTTTCAACTACTGATTTAGACACAAATTAAAATTAAGAGATAATAGTTTCTTGTATTAGACCAACATAGCATATCCTTGTTTAGATTTAAAATCAGAAATAATTTTATAGTCAACAAGTTGTGGTTGTTTATTGAATTGATAATCACTTGTACATCAGTGCACATTTCTTTCGTAGCTTAAAACTATTGTGAAAGAGCTTGTTGGCACGTTCAACCTTTTTTAAAACTATGACAAGCACATTATAAGGAATTTAAAAGGTTTGAAAAATATAACTTTACACATCAAAAATTATAGACAACGATTTGCTATCGTCATTATTTCTTCATTCAGTAATGTCTTTGCCATATAATGATCGGAGATACACACACAAAGAGGAAAATTATACGCTACATATCATGATGCGACAAAAATCAGTTCATCTCACATTTTTCCTAGTTTATTATAAAGCAGAAGTTCTGAAGATAGAATCAGTATTGAAGTGTGTACATGGGTAAGATATTGTACATGCATAAAAATATATAATATATAATATTAGGAAAAAAATATAGATGATATACGCATATTGGTACTTTGCTGTTTCTGAGCGTGGCTACTTTGCTAAAACCGATAAATTCCCCATCTCGAAATAACTCGTAGATACTCAAATGCAAAATATATTTGTGATATAACTTCTAATGAGCTATGTGTTAGCGTCAAAATTGATCACTAACCCCAAATGTGTGAAAGCACCAATATTCAAGTAGATCCAATCACAGATCCAATCACTAACCCCAAATTGTCAGGATTTGTATATTAGTAGAAAATATGGATTAAAATTATAGCTGAACTATTTTTTGGATTAATTGCAGGTTGAACAATGGTTGCCAAAATATTCTACAATCTTGAAGTTGACTTTCAAAGTTGGGCAAAAATGGTGAGCTTCTTACATTTTCTTCCTCAAATCTTTTAAATGCCTGTAATTAATTTATTGTCTACAAAGTGTATGTTGATCTATTAATATTAATATAAGGTATACATGTGCTTCTACTATACAACTCGTCCATGTTTGCAATATAGATTTATGCTCTTTATTTAGTTTGAATTCAAGTTTTTATGTTTGAAGAAGTTCAGTTCCAATACCTTGAAGTTCTTTCCATTGAGACATCATCTTTAAATTGGCTACTAAAAAGATTTCACAAATGATTTTTGACATTATCCACTACCAAATTTATCATGGTGGTACTATGTTTCATATTTGTATTCTGCATATCAAACAGGAAATTAATTTGAATTCTATTTGATTCACTCAATATATGACTAATTATTACATAGTTACTTGTACAAAGAGGGAGATTTTGTTCATCTGCTCTACATTTCTCATTATTTCTTGCATTTTCAGTCTATAAATCATGCAAAAAAGCAAAGAGACTCGACTAATATTGATGAACAGATTGAATTTGATTACTGCATATATTAACCATCAATCATAAATTATTGATCCATTATCCTATACAGTAAACAAAGAAATGAAGAAGACATTGTGAAGGAGACATGCATCAAATTGATAGATATGATTCAACTAATATTGATGACCATATATATTTTTTACTATGTTTTGCTTATATACATGTTAGTATGGCTGCATTTTTTATAATTGTGTTTCTTCCTCAAGAGTTATATTGAATGTTTTCAGTAAATAATTTACTTGTTTTATATGATCAAAAACCTTAAAATGACAGTTTGGACTTAAAGAAATAAACAAATAAAGGAGATGTCTTGCTTGTTATATATATTCACATTTTATAATATAAGGACCATGTTCATTTCTTGCCTCTAAACTAAAACCATGTTTATTTCTTTTATCCATGGTGCTTTTTAGCCTATAGTTGTATTGACTTTCTAGTGTGATTTGCACAAAATTGTTCCTTTTAAACCTTAAATTGATGTACTATTTTGAAATACAGGATGACAATCTTGTGACCGTGTACCGAAAAATCCATCAAGGCGACTTCAATGCATTTCATCTAATTTCTCTTTCACAAGGCTTCGACCTTTCTCCTCTATTCTAAGTCGACTCAAAAGGAGAAGATATAAGGTTCGCAACTGAGGAACCAACTAGTGGCATAATATCGATATTAGAAGGAGTGGCTGCTAGGGCAGAAGGAAAGGTTAAGGTGGCCAAAAGCTCGAGTGCTGGAGTTAGACTAGAGAGCAATGAGGCAAGGGGTAGAATGGGAAAATTGTCCATGGCTGCTGATATATTCTCAATTGCGCCATCTGTTTTAGTTGTAGAGGTCAGAAAAGGAGGAGATACACTAGAGTTTATGAGTTGTTGCAGTAATGTACTAAGGCCAGCGCAGAAGCATATTGTGTGGACTGCTGAAACTGATAGCAAGCAAACAGCTGCTGCATAGCACATAGATTAAGAGGTATGGATATGAATTATTACCGTTATTGGATGCATTTTGAAACTGCTGTTGTTTAATTGTACAATGATTGAATAGGATAATTATGTTTCTATTGATTTTGCCCCTATTTTCTTTTTCTGAATGATTTTTGTTTAGATATTTGTTACACATGTTAGAGGGAAAATGTGGAATGTGATGAAGATTTGGAGAGATGAAGGGGGTGTATATATAGTTGGGAAGGGGGTAGATACGGGCAGGCTGGCCGGGGTGACCGGAGAGGAACACAAGGCTGTCCTCTTGTTTTTCATTGGTGTCTTTCTAGTTGAGGAGCACCATAGGCTTCATCGACCATTCTTTCTTTTCTTAGCTAGATTGTAGGGTTGCCCTTCTACCTGTCTTTCTTTTGCCCTTTAACTTTATGGTGGGCAGAAGCCAAGTATCACTCCAACAACATGTCCTATTGCCACTTCAGGTTTATTTTTGTACCGTCTTAAATTTATTTATTTAATAAGAGTTTCCAGTTTACTTATTTCTTTATTTTCTGTCTTGTATAGTACATTTAGTTTAGCCACTGTCACAACTTCACACCTTCACATAGTTTAGGCACTGTCACATATATTTATATAGTACATTTAGTTTAGGCACTGCCGCAACTTAACACCTTCACATAGTATTAACAGAAACATCATCTTCACACCTTCATAATATTTTTCTTTGTTTTGTTTCTCTTAAGGTGGCGTGTATTGTAGGCTTCCTAGCATTATACAAGGCATTTGAAGCTACATGGGCATCTACATGTAAGGCGGTAACTTCAACAGTTACGAATCCTTCAGGTTATCAATTCCTAGTTGGTCCAAATTCCTTCATTGGTCAAGCTAATTTATTTTTTCAGGTACAAAAAAATAAAACAAAAATATGTTACAGTGGTTAGAGTTCAAAAAACTTATGGGCATTAGACTCCAAGGCAGTGGTATAAATACAGTAGAAGGACAAGGAACTAAGCCACTGCTACCAAGTTAATAACCAAGTTAAAAAAATAACTGAATCTGATGAGCCACTGCTACCACCTGAGCCACTGCTACTACTTGAACTTTGCTGAGCTGCTTCAACTTCACTGCGGCCACCAGCTTCATCTTGTGTTGCTGCAATTTCTGAGCTGCTACTAGCTGTCATGTTTGGAATTGCTTGGCCATTGGTCAGGCTAATTAGTATGATCAATACCATGAGTGAAGAAACTAGTAAGTTCTCTATACCCATAATACTTACTGTTATTGGTATTTGATGAGTAATGATGATGAGATGAGGTTACTATATATATAGGACTACGCTGCGAGTAACTGTTCCGATCAGATGTCTCTGTTCTTTGGATCAGATGATCTATCTATTAAAAATCAGGTTTACGGACCCAACTTAGTCTTTGGTGATGCATCTTTTGTACTTATACATACTTGTATATATTGACTAACATATGTATGTTTGTGTTTCTTCTTCACAGGTGTTGTATGATGCTTTTGAGGTTAATACATGATGTCGCACTCTTTCTCCTTTAAATCGGTCATGCTTATCGACGGTCATTAAAATATTTTTAGTATGTATCGTTTTGGTATGCTACACTCAATTTGTGTACTTATGTTTAATTTTTATCACAAATATTTATGTTTAATTCTTAATGTATGAAATATTATGGATATATATATATATATATATATATATATATATTGTGATTTGGCTTATGACTCAATTTGTGTACTTATGTAACATGTTAATGTGATGAATGTGGTTTTTTGAGTTATAATATATAAGTAGAATTGAAAATTGTAAGATTTGAATGTTATGGCAGCAAAAAATGTGCAATAGAATTTTTTTATAGTGTTCTAACTATGCAATAAAAAGAAAAATTGTTCAGCTTTGTTATACTATAGCATCATGTTAGTGCTATACAAAATATTTTGCAAAGAGTAAATAGTTTTCATAGCGATAAGACGGTGCTATAATAGATAGTAATGAATTTTCTATAGCATTTCAATGTGTCATAAAAGGTTGACACGATGATTCCATAGCGCGTTCAAATGCTATAATAATATAGCATGTCGACATATTTATAGCAACTAAAATGCATCATAAAAAGTTCTATAGCACGTTTCATAATGCTATAGAAAAGCAGTTGCACCAATATGGCCTATTTTAGATGGCAAGAAAAATACGTTTTCCATTGCAAGTATGACACGCTATAGTATCTACCAGACTTTTTACAACATGTTGATCTATGGCGATTATAGAATCGCTATAGAAAGTTTTTATAGCGGTTTTTACACGCTATAAAAAGTCATTTTTGTTGTAGTGATTTATGTTTTCACTTATTATACTTCGTTAGTAGCATTTAGTTCCATAGTATTAGTTTAAGGGGCAGTTATGTAGTTTAGCATTAGTTTTTGTTGATGACAAAGGCGGAGAATTATAAAATAGGTTAGATAGGCTTAGATTAAGGGGGAGTTGTTGGAATAAGAGGGAGTCGGAGTAGAATCGAAGTTTGTGGAGAATATTTTATAAACAAAGGTTGTCATCATCAAAAAGGGGGAGATTGTTAGTTCCCGAGATGATGGTTTTGATGACAACAACTTTAGGACTTGTTATAAAATATAAATACTAATATTCTTGTCTAGATATATATGTATATGCAGGTACTGAAGAATGAAGATAGTACAATATAAAGATTCAAGATTGAGTATAAAGATTCAAGACTGAGTATAGAGATTCAAGACTGATGGATTCAAGATTGAAAAACCAAGACTGAAGACTCATGAGTATCAAGAGTTCAAGATTTCAAGAGTTCAAGAATTCAAGATAAGTAATAGTGTCTAGATTTATGTTAAAACTTCATAATAGCACTAAAATCTTTAGTTGGATTTTAATTGTGGAATGGAATCCACCTTCTCGCTTTAATAGTGGGATGGAACCCATGATCTCTTTAGTGGGATGGAACCCACGACCTTCTCTAGTGGAATGGAATCCATGAAATTTTCACAACGATTTATTTCAAATAGTTTTCCAAAAACTTTTTAAAGTCATCCCTCTTAGTTTAATTATTTAAGCCTTAAACTATTTTTATTATCTTTTATATTTTGATTTCAGAATCATCACTTGTTTTTAAACTATCTCTTATAGCTTTAAATTTTACAAATATATTCTATACTTAGTTTTTAATATTACTTTTATATTATAGATTATATATTTTTAAGATTACTTTTTAAATCTCTTTTATAAGTTTAAACTATATTCAAAATGGTTTATAAACTTCAGAAATTGTTTTGACAAGTTTTACAAAGAAAATCCCTTTTAAAAAAATCAGTTTTCAAAATTAATTAGGGCATGTCGACATACCCCATCCCCCCATGTCGACATGGTAGCCATAGAAATTCAAATTCCAAATTTTCAAATGAAGTGTCTATTCGTCATAACCTTTCACGAATGGACATGATTGTTGTTCTTCTATAAATACCAGTTGTTTTCAACGAATTTTAAGTTAGTTTTTCTTTATTTCTTCACTCCTTCATCTCCACTCAAGTGTTCTCTTATATTTTAACAAAACACTGCCGAAATCCTAAGTGAATCAAACTCGATCATCTCTAGTTAGATTCTCTGCCACTATCTCTCTCAAAGATCTCAGTGCTATCTAGAGTTATAGGATCATTTGTAATCAAAGAAGTGTATTGAGTCTCTATATCTATCAAAGCGTGATTGGAAACGGTGTGATTGTGGCCTGTAAATCAATTGGGTGTGATTGTAGCCCGTAAATCAATTGGGTGTGATTGTAGCTTGGTTAAATCAAGAGAGTTTTCCCTGGATCCGAAGACAGGAGGGTGTATCTCGTGGCCTTGAAATCGAGGTTGTAATATGACATTATATTTGAAAAGAAATCTGCATAAGAAATTGTGTGGGATTGGATGTAGGGTAAATCCGAACCAGTATAAAATTCCGGTGTGTTCTTTCCTTTACTGCTTTTATTTACTATTTGCATTTGTGTCTGATTCTGTGATTGTCTCTATGTTTGTGAATTGCATCTGTCTGTGTTTAATTTGAAAAGATTTCAAAAAGATTCATAAAATTAATTAAGCACTATTCACCCCCCCCCCCTCTAGTGTTAATCCAGCCTTAAGATCCGTAAAACATGACTATTGAATATCTATTTATCTCCTTAACTTTATCCTATCTTTTCACTTTCATTTCAAAATTCAAACTCTCTTTCAAACTCTCAAGCTCTCTACTCTCTTCAAAATGGCTTCCCCAAGCATCGCATCCACCATTAGGTTGTCCAAAGCCATCAAAGAATTCCTCTACAATGACCCGGAAGCTATCAAAGCTTACATAAGCTATGTAAACTTTGGAAAAGTCCATATGGGAAAATTTGCAATCTTTAATGATTTTCTTTCTTATGAACTCAATATTTTATTAGAAAAGAATCAAATTCTTAGTTTAATTGATGATTCTCAAAATGATTTCGTTTGTTATCCTAATCTTGTTAAAATGTTTTATGCAAATTTGAATCGTGGTTTTTAGGATGGTAATGAAGGAGAAGTTTGGAGTAGTGTTAAAGGACCACAAATTGTTTTAAATAGTGAGATTTTGGGAAATATTTTGGGTTGTAAGTATACAGGGATGAATCTTTCGGATTTTCAAATTGATGAACATGATCATCAGACATTTCATCACATTTTGGATAGAGATGATAACTTTGAATTTATAAATCGAAATTTCCATCCTAAAGCAAGAATTGTTAACTTTCTTTTGCAACATACCATAACCCCAAGATCGGGAAATTTCAATCACCCGACCTTAAAAGTTTGTAAGGCTCTTTTTGTTATTTATGGGCACTATGACATTAATTGGACGCAAGTAATTTTGGATCAACTTCGTCCCAAAAATTTTACTTTAGGAGAAAACACTTTGTATCATGGAATTTATCTTACTCGGATTTTAACTATTTTGGAGTTGAATATAAGAGAGAGGAGTTTGTTTCTCGAGAAGTGTTTAACCATGCAAATATCTCTCTTATGAAAATCCCACTTGTGTTTCAACCATATGAAACACTTACCGAAAAAGATGAAAGGTTGGCTCATGAAGAAATGGAAGAAGAAGGAGAGGAGATGGAGATTGAAGAAGAAGGAGAGGAGGAGGAAGAGACATCATTGGAAAGTATTGAATACCCTATCACTCCTAACAATCCATCCAACAAAACACTTCTCAAGAATCAAAAGATTATCGTGGAAAACCAACGGATTCTCAAAAGATCCGTTAATAAAAAGTTGGACAAAATTTCCATCAAAATGAACAAGTTCTTTGGGAAAGTGAGTCGCAAACTTGGATTATCATTATCTTCATCATCCTCTATCGAATTCTAGTTTTCATTTCATGTTGTATTAGTTTGTATCTTTCGATTAGCTAATGTTATGTATTGTTTATGTAATGTCAACTAAAATTTATCTATGAAAATCGTTTATTTCTGTTCATTAGCTCTAAAATATCTCTGGAATGCTTGCTTTTATATTATATAAGTTTATATATATAGACTTGTACATAATATAAAGAAACAAAGCAAATTGCCAAAATCAACAAGGGCATGTCGACATCCTCCTACACCCCATGTCGACATGTAACGGCCAGAAAGTAGTTTTTGTTTTGAATTTGAAATTGACATAACTACCTTGTGTCTTTTCATTTCAAACGACTTTCTAACCCTATAAATACCCGTTTCTCCCAGAAAAATGCATATTTTCAATTCTCCTTATTTTCTATTAAATTTCTTCATATTTTATCAAATAATGCCCTCTCCTATTTATAATCTAAGTGAGAATTTTGAAGAAACTCTCAATTCCTTCAAGAACATACTTACTTTTATCCTTCGCAATCAACGTCATTTAGAATTAAGCCAAATGCAGATGATAAAGGAACAAGAAAGGCACTTCGATGCCATTCGATGGATGATTTCAGCCCTTAACAAAGAAGAACTCAAAGCGAATCCAGAAGGAACTCTGAATAAGGATAATGAAAAATGGGATGCTATAAAGTC
Source organism: Allium fistulosum (assembly GCA_030737815.1). Classification (NCBI taxonomy): domain Eukaryota; kingdom Viridiplantae; phylum Streptophyta; class Magnoliopsida; order Asparagales; family Amaryllidaceae; genus Allium; species Allium fistulosum. Next base: position 1,178,686,160 of record CM060902.1, read on the forward strand.
AGATCCTATCTTCGGTAAAGAAGGATGGGTTGAAGTTCCAAGAAATTTTTGATTTGACTTGTATGGTTTGATTTACTTTGATTTGACTTGATTTAAATTGTTTGAATTGATTTGAACATGGTATGTAATATATGATTGAAATGGTGTGGTTTGATAAATATACCGAATGATTATGTTTGATATTTTCATATCTCTCACATACCTTACTATATTTTACTCATATTATTATCTGTCTTATTTATATTCTATTATACTTTATTATCCTATATAGTGCTATAGTATTGGTTTAAGGGGTAGTTATGTAGTTTAGGATTAGTTTTTGTTGATGACAAAGGGGGAGAATTATAAAATAGGTTAGATAGGCTTAGATTTAGGGGGAATTAGTAGATTAAAGGGGAGTTGTTGGAATAAGGGGGAGTCATAGTAGAATCAAAGTTAGGTGGAGTATATTTTATAAACATAGGTTGTCATCATAAAAAATGGGGAGATTTTTAGTTCCTGAGATGATGGTTTTGATGATAACAACCTTAGGACTTGTTATAAAATATAAATACTAATATTATTGGCTACATATATATGTATATGCAGGATATATATGCAGTTGGTACTAAAGAATGAAGACTGTACAATATAAAGATTCAAGACTGAGTATAGAGATTCAAGGTTGACGGATTCAAGATTGAAGAAACCAAGACTGAAGACTCATGAGTATCAAGAGTTCAAGATTTCAAGAGTTTAAGATATCAAGATAAGTAACGGTGTCTAAATTTATGTTATAACTTCATAATAGCACCAAAAATCTTTAGTCGGATTTTAATTATGTAATGGAATCCACCTTCTTGCTATGATAGTGGGATGGAACCCACGACCTCTTTAGTGGGATGGAACCTACGACCTTCTCTAGTGGAATGGAATCCACGAAATTTTCAAAATGATTTATTTAAATATTTTTCCAAAAACTTTTTAAAGTCATCTCTCTCGGTTTAAATATGTTAGCCTTAAACTATTTTTATTATCTTTTATATTTTGATTTCAGAATTATCTCTTGTTTTTAAACTATCTTCTGGTTTTAATATTATAGCTTTAAATTTCAAAAATATATTCTATACTTAGTTTTTAATATTACTTTTATATTATAGATTATATATTTTCAAGATTACTTTTTAAATCTCTTTTATAAGTTCAAACTATATACAAAACGGTTTATAAACTTTAGACATTGTTTTGACAAGTATTAGAAAGAAAATGTCTTTTAAAAACAAAAATCAATTTTCAAAATTAACTAGGTCATGTCGACATACCCCATCCCCCCATGTCGACATGGTAGCCGTAGAATTTCAATTTTCAAATTTTCAAATGAAGTGTATATTCGTCATAACCTTTCACGAATGGACATGACTGTTGTTCTTCTATAAATACCAGTTGTTTTCAACGAATTTTAAGTTAGTTTTTCTTCATTTCTTCACTCCTTCTTCTCCACCCAAGTATTCTCTTATATTTTAAAAAAACTCTGCCAAAATCCTAAGTGAATCAAACTTGATCATCTCTAGTTTGATTCTCTGCCACTCTCTCTCAAAGATCTCAGTGCTATTCAAAGTTATTGGTTCATTTTAAATCAAAGAAGTGTATCGAGTCTCTCTATCTATCAAAGTGATATTGGAAATGGTGTGATTCTGGCCCGTAAATCAATTGGGTATGATTGTAGCCCGTAAATCAATTAGGTGATCTTGTAGCCTGGTTAAATTAAGAGAGTTTTCCCTGGACTTGAAGACAGGAGCATGTATCTCGTGGCCTTGAAATCGAGGTTGTAATATCGACATTATATTTGAAAAGAAATCTGCATAAGAAATTGTGTGAGACTGAATATAGGGTAACCCCGAACCAGTATAAAATTCCGATGTGTTCTTTCCTTTACTGCTTTTATGTACTATTTGCATCTGTGTCTGATTCTGTGATTGTCTCTGTGTTTGTGAATGACATCTGTCTGTGTTTAATTTCAAAAGATTTTAAAAATTCCATAAAATCCATTAAACACTATTCACCCCCCTCTAGTGTTAATCCAGCTTTGTATAGGACTGGATGTAGGGTAAATCCGATAACAAATGTAGGAAATGCGAAATACAGATCTTAAGGCTGGATTAACACTAGAGGAGGGTGAATAGTGTTTAATGGATTTTATGGAATTTTTGAAATCTTTTGAAATTAAACACAGACAGATGCAATTCACAAACACAGAGACAATCACAGAATCAGACATAGATGCAAATAGTAAATAAAAGCAGTAAAAGAAAGAACACACCGGAATTTTATACTGGTTCGGAGTTACCCTACATCCAGTCCCACACAATTTCTTATGCAGATTTCTTTTCAAATATAATGTCGATATTACAACCACGATTTCAAGGCCACAAAATACACCCTCCTACCTTCGAGTCCATGGAAAACTCTCTTAATTTAACTAGCCTACAAGATCACCTAATTGATTTACATGCTACAATCACACCCAACTGATTTACAGGCCACAGTCACACCGTTTCCAATCACACTTTGATAGAGAGAGACTCGATACACTTCGATCTTTCGATCTTTGATTACGAATGATCCTATAACTCTTAATAGCACTGAGATCTTTGAGAGAGAGTGAAAGAGAATCAAACTAGAGATGATCAAGTTTGATTCACTTAGGATTTCGGCAGAGTTTTGTTAAAATAAGAGAATATTTGAATGGAGAAGGAGTGAAGAAATGAAGAAAAACTAACTTAAAATTCATTGAAAACAACTAGTATTTTTAGAAGAACATCGGTCATGTCCATTCGTGAAAGGTTTTGACGAATAGACACTTCATTTGTGTAACGACCTGCCTTTTTGGATGATTTAAATCGACGATAAGCCACACACATACGACTCAAACCATTAAAATGGGCATATTGTTATGGGGTAAATAAGAAAAAGCAAGGAAAGAAAGAAAACAAATACAGAATCTCGCAGCGGAATAAAAAAATATAATAATCAAATAAACAGTTCAGCTGTCTACAAATAATCTTTGATTATACTATTAAAATACAGATCAGAGTTACATACAATAAGAATAAATAATAAATAAATGCAGCGGAACAACATGATGTAGTGGAATAAATATAATAAATAATAATAGCACAAAATCTTCATCTTCATCCTCCAAAAAGCAGTCTTCGATAAACTAAAAAGCTCAGACTGACCCGAGCGAATTGAAAAGACAAAACACTCGAGTCAGAACTAAAAGAACTTATGTAAATTAAATCAATAGTAAATAAATATGAGCGTAATGGCATCAGAGATGTTTACGGGGTTTGACATCTCCTATCCAGTGTCTAACGTGAGTGCAATGACTTAAGAGATGTTCGGGATTTCCATCTCTTAAGGATCCGCTAAACTATATACTATGTAGTACAATACGCTATTATAATAGTGTCTACGGTAAAGAAAGGTTTTAAAATAGCGTTAAGGCGTTACCCATATCGCCCTTAACACATTTTATATATTCCCATAGTCTATACAGTACCATACGCTCCTCTGTAAACTGGAGGTTTACACAGAGGGCACTCCATAGGTATGGTACAAAACAAACTCGTAGAAGGCACGATAGGGCATGTGAACACGGCACTCGAGGCAATGCCGGGGTAGATATAACAATTGCACTCCCGGACTGGTGGTAACGCCTAGCTGCTACTACCGCCCACCTCAGAACACACTCCCATAATTAAAATCGAGGTTGGCCACCAAATCAATCACAAAGTAGTTCCTATTTTAGTCACATCTAAGCTGACTCACGGGAGTCAGGGTCACATAAATACCTCATACAGAATCGTTGGCCAAACTATCCTACTTCATTTTTGGAATCTCTACCACGTGCATAGTTGTTACAGTGGTTTTCGGTATTGGCAGAGAGTATGACAATAACTGATCTTGGTCTTTTTAACAACCAAACGCTTATTACACACCGGATGGTTCTTTTACATTTCCAAAACCAATTCATATTGATATCAAAATATCATATTCTCAAAACCATATCATTTTCGAAATCATATTTACTTTCGAAATTATATTACATTTGAATCATATCACTTCTGAATTCATATTTCCAAAAATAGATTAAATCCTCATTTAAAATCATCATCAAAATATGTTATTTTAATCCCAACTTAGGTTATTACATCATTTAGTCGTATTCTACTTAAAAGTCAAGGATTTAAATATAAACTTCCACTTATAAACCTGAAATTCAGAAAATAGTTTAGATAGTTTAAATTAGTTGTAACAATAGTTTAAGATAATTTAAAATAGATTAAAACAGATTAATATAGTTTAAAATAGGGTAAAATGGATTAGTATAGTTTAAATAGATTAATATAATTTAAAATAGATTAAATAGGTTAATATAATTTAAAATAAATTAAAATAGATTAATATAATTTAAAATAGATTAAAAATGGATTATATAGATTTAAAATAGATTAAATAGATTTAAAATAGATTACATAGATTTAAATTATATTAAATAGATTTAAAATAGATTAAATAGATTTAAATGATATTAAATAGATTTAAAATAGATTAAATGATATTAAATAGATTTAAAATAGGTTAAATAAATTTAATTAGTTTAAAATAGGTAAATTAGATTAAATTGGATTAAATAGATTATAATAGATTAATATAAATTGAAAATAGATTAAATTGATTAAAATAGTTTAAAATAGATTTCAAAGTTATATCCAAACTTTTCAATAACTCAATTTCGATAAATTCATTTATATTTGACACTTCAACGTTGAATTTCCAATTTAAATCCTTCAAACAATTCATTAAATCAATTTCGATTTCAGCATTAAGGCTTGTATTTTCGAAAATAATTCAGTTTATATAAATCAATTTCTATTTCAAAATACCAATTAACTGAATTCAAAATTTAAAGAATTAAAAATCATTTAATTTAACCAATCCAGTGTCCGTATATAATTTTCTACCCTATGGTCAAGTGATACGGATATTTATCATTTCAATCCGCAATTTAAAATTTTACGGGTATATATCATTTCAACCCGCAATCCCAAAATTAAATTTCAAATACATGAAATCGCTCGAGTCTATCATTTCAACCCATAACAATTTTTCCCTAACCTATAGATCGTTCGGGTATGTATCATTTCAACCTATAGGGAACTTGCAGTGTTATAACAATATAAAAATACAATATCCAGTTATCCAATATCAAAAATCAACATCCATCATAATCATCATCCAAATCAACCAGTAACATCAAATAGATAACTGATTATCAATAACAGGAACTAAATTGACAATTAAATTCAATATTAAATTCAACGATGATTAAATACAAATAAAGTAAAATTTAACTAGAATGACAATTTAAACATGCCAAACATCGATCAATTAATTTCTAATCACATCATAAATTTAATTTAACTAACATAAGATAGTTTAGTAATTGTGAGTAGGTTAAAACACTAACCTTTGATTTCAAATCAAATTGAAATCCAAAATAAGCCCCAAATTTGAACGGTCTTAGAATTTGTCCAAACTAGCATCAAAAGGTCCGAAATTTCAATACGATCCCAACGGAACAAACCGCACATGAATCCGAACTCGTATGTAAAAGTTATGTAAATTAGAACAACAGGAAATTAAATTAAAATTAAAATAAAATAAAATAAAGAGGCACTCGGACATTTACCGCGTCGGCTAGCAACCTGCAACAGATGCAAACCCCTAGCCTTATCTCAACATCGCGATCGAACGTGACTAAAACCCACTGTCGCCTCATCTGAAAAATGCCGCCACCTCGTTCGATCTGGACAAGATCCGAGACCGTCGTTCATCTCCTCGCCTCGAGCCGCCTCGACCACAGCCGGGCGCGACCGTCCGCCTCCCTTTAGTGATCACTGCCGCTGCCACCTTTGAGGCCATATTCCGGCGATTCCCCTTAACTTGGAGACAAACGAATGCCATGAACAGGAGCTGCTCTTCCTCCTCTTTCCAATGGCGCCTCCCGATCGTCGATCGGGCGACGATCCACCGTTGGATCGTCAAAACCCTAATATGGACGGTCGAGGTTCAACCTCGATTTCTGGACAAATGGTGAATCCGATTGAAAGATGAATCACACTAGTGAATTACGCTCGTTGAGAGCTTCGAATCGGTATATAATGCGATATGGTTTAGAGGAGTTTGATTTTTGGATTTGGTTTTGAAATTGAATTTGGGTTTGGATCTGATTTTGCTTCTGCGATTGAAAAGAAGGAGATAGACAGAAGTTGATGTACGTATAACATAAGAAAATGACTACTAGGGTTTGGGAAATAAGACTATTTATGTGGACAAGGCCCGATAAGAAAATGAACACGTATCGAATAGATTTGAAACGACAATAACGACCCGAAAAGACCGTTCTGACCCCGAAACGAAAATAGGTCATCCCATATATCAAAATAGATGTTTTTGATAATTTTAAACTCAATGGAATAGGTTTCAAGTCCTATTTCCATCATATGAAGAAGTTAGCTTTAAAATCAGCTTATTTCAAATTGATTTCAATAGAATTTAATTAAATCGATTTCTACACGTTACGAGCCCGTACGATCAAACGACAAGTCCGATCGCTACGAAACTTGAAACACTATAATAATTCACTGTTATGGATCCGATGAAACTGGTTTCATCGAAATCCGAAATAGTGGCCAAAATGGCTATTTTCACGCTAATTAAATAAATTAATATTAAATCAATTAAATCACTTTTTAACTTCAAGTTTAATAACTAACAATTTTTATCATTTTTGATTACTTAGACATTTACAATAATTTAATACAATTTTACATATCAATTCAGTGTTGAATATTACACTAATTACAGTGGTTCATTTCACTGAAATTAAATCCAATTAATTAAAATTTAATTCTAATAAATTGATTTAATTTGATTTAAATCCTTTTTGTTCAATTATTCATTAATCTATGTATATATTCAACATTGGTTTATATCTTATTACATTAATATTCCCCAATTTCATCTTTTACCATAATAGTTGCCATATTTCAATTACCTTGAAATTTTTGTCAATTTTTTTATAATTTAAATCCCAATAAATTTATTTATCTTTGGTTTACTCTTTTTATTAAATCAATTATTGCCTTGTGAATATAATTAACATTTCTATACATTTTATTACATTCACAATTTGCAGTTATTGTCTTAACTCACTTTAACGTAACATTTTAATTTCATTACATTTACAATTGATTTCAAATTTAATCAACAGATTAAATAAATAAATAAATAACATATAATAATTGTCACCATTAACCTTTAATCACATTTATAAGTTTATTATTTACAAACGAATATTATAACAACTTACACAATACTAATTCTATCCAATTACAATTTATAACTTACTATTCATTAATTAATACAACATTTAAATTATCAATTACTCTTTTAATCTAATTATCAATAAATACACACATTATTACAATTAATTTACAATCTATTACTAATTATAACTCTTTAATCATTTAAATTAATTGGAATTACATTTAAAGCTGTTATCAATTACCTTAAATTAATACTATTACATTTCATTCCAATCATATTCTTATTATTAAACCACAAATTTTTATTTCTTCCAACATTAAATCACCAAATCTTATTAAATTAGCTATTTTTAATTATCGAAAATTACGGTCGTTACAATTTGAAATTTTGAAATTTGAATTTCTACGGCTACCATGTCGACATGGGGAAATGGGGTATGTTGACATGCCCTAGTTAATTTTGAAAATTGATTTTTGTTTTTAAAAGACATTTTCTTTCTAAAACTTGTCAAAACTATTTCTGAAGTTTATAAACCATTTTGAATATAGTTTAAACTTATAAAAGATATTTAAAAAGTAATCTTAAAAATATATAATCTATAATATAAAAGTAATATTAAAAACTAAGTATGGAATATATTTTTGAAATTTAAAGCTATAATATTAAAACCAGGGGATAGTTTAAAAACAAGAGATGATTCTGAAATCAAAATATAAAAGATAATAAAAATAGTTTAAGGCTATATTTAAAATAAATCATTTTGAAAATTTCGTGGATTCCATTCCACTAGAGAAGGTCGTGGGTTCCATCCCACTAAAGAGATCATGGGTTTCATCCCACTATTAAAGCGAGAAGGTGTATTCCATTCCACAATTAAAATTCGAATAAAGATTTTAGTGCTATTATGAAGTTTTAACATAAACCTAGACTCTATTACTTATCCTAATATCTTGAACTCTTGAAGTCTTGAACTCTTGATACTCATGAGTTTTCAGTCTTGGTTTCTTCAATCTTGAATTCGTTAGCCTTGAATCTCTATACCGTACAGTCTTCATTCTTCAGTGCCTGCATATATATCCTACATATACATATGTATCTAGACAAGGATATTAGTATTTATATTTTATAACAAGTCCTAAGGTTGTTGTCATCAAAACCAACATCTCAGGAACTAACAATCTCCCCTTTTTTGATGATGACAACCTTTGTTTATAAAATCTACTCCACAAAACTTCGATTCTACTCTAACTCCCCCTTTCTCCAACAACTCCCCTTTAATCTACTAACTCCCCCTTAATCTAAGCCTATCTAACTTATTTTATAATTCTCCCCCATTGTCATCAACAAAAACTAATCCTAAACTACATAACTCCCCCTTAAACTAATATTATAGCACTATATAGGATAATACAGTATAGTAGAATATAAATGAGACAGATAATAATATGAGTAAAATATAGTAAGATAAATGTGGGAGATATGAAAATTTCAATCATAATCAATCAGTATATTTATCAAACCACACCATTTCAATCATATATTACATACCATGTTCAAATCAATTCAAACAATTCAAATCAAGTCAAATCAAAGTAAATCAAACCTACAAGTTAAATCAAACATTTCTTAGAACTTCAACCCATCCTTCTTCACCGAAGATAGGATCTGACTTTATAGCATCCTATTCTTCATTATCCTTGTTCAGAGTTCCTTCTAGATTCGCTTCGAGTTCTTCTTTGTTGACGGCTGAAATCATCCATCGAATGGCATCGAAGTGCCTTTCTTGTTCCTTTATCATCTGCATTTGGTTTAATTCTAAGTGACGTTGATTGCGAAGGATAAAAGTAAGTATGTTCTTGAAGGAATTGAGAGTTTCTTCAAAATTCTCACTTAGATTATAAATAGGAGAGGGCATTATTTGATAAAATATGAAGAAATTTAATAGAAAATAAGGAGAATTGAAAATATGCATTTTTCTGGGAGAAACGGGTATTTATAGGGTTAGAAAGTCGTTTGAAATGAAAAGACACAAGGTAGTTATGTCAATTTCAAATTCAAAACAAAAACTACTTTCTGGCCGTTACAGGTCGACATGGGGGGTAGGAGGGTGTCGACATGCCCTTGTTGATTTTGGCAATTTGCTTTGTTTCTTTATATTATGTACAAGTCTATATATATAAACTTATATAATATAAAAGCAAGCATTCCAGAGATATTTTAGAGCTAATGAACAGAAATAAACGATTTTCATAGATAAATTTTAGTTGACATTACATAAACAATACATAACATTAACTAATCGAAAGATACAAACTAATATAACATGAAATGAAAACTAGAATTCGATAGAGGATGATGAAGATAATGATAATCCAAGTTTGCGACTCACTTTCCCAAAGAACTTGTTCATTTTGATGGCAATTTTGTCCAAGTTTTTACTAACGGATCTTTTGAGAATCCGTTGGTTTTCCACGATAATTTTTTGATTCTTGAGAAGTGTTTTGTTAGGTGGATTGTTAGGAGTGATACGGTATTTAATACTTTCCAATGATGTTTCTTCCTCCTCCTCTCCTTCTTCTTCAATCTCCATCTCCTCCCCTTCCTCCTCCTCCTCCTCCTCTTATTCCATTTCTTCATGAGCCAACCTTTCATCTTTTTTGGTAAGTGTTTCATAGGTTGAAACACAAGTGGGATTTTCGTAAGAGAGATATTTGCATGGTTAAACACTTTTCGAGAAACAAACTCCTCTCTCTTATAATCAACTCCAAAATAGTTAAAATCTGAGTAAGATAAATTCCATGATACAAAGTGTTTTCTCCTAAAGTAAAATTTTTGGGACGAAGTTCATCCAAAATTACTTGCGCCCAATTAATGTCATAGTGCCCATAAATAGCAAAAAGAGCCTTACAAACTTTTAAGGTCGGGTGATTGAAATTTCCCAATCTTGGGGTTATGGTATGTTGCAAAAGAAGGTTAACAATTCTTGCTTTAAGACGGAAATTTCGATTTATAAATTCAAAGTTATCATCTCCTTCAAAAATGTGATGAAATGTCTCACGATCATGTCCATCAATTTGAAAATCCGAAAGATTCATTCCCGTATACTTACAACCCAAAATATTTCCCAAAATCTCACTATTTAAAACAATTTGTGTTCCTTTAACACTACTCCAAACTTCCCCTTCATTACCATCATAAAAACCACGATTCAAATTTGCATAAAACATTTTAACAAGATTAGGATAACAAATGAAATCATTTTGAGAATCATCAATTAAACTAAGAACTTGATTCTTTTCGAAAAGAATATTGAGTTCATAAGAAAGAAAATCATTAAAGATTACAAATTTTCCTGTATGGACTTTTTCAAAGTTTACATAGCTTATGTAAGCTTTGATAGCTTCCGGGTCATTGTAGAGGAATTCTTTGATGGCTTTGGGCAGCCTAATGATGGATGGGGTGCTTGAGGAAGCCATTTTTGAAGAGAGTATAAAGCTTGAGAGTTTGGAAGAGAGTTTGAATTTTGAAATGAAGGTGAAAAGATAAGATAAAGCTAAGAAGATAAATAGATATTCAATAGTCATGTTCTCTGGTCAAGGGACACCATTTCAGAGCTTTGGAGTTGGTGAAAAGGTGGAGGGAAATTCAAAAATTTTAATTCAAATTTGAATTTCAAAATTTTGGTAGGGATTTCGACATAGGGGGTAGGGCTATGTCGACATGGGTCTTATAATACATATGACTAATTTTTTTTTTCTATTTTGGTTAATTTCTATATATATATATCCTATAATCTAATTTATATTTTATCTAAAATAATACAAATATAATAACACTTTAATATTAATATTTTAATATTAAAAATAATATTAAAATAATATTATTTTGAAAATCAAAATTTTAACTTCAAACAGCAAGTGATTTCAAAACATGCAGGCAATCAAACATTCAAGCAAACAATTTCAACCAATATAATTTAAATGCGTACCTATTTTTAGATCCATATTCCCGAGATCATCAGATTCGTGAATAGTTGTAAAGCACATATTTAACTTATCCATCTTCTGATCTTCATCACTGGAGGATGAGTCTGAATCGTCTAGTGTAGCAGTATACGCTCTCTTCCTTTTCTTTGACGAATCATTACTTGGAGGAAATTTTTGCTTATCCGGATGCGGACGATCTCTTTTTAAGTGGCCTGGCTCATCACAATTGTAGCATCTGACGTTTTTGAGAGTCTCATTATTATTTCCAGAATTCTTGTGATTATTTCTCTTGTAGTTGTTCATCTTTCTGTATTTCAGAAACTTTCTAAAATTTCTTGTCATCAAGGCTATTTCTTCATCGTCGTCACTGTTTGAGTCTGAACCATCTGTTATTGTATTGAACTCTATTGACTTCTTTGTTGAGGCCTTTCTTTCTCTTCTCCCTTGCATTTGTACTTCAAACGACATTAAATTCCCAATTAATTCTTCAATTTTCAGCGTACTGATATCATTTGCCTCTTCAATTGCTAGTGTATTCTGATCCCATTCCGGAGTGAGTGAATTCAGAATTTTTCTAACTTGTTCTTCTTCAGAGATGTTCTTTCCTAATGCAATTAGTGAGTGCATAATGTCTTGAAACCGACTGTACATGTCTGAAATGGACTCATTTGGATTCATCTTGAATAATTGAAACTGATTGGTCAAGATGGATATGTTGGTCCGTTTAACTTTGCTTGTTCCTTCCTGAGTAACTTGCAAAGTTTTCCAGATTTCATATGCAGACTTACAGACAGACACTCTATTAAACACATTCCTATCAAGTGAACGTAATAGAATATTCATGGCTTTGGAATTTTTTTATGCAACAGTCTTTTGCTCAGCGGTCCACTGTGCAAAATTTGTTGTGGGTTCAATGTACTCAATTTGTGTGATAATCCAAGTGTCTAATCCTATTGATTGTAAATAGATTTTCATCCTACATGCCCAATATGCATAGTTACTGTCATTAAAAAGTGGTGGTCTTGCAGTAGACCGACCTTTTACAAATGAACTAGTGATAGCGTTGACATTACCAGTGTTGGCAGTCATTTGAAAACTTTTCAAAAATCAGATTATGAAAACTTTGAAAACCAATGCTCTGATACCAAATGTTGGAAATGCGGAATAAGGATCTTAAGGCTGGATTAACACTAAAGGGGCGTGAATGGTGTTTAATGGATTTTGTGGAATTTTTGAAATTTAAAGCTATAATATTAAAACCAGGAGATAGTTTAAAAACAAGAGATGATTCTGAAATCAAAATATAAAAGATAATAAAAATAGTTTAAGGCTAAAATATTTAAACTGAGAGAGATGATTTTAAAAAGTTTTTGAAAAATATTTAAAATAAATCATTTTGAAAATTTCATGGATTCCATCCCACTAGAGAAGGTCGTGGGTTCCATCCCACTAAAGAGATCGTGGGTTCCATCCCACTATTAAAGGTAGAAGGTGGATTCCATTCCACAATAAAAATCCGAATAAAGATTTTAGTGCTATTATGAAGTTTTGACATAAATCTAGACTCTATTACTTATCTTGATATCTTGAACTCTTGAACTCTTGAAATCTTGAACTCTTGATACTCTTGAAATCTTGAACTCTTGATACTCATGAGTCTTCAGTCTTGGTTTCTTCAATCTTGAATTCGTCGGTCTTGAATCTCTGTAATATACCGTCTTCATTCTTCAGTACCTGCATATATATCCTGTATATACATATATATCTAGACAAGAAAATTAGTATTTATATTTTATAACAAGTCCTAAGGTTGTTGTCATCAAAACCATCATCTCAGGAACTAACAATAGTAAAGATTGTTTGATGGATGCCATGGATGCAATGGGTTGCTATGTTTGTTTATCACTCTAGGAATGTCATACGATATAGATATTATGAACATGGATAACTACACTCGATATTGTACTTTGGTTGTTGTACACACATATGATGATAGTATGTGCTAACTCTTTGGATGCAGGGACAGTTCAGATATGATTCTCTATACCATATACCCGATACTGTATTGACTTCCATAGCATTTTGAGATTCACACTAGACTATTGTCTAACTCGAGGTTTTATGATTTGCTTCTTATTATCCCGGGTACTCTTAAATGAGTGGACTAGAAGTAGGCGTAGATAACACATGAAGTTGTGCAGGTGGACTGGCAGGAGGTGATGCTATCTCATATCTATATTTTTGGGCTTATTATTGCCTATTCTGCTTTGTGACACCGTGGACCATGGACAGTGTCTGAATCATATGAGTTAGAGATAGATATTTGTGTTTTTATATAAACTCTATTACTGCTTTGCATAACTTTATTAAACCCATGCTCCGATCTATGATGGTTTATTTAGTTATATTTATGTTTCATCTATTGTTTGCACTAAAAGTATGACAAACACCCAATCAATATATAAGCAGTAGCTGTAGAAATAAAGAAATTAAAAATGAGGAAATAACATAAGAGATTTATAGTGGTTCAACCAAGAACAATAGCCTACATCCACTGTCAACTTTGTTAATGATCCTGACTTTCTTTTACACCAATGATTTTATAGTTTGGGTAAGAATCTAATAGAGTGTCGGGGTAAAAACTATTAGTTCAAAAACAAAGAAAAAGATCTCCTTTTTGTGCACCTCTCCTAATATATATAGATGGAGATCAATGAAATAAGCTTTGAAATCTTCTCCCTATGTTCTCCAAGTCCGGCAGGAGACTCTAGAAGAATATCATGGCCAACCCAGCATCTAGATTCTCAACTCGATGACTAGTTGAGCCTCACAAGTCGGCACTGACTTGTTTCTTTTGAGTTTGTACTTTTCTTCATATTAGCCTTTAACATGTTGAAAAAGGAGTGCCAACTTATCATTCTTGGCTTCATACTCGGTTTTCCTTAGTTATTTCATCACTTTATTTGAACACGGCATATCGAGTCAACATACTTAACTCATTACCAAGTTGAGAGGCTCAACCTGGTGCTAAGTAAGGTTCAACACCGATTCTTCGGGCATTACTCGAATCCTGGTTTCCAGATTTGAACTTTTGGACTTCTAGTTTCATTTCATGGTCGTATAATGGTTCTGGCTTATCGAGATATTGCTTGGTTCAAAGGCAGGATAACACATGCCCCCCAGCCTAATGTTAACAAGGCATGATTTCGATCTAAATAAGCTACCGACTTTGAATTATGATCTGAATTGACGTCTTCATCATATGAACTATTTTGACAAAGCACTGTGTCTTCTCTAGATCGTCATGTCGCTTTGAACCGTTATGGTTGCAAATCTTTTGGATGATATAAGAGCTATAATATTCTATCCAGAGTGGTCAATCGAGTTTGGAAATTCTAAAGGTCCTTTCTTCTCTGGTCGGTCAGTCAGGTAGGATTCAATCATTTTATTCTATTTATTTCCATCTTTTTATACTGCTTATAATTACTTTTCTTTTCTTCTTTCCCTCTTTTTTAATTCCACATCTCGATAGCTAGTTATGGAATATAACTTGGTACCGATTTCTACTACGGACTTTAAGTTTCAGTTTATACTTAAGCGATTTCGCACTTTACTTCCTCACTTCTATCTTTCATTATAACTTATGAGTTTGAATTTAGGTCTTCTCTTACCCTCAATTTAAACGTCAATTTTCACCCTCTACAACATCGCCATAGGTCTCTTATTGCCCCCACCAACATATGTTCGACTCATCCCCGATTCAACGAACTTGTTCCAATCTGATTTGAGTTTAGCTTGATTTCTTTTCTTTTGACATTGTCATATTCACTTGCTTAAATCTTTGGTAGGTGGCACCACCTTCGACTGCATTTGGCCATGACTGGGACTTCTTCTCCCTCTTTGGTTCTGATCTGGAAATGCAAAGAACTTGAATGGCCTTGAAAACTTGAGGTTGACTTGAAGTTTTTCATCAAATATTCTAGGCACAACTCGGGTTTCTCCCCTTTCTCATGTGCCTCGAGTCGACTATGAGTTTTACGAAGCCATGCCCTGAGTTTTTTATGTGGCCGTGAATTTTCAAAATTTTTGATGAGGCTGAAGGTTCTAATGATTCCTGGCCGAGTGTGGATCGTTAAGTAAGCTCCGATGGGAGGGTTTTAGATAACAGTCACATCAAGCGCGCTTCGACATTCAATGGACTTTCTCATTACCCTTTTAATTTAGTCACTTCACTCCATTTTCCTCCAAAGAAAAGTTTCATGTTGCTCCGGATGATGGTTTTGTTATCATAAATCGTATGATAACGTGTAATGTAACACCCCGTAAAATAAACAGTAATTAAATAAAAAGAACTAAAAAATAATTCATAAGGCTCAAAAATGGAATTTGAGTAAATATTATAATTTGACCATGAAACTTGCTCCATTGTGTTTGTGGCGGTTTTCTAACCAACTTTCATATATAAAGCTTCACGATCGGAGTTCAAATGGAGAAGTTATCGACGTTTGAAGATTTCTAATTGAAAATAATTCAAAATAGATTCCGGTAATAAATAGTAATAAATATTAATAAAATTAATGATTAATTAAATGTTAATAATAAGGTTAGGTAAGCATTAAACGTTAACGGTGAATAATTAAGCATCGGGACTCATAGATCGACCCCTGTATAGGACCAATCAACAACTAGCGGTCGACTACTATACCTAGGCCATTGAGCGGTTAGTTAGGACCAGGGCTAAATTGAACCTCATCCTAATGGCCTATATTTAATAAATAATAATGTAATATACGAAATTGATTCAAGCGCCTATAAATACAGGCCTAGTCACTTTTCTTCTCATATTTTCTGAACAGAGCAGCAAAGCTCTGCCATTCTTCCTTTTCCACTATTTATATAGAAATTATAAAAATAATATATATGTATATATATTAGAGAAGGATCGAAAATAAAAGAGAAGAATAGAAGGACCGAATCAATTCTACAAAAAAGGTAAATTCTAAATTTATAGACTCCACTTATCTCAAATCTCCTATCAAATCTATAATTAAAATAGGTATGTATACACATTTATATACATATTTTTAGTTGTAAAGAAAAGAGTCAATTGAAGGAAATGGATTTGGATCTAGCGATTTGAAAGCCTTAGATGAGTGGAAAATTATGTAATTTACATAATACTAAATTTATTTCATTGAAATTCTATTTTTATTATTATGACTATATGAAAACCATTGAATTGTAGCCTCAAATAAATAAAGATAACTTGAATTACTTGCCTACATATTCAAAAAATGTTTAACTTTGATGAAATGATACACACACACCCCCTAGATCTAGAAGCTAGGGAGAATAACCCTTAAAATTTATGAAAGATGATATGGATTGAATTGCATAGTTAATTCTAGATTTTTGTTAATTAGGTTGTAAATTGTTTAACCTGATAATCATCAGTTAGAGATGCTTTAATTTGATTTGGAATTTAATTTTTCTATTATTTAATTCATTTGAATTGTAGAATCTCCACAGGAAATTCCATAAATTTTCCAACCTCACAATCATATATGAAAAGTGCGTCATTTGAAATATTAAGGAATATACCCAAATGAAAGAGATGTGCAAAGTAGGAATGCCTTTCCATAGTTTGCACTATCCATTTTAATAGAAATAGAAAAATATAATTCCTTGAATTGAAAATGCAGCATAATCTCTCTTTTTGGTAATTTATGGAAAGTTGCAATGGTAACATTTCCTTCTTGAGAAAGAAAGGTTCCAATGCATTAAAATGCAAAAACAAATATTTCTAGGGAATTACCCATAAGTGTATATCCAAAAATCCCTGAATGTAGAAACTATAAAGTTATAAATAGAAATATAAATACTCAAGTTCACCAATTATATATATATATATAAACTAAGTATAAGTTTGAGAAATAAATAAATAAATGACTGGTATAGCGTAAATGTATATATATGGTAACATGCAATTAATTTTACGTTATCATATTAATTAAAAATAAAATGCTAAAATATGAATAATGTAATAAATTAAGGAGTTAATAGAAAGTTATAGTAATCAAGCCAATATGGGTATAAACCCTTATAATGAATTTAATTACAGAGTCCAAATATGACATTGATGAAGGAAATTAAATAGGCGTGGTAAATTAGTTTTGAAACGTATAAATAAATATCATCAACATTTGTCCAATTGAGTATGAAAGACCATTTATAAAGGGCATTAATTGGAGGTTGAAGAAGTAGTAAATGAAATTTAAGAACATTAATAAATAAGAAGTTAGAGATAGAAAGAGTATAAAATAAGAGTGAAGTTCGTAGAAAGTAACTAAATGAATACTAATAAATGAACTTAGAAGGCGTAATAATTTCCACAGCTGAAATTATATGGTCTTAATAATACGTTTGCAATGAGTGTGAATTAGTGGGCATATCCCAATATTTAGATTAATTATAAATGACTTGATTTAGTATGGGTTGGGATGTGAGGTCAGTCGAGTTACACAACGGAAGTTTGCCCTCCGCAAGGGGCTACCATTAGTTATGTATACATGCTACTGATGTGGGACTTCTCCAACTATAGGACCCGTGGGGCTATATGTTTGCGCATAGGGTTGAGGCATTATGGCTGATTGGTCTACCTCTTCCCTATTTAAGAAATATTAAATGGCTGGAATTACCTTTTTGGTGCGTTAGTGAAATCTCTTGGGAGAGGTCCACTTCGGGGTTGAGGTATTAAATGGCCAAAGGGTCTGCCTCTTTCCCATCTATGAAGTATTAAGTGGCCTATAAGGGATTTTATATGTTGGCAGCTAGGAAGTACCATAAGGGGTTCGCCTTGAGTTAGTCTTAAATGGCTAGAGAGTCAGCATGTGGTTTAGGTATTAAATGGCTAGAAAGTCTGCATATTCCCATTTAAAAGATCCTAAGTAACCCAAGTACTTTCGCTCACATTGTTAGGATATGTGATGTAGCGCACCATGATAAGCGGGCGGAACAAACTCGACATAGCGAGATGCTGCCCTGAACTGCTGTGCCGCTTTTCTTAAGCGTTTGTGTTGTATTTGTTGTGCCGCTTTTCTTAAGTCGTGTGTGTGTACTATGTTTTCCTATAAATAAAGGGGTGTGATGTACATTGTAAGGGGTTGATTTTGGAAATAAATTTGTGTGTGAGCTTTGGCCACCATTGTTGGAAGTTGAGTGTGATCTCCTTCTTCTTTCCATCTTCGGGTTATTCGTGAGCGAATCAACGAATTTGAAGCCAATTCTCGGTATCACTTACGAGTGATCAACGATCGAATTGTAGATCTTTCAACGCGGTATCTTGCGAGTTCAACGGGTTGGAGATACCTAGATTCCGGAATCATCACGATCAACGGAATTGGGCATTTATCGTTCTATCGGTTTATTTGACACGAAATCATCATTTCGTGAGGAAGATCCTGGATAGGTTGCGATAGTTTGGTATCAAGAACTGTTCGAGCCTAGTCAAAGCTGCGTCAATTGGATAGGTTGTGACAGTTTGGTATCAAGAACTGTTCGAGCCTAGTCAAAGTTGCGTCAATATAATTGGATGGGAGATGGGTTGTTGAACCCAATATACTTCATAGTTATGGGGAGTGGGGGGCTGAGGTATTAAATGGTCGTTGAGTCTGCCTCTTTCCTACTTAAGAAGTATTAAGTAGCCAGGGTTTTCTTTTGGAAAGTACAATGACGCACCTACACACATACACACTTATAGCTTGGAGTAGGTTACGTATATAGATACTTATACCTTAGAGTAGGTGATGCATATAGATACTTATACCTTGGAGTATGTTGGACATATTATATGCGCATATGGAATTAAATGACCTATCCATGAATAGTAAACATAACACCTAAATGGAAATCAATCTGCATAAACTAGTGTTATGGATAAAGTGTGTAATTTACCAGTTACTAGAACGTTGTTTTGATCCCCTCCTCATTCCAATACATAGGATGATTTAAAAGGGCATGATTTTAGTACAAGACGAGAATGGTAGGTGGACATGTCTTCTCATTCATGCTTTGCACTAATAAGACGAATAGATATCCAAGGTAGTAGCCTTAGTCAGTATATATGTTTTATTATATTTTACTATTCCACTGTGAGTTCATATAGATAGCTCTCTAATATACTTATTTTTGTTATAGGTTACTAACACCAATGATCCGTATCCTAATGGACCTGGGTTTTTCGATATAGTCAAAAAAGCAGGCCCATAAGATATGGGTTGCTACTTTTGGTATCAGAGCGGGGTTAGTCAATCATAAGAACTAGGATACACTGAATGAACATATTTATATTTTTACCTATAATTATATATATATTACATGCCAAACTCTACAAATTTCGATGATAGAAGTAGTTATGACCATATTCTGAAAGATGGATAAGGAAACTATGAGTTGGAACAATAAATTGAGTTAAATTTGTAAACCTAACCCGATTACTCCATGGGATGTAGGGTGTACTGTAAGGCATTGACTTAAGAAGAGCATGACATATAGAAGATTCCTTGAAGCTGGATGGTACTTGACTCCTTTTGCTAGGCCTAGACTTCCATATGATTATGGATTTCATTAGATTGCTGATTGATGTTGTACATTTCATCCAAACAGATGGGAAGTAGAACCTATATGCTGCAAATATCCAAAAATAAGGTATAAAAAGAACTGAGCTAGTTTTCGCAAGAGGGTTTGCATTAACCAACACAAGATGATAGCCGAATTCAAATACGTTCTTGAGGAAGATAAGCTAAGAATAATTGGTAAAGAAGAAAAGTCCAAAATAAATGACAAATAAAATCAATTTCTAAGTCCGAGCGCATGTGAAAGAATTTAATAAAAGATTTTAAATTTTCTTAAAATATTTGAAATGGCTTTCAAAGAGTTTATTTAAAATAGAAGAACCCTATCCTTAAAAATTGTTATTTTGGAAAGTAAGTAAATTCAAAAAAAATCGCCACATAAAATATCCTATAAAATAGGTTCTTGAAAATTTAGTGAAAACCAAGAACCTTTATTTTTGAAATAAATGGAAAATAGGGTGCATATTTGGCTCGATGATTTTTCTACTTTTTTAAATTTAAAATTTTAAAAATTCTTTTTAAGGGGTGGATAAATGGAAATGGTACTTGTTTTAAAATAAGGTAAAGAGAATGGAAGGGTCAGAATGCCCAATAATGAAAATAGAAAGAATATTCCAGTTTAAAGAAAATACAGAGGAAAAAATGGAAATAGATTTATAAACAAAAATTAAATAGTTTCATGTCAATGGAGAAAATCACAATGCCTAAAGCAGTAGGCGAACTCACTGCAATGATTTAATGAAGAAAATGATCAATTAAAAGATAAAAGGAGCTATATAAGGAGGAGCAGTTTAAATAAAAACAATTTAGGTAGAAGGAATTTAAATAGTAGCGACATTAGAAAATTTAAATAGAAGCAACATTAGTAATCTATACTAAAATAATGTTAGTAATCTAATTAGAAACAATATAGGAAATTAAAAGAAAAATGGATAGTTTCCATAAATATGTATGGTAATTGCACCTATCTTATAAAAGTTTTCCTCATATGCTATTAGAGTCTCCGTTAAGGTTGAAAGTGGAAATAGCATTAGAAATAGGAAAATAATAATGAAAGTTGTCCTTTTCTACTCAAATTTTTATTGTTTAAAGTTATAAAAGATGTTTTATAAACACTATAATAGTGCATTTTAAATAAATGGTTTGGTATAACAATTAAGTTTTCAAATGCAAAACTTAGTAATTGGTTTGAGTTAAAAATCCTACTTTTTAAGAAGTAAAATCTCTAAAGAATGGAGGCTTTGAAGGGAAAATTGATTTAATGACTATTCATGCAATAAAAACTTGACTCTTACTATTTGGAAAGAAGGAAATAATGTGTTATTTTAAGGAAATGATCCTTTTAAATTAAATTGCTAACATTGACTTCTATACTTAATAAATGAACTTACTCCATAAATCCTAAAATATAGTTTTAAAACTTATGCTACATGCAGTTAAAGTTAATTAAGATAAGGAATTTTTTAAGGCTCCTTTGGAAAACCAATCAATTATTGAATTTAATAAAAAGTTTCTAATTATACATTTTAAAAGATAAAAGTTTTGGGTAAAATACTTCATGACCGTGAAGTTTAATAATTTTACAATGGATAGTAAAAGTTAAACTGACTTTGATATGGAATAAATAGGGATGACTATCTAGATAAGACGGGGTAAATGTTAAGGCTTTTAATAAAATATTTATGAATGCTCGTCGGATAGCAACAAGAAATCCCTATTGAATATATGGAATATTGGTATGAACCTAGGAATGTTTTGTTATGCATGTGTAAAAGACATAAAAAGAACCTAGAAAGGAATGGAGAATGGTATCAAAGTACATTTTTGCTAGTCCTAGAGGATACTCAAATGAAAGATCAAAGACAAAGAAATTAAATACCCAAATCTGGAATAATATAAAGAGATTTTAATTGAAAGAAGATAGTAATATAATTGGAGAATGAGGTTAATGAGATGGCAAACACACGTTGAGGAAGTTGGTTACTCAGAACTAAAGAAGGCAAGATAGGTGGTAGGTAATTTATTTTGCCAAGCCAATTTTCCAGCGAGTTATTCTAAATGTACCCGCTGTAGTGAGTAAATGCAAATTTATTCTATATTTGGTTGTAATAATTGAAGTAATGAACGGACCTAATTTTTTAGAAGCTAGAATGTTAAGTTAAGACATGTGGGTTATTGTAGAGTGGCGTACTAAAATTGTCCATTTTATTTGAGTAAGAAGTGATAGGGCAACAACATCATTGATACCAGTTGATGTTAAAGGAAAGTTTCAGTAATTGTTTCTTTTACGTTATTTGGGTTGTAATTGTTAGTTTTCTCTTTTTGGGTACTGAAAATACATACGATATGATATGGGAAACGTTCTCATTTTATTACTGTGTTGATGTTCTAGATGAGCTTTGACCTCTTCATATATTGGAAAACTGTATAAATAAGGAAATATCATAAGGACACTTAACTAGCAATGAATGTAGAGTAAGGCTGGAAGTTTATAAAATAAATTAGGAAATTAATTAAATTAGCAACTAAAAATAAAAAAAATGCTTATTCCCAAAAACTTTAGAATTTTAAAAAAAAATTGTAAGCAAAGGACATGAAAGGATTGTTGCGAAATACATAGGTCACTATCCCTATGCCTTAGAAGCTAAAAAGTTATAAATATACTTATGTGTTATTTGTTGTTTTGAAAAAAAAAGGAAATGTTTTTAGTCTTAACTGTATAATATGCTAGAGTCAATCATATGTACTAACTTATTGACTGAACCTCGATTACGTTAAGATGTGGCTTGATTTGTTTTAAAGATGTAAAGACAAATACTTTTGAAAAAATGTTTAAAAAAGTTTTATAAATTTCAAACTATTTTACAAATTTAATTGAAAGGGAAAAGGATTTTGTATGGAGAATGATAAAATTATTGATTTTCAAATGCTATATTCTTGGTGTATAGAGGGTTGATGTGTTAATGAATATGAATTTGACTGTTTAGTAAGTGTTAGTATACAAAACACGAATAATAACAAGGTGAAATGCCGTTTTAGCTTTGGAATTTCTATTTCCGTATCTTGTTTATAATGAAAATTTTGGTTTTTAAAAATAATTTTGTTTCAAAATTTAAAAGTAAACCTCCTAATCTAAATTGTACTAGGAAGAGTTGGGAAAGATCTGGGGAAAAAGAGAAAGTTTCAAAGTACAACGGAATTGATATACAAAAGAATGGTGGAAATATAAAATTCTCCATCTAAATTCCCTTTTCGGCATAAGAGTATGGATTTAGAAAAACTGGATTTTTAAAATTTTGGATGTTAGAAATTATGTTTTAGGTATTGGATGGTAGGTATTGGATGCAAAATTGGTTGAACCATACTCCTATTCGTAGAAGTTTGGAAATTGTTGTGTTAAAACAAAGATTTTTGTTTTTGAAAATTTATGTACATATAAATTGTCAGTGTATATAGGTTGCTTGCATCATATTTACAAAATTGTTTTAAAGAATGCATTCATATTGAAGGTGCCAATTTAGTATTATTCAGCATACATATCATATGTGTTATGATATACTGTGCATATGTACACGATTGGCTGCAAAATTAGTTGTACAATAATTGGTTGGTTAGTTTAGAATGGTTGTGCACTATGTTACATGATTCAATGCTTGAGGAATTTTAGGGATGAAATTATTTTAATGGTGGAGAATGTAACACCCTGTAAAATAAATAGTAATTAAATAAAAGGAATTAAAAAATAATTCATAAAAGGCTCAAGAACGGAATTTGAGCAAATGTACGAATTTAGCCATGAAACTTGCAGCATTGTGTTCGTGGCGATTTCTAAGCAGCTTTCATATATAAAGCTTCGCGAATAGAGTTCACCTTTTTCCTATCTCATGTGTGTGGAACCAAATAAAGAAGTAATGGATGTTTGAAGATTTTAGATAAAAAATAATTCAAAATAGAATTCCTAACCAGTCATAAATATTAATAAACTTAATGATTTAGTAGATGTCGATAATAAGGTTAGGTAAGTGTTAAAAATAACATTAATGAGGAATAATTAAGCATCAGAACCCACCGGTCGACCCCTGTATTGGACTGGTCGACCGTTATACATAGGTTGTCGACCGGTTAGTTAAGGCCAGGGCTGAATTGAACCTCGACTCAATGGCCCATATTTAATCATTGATTCGAGGGCTTATAAATACAGGCCTAGGCCCTCGCTTTTCTTTCACATTTTCTGAATAGAGCAGCAAAGTTCTGCCATTCTTCCTTCTCCACTATCTATAGAAATTATAAAAATATTATATTTATATATATATATTTATTAGAGAAGGACTTAAAATAAAATAGAATAAGAAAAAGAGCGAATAAATTCTGCAAAAGAGGTAAATTCTAGATTTATAAATTTAGACTACACTTATCTCAAATATCCTATTAGATCTATAATTCTAATGGGTATATATACACTTATATATATATATATATGTGTGTGTGTGTGTGTGTGTTTGAAAAGAAAAGGAGTCGGGTGAGCGGAACGGATTAGGATATGGAGATTTGAAAGTCATATGGTGAGTGGAAAATTATGTAATATACATAATACTAAATTTATTTCATTGAAATTCTATTTTTGTTTTTATGCTTATGTGAAAACCATTGAATTATAGGCTAAAATAAATAAATCTAACTTGAAATACTTGCCTACATATTCAAAAATTGTTTAGCTTTGATGAAATGATATATATATATATATATATATATATATATATACCGTGGTATTAATTCTACAAATCTAGATATGATTCCCAAAACCAAAATCCATCTACTGTTGATCAGTACAGACCAATAACATGTTGCTCAGTTATCTACAAATGCATCACCAAGATCATAGCCACAAGAATCAAGCCACCACTATCCAGAATCATTGACAAAAATCAAACTGCCTTTCTATCTTCCAGAAATATATCTGATAACATCCTTCTTACACATGAACTTCTTAGAGCATATAACACAGCCAACATTTCTCCCAGATGTACGCTCAAACTTGACATACAGAAGGCATTTGACTCCATTTCCTGGTTGTCAATTGCTGTCATTCTATGCACTATGAACTTCCTTGAACAATGCATTGCATGGATCCACACATGCATCTCGACTGCAAAATTCTCTATACTCATCAATGGAACAGTAACAGGATACTTCAATTCTTCCAAAGGCAGGCAAGGTGACCCGATATCTGCTGATGTGCACGTAAATGTGCATATATTTACATCCATATTTTATCTCTTTTTATTTAAATAAACATCATATTTGGGCATTTGTACATGTTAAAACCAAAATTCAATTATTTTCAAACCATCATATTTTCATCTTCATTCAGGGGCAAAATGGTCATTTTTGTGCATGTGTAAAATTGAGAATTTTTACTTGGACATTTTTGATTATTTTTATAGGAATTTGGATGCATATGGAAGAGGCTTATATGAAGATACATGCATGCACAAATGAATACAAAGGAAAGAAGAGGGAAATAATTCAAAGTGAAGATCATGGAGGACCCCACCCACCCACATACTTTAATGTACAAATTAGAGGCTAATGAACATGCTTATGGAATTAATGGTTTCATATACACTTAAATGATGATTAGTAGAAGCTAATGATTACTTGGCATCCACACTTCCTAAGGGGTATTTTGGGAAGCCCCCAAAAAATAGAATTAGGGTTTTATGGATGTATTAATAACCCTCTTATGTACATGAAACTATCTTCTACTCTTTCATTTTACTTAGGAAATTAAGAGATCAAATTGTAAGCTCAATGTTCTATAAAATAAAAATGGCTTCCAAGCCTCTTTCTTCTCTTTTTTCTACTTGCTTTTCTTTGTTTTTATGTTAATGCTTTTATTTATGTTCTTTTCTTTTCTTTGTTAGTAGAATAGTTTTACATTCATGCAAGTAGTGTAGCTTAATTTCTTTTGTTGTAAGTAGTTTAATTACATTCTCTTCTTTGCTTATTCTCTATTTTCTTCTCTTTTTAATGTTGAAAGTTACTTGTGTTGCTTCAATGCCACAAATGAGTAGCTAAACCCCTTCAATTTAGGGGTAATGAAGCTCTCAAATATTATGTAATTTCAACATTTTATTATTTATGATCTCGTTTGGTTTATGCTTCATGAAGTGAGTTTTGATGCGAGTTTATACTAATGGGTTTGATAGCTTATATTGTTTATGCAAATTAGCTATTCTTATTCAACATAAACACAATTTGCATCATCATTTGCTAATCCATTTTTGATTGTGAAATTAAAGTAAAAATTAAATTTGATGATCTATATTACTAGTTACAATAGTAAATAGATCATACTTAAAATAGCTTTTGCTTTGGCTTCATTTTCATGAGAATTATAAGTGGTTTATTTGTTGTATTATAGTTTGATGGTTTGAGTTATGTTAATTAATAATATAAACAAACCATACTTATGATAAATACAACAATATTTCACTTAATATCAAAGCTAGAGATCACAAATTGTTTGTTTGTTGATTTACAAAATTATGAGAGTGGATTTGCCTCTAAATTGTTCTCTAGTTAAATAGTTTTTAAATCAAATTTCAATTCTAGTTTTAGCTTCATTTTATTTCTAGTTAACAATTTCTCCTCCATTTGGTCTAATTTGATTGAATATATTTTTAAACTCTCACAATTCCCTACGGATCGACCCGTATTCGCCACGTACTACAAAGTGTACGCCGTGCGCTTACGGTTATATTTTAATTTGAAATTTTTCGACGGTTTTCTAATCCGATAGAAATTTCGTTGATTAACAAGTTTTTGGCACCGTTGCCGGGGAATTGTTTTGATTTTAGTTTTCTATTCTTCGAATTATTTGTTGTTTGATTTTTGTGTGTTTTTATTTTGTGTGTGTTTGCATTTAAAAAAAATCGAGTTGTTTGTTTGTGTGGTTTTTGATTTCTTTTTGTTTGTGTGCTTGTTTTCTAGTTCTAGTTGCATTTGTATTAACATTTCTATTTTTCTTTAAAAACCAAAAAAACAAAAAAAACATACACAATTTCATAAAATTAGTTTATTGCTTTTCGTTTTCATTTACATTTTACTTTGACATTTCTATACATTTTCAATCTTTACAAAATATATATATTTTTTACACTGTTACATTGAAGTGCACATTCTGTTGCATTGTTCCTTTTCTCAACCATTCCTCATCAACAGTGCAACTACAACCTTCCACATCATACATCCTCTGTTGCCTAAACCAAGCACAGACAACTTTCCACTCCTCCAACAAAAACTTCAAACTTCTCACCAACCCTCTGTTGCCTGACACACAAGGCCTCGCTGACTACAATTTGCCTCTACTGCCAACCATCCTTTCCTTGCTACTGCTTTTCAACTCTTCCATTTACATCCATAATTCTTGCCTATAAACACTGTAATCACTTCACTCTTCTAAACACATCCGCAACTCCAAACCATCATTTACAATCTCCATCAAACAAAACCGCAACCACATCGCACTTCACTACCGCGATCTCCAACGTCGAACTCACCCATTCGACAGCAACAAAACCACATCCATAGTCGAGCTTCTCAATTCAACGTCTCACCCATCCAGAACTCCAACCACCCACCCCTCCAATCTGCTGCCCATAAGCTGCCGCTACTTCACCAGAATAGCCAACATCAACTACTGCAGCCAACAAACCGAACTCCAACCACATCAATAACAAACCACAGCAACAGTTCCTCGTTTCCTCACAGTCACCTCAAAATCGAATTCCAGTACTTCAAACTCCTCCAACCCGCAATCCAATTGAATTAACCCAATCGAACAACACAAAAATTGCAGTAGGAAATTTAATTGAATTGGAGTGGAGTTTCGAGTGGAAATTGTGTTTTGAAATTTAATTTAAAAATTCGGGTTGCAATTATTTTATTTGCAAATTTTCATGTAGAAACGAAGAATAAAAGAGGAGGATATCTGGGTTTAACAAGTTGAACGGGTTGTGTATTTTTTTTTGTTTTTTTTCTTTTTTTTTCAATAGTGGGCTGGGTTTGGTTTTAGGCCGAATCCATTTTTTTTATTTGTGCTATCCTATTTTGTTTTAATTTTTTTTCTTTTCTCTCCTTTCCATCTTTTATAAAAAAAAGTGTTTGCCTAGTTTGTTTTTAGTTTTGTTTAATTTGTTTTGAGTTTCTAAAGTTGTTTTGTTTTCAATAGTTTTAAGTTCCATTCTAATCTTTACGAATTTTTTTTAAGTAAAACGTCACTTTTCAATTTTGTTTTCTTCTAAAAAAAAAGAGACTCCCCCCCCCACACTTAATTTTGACTGTGTCCCCACAGTCAATGCATGATATACTGAGTGTAACGGGGAAAACTATGTACATATTTACAAAAGAGGGTTAACATTCTTACTAGACGTAGCTTGGCTCATGAAGGATCATGAGCTCCTCCTCTTGGTTATTTGGCAATTCCAAGAAAGGTTTCAGACGATGACCGTTGACTTTGAAAACCGATCCATCCCTGGGGTTTTCTATTTCTACGGCACCATGTGGAAAAACAGTTTGTACCACAAATGGTCTGGTCCATCTCGATTTAAGTTTCCCAGGGAATAAATGAAGTCTTGAGTCATATAAAAGAACTTTTTGGTTAGGCGAAAACGTTTTCCTTAGGATAGACTTGTCATGAAAAACTTTGGTTTTTTCTTTGTAAATTTTATCGTTTTCATACGCGTCGTTCCTAAGTTCTTCTAGTTCGTTGAGTTGTAGTTTTCGGTTTTCGCCAGCTTTCTCAAGATCAAAGTTTAAGTTCTTAATTGCCCACAGCGCTTTGTGTTCGATTTCAACGGGCAAATGGCAAGCTGTACCATAAACTAAATGAAATGGGGACAT
The DNA here is from genome assembly GCA_030737815.1 of Allium fistulosum. Taxonomy (NCBI): domain Eukaryota; kingdom Viridiplantae; phylum Streptophyta; class Magnoliopsida; order Asparagales; family Amaryllidaceae; genus Allium; species Allium fistulosum. The sequence goes on from CM060902.1 coordinate 1,178,715,057, forward strand.
CCCAAGGTTATTTTTAAAGGCAGTACGGTAAGCCCAAAGCGCGTCGGTCAATTTCTGAGACCAATCTTTTCGATTTTTATTGACAGTTTTCTCCAAGATTTGTTTTATTTGTCGATTTGAAACTTCAACTTGGCCACAAGTTTGAGGATGATACGGAGTGGATAACTTGTGGGTTATCGAGTATTTTTTCATTAAAATTTCAAAAGAACGGTTGCAAAAATGGGTCCCACTATCAAAACAGCATACAACACAGTTAAACAAAACTGTCGCATTGCATATCCACCCGACCATCCCTATACACACTTCATCCACTGTCATTACTACACCATCCATTCATTCAACAGAACATATACATACACCCACATCCCTCTAACTGCTGCATACATCCCTCCTCCAACAGAAGACCACCACCCAAACTTGCACACAGCCACAACACTGCAACAGTTCTGCATTTCTGCTGTGACCATTTATTCCTCACTGCCACAAACTCCTCCTGCACAACATAACTCACAACATACTCACATACTCACATACTCCTCTTCAAACAACATATCTTCCTACCATACACTGTACTATACATAACAGAAACACCCTACACAAGACTGCTGCTAACACCCTTCTCCAGCTGCCTCAATTTACTCCAACAACACAATTTACCACCATCATCTATACACTCATACAAGAATAAGAATCTCTTACCTCTTACCTCTGTAGCAGCCAACTTGGTATCATACAACAACATCAATAACAACCCACTCGCCTGCAAATGCAAAACACAAACCAATCAATTGCAAAACTCGAAATGCAAATGAGTCAATTAGCCATGTCTGTAAGTGAACGCGAACGAGGAACATTCCCAAGCCAACCCATTTCAAATCCCAGAAATCAAAATGCAAATTCAAATCAAGCCCATGTTGTTCAAGATAGCAACGTCACCCAATTGAATGCTATCACAACTCTCCGATCCGGTAAACAAATCGATAATCAAGTCATTAATCCAAACGTTTTACCGGAAACCTCTCTCGACACTTCTAAAACAACGAACGAATCTGAACAGAACATGGAGCCAAACGTTGAATCGAATGCCAATCAAAACTCTTCTTCTTCTACTCGAGTAGACCCGCCTACCGAGTATCGTGTTCCATTTCCACATCGTCTTCGACCAAAGAAACACTCAGACCAAATGGAAAAGATGTTGGAAATTTTTAAACAAGTGAAAGTTAACATCCCGCTTCTTGACATCGTTCAGCAAGTCCCCACTTATGCGAAATTTCTTAAGGACTTGTGCACCCTAAAGCGACACACTCAAGTGCCCAAAAATGTCTTCTTAGCCGCCAGTTTGAGTGAAGTCTTGTCCCAATCCATGCCCATAAAATACAAAGATCCTGGCTGCCCTACGATTTCATGTACAATTGGAGACAAGACGATTAACAAATGCTTGATAGACTTAGGCGTGAGTGTCAACTTTATTCCATACTCCATGTACGAACAATTAGGCTTAGGTGAGCTTAAACCCACAAAAGTAACGCTTCAATTCGCCGATCGTTCCATTAAGAAGCCCGTGGGAGAAATCGAGGACGTGCTCATTCGAGTAGGGCAATTCATATTCCCCGTTGATTTTATCGTTCTCGAAACATAACCCGTGCCGAACCCCACGAGTCAAATTCCATTGAGTTTAGGCTGACCATTCTTAGCCACCTCAAATGCCTTAATCAATTGTCGTAACGGATCGATGAAAATTTCTTTTGGAAACATGACTTTGGATCTCAACATTTTCAATCTTGAAAGCCAATCGAACGAACCTCATGACCAAACGTTGGAAGTTAGTGCCATTCACGAAAACTGCGAAAACGAGACACTTGACCTTAGCGACGAACGCGAAGCTAAATATGAAAAGTTGTTTCACGAAATTCCCAGCGAAATTGAATACACTCTTCCCTTTGAATCGCTTCCAGTTGAGTCCGAATCTCAACCCAATTCTTTGATCGAAAAACTCCCGAAGTTGGACCTCAAACCACTTCCCGGTCACCTTAAGTACGCATACTTAGGTGATAACAACGTTACCCGTCATAATTTTTGCGACTCTCTCTCTTTACAAAGAAACCTCCTTACTTTCTATTCTTTTGAAAAACAAGGAAGCGATTGGATGGTCGATCTCCGATATAAAGGGGATTAGCCCTGCTATTGTTTAACATCGCATCCATTTAATCGACGATGCCAAGCCTGTTCGTGACGTGCAACGAAGGCTTAATCCAAAAATGAAAGATGCGGTGCGTGATGAAATTCTTAAACTTCTCGACAACGGAATCATTTACCCAATCTCTGATAGTTCCTGGGTTAGCCCAATTCACATTGTACCGAAAAAGTCTGGGCTAACCGTTGTCAAGAACGATTCAAATGAATTTATTCCAACTCGTACTCAAACGGTTTGGCGTGTTTGCATTGACTATCGAAAACTAAATGCCGCAACACGAAAAGATCACTTCCCTCTTCCCTTCATTGACCAAATGCTCGAACGTTTAGCTGGCCATGAATTTTACTGCTTCCTTGATGGTTATTCTGGCTATAACCAAATTCCCATTGCTCTCGAATATCAAGAGAAAACAACTTTCACGTGTCCATTTGGTACCTTTGCGTATCGACGTATGCCATTCGGACTTTGTAACGCTCCTGCGACCTTCCAACGATGCATGGTTGGAATCTTTTCTGACATGATTGAACGCTTTCTAGAAGTTTTTATGGACGATTTCTCAATCTTTGGCGATTCTTTTTCCCAATGTTTACATCATCTTGAATTGGTTCTAAATCGATGTAAAGAAAAACATTTGACTTTGAATTGGGAAAAATGCCACTTTATGGTCAAACATGGCATAGTCCTTGGACATATCATCTCAAATAAAGGCATTGAGGTAGATAAAGCGAAAATCGATGACATTGCAAATCTACCCATTCCCAAAACTGTTAAGGACATTCGATCATTTCTTGGACACGCTGGCTTTTACCAACGCTTTGTGAAAGACTTTAGCAAAATTGCTCGTTCTTTGATGACTCTTCTTGGAAAAGATGTTCCTTTCGATTTTAACTCTGATTGTATCTCTTCTTTTGAACGTCTTAAGAACGAACTCATTTCTGCCCCAATCATTTGTGTGCCCAATTGGGATCTTCCTTTCGAAATAATGTGTGATGCTTCGAACTTTGCCGTTGGTGCTGTCTTAGGACAACGCATCAACAAGATCCTTCACGTGATTTACTACGCGAGTATGACTTTGAACGACGCTTAACTCAACTACACAACAACCGAAAAAGAGCTTCTAGCTGTCGTTTTTGCTCTCGAAAAATTCCGACAATACTTGATAGGGTCACACATTACTGTGTACACGGACCACTCTGCGCTTCGATATCTCTTCGGTAAAAAGGATGCCAAATCCCGCTTGATTCGTTGGATCCTTTTACTTCAAGAATTTGACCTTACAATTAAAGACAAAAAAGGATCCGATAACGTCATAGCTGATCACTTGTCTCGTCTTCGAAACGCACCATCTTCTTTGCCAATCAATGAAAACTTCCTCAATGAACAACTCCTTTCAATTTCTATCGACCCATGGTACGCTGATATAGTGAACTACTTAGTCACTAAAGAAACTCCCCCATCGTGGTCCAAATAGGACAAATGCAAATTCATGTCCCAAGTGAAGTATTTCTATTGGGACGATCCATACTTGTTCAAATATTGTCCTGACCAAATCATCCGACGTTGCATTCCGGATAATGAGATAAGGAGTGTTCTTTCATTTTGCCGCGGTCAAGCGTGTGGTGGACATTTCGGTCCTCGAAAAACTGCGGAAAAAGTGCTTCAGTGTGGTTTCTATTGGCCTTCTCTTTTCAAAGACTCGTTTGAATTTTGTAAAACTTGCGATCGATGTCAAATGCTTGACAAATTTCTCGACGAGATATGATGCCTCTAAACCCCATTCTTACGATCGAAATCTTTGATGTATGGGGTATAGACTTTATGGGACCTTTTCCCAATTCTTTTGGAAACTTGTATATCCTTCTCGCTGTTTATAATTGTGATGGAAACTCTTAATTGCTTGATCAAACAATCTGTCATAAATAAGGCCTTCTCCCTACTTCCCAAGTGCAGAAATCCCTGGATCACCTCTCTCATGTTTGCCGATGATTTAGTCATTTTTACTAATCCTACTACAAACTCCATTCAATCCATCCTATGCAGCCTTCAGAAGTTTCACTCCATGACAGGCCTTCACATTAACAAATCCAAAATCACACATCCTAACAGCTGGGCTCAATGCAAATGAATGTGAGAGTATCACTGCACTATCTACCTTTAACCCGATGCCAACCAACTCTGTCTATCTTGGCATACCACTGACTACCTCAAGAATAACCGCCTCTCAATGTTTTCCTATGTTTGAAGCAATCATCTCAAAGCTAACCACTTGGCCATGTTCCCTATTATCATAAGCTGGCAGACTGACCATTGTGACTGCCATAGCCTTTGTCATTACCACATAATGGTCCAGGATGTTTATCCTACCAAAGAAACTCTTAAAGATGGTAAACTCTGCTCTTAATCATTTCCTATGGCATGGGGACTGCTTCTAAAAAAACTAGTCCCTATATCCTTCCAGAAACTATGCAAACCGAAACAAAATGGAGGTCTAGGAATTCTGAACATACAAACGTGGAATATAGCTGCTGCATCCAAATATATTGATGCCCTCCTCAACCATAAAAATACCGACCTAGTTAATTGGATGAGAAGCAACTACCTTCAAAACAAATACTTCCTGACCATGGACATACCACAAAACTCAAGCTGGCTCTTTCGAAGTTTCTTAAACCTACGTACCACCTTGTGTCCATATGCAATCAACACAACTTCGCCTCATAATAATGTTTTCTTTTGGCATGACCCATGGGGTGACATGGGTCTTATCATCCAACTGAAAAATGGGATGCGAACTAAGATGCCTGACTGGAATTCCTACTGGTGCTATGGTCAACACATACTATATCAATGAAACAGTCACATTACCTAACTCGAGCAACCCTAATATCAACCAACTTTGGAAGACCATCAAGCTGAACTATCACAAAGCAGAGAAGCAATGCCTTCTATGGACAACTCAACGTAAACAACACTCGATAAGACTGTTATACAAAGCACTGAATCATCATGAAGCTTTGGAACTGGACAACTGGTATAGAAGAATATGGTGTACAGAAGATAAAAGCGAGACAATTTACTTCTCTGGAAAATCCATAAAGCTGCCATTCTGACAAAAAACAAACTATATGAACTTGCACTCATACCAGATAACAAGTGTGTTTTTTGTAAAACAGATCCTGAAACTATCCCACATCTATTCTTTGATTGTCACTATATTCATGATGCTTAGAAGGACTTTCTATCAAAATTACATTTACCACTGCCGGAAAATGATCATACACAAGAATGGGGGCATATCTACAGATAGACGAAATAGAAAGACTGGAAGACTAGGACTCTCCTATGTGCTCTAAAATCTTCATTCGAGTTTACTGGAGTGAGAGGAATTCGCGAATTTTTGAATTAAAGGAGAGAATGCCATTTCTTATTTTGAGTGAAGTTTATCATGAGATTTCCCTCATCATGTATTGGTGGAGATCAAAACAGCAAACAACAGTTATGACCTGGACTGTGCACTGACACGTGCTATCTTTAGTTAGTTTTGTGTTTTTTTTTCTTCCCGTTTCCTCTCATGTTTTGTTATTTACTGCCTCATTGTTGTCATTTCTTTTTCCTAGTTTTTGTAAGCCCTTCATATCCTTCTTTTATGTAATAAGAGCTGGTAGAGTACCAAGATAAAACCCCGCTTGCTTTGCAAAAAAATGATATATATATATACACCCTAGATCTTGAAGTCAGGGAGAATAACCCCAGAAATTTATAAAAGATAATATGGATAGAATTTCGTAGTTAATTCCAAATTTTTCTTAATCGGGTTGTGAATTGTTAAACTTGATAATCATCAACTGGAGATGCTTAAATTTGATTTTGGATTTAAAATTTCTATATTTTAGTTCATTTGATTTGTAGAATCCCCATGAGAATTTCCATAAATTGTCCAACCTCACGGTTATATATAAAAAATGCGTCGTTCGAAATAAGAAGGAATATGCCCAAATGAATAAGATGTGCAAAGTAAGGACGCCTTTCAATAGTTTGCACTATCCATTTCAATAAAAATATAGAAATATAATTCCTTCATTTGCAAATGCAACACAATCACACATTTTAGTAGTTTATGGAAAGTTGCAATGGTAACATTTTCTTCTTAGGAAAGAAATGTAGTAAAATGTAGAAACAAATATTTCTAAGGAATTTACACATAAGTATATATCCAAAAATCCCTAAATGTAGAAATTATAAAGTTATAAATAGAAATATAAATAATCCAGTTTACCAATTATATATATGTTTGCACCAAAAATTGGTATAAACACCCAACAAAAGTTTTGAAGAGAAATAAATGAAAAATATAAAATAAAAGCGGAGGAAAATAGTAATGAAGTAGCAGTAAATCAAAGTAATAACACAAACATACCAATTTATAGTGGTTCGGCGTTGTTTGCCTACGTCCACTTTGAATTAAATGCTTTATTAATCACTTTGTAAACTGAGTACAATAGGGATCGGATGAAAATCCTTAATTACAATAGAGTACAAAGTAACCAGCAGCGTAAAAGTCTCCAAAATGAACAACCAAGCCATTATTTATAGACGAAGATGTTCCTGAAAATTCAACAGAAGTGCCTCTAAGGCCATAGAAACCCCTAAGAGGGATCGCATGACCCAAATCCCAAAGAATAGATATCGGTACTGATCCCTATTTTGGAGGAATTTGGGGGTGCAATCCTTATGGTAGCTTCCCCATGTTGAAATATGCTCAGCCTCCAAGTTTTATGCCAATTGGATTAGTGGAACTTGAGTTATTGCTCGATCTTTGTTTCAATGTGAATTACCTTTTGATTTCAGCCGATCTCTATTGAGGGAAGAGGGTCAATCCCTCTTATTTCATCCATTTGAGGTGTGATCCCTAGGGTAGGCTCTCTAGGGTCCCCACAACTTGCTCACAAAATTTCATAAGCATTGGACTTATGGATCTTGAGATATTTGTTGTTTTCCATAGAATTGCACTTGCTTCCTGAAACATGTCATCCTTATGTTGGAGAGTGGTTATTGCCGACCCCTCCTCTATGTTGAACTATGTTCCCTACTTCGGACATTCTACATTGCATATCTCTTAATTCTGTTTGATCACGGCTTCATATTATCATCTGTACTTGACTTTTGAACCCTACAATCATCGCTCTGGACTCACCGGCCTTGATAGCAGTCGGATTTAACTTGTCCAATCAGTGTAATATAGCCGAGACTAAATGCTGGATAACACTTGCCCCTCAAAGTACATCTTGTGCTGAACATGATGTGCTTTGAATCGAAGCAGGTTAGAGTCGTTGGAAAGGAATCCATCCAATTCTCGAAATAGTCGCTATCCTTCCCTCGAATATTTTTCCATAGTGTTGGACATCTTCTTGATTGTCATGACGCTTGGTCGATTTCCAGTAGTATAAATTCAGGATTATAATCCGTTAGTTGCTATCTATGTCTGGTTCTATGAGACTAGTAAGCTTTGGATATCTGATCTGATCTCGACCTTGAAAACTTCGGGTTTGAATTCAATTTCTGCCGATTTCAAAATTTGAACTTTTAGACTATACACATGCACGTTTAGGTACACGTTCTCGTCGTTGGCTCCTGGACGCGTTTGTACGCTCACGGGACATCGTCAATTTTCATTGAGTTAGATTCAATTTCATTGCATTTTGTATATATGTACTTTACATAATCTTCATGTCCATGTTTGCATGCATATAGGCTCATGGTCGATCCCTTTTTTTATGTATGTAGGGATCGACATTTTAGTCGACCCCCTCTCTTTCCTCTTTTTTTCTATATATATGTTCAGAGGGATCGACATTCCTCTTGCTGATCCCTCCCTTCTTTCTCTTGACTCCAAGGCACCTCAAACCCTTATCTCCCATATATAAATTAACACTTTCCTTCCACTTCTTACTTTAGTTCATTCATTTTCATTTTCTTCACGACCGAACCCCCTTTTCCCATTTCTTTAGACCCAAACCTCCCTTCATCAATCCGATCCCATTCCTTCGGATCAAACATAGCCTCCCTCCTTTGATTCGCTATCTTCTTTTTCTCCAAGCCATCACTCCATCTTCAACCTGAAACGATGTCAAAAATATTTCTCTCAAGCAACTTGCACTCTTTGAACTTAAGTTGGTTTTCATGTTTTTAGCCTATAACTTATGACAAGATGATGGGTTCTATCGCGTTAATTTATAGGGAGATGAGATGGATGATGATAATGTAGACTTCAGCAAAGTAGTAATGGAGGAAGAAAGGAAGATCGAAGAACAAAGGAAACAATGGGATCGGTCATGATGAAGTAAGTGAAGTGGGGTCAGTAGTGAATGTTTGAGGATCGAAGGATCAGTGGTTGAGCATATGAGGAGGGAAGTGTGAAAATGTTGAAATAGAGGGATCGGCTGTTTTGGAGTATGGAGGTGTTATCCCGCCTTTGGTTAGGCCGGGATACCACGGATTCAGCTAAAATAGATGGATTATAAATCGATTATAGTTGAAACTATGAATGATCGTTGAATGGATTTAGATGGACAACACTCAAATAATGGCTAAGTATGGAATTGACACTTCACCTAGGCAACAGATCGGTTCGGATCCTCAATTTCTGACCTAATCAAGGTGCGATTAGTAAGGAGTGACAAGTAAGGCCACATTCCAAATTTCAAGTCGATTGGAGTTCGTATGCTCGAGTTATGGACAAAAGAAGATGGATCAGTATCGAGGGATCAGTAGGAATTTGCTTGGAGTCGGACTCGGGAAAATTTGCTACCTGCTTGGAATCGGAGCATGGTTTTCTTGGAGTCATAGAAATTTGAAGTGCTGAATCGTGCTTTGAGTTGGATGCATGTTTGCTTGGAGATTGCTTGGAGAAAAACGTTCGGTACAGATCGTTTTGGAGAAAAACGATTGGAACCAATCATTTTTCATGCTTGGAGTTAGAATCACGTTTTCTTGGATAAAATTTGGATTTTACCCGAGTCTAACCCTGGGCCATAATTTTCAGCACTTGCTTCAAGTCAGAAGGTGATTACTTCAGGTGTCGCTTCGAGTAAACCCTGAAGTGGGTTTTTCAACGACCGTTTTGGCGATTCTCGATGATGATCGATCTATAACTCAAAATCTACAAAGGCATTCAACATGAAATTTGGAGTACAACTACATTACACCATGAGGGACCCACATCATCTATCACTGGGCCCCACGATGAAGTTAGATTGATCGGTCATGATCCATATGGATCGATCCATAAAACAATTCAAATCAATGATGATCGATCAATATCTCACAAATGAAAAGTCAGAATGACAAGAAACTTTGGGAATAGTAAAATATTATGTAAAGGAACTACCATATCGATCGCACATCATTTGGAGAAACCTAAATGATCGGCCTACATCGTTCTTGAACGATCCTATCATTTCAGCCAGAACGATCCCAACTCCACCGAAAACGCGATATCTCATAAAAGGTCAGTCGAAATGGCATTAAATTTGGAGAGCAAGTAGCTAACATCATCGAGAACTCACCATAATGATCGCATTTCAAAATGAGCATGTATGGAACGATCTCCCAGGATTGATTACAAGTCAACGAAACTTCATGGAAAACGCGATACCTCACAAATGGTAAGTCGAAATAGCACGAAATTTGGAGAGCAGCAAGCTAACATCATGGTGGGCCCACAAGTATGATCGCACCCCAAAAGGAGCAAGTCTGGAATGATCTCCCATGATTCATTTTCTGCTCAAAACAATGAAGATCGATCGATATCTCACAAACGGTAAGTCAGAATGGTGCAAAACTTTGGGAGCATGGAGTAGAGGCATATAGGACCCCACTAGAACGATTGCACCCCCATTGCAGCTAATATGAATGATTGGCACCAATCGTTCATATGGTGTGCGATCGATCTAAAATTTGGTGGATCGGGTCGTACAGATCTAGAGGTTCTACTGGCAAAATTTCAGCCCGATCCATGCACGTCTCCACCTATAAATACAACGGACTTGGCTCATTGCAGATGGCTTTTTGGCTGGCTCTCCTTCATCACTTCTTATCTCTTTCTCCATTATTTTTCTCAGGCAAAAAACTGTACTTGTAATCTTAGAGTATAAATAAAAGATTATTGGAGTGGACGTAGGCCGGAGTTTGCCGAACCACTATAAAATTTGCGTGTTCATTTACTTTTCTATAGTCTATTCTGTAATCTGTGAATCTATATTTCTCTATTTAGATCTAAATATTGGATATTGGTGCTTTCACATACGACATAGTGTTTGTGACCATTTTTGGCGCAAACATTTTTGTGCTTTCACTGAGAAAAACTGAAAGTGACTAAGGATCGTGTAATAGAAATATTAACTAAACTGTTTACTTGTGCAGAATATAAATATAAAAGTAAACGTAATAAAGCAAATGACACCAGAGATTTTTATACTTGTTTGAACTTCCCATTCTACATCTAGTCCCGGACTCCTTTTGGATTTCATCGATACCCTCACTTAACTCAGAGGAACAGGTATTACACCACCTGAGCAACTGAACAAGACTTCAACCACCTAGATAGCCGAATAGGACTTCAACTGGCTAAGGATACTACAACTGGACTTCAACTATAAATAGCAGAAATGTATTTGACTGAGCATGCTCTTGAATAGCACTGATAAGTCAATAATGTACACCCTTTGTAACAACCCGCATATTTTACGATTGTATATTTAAATATTTTATTTAAATATAGCGTCGTTAGTCGGATTAAAGTCTGAAATGTCACTTTTTGCAAACAGTCGAATTGGGACTTGAGACCACTTCCATTGAGTCCAAAATGGCGTTAGCGACTTTTTTTAGTATAAGCATCGATATGTTTGGAGCGAGTAGAATTTGGCTATTTTCTGTTGGGCTTTTGGGTTTGGGCTTCACCCAACTCATTCTATAACCTAACTCAGCCCTTCTCTTCATCCATTCATCCTCATTTCATTTTTTTTTCTCAAGCTCAACTGAAAATGGGGAGAGGAATGGGAAATTAAAAACTCAAAACCCTAGATTCATTTGCAAACTCCAAATTCTTGCTCCAAAATCATAGAGAAGCTTAGGTAAGCCTTCTTTCCACCTTCTCCATCTCAATCTCTCTTCGATTTCTGAAATGTTCTAAACCCTAACTTAGGAAATGTTTTCTTTGAGCTTAGATTGAAGCTCCTTGGGTTGAAATTGAAGAGTGATTGTGCTTGCCTTGCGTTTGAGCTTCTTATCTTTGTTTTTGAGTTAAAAAGGTGAGTTTTGAACTCACATCTACTTCTCTTGATATCATTGATGTTAGGTATGAATTCCTAACACTTATTCATGTTCATTTGCTTTTGGTTTGAATTGATTTGGTGAACATTTCAATTTTTGGTGTTTTGAAGTCAAAAACTATAAAAATCATAGCTTTGATGTTTGAACATGCTTTTGGTGTTGTAGTGAAGAGCCAATAGGGCTGGGTTGTCGATTGGCATAAACCCCTAGTGCCCATTGCTCGTCTGATCGAAAGTTGGAGGGGTTTGCTCTTCATTTGGATAGGCTGATAAACAACCCCAGTGCCAGTCAGTCGACTGGCCCCTGCAGTCAGTCGACAGGCTGTAGGAAATCAATGTTCCTGGGACTGTCTGCAGAAACTGGAAGTCTCTGTTTTCTGCAGTCAGTCGACTAACTGCAGGAAACAAAAATTTCAGGTTTCTGGATCAGTCGACTGGCCTCTGCAGTCAGTCGACTGACCTGCTTGTTTTTGCCTGTTTTTGCCTATTTTTGCTTGGTTTCCAATTTTAATCGATTTGTGTTGATTCCAGTTAGTTGTTATTGCATATTTGACTTCGATGATTCCTTTTTGATTTCATACACGGGTTTTTATAAAATGATCTTTTCAAATTGTATTAAAAGCTTGTTTCTCCAACTTATAATGTCTATTCAAACCACACTCACACTTTTGCACTTCGAGCGAAGAGGGAGGAGAATTAAATGATTAGATAAAACGCGTTCTATGAACACGTGCGTTCATCTTTTTAGTTAATTCCTAATCTATTCGTTTGACCGTTTTGACCTTTGGGTCTGGTTTACCAATGAGATGAGGTGAACTTTGTACTGCTTTGAGTGTGAAATTGACTAACGGTTAGTAAACCGTTTAGTGCGAACGTGTGGTATGGGACTCACGTTAACATTTTTCGGGTTCCTTTGTGAGAGTTGTGACACATTCCGCCGGACAGTGGTGTCCAGTACCGCCACTACGGTTTGTTGCCTTTTGGCGTTGCCTTCGAGCGTTGCCTTCGAGCGTTGCCTTTCGGCGTTGCTTTTTGGCATTGCCTTCGGGCGTTGCCTTCGGGTGTTGCCCTATAGTATCGCTTTTGGAGTTGGTCATTCGCCACCGCTCGAGTGATATTGGCTTTGTTGCCCTATAGTATTGCTTTTGGAGTTGGTCATTCGTCACCGCTCGAGTGATATTTGGGTTTGTTGCCTTCGGGTGTATGGATCCTTGTTATACAGTACTGAGCTCGAGCATCTTTTGTTTCTTTGACAATTATATTTCCCTAGTGTATCGCCTTTTGGGGTAGGTTCTTTGAACCACACGATATATAGTGATTACCTTGTGGAAACTTGTGTTACCTTTATTGGTATCTGTTGATTGCCTTTTGGCTTGTTTTGGGATATGATATCCTTGGTTTATTTAAGTTGCCGATGTTATAAGGCTTGTTTGATTCGTCTTATGTTAGATGATTTGGTTATCTCTTTTGGAGATATTTGTGGTACTTTATGATTTTGTATGTTCATTATCATTAGTATATCTAACTGATTTGTTTAGCTAGACTGACCCGTGTATTTTATACCCGGGTCAGACCGAGATGTTTCAGGTTAGGTACTTTGGACTCAGCCTCTTTTGCTTCCGCATGGACTATTCCACTACCTCCTTTTTGTTACAGCTTTTAGTGTAGTCCTTTCTGACTGTAACTCTGATATGTATTCTATTGACTCGCATGTATATTGTGGTTTGCCACTTGACATGTATCATTTTGTAAACTCTGTGATGTATCTGTATATGTGAAAATGTATGTGATGATCTACTGTTCTGTGCTGTGTATTACATTTGAGTTGTTATACTTTATTCTGATAGATCCTCAGCCACCTATGGCGTTGTATTAAGTATTTATTGGATATGTCGATCCATTTAAGTAAGAAGTGGCATTGTCGGCGTATTCAATAGATAATTAAGACGAGGCTATAGATGGTCGCTCCTAACCAGCTCTATTCTCCGCATTAGCAGACGGTGTTACCATGTAATACTCTTTGTTAATGTGGGTCTCGGAGTGGGGCGTTACAGCTTGGTATCAGAGCGAGGTTCAGAACAAAATATGATAAACATAGAACAGAGACACATATTACGGTACATCAAAGTGTATTACGAATGTTACGAATCTTTGAATCATCGTGCCTTTATTCTTTCCATGCCTTTGGGGTAGATAGAATTTTAGGAATACGTCTAGGAATGCATTTTATTCCGTAGTATTCCATATTTGAATTAATGATATCTACCTTGTGAATAATCTTTATCTTATCTTGGCTTTCAGCTAATGGCTGGAAGAGGCAGAGGACGACGCTCGGATGCTGGGCAATCTAGTGGCTCGCATCCGGACGGCGTTTACATGTTTACCGATCGGTTTTTGGAGTTGTTTAGGAGCACTCAGCCTCCAGCTCCTATTCGTGCATCTCCTCCATGCAAGTCTGCCTTTGCACGTCTGTGCAGTGATTTTTCTCATCTTGGAGGAAAGCCATTCAAAGGCTCCGAGTCCGTTCTTGAGGTCCAAGCTTGGATTCACACATGCAAGCGTATCTTTTCTCGTATGGATCTTTCTGACCACGATCGAGTTCTTATAACTTCTAGCTTGTTGCAAGAGTGTGCCCTTGATTGGTACGAGCTTCTTGTAGCCAAACTTGATGAGTCTGTTCTTTCTTGGACTCAGTTTCGGGAACGATTCGAACTCAAATTCGTTCCTGAATCTTAGAAAGTTTTATTGGCCCGTCGCTTTCTTGAGTTGAAGCAAGGGAAGTCTTCCGTCTCTGAATATGTTGCATCATTCGAGGCCTTATCTAAGTATGGTCTTGAATTCATTAGCACTTCTTATAAGAAGAATCTGAAGTTTGTCTCTGGTCTTAAGAAATATCTTAAGAAGTCTTTAATGCTTCAGCTTAAGCTTTCTTTTGAGGAGTTTGTTGACTCGGCACTTCATCTCGAAGCCATCGAGAAGGAGTGTGTTAGTGGTGATGATATTGAGGTTCTCGAGAATCCCAATAAGAAGAAGTTTCCATTTCATAAGCAGGAATTTCTCCCTTCCAAGAAGAAAAAGCCTGTTGAATCTGGTTCTAACTCTCAATCTGCTGGAACACTTTCCATTCAGAAGTGTTTCAATTGTGGTTCTCCTGATCATATGATCCGAGATTGTCCTAAGCCTTTCTTCTGCCGTTATTGCAAGAAGGAAGGTCATCGTATTTCCACCTGCCCTACTGCTCCTGCTAGTGCCAAGTCTAGCAAGCTTTAGGTTGCTAAGGCTCTTGGAGGTTCCTCTCAGTCCAGAGATAATTCTCCTTCTATCCTTGATGGCATTATTTTATTTCGTGATCTTCCTATTTGGTTTCTTTTGATACGGGTGTGTCCCACTCTTTTATATCAAAAGAACTTGTTGATTCTTTTTCTTTAAATATTATGGGTTGGATGACTTCTTGGAGAATTGCGAATCCGGTTAGTGGATCCGCAACACTTAGTTTGTTTCTTTTAAAAATGTCGAGATTATTTTATGTGTTTATTCTTTTCGAGCCGATTTGCATGTTATGTGTTATTTAGGCTTCGAAATTGATTTTTGGGAAAGGATTGGCTTAATTATTATGAAGGCCATATCCTATGTCCAATGTGGACTATTTATCTTCGACATCTTCAATTTGTTGAGCAGATTTCTTTTGTTCTTAATGATTTTGATTTCCAAATTCGGTGATATCATTTTAATTCTTTAAACTCACTTGATGAGGAAAGTGTTATTTCTCTCATTCAAGTAGTTTGTGAATTTTCCGGTATATTTGAGCTTGTCTTAGGATTATCACCTAAGCAATCTTTTGAATGGTGCTAAGGTCTTTTCAGTTCGACCTTGCCACCGGTTTTCTTCAACTACGAGTTGCGGAAGGTAGCATCCTCTTACCGCATTCCACACTCATTGTGATTTTTGTGTTTGGTTCGTTATGTCATTCGGTATGACGAACCTTCTGCCTTATTTCATACATTTTGTGAATCGAGTATTCTACGAATATCTCGATTAGTTTATTCTTATATTTATTGATTTTGGATGAAAATAACAAATTTAAAAATTTGCAAATCTTTTTAATGAGATATTTATAAGTATAATTAGGTTTTGTTCTTAAACAAGCAAAGAGTATTTGTAAATTTTATAAGAGACATGGTTATCATATATAAGATAATTTTGTGTTGTTTTTCCCATTGAGTGCTTTAAGAATTCTGGTCGATGCGCTTGATCAACGTTATCGATAGGAATCTCCTAAACGCTTTGATGAGACAGTCAAACACAGTAAATTCTTGTAAAAATTTAATTTTTCTAAAAAGATGAATATGTATAAAGTTAATTATAATTCTGAAAGTCTTAGCTTATGAGAAAGAGGATCATTTAGAAGAACTCTTTTACAATATTTTTATTCTTGCGATTCTCGAAGAGAATCAAGACTTTTTTGTTTTTACCGATACTAGTCGTATTGGTTTGGGTGACATTCTCTTGCTAAGGGAATGTGTTTTATCATATGCTTCTTGACAATTAAAGCTTGTCGAGACTAGATATGCCATTCATGATCTGGTGCTCGCAGCTATTGTTGTCGCTCTTAGAATTTGGTTCATTATCTTTTGGGAGAGAAATTTGTTCTCTATACCGATCATAAATCTATGAGATATTTGTTTTCTCAAAAAGAAACTCAATTTGCATCAACAACATTGGCTCGAGTTCCTTGCATCTTATGATCTTGTTATTCTTTGTATTCCGGAAAGGGCAACCGTGTTGTCGATGCCCTTAAGCTGAGAGCAGCAAGCGGTTGTTTCCATGATGATATCCAAATGGAGTGATCTCGAGACTTTTTCCACATGTGAGATTCGTGATCGTGAATCCAATTCATTTTCATCTCTTGTTTTGTGTAGCCTTGAGACTCATCCTTCTCCTTTGGACCGTACCTCTTTTTGGCTGAACTCTATGTCCTGTTATATTGCATGGAGTTCCTACTTCCATTGTTAGCAATCATGATCCATTACTTTTCTTGTGGATTTTTGTAAGGTCTTCAGAAGCTTTGGGAACAAAGCTTAATTTTAGCACCGCTTATCGTCCTCAATCCGATGGACAAACCGAGCGTGTGAATCAAACTCTTGAAGATCTCTTTCGTACATGTGTTTTTGATTTTGGTGGAAGTTGGAAAGATTATATGTCTCTTGTTGAGTTTTCTTCCTATAGTAAACTTCCAATCTTGTGTTGGTATGGATCCTTTTGAGGCACTCTACGGAAGGCCATGCCGATTTTCTTTGTGTTGGCTTGAAGCTGGTGAGAAGCTGGTTTTAGGTCCAAATTTTTATTGTTGTTCATTCGTGTTTCACCTTTGATGGGTGTTGTGCGTCTCAGTCGATCGGGAAAATTAGCACCTCGATATGTTGGTCCATTCCCCATCATCGAACGCATTGTTTTCATGGCTTATCACCTCTTTTTATTACCGGCTCAATCTTTTGCTTTTTATGACGTTTCCCACGTCTCTTTACTACGGAAATACCTAGGGATTCCGATTTTTATTCTTGAGTCCGGTGTAATTGAAGAAATTGAAGTTTCACCAAATTTGACTTATGGGCAACATTCTATTCGTATCATTGCTTCGGAGGATAAACGCCTTCGAAATAAAGATATTTTTCTTGTGAAAGTTCAATGGTCCCCAAATCCTAAGGATTTCTCTTGGGAATCCAGAGAATCCATTGAGCGAACACATCTGGACTTACTCTTTCGTGCTCTTTATGGTGAACTTCTTATTTCAAATTTTCCTTTGTGTTGGTATGCTTTTATGGTTGTTACTCTTTATTTTCTTCTTAAGTATTGCGAGGACGCAATTTCTTTAAGGAGGGGAGTCTGTAACAACCCACATATTTTACGATTGTATATTTAAATACTTTATTTAAATATAGCGTCGTTAGTCGGATTAAAGTCCGAAATGTCATTTTTTGCAAACAGTCGAATTGGGACTCATGACCGCTTCCATTGAGTCCAAAATGGCGTTTGTGACTTTTTTGAGTATAAGCATCGATATGTTTGGAGCGAGTAGAATTTGGCTATTTTCTGTTGGGCTTTACCCAACTCATTCTATAACCTAACTCGGCCCTTCTCTTCATCCATTCATCCTCATTTCATTTCCTTTTCTCAAGCTCAACTGAAAATGGAGAGAGGAATGGGAAATTAAAAACTCAAAACCCTAGATTCATTTGCAAACTCCAAATTCTTGCTCCAAAATCATAGAGAAGCTTAGGTAAGCCTTCTTTCCACCTTCTCCATCTCAATCTCTCTTCGATTTCTGAAATGTTCTAAACCCTAACTTAGGAAATGTTTTCTTTTGAGCTTAGATTGAAGCTCCTTGGGTTGAAATTGAAGAGTGGTTGTGCTAGCCTTGCGTTTGAGCTTCTTATCTTTGTTTTTGAGTTAAAAAGGTGAGTTTTGAACTCACATATACTTCTCTTGATATCATTGATGTTAGGTATGAATTTCTAACACTTATTCATGTTCATTTGCTTTTGGTTTGAATTGCTTTGGTGAACATTTCAATTTTTGGTGTTTTGAAGTCAAAAACTCTAAAAATCATAGCTTTGATGTTTGAACATGCTTTTGGTGTTGTAGTGAAGAGCCAATAGGACTGGGTTGTCGATTGGCATAAACCCCTAGTGCCCATTGCTCGTCCAATCGAAAGTTGGAGGGGCAAACTCTTCATTTGGATAGACTGATAAACAGCCCCAGTGTCCGTCAGTCTACTGGCCCCTGCAGTCAGTCGACTGGCTGTAGGGAATCAATGTTCCCGAGATATGATATTCTTGGTTTATTTGAGTTGCCGATGTTATGAGGCTTGTTTGATTCATCTTATGTTAGATGATTTGGTTATCTCTTTTGGAGATATTTGTGGTACTTTATGATTTTGTATGTTCATTATCATTAGTATATCTAACTGATTTGTTTAGCTAGACTGACCTGTGTATTTTATACTCGGGTTAGACCGAGATGTTTCAGGTTAGGTACTTTGGACTTAGCCTTTTTTGCTTCCGCATGGACTATTCCGCTAGCTCCTTTTTGTTATAGCTTTTTGTGTAGTCCTTTTGACTGTAACTCTGATATGTATTCTATTGACTCGCCTGAATATTGTGGTTTGCTTTACCACTTGACATATATCATTTTGTAAACTCTGTGATGTATCTGTATATGTGAAAATGTATGTGATGATCTACTGTTCTGTGATGTGTATTACATTTGAGTTGTTATATTTTATTCTGATAGATCCTCGGCCACCTATGACTTTGTATTAAGTATTTATTGGATATGTCGATCCATTTAAGTAAGAAGTGGCATTGTCAGCGTATTCAATAGATAATTAAGACGAGGCTATAGATGGTCGCTCCTAACCAGCTCTATTCTCCGCATTAGCAGATGGTGTTACCTTGTAATACTCTTTGTTAATGTGGGTCTCGGAGTGGGGCGTTACACCCTTCCAATAATCTTCTTCTTTGTAGTATATCATGTAGTTTGGGAAAAAAGAAAGTAAATTTGATCACAAGAAAATATTCCTTAATGATCGTGTGATCAAAAATATAAAGCAGTTTGTAATTGAATGCTTGAGAGTTTGATAGTAAAGATAGAGAGAATTGCAAATAGAATTGATGATGAAAACTATGAAATAATTTGCTTTATATAGAGTTTAATAGTTCCAATCGTTCGTGAAAAGTAACAGCAAAAAGTTAGGGCTCCAACTCTTGATTTAAGAGATGTAACCCTTCACAAAGAAGATGTACCCTTTTAGAAAACAATCTATTATATAGATTCAGCCGGCTGAATAGAGTATGGCAGCCCGCTGAATTAACGATTTTGAAATCAGCAAGGAAATAGTTCATTTTAGGTACTTTTTAGCCAGTTGGATACGGTCATTCAGTCGGCTGAATATTCAAAGATATTCATGTGTACATGCACAGATTCAGTAGACTGACCTGGGTGGTTCAGCCAGCTGAATTTCATGTCTGCTATGATGTTTTTGAAAATTCAATTTCTGAAAAATCGTATGTGTATATGTACCACATAAAAGAGATTTTAAAAAATTTATACCTCTAGGCATAGACACTATGACAGATAATACTTTGTAGCATCAATTTGGTCTTCAATTTTATATGATTGTCTCTTTGTAAAGTTGATATCATTTTTTGCAAAAGTGGTTAGTTTATACAATATATACTTATATAGTTGTCGCTATCAAAACATCAAAATATAAGGTTCTAACAAAAGCTAGCCCCTGCGGATTTGGAGTTCAGATTTGGAGTTCAGATTTGGAGTTAACTAGATAACTTGGAATTAGAGCAATGGTGAAACCATCAACAAGGAAATAGATAGCGGATATAAGCCATTATGAAGGGAGTCAGGAGGCTTCCTCAGGAGCTAATCAAACCTCAGTTTTTATTACCAGAGATGAGGTGGAAACGATGATGGATGTTATGCAAGAAAGGATGCTAAAGAGACAGGAGGAGATGATGCAGAATCTACTCCGACAGATTGGACAAGCTGTAGCGCAAAACCAAGGGACTGGAGTAGCTCAAGTCACTGGAAATATGGATCATGGAGTTGGAGCAGCAAGAGCTGAGGAAAATAAGAATCAGGACCGAGGAAACGAAGTTAATGGATAGTAGGATGGAGTAATACAGCTGAAGGAAGTCCCCGGCCGACGTATAACGATCGGCGTCGATCGATCTAGACTTGGAGGCATGCCCTTAGGTTATGATGGATCGATCCCAGGTGGGGTGTTGGATAATGCTGAGCAATTTGGTGTCAATCAGAACTTGGATGCGCATTTGGAAGAGGATAATCTGGGATTCCTTCACAGACTCATAAGGCAGAATGGAAATGATGATTAGAGACCACTTATGAATGCTGGAATAGCTGGAAATTGGAATCCATGACTTGGAGTGAAAACTAGCAGACTTAGATATGGATTGGAGCAACTAGGGGCAAACCTTGGCCAAGGAGAATGGATCAGCAATGCTCCCAATGGAACTGGGGGAATGGATCTAATTGACTCTGGAAGGAATCGGATAACGGTGATGGAACTGGAGCAGCCATCATCCACCACAAATCGGAGCGAGCCCGGCATAAGGGCACAGGTCATCATCTCTTGATTGGGATAGCATGAACTAAATAACCTATAAACTCTACATTAAAATGGCAAATTCACTTACACATGTACGAGATTGAGGATGATCCCTAGGCATGCTTTGAGACAGCGATAAACCGCTATAACAAATGAATCCAAAACTCACTTGAATGTGAAAAACAAGTATTTCGCCTCGAATGAAAATCGATCTATAACAATCACATTTCGCCTCAAACGGCAATCGATCTCGAACGATCACATTTTGCCTCGAACGGCACTGGATTTCAAACGATCACATTTTGCCCTGAATGGCATTCGATCTCAAACGACCATATTACGCCCTGAACGGCACTCGATCTTGAACGATCATATTTCACCCTGAAAGGCACTCGATCGCGAATGATCATATTTCGCCTTGAACGTCATCCGATCTTGAACGATAATATATTGCCTTGAATGGCACTTGATCACGTATGATCATCATTCGCTTCGTACGGCACTCGATCGCATACGATCATCTTCCATCTTGAACAAAAATCGGTCACGAACGACCATCATCTGCCACGAATGGCTATCAGTAACGAACGACCAGCACTCGATTTGAACGGCAACATCAACCTCAAATAAATGCCAGCCTCAAACGGCTACAGATATGACTAACGGTCTTGAACGATCACAACTAATGATCCGGAGAGATCAAGGAATTGGATTCTGGATTGGAATATTCGGCTATTAATGGATTATGGATTTCATATTTTAGATTTATAGCAATTCAAAATAGGTCTTCTTACCGCAAGGCATGTTTTAAGGGGCAAATGTTATCCTACCTTTTGGTCAGGCCAGGTTACCACGGGTTAGGCTAAAATGGATGGATTGGAAATCGATTAAAGTCGAAACTATGGACGATAGTTGAATGGATTCGGATGGACAACACTAAAAAAAAGGCTAAGTATGGAATAGACACTTCACCTAGGCAACAGATCGGATCAGATCCTTAATTTCTAACCTAATCAAGGTACGATTAGTATGGGGTGACAAGGAAGGCCACATAAGGCTACATTCCAAATTTCAAGTCGACTGGAGTTCGTATGCTCGAGTTATAGATAAAAGAAGATGGATCGGTATCAAGGGATCAGTGGTAATTTGCTTGGAGTCGAACCCGGAAAAATTTGCTACTTGTTTGGAGTCGGCGCATGGTTCGCTTAGAGTCGCAGAATTTGAAGTGCTGGATCGTGCTTAGAGTCGGATGCATGTTTGCTTGGAGATTGCTTGAAGAAAAACGATCGGCACCGATCATTTTCATGCTTGGAGTCAGAATCATGTTTGCTTGGAGAAAATTTGGATTTTATCCAAGTCTAACCCTGGGCCAGAATTTTCAGCACCTGCTTCGAGTCAGAAAGGTGATTACTTCGGGTTTCGCTTCGAGTCAACCTTGAAGTCGATTTTTCGACGACCATTTTGGCAATTTTCGACGATAATCGATCTATAACTCAAAATCTACATAGGAAATCAACATGAAATTTGGAGGACAACTACATTACACCATAAGGGACCTATATCATCGATCGTTGGGCCTCACAATGAAGTTGGATCGATCGGTCATGATCCTATGGATCGATCCATAAAGTAATTCAAATCAATGATGATCGATCAATATCTCACAAACGCAAAGTCAGAAAGACACAAAACTTTGGGAATAGTAAAATATTATGTTAAGGAACCTACCATATCGATGGCACATCATTTGGAGAAACTTGAACGATCGGCCTTCATCGTTCTTGAACGATTGTATCATTTCAGGTAGAACGATCCCGACTCCATGGAAAACGCGATATCTCATAAATGGTAAGTCGAAATGGCATGAAATTTAGAGGGCAAATAGCTAACATCATGGGAAACTCACTAGAACAATCGCACCTCAAAAGGAGCATGTATGGAACAATCGCCCATGATTGATTACAGGTTAATGCAACTTCACGGAAAACGCAATATCCCACAAAAGATAACTCGTAATGGCACGAAATTTGGAAAGGAAGTAGCTAACATCATGGTGGACCCAACAGAATGATCACATCCCAAAAGGAGAAAGTATGGATTGATCTCCCATGATCCATTTTCTGCTCAAAACAATGAAGATCGATCGATATCTCATAAACGGTAAGTCGGAATGGTGTGAAAATTTGGGAGCATGGACTACAGGCATGCGGGACCCCACAGGAATAATCATGCCCCATTGGAGCCAATATGAACGATCGATACCGATCGTTCATATGGTGTGCGATCGATCTGAGAATTGGTGCGTCGGGGCATATCGATCCGGAGGTTCTTCTGGCGAAATTTTAGTCCGATCCATGCACGTCTTCACCTATAAATACAGCAAACTTGGTTCATCGCAAAGGACTTTTCGGCTGGCTCTCCTTCGTGACTTCTTATCTCTTCCTCCATTATTTTTCTAAGGCAAAGAACAGCTATACTTGAATCTTACAGTGTAAATAAAAGAGCATTGGAGTGGACGTACGCTGGGGTTTGCTGAACCACTATAAAAATTGCGTGTTCATTTACTTTTCTATAACCTATTCTGTGATCTGTGAATATATATTTCTCAATTTGGATCTAAATACTAGATATTGGTGCTTTCACTACAACAAGGTGTTTGTGACCATTTATGGCACAAACAGAAGGGATCGGTTGCTTTCTTGGTGTGTTGTAGATGGAGGGATCGTCCATTGGCTTATCAAGAGCGATCAGTTGTTATAAGGGAGAGGGATCGGCACAGATAGGGACCGACATAAATAGAGGTTTGCTATTTGAACTTTGCCGATCCTAAGCTTTGAATTAAACAAGAAAACAAATCCATATTCACTTGTTTGAACAATTGGAACCAATCCTATCCCAATGAACTTGAATATATGATGGTAATGAACAACGGGACTTGCATATCCAATATCGAACTCGAAATTGAACGACCAAACTCCCGGGACATAGAACATGAACTGAAACTTAGCATATAGACTTTAATAATGGGCTTCACACTTTGACATGCCGATGGTCGATCCCAAAGCTTCACAACCGATCAATCTAAATGCTAGTTGAGACGGTCAGCGATGACGGTCACTCTAGTCGGAATCCAAAGTCTCGTCATTTACTTTTTCTTTTAATTTTGAACTGTTTATCTCTGCACAACACTACACCACACTAGCTTATACTTAACATGGGGGGATAGGTAAAATTTTATAATCTCGATTATCTACAGAGTTTAGTTGATATGGGCTCTAGACATTCAGAGCATCTAGCTGCATGCTTCCGGATAATCCTCACAACACAGCAATCCCGAAGTTGAGTCAAGTTCGGAAACTGTTTCTAGCAGACTCTCCCCTGATCGTCAAATTGAGCAAATGGAGGTTTCTAGCCCGTCGACCGACCTTTTCTTTGATATTCCCTTCCTTCCGGCAAAAAATATAAGGCCTACCCTAGATGCTATAAAAGGCACTATATTTCTAGATAACCCGATAGATTCCCAGGCCTCCAGAATTGGCAAGGCCGCTCTTCGCAAACTATGCTCTAAACATGAGATTTCGTTTGGAGATGTTCCGGTCTCTTCGGTGAACAACATGGCTCATTTGCCTCCGAAGGGGTATACAACATGCGATAAATTCATCTGTTGGGCCGGATGCGTGCCGCCCTTCAATTCTTTTATCCGGGAGATGCTAAATTACATTGAAATAGCTCCCGCTCAACTACACCCGAATAGCTATGCCTTCTTTCATGGCACTTTCTTACTATTCATGGATGTTTTGTTCCACCCGCCATCTCCTGAGGACATCATGTTTATATATAATTTCAAACGACGAACGTGGATCCTTTCCTACACTTTCCTCAAGCCTTCGCCCAATTGTCAAGTTTTAACTAGCGCTTGGAACAAACTCAGTCTCTTTAAACACGAATGATTCTATGTCTGATGTCCGCCTGGCTTCGCGAGGCGATGGTTAGAAGGATTAAGTGGTTCCTTGACTTCATTCCCAAATTCTTTAGCCCAAGTTGTATCTTGAACTAACTAATACTTTGAAAATCTACTTGTGTTCATCCACGCCCAGAAGGCGATAGTTTCTCAAAGGTGGTTTCTGCAATTCGTGCCACTCCAGTTGAAGACAGGGACATTAGATCCCTTGTAACCGATGAATGGTTATCCCTCTTTGGGCTATTAGAAGAAGGCTACAACATTGGGCTTCCAAGAAGCGCTGCATTGCCAAGACATGTAGTGGAACAAGAAGGCGGTGCTAATAGCCTTGTTGTGCCCCCAATCGAGGGGGCTCGGGACGATGACGAAGAGAGCGAAATTAGAGGTGTCGAAACCGACAAGCCTGGCGATGCTGATGCAGGTCCAGGTAAAGTGCCTGTGGTCGAACCATCACAAGACATGCAATCTCACATGCCAACAAGGAGAAGAAAGAAACTTGCATTTAACTCTGCATGAGAAAGACTGCTAAAGAGCCAGAGTTTATCATCACCTCAGTTGATGAAGATCTTCTTCCCACCACCTAGAAAGTTCGATGGAAGGGTTCTTGAATCTCCCAATCCCTGATGATATATGATTTATGAATTCACCAACTTCAATATTGGGTGGCTCAATTCTCCCACTAGGAGTGGTGACGGCATTCCTCCTGATTGCAAAGGGGAGAAAACTCCTATGAGCATGGCTGTAGCAATTGGTCCGTCAGGGGGACACTAGGACACTCACAATCACGCGCACTTCATCGCAAAATTTCATCTATCTTTTATTCGATGGTCACTTATACACTCTTGTTTGGTTTGCAAGTTTGATGTCTTAATCTTGTGCTTTCAATCGCTTGAGGAGCTCGTCAACACAGTACGGATCTTGTCGCGATTAAGAAATGGGTAGGTGTAGAGAGAGAGATGACAGTCGGGAAAGAAGTCGTCTTTTGAAGGAATCTTCATCTTCCAAACATAAGTCCCAATCTCAATCGTCTCATCGGGAAGCTCAGTCTAATCTTCCTGTACATGTGAGAAATGCAGATTATGGATCTTAAGGCTAGAATAAACACTAGAGGGGGTGAATAGTGTTTTAAGAATTTACAAATTCTTTTTGAGTTTATATTAATTTGAACATAAATGTATGCAATATTCAAACACAGATATAATCACAGAATCAAACACAGATACAAATATAAAGTAAAAGCAGTAAAGGAAAGAACACACCGGATTTTATACTAGTTCGGAGTTACCCTACATCCAGTCCCGCAACGTAAGTACGAATTTCCTTTCAAAATCAATTCTTACAATTACACCCTCGATTTCAAGGCCATGAGGTACACCACTCTAGATTCACAATCCTCTGGGTAGAGATACTTGATTTTACGGGCAACAAATTCACCCAATTGATTTCCTAGGCTACAATCACACCTTCTCTCACTTGATTGATTTTCCAGGTAACAATCACACCTTTTCTTGCTCGATTGATTACAAAGAAGCCTATAACTCTAAATAGCACTGGGATCTTGTTGAGATAGTGATAGAGAATCAAACCAGAGATGATCTAGTTAGATTCAATGGTGATTTCGGCAGAGTAATAGTAAAAATGTAAATAAAGAAATGTGGAAGAAGAAGAGGAGTGAAATCAGAAAATTATGAATATAAATTCGTTTAAAACATCCCTTATTTATAGTAGAACAACAACCATGTCCATTCGGGAAAGGATATGACGAATAGACACTTCCTTTGAAATTCAAACTTTTGGAATCAACTGCCATCATGTCGACATGGGTACCTATGGGTTGTTGACATGCCTAAGGTATTTTTGATAATTTGTTTTTCTTTTGAAAATAACTTCTATCTTATATTAAAACTATTTTAAACTTTATAAATATACCATAGTTAAAATACATAAATAAGCATAGAGAATAATATTTTGGTATATATAAAATTTTACTATAATTTCATATTTAAATCTTAAATATAAATATTAAAAGTTAAGTACATTATAATTAAAGATAGTTTAAAACCAAGGATAATTTTGATATTGAAAATAAAGATTATTTTGAGGCTAAAAGTATTTAAAACCAGGATAGATGTTTTTGATTTAAAAAGGAAGATTTTGAAATCATTTTGATAACAAGATATAATTTTGTAAATATTTGAATAAAAGTTAGTGGATACAAAACGATGTTCCACTAGATTTTTCGTAGGTTCCATCCTACTTAGGGTTCCATCCCTTTAACAGGCTCGAATTGGATTCCATTCCACGAATAAAATGGATTTTATGATGTCAGTGCTTTTCTAGGAGTTTTAACATAATTCTAGACTTGATACTTGTCTTGTACTATTGAAATCTTGAACTCTTGATATCTTGATACTCATGAGTCTTGAATCTTGATGTCTTCAATCTTGAGTCTCTATACTGTACAGTCTTCATTCTCAGTACTTGCATGTTTATATCCTGCATATACATATATATCTAAACTATAATGTTAGTATTTATATTTTATAACAAGTCCTAAGGTTGTTGTCATCAAAACCATTCTTTTCAAGGACTAACAATCTCCCCCTTTTTGATGATGAAAACCTTTGTTTATAAAATATTACTTCTATCCTAATAACTCCCCCTTAATCTATGCCTAACTATCCTATTTTATACTTCCCCCCCTTTGTCCTCAACAAAAACAAACTAACTCCAAACTATATAACTCCCCCTTATTCTTGTACTAAAGTACCTGCATTAAAATATACAATGGAGTATATAATAGATAAATTAAGATATAATTATACTGATAGACATGATAACTAATCAAAGATCATATAAATATCAATGTATATTTATATAGATTATGTTTTGCACACCAATTATCAATCCATACCAAATCAAATCAAATCAAGTCAAATCAATCCAAGCAATCAATTCAAATCAAATAAAACAATCAAATAAAATCAAACATTGCGAGGAACTTCCACCCATCCTTCTTCTCCAAATATTGGATCTGCTTTAATGGCATCCCAATTTTCATTGTCATTGGTGAGAGAGACTGAAGGATGTGCTTCATTATCATCTTTGTGCAAGGAGGAAATCATCCATCGAATTGCATCGAAATGCTTTTCTTGTTCCTTGATCATCTGCATTTGACTTAACTCTAAGTGTCGTTGATTACGGAGAATGAAAGAAAGAATATTCTTGAAAGAATTAAGGGTTTCTTCAAGATTCACAGTCAAATTATGAATTGGATTGGCTATTTTTGAATTTGTGAGAAGAAATATAGATAGAGTAGATAAGAAATGATTTTGAGTGATGAATTCTGGAAGAAATATGTATTTATAGATGTAGGAATTCGTTTGAAATGAATAGACACAAGGTAGTTATTCAAATTTCAAATTTAAAATGAGAAGTCATTTCTGACCAGTACTTGTCGACATGTTGTGTGGGGGGTTGTCGACAGGGGTCAGTTCATTTTGATGACTCGTTTTGATTTTGTGAATAATTGTGTATATGTATATATTTATATAATATACTAACATTTATTCTGGAGATAAGATAAGCTAGATAACAGAAAAGTAATTCAATTTCATTTCATAATAGAATGATACAACGATTAAACATTAAGAACTACACCAACATTCAAATCAAATCATACTAAAACAATACAACATGATATGAAAAGGTAGAGCTAGTTAGATGATGACGAAGATGAAGATAATCCAAGTTTCTTGCTAACTTTGGAGAAAAACTTGTTCATCTTGGATGACATTTTATCCAATTTCTTACTAACGGACCGTTTAAGAATCCTTTGATTTTCAACAATAGTCTTTTGATTTTTGAGTAAGGTTTTGTTGGTTGGATTAGAGGGATAATCAATAGTTTACAAGGATGTTTCACCTTCTTCTTCTATTTCCATTTCATCCCCTTCTTCTTCTTCTTCCTCCTCTTCCATTTCTTCATGAGCCAAACGCTCTTCCTTTTCGGCAAGAGTCTCGTATGGTTGAAAAACATATGGAATTTTCATAAGAGAAATGTTTGAGTGATTAAAAACTTTTCTTGAAATAAATTCTTCTCCTTTGAAATCTACTCCAAAATAATTAAAAATCTGAGTGAGATAGATTCTATGATATAAAGTATTTTCACCCATTTCAAGATTTTTGGGACGAAGTTCATCCAAAATAACTTGTGCCCAATTAATATCATAATTTCCAAAAATAGCAAAAAGTGCTTTGCAAACTTTTGAAGTTGGATTGTTAAAACTTCCCGATCTTGGGGTCAAAGTATGTTGTAAAAGAAGATTAACAATTCTTGCTTTTGGTCGAAAATTTTGATTTTTGAATTCAAAGTTTTCTTCTCCTTCAAAAATGTGATGAAATGTCTCACGATCATTTTCATCGATTTTAAAACTAGAAAGATCCATTCCTGTGCTTTTGCAATTGAGAATGGTACCCAAAATATCACAATTTAAAATGATTCTAGT
This sequence comes from Allium fistulosum, assembly GCA_030737815.1. Taxonomy (NCBI): domain Eukaryota; kingdom Viridiplantae; phylum Streptophyta; class Magnoliopsida; order Asparagales; family Amaryllidaceae; genus Allium; species Allium fistulosum. The sequence continues at coordinate 1,178,744,190 of CM060902.1, forward strand.
GCCTTTGACACTACTCCAAATTTCTTCATCATTTCCATTATAAAATCCACGGTTGAGATTTGCATAGAAAATTTTAACAATATTTGGATAACAAACAAAATCATTTTGTGAAGCATCAACAAGACTAAGAATTTGGTTGTTTGTAAAAAGAGAATCGATTTCATAAGAAGGGAAATCTTGAAATATAGCAAACATTTCAGGATGGACTTTTCCATAGTTAGCATAGTTTATATATGCTTTTATAGCCTCCGGATCATTGAAGAGTTGGTCTTTTATGTTTCTGGAAAGTCTCATTGTGGAGGGGTTGCTTGAAGAAGCCATTAGAGTAGAGAGTAGAGAGCTTGAAATTTTTAAATAAGAGTTTGAATTTGAAAATGAAAGTGAAAAGTTGTGATATGAGATAGTAAATAAATAGATTCTCAAAGGACAGGTTCTCTGGTCAAAAGATGACTTTTCAGAGTCTTGAATGAAGTGAAAAGATGGAGGGATATTCAAACATTTGAATTCAAATTTGAATTTCAAATTTCTGTACCCATGTCGACAACGTAGGGGGGACCATGTCGACAGGTGTCTCTAAATTTTCATGATTTATTTGTTTTAAGTATTCTAATATATATATATATATATTTATTATTTTTAATGACTATATATATCTGAAATTATAGTATATTGCATAAAATATTATGATACTATTTTAAAAAAAATAAAAATAATAAAAATAATACAATAAAATAATAAAATAAAAATAAAAATTTAAAATTCAATCGACACACCAATTCAAAATCAATCAATCAATCAATCCTAAGCATGCAATTTCAACCAATGTATTGTAAACGTGTACCTTTTTCTGAGTCCGTTTTTCTGAATTCATCGGAGTCGTGAACTACCGTGAAACACATATTTGAATTATCTGTCTTTTGATCATCATCGCTCGAGGATGAGTCTGATTCATCTAGAGTGGCGGTAAATGCAAGTTTTCGTTTCTTTGCGGATTCATTGTTTATAGGAAGATTTTGCTTATCTGGATGTGGACAGTCTCTTTTGATATGGCCTGGTTCGTCACAGTTGAAACATTTGATATAGTTTGGCACTATATTCTGATTACCAGAGTTCTTATAGTTGTTTCTCTTGAGATTATTCATCTTTCTGTATTTCAGAAATTTCCGAAAGTTCTTGGTCATAAAAGCTATCTCTTCATCATTATCGCTGTTTGAGTCTGATCCATCGGTCAATGCATTGAATGCAATTGATTTCTTTTCAGATGCTTTGCTTTCTCTTCTCCCAATCATTTGGACTTCAGACGACATTAGATTTCCAATTAATTCTTCTATCTTTAAGGTACTGATGTCATTTGCCTCTTAGATCGCAAGTGTCTTTTGATCCCATTCTGGAGTAAGAGAATTTAAGATTTTTCTGACTTGATCTTCTTCCGAAAATACCTTTCCCAAAGGTATGAGAGAATGTACAATATCCTGAAATCTACTATACATATCTGAAATAGACTCATTAGGAATCATTTTAAATAATTGAAACTGATTTGTGAGCATGGAAATTTTGGTCTGTTTAACTTTGCTTGTTCCTTCGTGAGTAACTTGCAAAGTTTTCCACATTTCATATGCAGACTTACAAACTGAGACTCTATTAAATTCATTCCTATCAAGTGAACAAAATAGAATATTCATAGCTTTAGAGTTATTTTGTGCGACTGTCTTTTTCTCAGCAGTCCACTGTGCAAAATCAGTTGTGGGTTCAAAATATTCAGTCTGTGTGATATTCCAAGTGTCTAGTCCTACCGATTGTAAATATATTTTCATCCTACATGCCCAATATGCATAGTTACTGCCATTAAAAAGTGGTGGTCTGACAGTAGACTGACCTTCTACAAATGAACTAGTGTTGGTAGTAACAGCAGTACCAGTGTTGGTAGCCATTTTGAAATTTTTCAAAATTCGGATTATGAACTTTGAAATCATTGCTCTGATACCAAATGTGAGAAATATGGATTATGGATCTTAAGGCTAGAATAAACACTAGAGGGGGGTGAATAGTGTTTTAAGAATTTACTAATTCTTTTTGAGTTTATATTAATTTGAACACAAATGTATGCAATATTCAAACACAGATATAATCACAGAATCAAACACAGATGCAAATATAAAGTAAAAGCAGTAAAGGAAAGAACACATTGGATTTTATACTGGTTCAGAGTTACCCTACATCCAGTCCCGTAACACAAGTACGGATTTCCTTTCAAAATCAATTCTTACAATTACACCGTCGATTTCAAGGCCACGAGGTACACCACTCCAGATTCACAATCCTCTGGGTAGAGATACTTGATTTTACGGGCAACAAGTTCACCCAATCGATTTCCTTGGCTACAATCACACATTCTCCCACTTGATTGATTTTCCAGGCTACAATCACACCTTTTCTTGCTCGATTGATTACAAAGAAGCCTATAACTCTGAATAGTACTGGGATCTTGTTGAGATAGTGATAGAGAATCAAACCAGAGATGATCTAGTTAGATTCAATGGTGATTTCGGCAGAGTAATAGTAAAAATGTATATAAAGAAATGTGGAAGAAGAAGAGGAGTGAAATCAGAAAATTATGAATATAAATTCGTTTAAAACATCCCCTATTTATAGTAGAACAACAGCCATGTCCATTTGGGAAAGGATATGACGAATAGACACTTCCTTTGAAATTCAAACTTTTGGAATCAACTGCCATCATGTCGACATGGGTACCTAGGGGTTGTCGACATGCCTAAGGTATTTTTGATAATTTGTTTTTCTTTTGAAAATAACTTCTATCTTATATTAAAACTATTTTAAACTTTATAAATATACTATAGTTAAAATACATAAATAAGTATAGAGAATAATATTTTGGTATATATAAAATTTTACTATAATTTCATATTTAAATCTTAAATATAAATATTAAAAGTTAAGTACATTATAATTAAAGATAGTTTAAAACCAAGGATAATTTTGATATTGAAAATAAAGATTATTTTGAGGCTAAAAGTATTTAAAACCAGGATAGATGTTATTGGTTTAAAAAGGAAGATTTTGAAATCATTTTGAAAACAAGATATAATTTTGTAAAACATTTGAATAAAAGTTAGTGGATACAAAACGATGTTCCACTAGATTTTTCGTAGGTTCCATCCTACTTAGGGTTCCATCCCTTTAACAGGCTCGAAGTGGATTCCATTCCACGAATAAAATGGATTTTAAGATGTCAGTGCTTTTCTAGGAGTTTTAACATAATTCTAGACTCGATACTTGTCTTGTACTATTGAAATCTTGAACTCTTGATATCTTGATACTCATGAGTCTTGAATCTTGATGTCTTCGATCTTGAGTCTCTATACTGTACAGTCTTCATTCTTAGTACCTGCATGTTTATATCCTACATATACATATATATCTAAACTATAATGTTAGTATTTATATTTTATAACAAGTCCTAAGGTTGTTTGCATCAAAACCATTCTTTTCAAGGACTAACAGTACAAAGCGGCGATTAGACTTCTTTCCATGCTCCTTAAATTGTTGTGATGCCTGAGCAGTACTCTGGTTCATTTGGCTCCAGGCAGTCCCGCGACCGTAGGTCAAGCAAATGCCCACTTGTTACTTCTGATCCTGCTTTGCCTACTACAGCTCCCGAGGCTTCCACAACAAAGAAATTCACCAAAATTAAGGTCAATTTTCCAAAAATTTGCTTCGATGGGCTTAAGTTTCTTCCTTCCATTCATACAATTCCAGGGAGTGTGAAAGTGAGTTCCCATACATGCATCAATGATGCTTTTGTGTAGCAAGGAGCATTTCAACACTTAGCCGAAAAAATCTCCGAGGTGTATTTTGAGAGACAACATGAAATCGGTCGTCTCAAGCTAGAGCCGATCCATGATAAAGATATAGTTAAACATCAAGACAATGAGATCTTGTAGTTGATAGCGAAGCTGACCACGGCAAAAAAGAGTGCCAAGAAACATCTGAGGTGGTTAGTCGCCTAGAAGCGGCTCATAAAAAGGAACCGGATGCTGCCCTCAACCGGAGTGGTGTGCTTGCTTTGGAAAAAGATACACTGTAAAAGGAGAAAAATACTATGGCCCGCCACTTTGAGAGCTCGAAGAATTCCTAAAAAAAGAGAAGGAAGATAAGCTCGAAGCCCAAGAGGAGTCACGGAGATATTGCAAAGAGGCCGTCGAAGCCCGGGGACTAAAAATTAAGCTTGATGAGCAACTCGCTCAAATTGAAGTCCTTAAAGAAGAGGCAAGTGAAGCGGGCCGCAATGAGATTAGAGAACAGATCGAAGCCCGGTTAGAAGATGCCAAAGAAACCGGTCGAAATGAAATTGAGGACATGTTCGATCCTCTGATCATGGAATATAATGCTAAAGTCTTAATTCATCGCGATTTGAGTTTCCTTGGAGAGGGCTATCTTGAATCGCTCGTTGAGGCCTAGGAATACATTGTTGAAACGAAAAAGAAAGCCCTTGGTGAAGCTAATTTAGAAAAAGAGAAGCTGGTGCGGGAGATTCTTCGCGGGAATAAACTTTTAGACCTTACTATTGCGAGACTCTGATACTTTGACATTATAGCACTTTCTGGTAGCGGGAAAAACATTGCAAAGTCTTCAAAGTCCGATCCAAAAGGTCCCCCTGCACTTTAGACGGCTCAGTTTCTCTTGGCCTAGGACAGGATCTGAGCTACAATCCAGACATACCCGGCTATCAATCAAAGGTGCTAACCCCTATTCTAGAGGGGAGCACTCCAACGACAACTGAAAGTCAGCCGGATACAGGTATCCCGCTTTGTTCTCCATTATTCGAGAGATTTTGTTCCTCATGCATGTAACATCCTCCATTTGGAGGCCCAAAACTAACCGCTATAGATGCTGCAATCATCTGCAGTTATTATTTTCAATGACCAAATGCGGTAATGTTAGATACATTGATAAACCAAAAACACATGGATATGAAAATTTTAAACTCGATTTTAAAACAAATTTCTCATTCCAGTTCGAGTCGCGTTACAGATTCAATACATGATCCTAATTCGTAAACCACGTTCAGAGAAATATAATTATTACAAATTACGCCAAGAGCGACATATGAATATGCCTCCTTGGTAGATCAGAGTCTAAATATAGGCACTAAGTAACTTTGCCGTTACATCCAATTACACGGCAGAGTAAAACAGAAAGAACTCTTAATAGCTAGCTTGCCTCCTGCATGTCTCCGAAAGCTTATTCGTCTAAAGAAAACTTGAAAACCTTAACTCTCAAACTACTCAAAATCAATTGAGCACCCGAGAGTTTAATGGGAAAACATAAACCTCGAGTCAGAATAAAAGTCCGGTGTGAATAATAACTTACCATCTTGAACCATATAGAAATCTAGTGAGACAATGTCGCTTAGCGGAACCGGTTTTCCCCTCACTAGTATCTTAACCCAATTTACAATAACCATATGCTATGCACCTGCATCTACAATGGTTAAGACATAACATAATAAAATGTATCATGATGATATGCACACATGCAATATGCTCTGGATTTCCCATCCCCATTCACCTGACTATTTGTCTCATGTTATAGTTTCTAGGGTCACTATTAACCTATTAGTTTTCAAGAGCTAACTAATAACCTGTTCCAAGCATACGGACTATCTATCCAGTTTCATAGTTTTTACGGGATCACTAAGAACCTATTGGTGTCTACCAATAACATAATCCAATCATAGTTTTCATCGGGTCACTATGAACCTATTGGATTCTCCAATGAAATCTCTCATGTCATAGTTTTCATGGGCAAACTATGAACCTATTAATCTCTATCAACAACCTGTTTCGGATATAGTTTTTATGGGATCACTAAGAACCTATTGGCCCCCACTAATAACAATTTCCATAATATAGTTTTTATGGGTTTACTAAGAACCTGTCTAAACCAATAATCTTTTGATCAGTCTTGGGCATCCTATAATCTGGTCCGTCCAAAATTACTCATTTTCACCGGGTCAACCTAGCTTGTTATTCTGCCATTAACATCCCAAAATGCAGTTATGGGTTAATAATGAAGTGAATATGATTACACAAGCATACATGATAACTGATCAAATAACACAACAATAAAAACATCCATGGTTTAATTCCTTGTAATCATTTTCTAATGAGATATGCTTATACCCTTAACCCACTATCTTTAGCAAGGAAAGCTTCCTCTAAAATTCAAATTTAAATGCCATTCAAAACTATTTTACATTGCCATGTATTTACTTTAAAAATGAGATTGGGTTCTCTAATTTGAAAACTAAAGCTTTCGACTGTATCCTTCAGATCATTGTCACCCTCCGTCACTCTCCTTTTCGACATCATCGAGAAAACAAGCCCTCTATCCCCTTCCATTTAACTAATGGGTTCGAAACAAGGGGTTATGCCCCTTTTACCACTCTACTCTAGCGGTAGGACCTTTCGAAATCATAGCTTGAGCAATGCGGAAGGCCCTTTCCACTACTTCTTTGAAACCATGTGGAAGTAACTTGTCGACACCATTGATTTGGTGCGACGTAACCCTTGCACCTCTATAATTAAACATGCATGCAAAAGAACCCTTTCTGCACTATCAACTAGTGTGGAAGGTACCTTCCGTAATGCTTGGACTTACTCAAGTATAAAGATGCAGAAGGTAAGCATCGACACCATTGATTGGTGCGGTACATCCCTTTCACCTTCATTGATTAATATACTTGCGGAGCATATAAGAGAGGAAGGAACCCTTCGACGCTATCTACTAGTGCGAAAGGTCCTTTCTATGAATCAATTAATGCGACGGTGCACACTTGTTAAAGTGTATGTATGCGGAGGGACCCCTTCGACACTATTGATTAGTGCGAAAGGACCCTCCTGCCTTCATTCTAGTATATGTTTAACTACAATGACGCCTCTATCCTCTTATTATTTAAAGCAGTATTGTATGCATTCGAAGGTATCAATGCTTTCGAAGCCATCAATGCTTTCGAAGGCAAGTGGCGTTGATGTAATCATTATAAGAACTGATTTTTAACTAAGTAAAACAATTTTTTTTACCTAACCCTTTATGTCGTAAATTTTCTATTGGATAACAAAAACTTTTTTAAATTCTTTTCAGAATTTGCTGTCGCATGTAATCCTAAGCTCCAATAGCTAATCAAACTTATTAACTAACCCCTTGTATTTAATTAATCATTAAATACTAATCTTTCTAATTAAATCCAAAACTCATCCAAATCTCTTGAGAACAATCTCAGAAATTCACATAAATTCCAAAATGGTAATATTGTTATCATATAAAGTTTTCAGCCCGAAAGTAATTAACCAATTCCTCAAATTAATTAAAAACCCGAAATATCCATTTCTTTCACTCAAAAATTCATAATAAATTATCTATAGCTTAGAATATTATGAAAATTTAAACTCATCTCCAAAATAATGTTTAACATAACATATTCAAAAACCATGGTATTTGGAAATTATTTTGCACGATTTTAGCCTAAAAACCGAAATACATTATTCCACAAAATCCTTGTTTAAATTATAAAATGGCATTTAAATCAAAACATATCATCATTCATTCAATCATACGGCTTTAAACCTCAAACATGAATTTAACCATTCAAGATGACTTATATGAGATGGTTTAGATCATTATTCACCTTGTTTGGATAAGGAATTTAAGATTTGTTCTACACTTTAATCTTCCTAGCTTGATTCTTAGCCTCTAATTGATTTTTGAGCTCCTCTTCTCCTAGGGTTATGGCCAGCCTTGTTTTCCTTTTTTTATGTTTTTGTTTTGTAAGAATGTAAATAAGAATAAGAATGTGGTAAGGATTTTTAGGTGTTATGGGTTCGGCAATTCCCATATTGCCCTTGCCTTATTCTCTAAAGTATTTAACTTACAAACCATTCTCATAGATACATTTAGTTACGGCACGACCTTAATCAGTTTTCAAATCTTAATTCCCTTATCACTCTAGTCTCTACACTATTTTATTTAATTTATCTAATTAAATCTCCTGAATAATGCTATTTAAAATTAGGGGTGTTACAGGCTCCCCTCTTTAAAGAATTTCATCCTCGAAATTCAGCAAGGACTAAATACTAAGCATAGCAATCATCTGTAACATCTCCTAATTACCATAATAGCCTACCTGACTAGCAGACAGTCTATATATAACAGATATAGAACATACTCTTATAATAGATCAGGATAAATATCTCTAATCCTGTTTTCTATCTCCCAAGTACAGTCCTTCTCGTTGTCGCTCCACTGAACTTTCACCAACTTCACTGTCTTGTTTCTTAACATCTTCTCATATCTCACTATAACCCGAACTGGTTGCCTAACAAAAGTCAAATCCGGTTCTACTATTAAGCATTCCAATGCAGTAGGAGGGATAGTAGTCTCTAGATCATGCACATACTTACGAAGATGAGACACATGAAACACATCATGGACACCTGCCAAACTGCTCGGCAACTCTACTCCGTATGCAGGATTTCCGATCCTTTCTGTAATTGGAAATGGTCCAACATATCTCGATGCCACTTTCCCTGACTTTCTGAACCGTACTGCATTCTTCATTGGTGATACTTTAATGAAAACCCTACCACCAACTGAAAACTCTAGATCCTTACGCCTCTTATCTGTGTAACTTTTTTGTCCAGACCGAGCTTCCTTCATCCTACCTCAGACCAACTCATCTTCTTTGTCGCCTCTCTTACCAGATCTGGACCTAAGACAAATCTGTCTCCGGTTTCCAACCCACATGCTAGTGACTAGCATGGCCTTCCATACAAAGCTTCAAAAGGCACCATTCCTATACTAGTCTGATAACTGTTATTATAGGAAATCCCAATTAAGTGTAGGTGATTTTCCCATGATCCACCAAAATCTAGCACACAAGCCTTCAACACATCCTTGAGTACCTTGTTGATTCTCTCTGTCTACCCATCTGTCTGAGGGTGATAAGCAGTACTCATATTGAACTTGGTACCTAACACATCCTGTAGACTCTTCCAGAATTCGCTAGTAAACAAAGTATCTCTGTCACTGACTATACTGCTAGAAATTCCTCGATTCGACTTTGGCAACCTGTCTATAAAATCCATGGTATCGAATCCTATTTTCAAGCTGGTATCTCTAAAGGTTGAAGCAACCCACTCGGCTTCTGATGTTCGGCCTTTACTCGTTGACAGTTCACACGCTGCTTTACCCACAAGCCAACATCCCTCTTCATACTTTCTCAGTAGAAACTCCTCTTCATATCCTGATACATCTTGGTACCCCTAGAATGAATCGTAAACTTCGATCGATGAAAATCCCTAAGAACTTCTTCCCTTAGGTCCCCAACATTCAGAACACACAACCATCCATTCTTTCTTAAACACCACATCTGGTTAAGACTAAAATCCAAATCATCAATCTCTAATTCAACCTCAAGCCTTCTAATCTTCTCGGCCAACCATGGATCCACCTTCTGCTTAGAAGTAATCCTTTCGATCAGAACTGGTCGGATTCCAAGTAGGATAACATGGCAGTGCTCTGACTAGATCAAGCAGTCGATCTTAACTGCACACTACAAGTAGTCAAAGCCTCTAGGTCCTTCCTTTCTGCTAACATGGCTTACACCACATTTTGATGTTTTCTACTAAGAGCATCCGCTACTTTATTTCCTTTCCCAACCGTATACTCTATACCAAAATCATATGCTTCTAAAAACTCCAACCACCTCTACTGTCTCATATTTAACTCCTTTTGAGAGAATAAGTACCTTAAGAACTTATTATCTATGTATAACTTAAATCTCTCCCCTAAGAGATAATGTCTCCATACTTTCAATGCAAAGATCACCGCTGCAAACTCTAGATCATGAGTAGGATATCTCACTTCATGCGGTCTAAGCTGTCGTGAAGAGTAGGCAATAACTTTACCTTTCTGCATCAATACAGCTCCCAATCCGGTTCCACATGCATCTGTATACAACACTAATCCCTGATTCCCATATAGAACTACTAACACAGGCTCGTTGGTCGATAAGTGCTTTAACTTAAGGAATGCTTCCTCATATTTGTCAGACCAAATAAACTTTACGTCATTCCTAGTCAGCTTAGTCAAAGGCACCACTATCCGCGAGAAATCCTTAATAAACCTCTGGTAGTAACCAGTAAGCCCAATTCTAATCTCAGTCACCATCTCTAGTCTCTTCCAATTGTTAACAACTTCAATCTTATCTGAATCAACTGATAAACCTTTCTCTAAAACCACTTGACCAAGAAACTTAACTTCTTTCTTCCAGAAATGACACTTTGTAAACTTCGCTTTCAGTTGATGCTGCCTCAACATCTCAAGCACCACTCTAAGATGAATTTCATGCTCTCTTTCATCCTTAGAGTATATTAAGATGTCATCTATGAATACCAATATGAACCTACCCAAGTGCTCTCGGAAAACCCAATTCATCAAATCCACGATGAAAGCTGGTGCATTCGTTAACCCGAATGGCCTCACTAACCAGTTGTACGAACCATACCTAGTCCAAAATGCTGTCAAAGGAATGCTGCCCTCTGCCACACTTAACCAATGAAAGCCTGTCACCAAATCCAACTGGGAAAACACTCTGGCTCCATTAAACTGATCAAATAGATCATCGATTCTCAGCAAATGATACTTATTCTTTATTGTCCTCTCGTTCAACTTACGATAGTCGATACACATCCTTAACGACCCATCCGGTTTCTTCACGAACACTACGGCCACTCCCCAAGGAGAACCGCTTGGTCTAATGAAATTCTTTCCTTCTAAATCCACTAGCTGCACCTTTAATTCCTTCATCTTGGTAGATGTCATCCTGCTAGGTGGTCTACTTATAGGTTTCTAGCATAAGATCTATCCGAAACTCAATGGCTCGCTTCGGTGGTAGTCCTGTGATTGGCTCAAAAACATCTACAAACTCTCTTGCTACCAACACCTGATCTAATTCTTCTTCCACTTCCATTGCATTCAGCAAAGCACAAGCACTTGAGTCTGACTTCTCCACCAAGTGTATAGTTCGATTATGACTATTAGGGTGGCTTAGCGAGATTTCTCTATCTTCGCAAAATATCCTAGCATCATATCTATCTAATAAATCCATACCCAAAATGATCTCGAAGCCTACGAAATCAAAAACATACAAACTGCATGCAAACTTATAACCTAACAAATCAAGTTCTAACTGGTCACATCTCATCCCTAGAGTTTCATACCCTCTTATCGAATTCACAACCCTTAAGGAAGTAACAAGGTATGAGGGTTCTAAACATAACTTATCTACCAAACATTGAGATATAAATGAATGTGATGCACCAGTATCAAATAGTACCCTAACTGGTATACTATAAATCAAAAGCGTACCTTCCATCATAGTCTTTCCCTTCTCAGCAGCATTTGGTCGAAGATGATGGTTCCAAGGCAAAAACTTTTCCCTTGTCTGCTCTAACCGGTTCTAGACATCGATTCTTATAATGCTCGACCTAGTCACGGTTAAAGCATTTCACTCCTTTCTTGTTTGCAACCTTCTTACCTTTTCTAGTTCGACATTCATGAGAAAAATGTCCTTTCTTGTCCCACTTGTAGCAAACTACATCGACCTTCCCTTTCTTGGCAGCTCCTCCTTTCTGAGCTCGTTTCTTCTTAAAGAATTTCCTCTTCTTGCTCTGAAAATACTAGGTTTCAACCTGCTTCTCTTTCCCAAAAGTAGAAAGCATCTCTTCATTCTGGATTGCCATCTCCACTATGACTGTACTTAGATCACGGAGATGTGGCATAGTCGCTCTAGCAATCTTAGGCTTCGACCCTCTAATAAACTTCTTATTTCTTTTGATGATGGTGTCAATGGTAGCATATCCGTATCTGGACAACTCATCAAACTTTGTAGCATACTCAATCATTGACATCTCACCTTGCACTAAGTCCATGAACTTTCTCAGTAGTAATGACTTGGTAACTTCAGACAAGAACCTCTCTTCGAATCTCCTTCGAAACTCTGCCCAAGTCAACTCTTCCTCGAGAACTCCCATGGTAATACCATTCCACCAATAAAGTGCTGCTCCCTGCAACTGTCTAGAAGCAAGTCTCCTCTTCTTCTCATCGTCTAATCCCAAGTCAGCGAAAAATATTTCACAGTGCAATGATTAGTTTTCTACTTCAATAGCATCCTCTATTCCCAGAAACGGCTTCCCACCAAGACTGGTGTGATCCCTGCTCAGCTTGGCATAGTTATAGCCAACTGTGACCATGGGATTAGCTCCTCCAACATTCACAACATTTCCCCTAACTATTCCTGCAGCTGCTCCAACTTGCAACAGATTGATGAAGAACTGATAAATCATCCCCATATCTACTTACAAAGTTCCAACACTTACATTGGCATTTGCATTTGGATTAGCATTTGCCCGTCAACCCGGACTCCTCTTGGTATTGGGTCGAGCATTTCCATTAGTCATGGTGCTTCCTGCACCTAGATTTCCTCTTCCGTTTCCTATCTCCATATCTTCCTTTCACATATATCTGCAAACGAGCCTTAGTAAGATACTGAGGAATGGTCTAAGAGAAAGGGGAATACGTACTTATAGATATATAACAAATGCAAGTACGTTACTATATCATTAATCCAAACCATGGTCTCATTTTTGATTTATTGGGTTATGTTCTGTAAATCTTTTAGGTCCAAATTTCTTTTAAATTTACATAAACCTATACTATGATACTAACTTGTAACATTCCCCATTTGGAGGCCCAAAAATAACTGCTATAGATGTTGCAGTCATCTATAGTTATAATTTTTCGGTGACTAAATGTGGTAATGTTAGATACATTGATATACCAGAAACACATGGATATGAAAAACTTAAAATCAATGTTAAAACAAATTTCTTATTCCATTTCGAGTCACATTACAGATTCATTACATAATCCCAATTCGTAAACCACGTTTAGAGAAATATAATTATTATAAATTACGCCAAGAGCGATATATGAAGACGCCCACTTGGTTGATTAGAGTCTAAATATAGGCACGAAGTAACTTTGCCATTACATCCAATTACATAGTGGAAACAAACAAAAAGAACTCCTAATAACTAGCTTGCCTCCTGCACATCTCTGGAAGCTTATTCATCTAAAGGAGAACCTAAAAGTCTTAACTCTCAAACTACTCAAAATCAATTGAGCACCCGAGAGTTTAAGGGGAAAACATAAACTTTGAGTCAGACAAAAAGTATGGTGTGAATAATAACTTACCATCTCAAACCATATATATATCTAATGAGACCACACCGCTTAGTGGAACGGGTTTTCCCCTCACTAGTATCTTAACCCAATTTATAATAACCATATACTATGCACCTGCATCCATAATGGTTAAGACATAACATAATAAAATGTATCATGATGATATGCACACATGCAATATGCTCTGGATTTCCCATCCCCATTCACCTAACTATATGTCTCATGTTATAGTTTCTAGGGTCACTATTAACCTATTAGTTTTCATGGGCTAACTAATAGCATGTTCCAAGCTTACAGACTATCTGTCCGGTTTCACAGTTTTTATGGGATCGCTAAGAACCTATTGGAGTCTACCAATAACATCATCCAATCATAGTTTTCGTGAGGTCACTATGAACCTATTGGATTCTCCAATAAAATCTCTCATGTCATAGTTTTCATAGGCTGACTATGAACCTATTGATCTCTATCAGCAACCTATTCCGGACATAGTTTTCAAGGGATCACTAAGAACCAATTGGCCCCTGCTATGGACTTACTAAGAACCTGTCTAAACCAATAATCTTTTGATCGGTCTTGGTCATCCTATATTCTGGTCTGTCTGACCTCCTGGATGCAATTCTACTAACACAGGAGTAATTCAATGTATATTCATTACTGGGTCAACCTAGCCTATTATTCTGCCTTTAACACCCCAAAATGAAGTTATGGGTTAATAATGAAGTGAATATGGTTACACAAGCATACATGATAACTGTTCAAATAACACAATAATATAAAAATCCATGGTTTAATTCCTTGTAATCATTTTCTAAGTAAATATGGTTAATACCCTTAACTCACTATCTTTAGCAAGGAAAGCTTCCTCTAAAATTTCAAAGTTAAATGCCAATTCAAAACTCTTTTACATTGCAATGTATTTACTTTAAAAATGAGATTGGGTTCTCTAATTTGAAAACTAAGGCTTTCGACTATATCCTTTGGATCATTGTGACATCATGAGTTACCCTCCATCACTCTCCCTTTCGACATCATAGAGCAAAAAAGCCCTCCGTCCCCTTCCATTCAACCAATGGGTTCAAAACAAGTGGCTATGCCCCTTTTGCCACTCCACTCTTGCGGTAGGACCTTTCGAAATCATAGCTTAAGCAATGCGGAAGGACCCTTCCACTACTTCTTTGAAACCATGCAGAAAGACCCTATTGGCACCATTGATTAGGTGCGGCGCAACCCTTCCACCTCTATAATTAAACATGCATGCAGAAGGACCCTTTTGACATTATTAACAAGTGCGGAAGGTACCTTCCATAATGGCTGGAATTACTCAAGTATAAAGATGCGGAATGTAAGCCATCGACACCATTGATTGGTGCGGCATACCCCTTCTGTCTTCATTGATTAATATACTTGCAGAGCATATAAGAGCGGAAGGAACCCCTTCGACACTATCTACTAGTGCAGAAAGTCCTTGCCATGAATCAATTAATGCGGTGATGCACACTTGTTAAAGTGTTTGTATGCGGAGGAAACCCTTCGAGACTATTGATTAGTGCGAAAGGACCTTCTGCCTTCATTCAAGTATATGTTTAACAACAGTGACACCCCTATCCCCTTGGTATTCAAAGCGACATTGTATGCTTTCGACGGTATCAATGCTTTTGAAGGCATCAATGCTTTCGAAGGCAAGTGGCGTTGCTGTAATTATTATAAGAACTGATTTTTAACTAGGTAATGCAATTTCTTTTAACTAACCACTTATGTTGTAAATTTTCTATTGGATAACAAAACCTTTTTTAAAATTCTTTACAGAATTTGCTGCTGCATGTAATCCCCCAAAGCTCCAACATTTAATCAAAATTATTAACTAACCCCTTGTATTTAATTAATCACTAAATACTAATCTTTCTAATTAAATTCAAAACTCACCCAAATCTCTTGAGAACAATCCCATAAATTCCAAAATGATAATATCTTTATCATATAAAGTTTTCAGCCTGAAAGTAATTATTTTTTCCTTAAATTAAATAAAAACCCGAAATATCCATTTTTTCACTCAAAAATTCATAATAAATTATCCATAGCTTGGAATATTATGAAAATTTAAACTCATCTCCAAAATAATATTTTACATAACATATTCAAAAATCATGGCATTTGGAAATCATTTTGCACGATTTTAGCCTTAAAACAGCACTACATTATTCCACAAAATCCTTTTTTAAATTATGACATGGCATTCAAATCAACATATCATCATTCATCCAATCATACAGTTTTAAACATCAAACACGAATTTAAACATTCAAGATGACTTATATGAGATGGTTTGGATCATTATTCACCTTGTTTTGATAAGGAACTTGAGATTTGTTTAACACTTTAATCTTCCTAGCTTGAATCTTAGCCTCTAATTGATTTTTTAGCTCCTCTTCTCCTAGGGTTATGGCGGGCCTTGTTTTTCTATTGTTTATGTTTTCGTTTAATGTTCTTTTATTTATTGAATTTGATCTCAATTGAAAACGATAATTGAAATATGTTGCTGTTAGTTAGCTACACTGTTATATATATGTTTTTACCTGCATCAGTTCACCTGTGACATCTGACACCATTGTCTGTTATTTATACAATGATAATCCAGTTTGGTTGTTAAATGATTGATTGGTTGATGATGACATTGGACGTTAAATTGTTAATGTTGTAAGTGATAAATAATTTGAAATTGAAATTCACGTTAAATAGTTAGATTTGATATATGTGGTAAATTTGATTAGATGACATTTGCATAATATGACCCCTTTAAATGTTTAAATAAATTAACATGTAGAAATAGTGTTAACCACACCTTGAACCATTTATATGTATGTGTATAAATTAATGTAGTTTGAAATTGAACAATAAATATCAAGTGAAGAACCGTATAAACATTAATGTAATAATCTTTAATCTACATGAAATGATAGTGTGGATTCTAGAAATAATTATATTAATTCACAATTTGAAAATTGTAAATAAGAATGAGAATGTGGTAAGGGTTTTTACGGGTTATGGGGTTTGGCTATTCCCATATTGCCTTTGCCTTATTCTCTTAAGTATTTAACTTATAAACCATTCTTATAAATTCATTTAGTTACGACATGACCTTAATCGGTTTTCAAATCTTAATTTCCTTATCACTCTAGTCTTTACATTATTCTATTTAATTTATCTAATTAAATCTCTTGAATAATGCTATTTAAAATTTGGGGTGTTACAATGCCCAATAATCATGAGCTTATCATTTTGTTTTCGCAAATCTATAGGTCTTCGAGTCCTAGCCAAACTCCAGGAAGCGGTGCCGTTGTGGAGTAACATTCGACATCTATTTAAATTCCAGGGCCCGACGCTCAAATTGTCGGAGCACTTGATGATGAAAAAGCTGATGACTCGTCGTTGCCAGATGAACCAAATGACATTGTTATCACTAGCGCCACTAAACATACCAATGAGCTTAGCTTAAAGGAGCGCATCGAGAAAGAGGAGTTGCTGAAGAAAAAGGCTAAGGTTGAACCCGCTGATGTGGACATTGACGATCCAAATCTCGTCCCACTTCAAGTCATTCCACCCGGGGGATCGGTTCCCGAAGAACTCCCTCCAACCTCTGAGAGCTCTTCTACCAAAGGCATCAAAGGTCAAAGAAAAGGATAGGTGAAAGTTTGGATGGTGGCACTCCTAAGAAATCCAGAAGGGAGAAAGGGCAGAAGAAATAGTCACTGCCTCAACTTAGTTTGTGTATAGCTTGTATAGTCGTTTTTCTTTTTATTGGTCGTGATTGTGTGGGTACGGCCCCAATTTTTGAATAAACTTGTATCACAATTTTGAAGTTTAGCATGCAAATAAAAGTTCTTTGTTTTTTGTTGAACTCTTATGTGAATTTTGTCTAAGTAATCAAGCTATTACTTTTCCATTCAATGTATTTGTAATTCGTTGCTCGTTAATTCGGACAGTCGTCCGTTAATTTTCACTCAAGGCCTCTACGATCGTGGCCTTAAGTTGTATCAGACACTGGGCTCGAGCCTTAGTGCTATGCTATCAGATTCAGCGGTTTGAGTGACTACACTCCTGCCTCCAGTCTCTGGTTAGCGAAGTTAGATAGTGGATGGCTGAACTCCATCTTTAGCGAGTTTACACTCCTCCTGTCGATTTCAGGTCAGAGTTTATGGAATAGTGAGTGGCCGAACCGCACTCATCTATTTGTTTGTACTCATATCCACACTCTAGGGATAAGAGTTAGTTGGTGGATGGTCGAATCGCACCTGTCTTGCATTTATACTCAAGTCTACACTCCGGGGACTTAGAGTTATATTGAAAAATAGTCGGACCATGCTTTCCTTAATTGATTGGTTTGCCCCAAGTCAAGGGTTTAACTTAGCGAGCAATCGGTCAGATCATGATCATTTAGATTCATATTTGTCCTATCACTCAATAGGATTAATATGGTTATCGGATGGTCAAATCACATATGTTCCTCGTTAGGTATTCTGTTCATCGGGTTATGAGCGAGAATCGTCAGATGAACGGTGAACCATGTTCATTTTGTTTAATTGAATCGTGAACTTATGTTATCGGCTAGCTCCAAACTCTAGGAACCTGCTCGGACATATCAATATTAGCTAGTCGAGTATCGTAACTAATATGTAATGCTACAATAATCACAGGTATAAAGGAAACTTCAAGCTTTATTTGCTAAATGGAAAGAAACGACATAATTTGTCTTATTACATATTTAGGAAAATTAAATGCTAAAGCAAATTCCAAAATTGAATACAATCGAATGAAAAAGAAATAAACTAAGTGAAATAGCATCGTAAATGCTCACTATTCCACGCCCTTGGCAGTGTGACGCCATCAACAGTTGCTAGCTTGAAAGTTCCTTCTCCAAGCCTCTGTTCAATGACACATGGTCCTTCCCAAGTAGGATTCATGCATGAAGAGATAGGAAAAACCCATTTTAGGATGAGATCGTCGATTTTAAAGGTTCTAGTTTGGACTTTAGTGTTGTAGCCGAGCGACTCGGTTCGATGTGCAGCTGCCCTCAAATCAGCTTCTTCAAACTTCTCATCTATAAAATCTAGAGATTCCAAGAGGAGATCTCTATTCGCTCTGGGATCGTAATAGGTTACTCAATGAGAAGGAACTTCAAGTTCAATAGGAATGACGGCTTTAGAGTCATAAGTAAGGGCGAATGGAGTACGGCCAGTCACGGACTTGTAAGTGGTTCTGTAAGCCCATAGCGTTGTTGGGAGTTCATCCATCCACTTGCCTCTAGCCTTTTCCAAACGATTCTTCAGAATGGACTTTATGATTTTGTTCATAGCTTCGACTTGTCCATTTGCTTGAGGATGAGCAACTACCGCAAATCTCTTCTCAATATTATGTCCATGGTAGAAGTCTTTGAATTCAGCGTTGTCGAATTGAGTCCCATTATCAGCTACAATGGTTCACGAAAGGCCAAAACGACAGATGATGTTCCAAACAATGAAGTTTATTACTTTCTTTTTCATGATCATGGCTAAAGGTTCCACTTCAGCCCATTTGGTGAAGTAATCAACTACGACGATGAAGTACTTTGCACCGCCTTTTGAGATCAGTAAGGAACTAATAATATCTATGCCTTATATGGAAAACGGCCATGGATTGACCATTTGTGCGATTTTTGTTGGCGGAGCTCTCAGAACTTTTGCGTATATCTGGCACTTGTCAAATCACCTGGTGTAATCAGTAGCATCTCGATTGATAGTCGGCCAATAATACCCATAACAGAGTATTTTCTTTGCTAGGGTTTGCCCCCCTAGTGGGATCGCCACATTCCCCTTCATGAACTTCCTTTAGAACTCATTTTATTTCATCATGAGCGATACACCGGAGCAGGGGGGTAGAAAAGCCCTTTCTATACATGACTCCTTCCTGATGATATATCATGAAACCTTGCGAAGGACTTGTCATTTTTCATTCCTTCGTTCGGGAAGAATTCCCTATAGCAAATAGTCTTTAATAGGAGTCATCCACGACTTCTTCTCAGGTTCCGTCTTTAGTACCTGGTCGATTTTCATTAGGTTTATGCTCGGAGCATCTAGTACTTTGACTGGAACTAAGCCCATCTGTTGTGCATACCCAGTGCTATCAAGCTTTGCCAATGTGTCAGCCTCTTTATTCTGATCTCGAGGGGTGGGCATAATGTCATAATACTCAAAGTCAGTCAACAGCTCTTGGACTTGGGTAAGGTACGAAGTGAGTCGTTGTCCTTTAGCTTGGTAATCTCCCCTGACTTAGTATACTACCATCTATGAGTCGCAAAAGATTTCAGGAGAATTTATCCCTAGTTCTCTGGCAAATTTAAGTCCAGCAATTAGAGCTTTATACTCAGCTTCATTGTTCGTTGCAGGGAAATCAAGCTTTAAAGCATAGCAAACTAACCGGTCTTCTGGAGTTACTAGCATAATTCCAGCTCCAGAATAACGATCATTGGATGCTACATCCATATACATCTTCCACCATATGGTAGGGTCCACCGCTCTTTAGGAGATCATCCTATGCAGTGAATTCTGCTATAAAATCCGCCAGTGCTTGTCCCTGGATAGCCCTCCGAGGAAGATAAGTGACGAAGAATTGTCTCAGCTCGATATTCTACTTGAGTAACCTCCCAGACGTCTCAGGTCGTTGTAGGATCTGTCGTAATGGCTGGTCGATGTAAACATTTATAGGATGCGCCTAAAAATAGGGGTGGAGCTTTCGTGAAGCAATCAACAAGCAGTATGCCTATTTCTCTATCTTCGGGTAATTTCTTTCAGCTCCTATTAATCTCTTTCTAACATAATAGACCAATCTCTGGATTCGATTCTCTTCGCGAAGGAATGCGTCTCTTATAGCGTGTACCGAGACAGCCAAGTAAATATAAAAGTCTTCATGATCCACCGACTTTGACAAGATGGAAGGTCTCTCCAAGTGGTTCACCAAAGCTTAGAATGCATCTTTACAATCCTATGTCCATTCAAAGTTCCTTTTCCTTCTTCTAATCAAATCAAAGAAAGGAATGCATTTATCGGTAGCTTTGGAAATAAATCGACTTAGGGCGGCAACTTCCCTTTTAGGCTTTGTACTTGTTTGATGGTCTTCGACACTTGGATGTTGTGAATTGCTTGAATCTATTCGGGATTAGCTTCGATTCCGCGAGCATTGATGATGAAACCCAAGAACTTTCCTAATGCAATGCCAAAAGAACACTTTAGAAGATTAATCTTTATTTTGTAATATCAGAGGATATCAAACATTTCTGCCAAGTCTCTATTGTAGTCGCCTGATCGTCGTGACTTCACAAGCATATCATCCATATATACCTCCATCATTTTTCCAATCTGATCTTTAAACATTCTGTTGTCTAGGCACCGATAAGTTGCTCCAGCATTCTTCAATTCAAATGGCATACCACATAACAATACAATCCAACATCGGTAATGAAGTTGGTGTGCTCCTGATCATGAATGTGCAATGGGATTTGGTTATATCCAGAGTAAGCATCCATGAAAGATAGCAATTTGAGTCCTGCGATTGAGTCTACCAGCTGGTCGACCCTTGGAATGGGAAAACTGTCTTTCGGGCATGCCTTATTCAAGTCCGAATAATCAACGCATGTCCACCACTTTTCATTTGCCTTTTTCACAAGTACAGGATTAGATACCCATTCAGACTAGAGGGCATCGCAAATAAACCCACCGCCTTTGAGTCTATGCACCTCCTCTTTAAAGGTAGTGGATCTCTCTAGATCCATGCTACGCCTTTTTTGTTTTACCGGGACATGCCTCGGGTCGATACTTAATGCCTGGTTCGCAATGGCAGACGAGATCCCACACATGTCAGAGTGAGTCCAAGCGAACATGTCAAGATTCGCTTAAAGAAAACTAGCAAGTTATTTCATTATTGGGGGGTTGAGCTGTGATCCGACCTTTAGGACCCATGATGGGTCGTCATGGCTGATCGTTATGTTAATTGTCAGCTTAGCCGGTGCAGCCTTGGTCTCTTTGGGCTCCTCCTTGTCATCCCTTAGACCTATGTCTTAATAGAACTGACTATGGCGCCCGAGCCAAGGCCCAGGCACTGGTTGTCAATCTTCGACAATTTGGATGCGGAGAGACTTATCCACACCTTTACCTTTATCTTTCCATTGAGCATCTCTCAATTCAGCTACATAACAGGCGCGTTTGATCGCCTGATCACCGTGCACAACTCCAAAACCATTATCGGTTGGGAACTTCAAAGTCAAATACAATAGGGCAAGAGCTGCCCGGAATTTCATTAGGGCTGGTCGGCTCAGAAAAGCATTGTATGGAGAGTCAACATCTAAGACAACAAATGGTAAGATCCACACTCTCCTACGGCCACCTTCTCCCAACTCCATGGGCAATTTGACATATCTGACATGTTCGGTCGTAGCATAGTTAAAGCCATGAATGCGAGCTTTAGACGGTTTCAAGTCCTTGGCTTCCATCCTCATCTGAGCGTAAGACTTTTTGAAAATTATATTAATGGAACTTCCACAATCAACTAAAATCCGTCTAACTAAGGTAGGGCCGATCATGGCTGAAATGACCATTGGGCCGATCGTCGGTGCCTCCACCTTATCTCCATCTTTGTTTTTAAATACAATGTCGTCAGCCATTGTACACTGTTGTTTTGCCGGAGCTCCATCTTCTGTACTCGAACAACATTCAAATTCACATGCTTGATCACTCTAGCATAGTGCTCCATCTAATGCCAACTCTTACCAGTTGGATGCAGTCCTCCAACTATTGTATTGATCACTAACCTTCACCAATCCGCGCAGGCTCCTTGGTCCTGTGTGGAACTTGTCCTCGATTAGGATCGGATGTCCCCTGCCTTCCATCCTACGCGGATTTAACAAACTGCTACAACTTTCTTTCTCAAATCAGTTTCTCGATAACATCCTGGAGATGCCTATATTCATTTGTGCTATGATCATAGCATTCGTGGAACTAAAAATATTTTCTAGTTTACTTCTACTTCTCCATCGATTCTTTCGGAGGTGGCTTCCTATATTACATGGTATTGCAGGTAGACAAATAGACGTTCTCTAGAGATGTATTCAGTGGTGTGTAGATATTGTACATTGGAATTCTAGGCTTTCCTCTTCCAGAATCCCTTTTTCGTTCATGGTTCCTATCTCCGCCTTTCTTTTGCTGATTCGGTTTATTTTGGACATTCACTTGAACTGTTCCATAATTATCATTAGACTACTTCACTGCAATGTTACTCTACGCTCCCTCCCACTTATTCCCACAACATTCTTCTTCTAAGAGAATCTGGCTACCTCTTTCCTTAAATACTGAGCTACTTTTGCACATAAACGCTCCAACATTGCGGGTGGCTTGCCAGCTAATCAATCACCAAAATGAGAATCTGGGTTAATCCCTTTTGTTACCGCCATTAATATTTAATGGTCATTTAGATTACTAACTTCCATGATGACTGTATGGAATCTCTCCAACTAATCTTTCAGCAATTCTCTCGAAGCTTGGATCACACTGGATAGGGACATTACATCGTTGGGGCGAGTTGCGTACATATGGGACTACTCCACAAACTTTGTTGCTAAATCATCAAATCTAGAGATTGACCGTGGGGGTAATCTTGTAAACCACATCGTTGCTATTCCAGAGAGAGAGTGATTGGAAAACATCTACACTCGGTTGCATCATCAGATCGTGTAGAATCCATCAGCTATTCATATCTTGTGTTATACTGTCTGGGTCGTTTTTTCCCTCTTAGGCAGGCATCGATGACATACTAAACCTCCTTGGATACTCGGCATGTAAATATTATCTATGAACGGGGTATGGATTCTCGAGATCCCCCAATCATCATTGGTCAAACCTCGGCTCTCTCTCACTAGCTGTCTAACAATAGCTGATAAGTTCGATGTTTAGATAGTTGGAGCTAAGCGGTTGTCGTGCTCCATCTCATGTGAATGGTCTGGTTGACGTCTACGGGCCGTTCCATGCCTTATTGGCTCAACATCCTCTCGATGTATATCACGTACATTCACTTCATCATTATTTCGGGGAAGTAACTGGTCTGCATCCACCTGAACTCCACAATCCAAATCAATCGTAGCAGCTCTTGCTTAGGCTCCAGCATGGAAAGGTAGGCTACCTCCTCTAGAGGACGGATCGGTACCAATCCCTATGGAGCGATCAGCACCAATCAGTCTTGGCAGACCAGGTAGGTTTTCCTGCTGATGTCCCAAAGCTTCTACGCGATATCCGTTAATTCTATGACGCATGCATTTGTGATAATTGTCTGATGAACTAGAACTCTTCGAGGTAGAATAAGGGGTAGGGTCCCTCCAAGCTTTCCCACGTTGTTGCTGACTGAGTTGGTTCATTATGTTGATATTGGCTTGAATCTGCTGATTCAACTATCGGCGGCATCAGATTATGGAATTCGGCTCTTATGATGGAATCAGCCGGATTTTGGACATCAACTGGATGGGTAGCATTCACATCCACTGGTAGATTACTTGGGCCTCCCGGCTGGATGTTAGCACTCTCATTTCCTTCAGTGTTTTGTGATGTAGATTTGGTATTCCTAACCATTGTTGATAGTTTTCCTTAGACTTTTGCAAACCTGAATAGAACAACAAGCTTCTTAAAGATAATTTCATATCTCTTCAGGGGATTTATGCAATCCAGTAGCAATAAAGTGAACCAAATAAGACTGAGAATCTAGCCTTCTCAGTAAAAGCACCAAAATGTTTGCATCAGAAATTGGTACAAACACACAATAAAAGTTTCTAAGAGAAATAAATGAAGAATATAAAATACAAATTAAGGAAAATAGTAATGGAATAGCAGTAAATCAAAGCAATAACATGAACACAACAACTTTTGGTGGTTCGATGTCGTTTGCCTACGTCCACTTTGAAGAGAAAGTTTTATTTATCATTTTGTAAACTGAGTAAAAAAAGGGATTGATGAAAATCCTTAATTACAATAGAGTAGAAAGTAACCAGCAGCGTAAAATTCCCTAAAATGAACAACCAAGCTGTATTTATAGACGAAGAATGGAAAAATATCTTCCTGAAAATTCAGCAGAAGGACCTCCAAGACCATATAGACCTATAAGAGGGATCGCATGGCCCAAATCCCAAAGAATAGGGGTCGGTACTGATCCCTAATTTGGAGGAATTTGGAGGTGCGATCCCTATGGCAGCTTCCACATGTTGAAATATGCTCAGCCTCCAAGTTTCATGACAATTGGATTAGTGGAACTTGAGTTATTGCTCGATCTTTGCTTCGGTGTGAACTGCCTTCTGATTTCAGGCAATCCCTATTGATGGAAGAGGGCTAATCCCTCTTATTTCATCCTCTTGAGGTGCGATCCCTAGGGTCCCCACATCTTGCTTAAAAAATTTCATATGCATTGGACTTATTGATCTTGAGATATTGGTTGTTTTCCATTGAATTGCACTTGCTTCCTAAAACATGCTGATCCCTCTGTTGGAGAGTGGTTATTGGCGACCCCTCCTCTATGTTGAACTATATTCCATACTTTCGACATTTTGCATTTCATATCTCTCAATTCTGTTCAATCATGGCTTCATATTATCATCTACACTTGACTTCTGGACCTACAATCATCGCTCTGGACTCACCGGCCTTGATGACAGTCAGATTTACGTGCAATTAATTTTATGTTGTCATATTAATTACAAATAAAATGCTAAAATATGAATAATGTAATAAATTAAGGAGTTTATAGGAAATTATAATAATCAAGCCAATATGAGTATAAACCCATTTAATGAATTTAATTATGGAGACCAAGATGACGAAGGAAATTAAATAGGCATGGTAAATTAGTTCTGAAACATACAAATAAATGTCTTTAACATTTGTCTAATTTGAGTATGAAAGTCCATTTATAAAGGGCATTAATTGGAGGTAGAAGAAGTAGTAAATGACATTTAATAACATTAACGAAATAAGAAGTTAAGATAGAAAGCATATAAAATAAAAGGGAAGTTCATAAAAAGTCAATAAATAAATACTAATAAATGAATTCAGAAGGCGCGATAATTTAAACAACTAAAATTATATGGCCTCAATAATACATTTGCGATGGGTGCTAATTAGTAGGCATAGCCCAATGTTTATATCAATATTAAATGACTTGGTTTAGTATGGGTTAGGATGCGAGATCAGTAGAGTTACACAATGAAAGTCTTTCCTTCGCAAGGGGCTACCAACAGTTGTGTATACGCACTACTGATGTGGGACATCTCCAACTATAGGACCAGTTGGGGTATACAATCACATATAGGGTTGAGGTATTAAATGGCTGATTGATCTTCCCCTTACCTATTTAAGAAATATTAATTGGTTCGAATTGTTTATTAGGTGTGTTAGTGAAATCTTTTGGGGAAAGTCCACTTTGGGGTTGATGTATTAAATAGCCGGAGGGCCTGCCTTTTACCTTTCTACGAAGTATTAAGTGACCTAGAAGGGATTTTATATGATGGCACTTAGGAAGTACCAGGAGGGGTTCGCCTTGTGTAGGTCTTAAATGGCTAGAGAGTCTGCCTGTGGTTTAGGTATTAAATGGCTAGAGAGTCTGCCTATTTCCCATTTAACAGGCCTTAAGTTCCCCCAAATACTTTCTCTCGCATCGTTCTAATATGATTGGATGGGAGATGGGTTATTGAACCTAATATACTCTATATTTACGGGGACAAACTTCGGGATTGTGGTATTAAATGGCCATTGAGTATGTCTCTACCTTATTTAAGAAGTATCAATTAGCCAGGTTTTCTTTTGGGAAGTACAATGACACACCTATATATACACGTATATAGATACTTATACGTCGGAGTAGGTTACATATATAGATACTTATAGCTCAGAGTAGGTTACGCATATAGATATTTATACCTCGGAGTAGGTTGGACATATTGTATCACAAATAATTAAATGACCAATCCGAGAATAGTAGACATAACACCTAAATAGAAATCAATTGGCATAAACTAATGTTGTAAATAAAGTATGTAATTTACCAATCACCATAACGTTGTTCTAACCTTTCCTTGATACAACCCACATGATAGATTTAGAGGAACATGAAGATCCGGTCAATGTATATGATTCGGTCATAGACTGAATTACATATCATTGTCCCCATCAATGTATATGATCCGGTCAGTCAATACACGTTGACATCTATTAGGTCTTAATATCTACCATACAGGGTTTTATTTTAGCATGAAGATCAAAATTAAATTCTACATTACCTTTCTCATCTGTGAAGTTTTTCAACAGTTATGGATCATAGACGCTCTATGCATCTCTCTACGATGGGTCAGGTCTATCAACCTTAGAGTTCGTCTCACTTGCAACTGATTTAGCTTCTATAACATGGTTTACTACGTCATCTACTTCATCATCTTCTTGACCTCAACCACCTTGTCATTCGACAAGACAGTCTTTGGAGGTGGCCCTTTTCACAATGCCAAATGAAACTTATGCGGCAATTGCCCCTGATATCAATTTTGAAGGTGCTTTAATTCTCGATAACCCCCAAGATTCTCCAAAGTCTACTCTAGATGAAGCAGGTGTTAAGAGAATCTTTGAAAGGCTTGTAATTTCTTGAGGATGTTTTAGTCCTGCAGCCCTTTCAATGGGCACATGATCCACCAAAGAGGGATACTGTCTACTATCGTTATATGTGGCTCTCTAGGCTTGTTCCTCTTTTTGATCACTTTATCTTACTTGCTCTTTAGTTCATGAAGCTAGCCTCAGTTCAGCTTCACAAAAAGAATTATGCTTCTCCAGATAGCATCTATATGGTTTGCCTACACCATTTGGGCAGGGTGCCCACACTAGAGGGGATTCAATATCTATATAGATTCAAAAAAAGGTAAGGAAAGTCCTTCTCTGACTTACCTAGAACCATTTAAGGGCTATTATATATTCGGTCTTTGGAACAAGCTCAACAATTTTAAAAATGAATACTTCTTCATATGTTGTCCACCCGATTTTGCTTGGAGGTGGTTATCAGGATATAAGTTCTATTATCACTCTTTTCCTTGCTAAAGTTAGTTCTATTTAAATCGCTAACTCCATTGTTTCATAATTTTACATATATTTTGAGAAGGCATGGTAATGCATCTTTGGCACGTACTCTTTAAGCTTTTTAAGCCATCTTCGTCAAATAGCGGAAAATGAAATTTCTTCTGACGAATGAAAGGACGCGATAGTGCGATAGTTTCAGCTCCTTGATAATGACCGTAGCCTTGGCATTATTTCTACTACTCATAGAGGCACCGACCCGCTTAAGAATCCGATGTTGAACCTCATGCTGATGAGAATCATGAAGTTCCACTTGCCATTCAATATCCTCTAGTTAATCAAGAGGAGGATGAAAAAGGTGATGGTGATGATAACAACGTTGAAGGAGGAGATGATAATGACAATGATGATGAGTACCGGAGTTATGGTGAAAATATATATGATCCTTGGTCACGAGGCCATAGGAGAGGCGAGTGGTGATGGTCAAGTGCACCTAATTCCTCATTGCATAAAGTTAAAGATCGTTTTGCCTCATTCTTTCCCTCAGCTACATCAGGCTCCAACCGGAGAGGTGACTCCGGCTCCACTAATTGGCGATATATATGGTTCATTTGGAAGGATTCCAAATATAATTCCTTCATACGTTCCTGATAATATCAGTTCTATGATATTGATTCTCCTATCCATGTAACTATAGATGTGCCTTTGATCGCTGCTGGAGAGATCACTGCACATAGTAAACTTCATGAGCATGGTCCGTGGGGGGCACCAGGTCACATTAACATTGCACACGACATTTACTGTCACCACACATGTACATTACATGTGCTGCTCTTGGACATCCAAATCTTAACTTGGTCATGCTTTCTTTTCAAGTACAATAGGATGTTGCCATCTTTTTAATGAGCTCCAAGGTCATTCTACCTGTTATCGCATGCACGATTACTCGCGCCAACATAGGTAGTTGTTATATGAATTCAAATAGCCTAGGCATTATAGGAAAGAACGGGAAAGGTGAGAAGGAGAAAGCAAACATTGCGATGATCGTGACCAAGGGTCACGTGACCATTTTGGGTTAGGTAGGACATCCCCTTCACAATGTCAAAACCATTCCCTTCTTCCATTAACTATGGATATGTACTTGTCAAAATCTGATCATGTTCCTTCGTCTATGGCTCCGACTACACCTACTTCTACATCGATTGTCATGCAACCAATAACGTCTTCCCAAATATCCAACCATGCCACTCAACTATTTGGGTCTGCAACCTCTAATCCCTTCAAATGATGGCTTGAAAAAGAGCACACTCCTACTCATGTTCCTATGGTAGTGACTGAATCTACCTCAAATCCACAACTAGCCAAGTTGCAAAGAGGTTTCCCCATGCTTTGCTTCGACATGGTTAAGTTTGCTTATCATCTGAAAGATATCCCTGTTGATGTGACTAAAAACATCACCGCTTGTATAAAAGACGTATACGATCAATATTTATATGAAGGGGACTCACTCAAGCCCTATCTGATGTTAACTGGAAAAAACAACTAGCTCTTTAAGAGAAAAAGATATAAAACAAAAGACAATGAGCAAATCATCACTAATTTGGATAAAAGTTAAAGGAGATTAAGATGTCCTGCTAGGCCATGGAAGAAAGGTTAGAGGAGGAAAGAAAATTATTCAGAAATAAGTCTTAGATGCAACAGACTCAGCTTAAGTTCCCACATCACAGGGCCACAAACTTGCCATAGAAAAGATGCTCTTCAAAAGAATTTTAATGAGCAGGCTTTAAAAATCCAAAAATTATAGGTAATGTTGGAGGCCTATAAAAAGGAAAAGGATGAAGCCCTCAGCCAGGCTCAGGAGTACATAGACCAACTGCTCAATGCTCGACAGGCATAGAAGTATGCATAAACTCAGGGGAAAATGTTGAAGATAGAATCATGTCTGAAATAGAGCCTACTTTGGTTTGCTTCTATGAGTGTCATGAAGTTCGAAAAATTAAGGTGGCTTGATGAGGGATACCCCAAAGCATTAGCCATGGCCTGGGAAGAGATAGTCAAGAAGGAGAAAGAGCATTTAGATGTTCTTGAGGTCGATGAAGATAAATTGAAGGACGACCTTTTAGACGATTTTGATTTGGACACACTCGTCACATGCAAGATTATGTTCGATGTTGAGGCTTCTCCTTCTGCTGATGTGCCTATTGGGATCCTTCCCGAATACAGTTCCAAGGATTTGGGTGAAAGTTCAACTCTCATTTCTCAAGGACATCCAATTGAAACTCCTATCATAACAACAGCTACTTCCAATGCCGTCACTTCTTCCAATCAGTGCCTCCTACTTTTGAGTCTACTATTCCTCCCTTTAGTATTTCTATGGCTCCAATTACCATGGTGACTTCTAGAATAACAACTTTGTTATATCTTTAGATGATGTCTAATACAACCTTGAGGATCATGGCAATACAATGCCCAAGTCTGCTCCGAAACTACCTGCTCTGTCCCCAATCATTAAGGGGAGTTATATAGGGATTCCTTCCCAAACAATCTCCACTTCTCTTAGTGGTATATCACTAACTTCTCCTGTGTTCAAGAAGGCTAGATAACACATGTGGAAGTTTCTAATCTCTATTTCTCAATTTCTTAAGTTTCAAGTCCATTGGTCGTTACCCCTTACTAGAGAAGAATCTAGCTTCGGGCACCCATGCGCTCGTGATTGAGTCTATCATCATTTCTTCCCCAACTCAGATCCTAACTTCTTCAGCTGATCCTATTCCTGGTCCTGATGCCGAAAATATTTATGTGTTGGCTGAAGAGACTATGGATGACATCTCTCAGGGACATGAATATATAGATATTACCGAGGCCATAAAGCACAAATCTAGGCTATTGATCCTAGAAAGGCAGACCACTTAATTCAAAAGGGTTAGAGATATTAAGAAGGAGAAAATTGACAATCTTGTTGCCTTTCTCTCTATTTCTTTTCCTATTGACCAAATCACCATTCCGACTAGTGGTCTTGGAATAAATATCAAGCTGACACTACCGAGCCTTCAGGAAGTGACTAGGACTGGGACATGGATCCTAATGGCTACCTGTCTGGGGGATGAATGGGTAGATCTAGAAAAAGGCTAACCTTATCTTCCCTTGAGGGAAACAAGAATAGGAGGAAGAAGAATAAAGGTTAGATGTCATGTTCTTGTGTAGTCATTTGTTTTGTTCTAGTCTTGATTTGTGTATATTAGTCATTGTCGTGTGGGTACGGTCCCCGCTTTTTCTTTTGAAGTTCTTCAGTTGTGAATAAAATTGCCTTTTCTTTTGGACTCTCATCTTTTTATGTTTATTGCCTATATACTTGATTTACTTATATGTGTGATAATTGTATCTGGATTAGTGAATTGATATTATTCACCATGACTCTGTATACATGAATAACTTTCATTATTGCTAAGTGGTACTTTATTATTTTAACTTGTTCATCGTTGCTAAAATATTTCTTTGTTGGCTAACTGAATTATAACTGCTCAACCAACTCTGCATTTTATCTTGCTCGCCTTCGGTCAGGTTCCATTTGACCAAAACATGATTATAGAATCACATCACTTCCTATCTTTAAGAATATGTGCTTTGAATGTCTATTTTTTGACATCCAATATCTATCTCGCCTATCTCTGGGCATTGATCATAAATACTCGTTGTAACCGTAAAATAAGATTAAATCTCATGCTGGTTTCTACCTCTGGGACCTAATATTTCAATTGCCTATTTCTAGGCATCATCATTAGACCTTGCCTATCTTCGCACTCTTGTCAAATATCAAAGGTAAAGGGCGAATCATTACAATCGACCCTAGCATTATTATACTCTTGTGATTCAATCATGGATCAAAGGAGTCCATCGGTACCTATCTTCAAGTACCTAGATATCTACATTTTCAAAACACAGAATATTCAATTCTATTGTTATTCACATAACATAAAATCAGGCTACTGAGAATGTAGTTCCATCGATCCTTAAAGCCAATTCTATCTACGGACACAAGAATGGAAAACTCTGCCTTATTACATCAAAATCTAGTCAGATATTTACAAAGATACATCTAAGTTAAATAGCATCTCAAGTTCTTACTATTCCATGCTCTTGGAATCAAAATTCCATCGACAATCGCTGGCTTGAATGTTTTGTCTCCAAGCTTATGTTCAATTGCAAAAGAGCTTCGCAGTTTGGGCCAAGCCTTGCAGTTAAAGAGCTTAGCGGTTTTATAGCGACGGAGGTACAAAAAGTTATAGCGGGATAAAGCAAGAATATAGTAGAAAAAGAAGAGGTGCAAAAAGCATTATTGGAAATAAAATTAAAATCTCCAAAGTTAATTTATTCTCGTTCTCGCATCATTTGTATAGAAAAAAGATACTTTTTAATCTTATATAACAAAACGGAGAATATCAAGATTTATGCAGTCCTGACTTGGTTACTAAAATAGATTTCTAACTTATGTTAAGTCTTTAGGCCTTAACTTAGGTCATTACCTTAACTTTTTTGATTAAAGAAAACTAGTTAAATTAACCTTTTTATATTAATATTGCTAAAGTGGGTGCTAAAAATCATTGATTTAACAGGTGTAGCGGAAAATAGCGAGGCTTTAAGCTGATCTACTACTTAATTGTGCTATATTGAAAAAGCATAGCAGTCAAAGAGAGCTACATGCTTTAGCAGGGTTTAACTGCATATAGGTCAAGTGCCCCTGAACCCAAAAGGACTCATTTCAAAATGTGATCACCAATCTCGAAGGTCTAGTTCCTAACCTTGATGTTGAATTATCATGCTACTCTTTTTTGTCGAGCGGCTACCTTTAAACCAGCTTTTTCTCGCTCCTCATCTATCATGTCAAGGGACTCAAGCAAGAGTTCCTCATCCATCTTGGGTTCATAGCGAGCTCTTCGATGAGAAGGAACTTCTAATTCAATTGGAATCATGGCCTCTGATCCATAGGCTAGAGTAAATGGAGTATGGTTGGTCATGGACTTATGAGTCATTCGTAAGCACATAATGCTAGGGATAATTCATCAATCCAGTTGACTTTGGCCTTCGTAAATCATTTCCTTAGGATGGATTTGATTATTTTGTTTACTGCTTTCACCTTTCCATTTTCTTGTGGGTGTACTACAGCTAAAAAGCTTTTCCCAATTCGATACTTGTTACAAAAATATTTGAATTCAGTGCTTTCGAATTGGGTTCCATTGTTGGTGATAATCTTTTAAAGAACTCCAAATCGGCATATGATGTTTTTCACTACAAAGTCGATCAGTTTCTTCACAGTCATCATGGTTAGCGATTCAACTTCAGCCCACTTTTAGTCAACTACAACGATAGCAGACTTCGCTCCACCTTTCGACATCGGTAGCACACCGATTATATCTAGTCCTTATACTGCAAATGGCAATGGGCTAACCATTTGTGTAAGCTTTATAGATGGGGCCCTAGGAATCTCTGCAATTCTTTGGCATTTATCGCACTTTCTAGTGTCATTAGTCGCATCCCAGTTGATTGTTAGCCAAAAATATCCATAGCAAAGAATCTTCCTTGCCAAAGTCTACCTAGTAGTGTGATCACCACAACTTCCCTCATGCATATCGGCCAGTATCTTTTTACCTTATTCCTTGGTGACACATCATGGCAAGGGAGTAGAGAATCCTCTCCTATATAGTACTCCTCTCCTATATAGGAGTTTCCTTTGTTCATTTTTCCCTTTCGGGGGAGTTCTCTTCAGCAAGTATTCATTAATTGGAGTCATGCATAACTCCTTCTCCACTTCAAGCTCAAGATCCAATCGACATCCATTTGGTCGATGCTCGGAGCTGACAAAACCTCCACCAGAACCAATCCTATAAGTTATGCACCCTCAGAGCTGGCCAGCTTAGCCAATGAATTATCTTACATTTTCTCCTCTTTGGTAATGTGTGTTATTGTGTAATATTAATTATCATTTAGTAGTTCTAGGACCTTTGTTAGGTAAGGGGCATGTCTCGCTCTATTAACCTGAAATTCCTTCTTAACCTAACAGACCACTAATTGAAAGTCTCTGTATATATACAATGCTTTGACTCCTAATTCTTTCGCTATTTTAAGCCCCACAATCAGTGCTTCATATTCAGCTTCATTGTTCATGGTGGGGACCTCATGGTTTAATGCATAACAAATTATCCGTTCCTCTAGGGTTACTAAGATCACTCCTACCCTAGATTTGTTTCATTGGAAGCTACATTTGTATACAGTTTCCATTAAACAAGTCGGGCCACGACTTCCTCCATTTCTCCATCCCGGATGGTGAAGTCGACAATGAAATCATCTAATGCTTGACCTCGTATCGCCTTCCTAGGATGGTAGGTTATATCATACTAGCTCAACTCGATATTCCACTTCAGTTACCTTCTCAAAGTCCCGGGACGGTGCAACACTTGGCTTAAAGATTGATCAGTCAACACTTTTATTGGATGAGCCTAAAAGTAGGTTTGTAACTTCCTTAAAGCAATCAGCAAGCTAGCTTCTCTAACTTTGGATAATTCTTCACTGCTATAGTGAACCTCTTACTGATGAAGTGTATGGGCCTTTAAATTCTAGACTTCTCGTATATATGGCCAAAGTAGCATATGCATATGGCCAAAGTCAAACCTTTGAATTCAACGCGTTTGAATTGGGTCCATTGTCGTTAATAATCTTCTGAAGAAATCCAAATCGGCATATGATATTTTTCGCTACAAAGTTGATACTTTGTTTATGTGATCATGGCTAGCGGTTTCACTTCGTCCCACTTTTAGTCAACAACAACATTGGTAGACTTTGGTACACCTTTCGACATCGGTAGCACATCGATTAAATCAAGTTCCAATAATGCAAATGGCCATGGGCTAGCCATTTGTGTAAGCTTTGTGGATGGGGCCTTAGGAATCTTCGCAAACCTTTGGCATCTATCGCACTTTCTAGTGTAATCAGTCGAATCCTAGTTGATGTTGGCCAAAAGTATCCATAACAAAGAATCTTCCTTGCCAAACTCTGCCCCTAGTGTGATCACCAAACCTTCCCTCATGCACATCATCTAATATTGTTTTAGCTTATTCCTTGATGACATATCATAGCAAGGGAGCGGAGAATCCTCTCTTGTCTAGTACTCCTTCCCAGATAATAAATCATGGTACTTTACGTAGGAGTTTCCTTCATTCATTTCTCCCAATCGACGGAGTTTCCTTCAGTAAGTATTCATTAACTGGAGTCATCCACAACTTACTTTTCCACTTCTATCTCCAAGATTCAATCGACATCCATTAGGTCGATGCTTGGAACCGACAAAAGCTCCACTATAACCAATCCCGTAAGTTGTGCATCCCCAGAGATGGCCAGCTTGACCAATGAATTAGCTTTCGTATTCTCCTCTTTAGTAATGTGCGTTATAGTGTAATATTCATTATCATTCGGTAGTTCTAGAACTTTCATTAGGTAAGGAGCATGTCTCGCTCAATTAGTCTGAAATTCCTTCCTCACCTAATAAACCACTAATTGAGAGTCATTGTATATATATATATATATATATATATATATATATATATATATGCAAGCTTTGACTCCCAATTCTTTCGCTATCTTAAGCCCTACGATTAGCACTTCGTATTCAGCTTCATTGTTCGTTGCGGGGACCTCAAGCTTTAATGCATAATAGAGTGTTCTTTCCTCCAAGGTTACTAAGATCACTCCTTCCTAGAGTTGTTTCATTGGATGCTGCATTTGTATACATTTCCATTGAGAAAGTCGGACCACATATTCCTCTATTTCTCCATCTCGGATGGTGAACTCTACAATGAAATCAACTAATGCAAGTCCTCATATTGCTTTCCTATGATTGTAGGTTATATCATACTGGCTTAACTCGATATTCCACTTCAATAACCTTCTCGAAGTCCCGGGTCGTTGCAATGCTTGCCTCAAAGGTTGATCATTCAACACTTTTATCGGATGAGCCTAAAAGTAAGGTCGTAACTTCCTCGAAGCAATTAGCAAGCAGTAAGCTAGGTTCTCTAACTTCGGATGATTCTTCACTGCTACAATGAACCGCTTATCGTTGTAGTGTATAGGCTTTTGAATTCCGGTCTCCTCATGTACCAAAGTTGCAATTAGTGCATGAACAGACTCTGCCAAATAAATGAATAAGTCTTCTCATTCCAAAGCTTCGATAAGACTAGTGGTCTCAATGTGATCGAGTAAGGCTTAGAAAGTTTTTTGACATTCCTCTATCTAGATAAACTTTGTTTTCTCTTTCTTAAGGGCATTAAAGAACGACACACGCTTATTTGTTACTTTTGAGATGATTCAACTCGGTGCAACAACCTTTCTAGTCAAGATTTGCATCTCCCTCCTTGTCTTCGATAGTTATGACTTCACTAGCATATCGTCCATATAAACCTCCACTGTTTCTCAAATTTGATCCTTGAACATTGAATTTATCAATCGTCGTTAGGTTGCTCTAGCGTTCTTTAGACCGAATGACATCACTCGATAATTATACTATCCCAACTTGGTAATGAAACTAGTATGCCCTTGATATGGAACGTGCATTACTATCTGATTATTGTGGGAATATGCATCCATGATAGAAAAAAAATTATATCTGACAATTGAGTCCACGAGTTGGTCAATCTTCGACAGTAGGAAGCTGTCCTTTAGGCACACCTTATTCAGGTCTGAATAATTGATACAAGTTTACCATTTTCCATTAGGCTTCTTGACCAGCATTGAATTCAATACGCATTTAGGGTATATAGCATCATGGATAAAGCCTTTCACTTTTAGTTTATCCACTTCTTCCTTTAATGCAGAGGATCGCTCCAAACCCAAAATGTGACTTTTTTACTTCACAGGAGGGCATCATGGGTTCACTTTCAATGTATTTCATGCTATCTCCAGCGATATTCCACATATATCAGAATGTGTCCAGGCAAACATATCCAGGTTTGCTTCGAGAAACCCTACCAACTCCTTTTTCAACTTCATGCCAAGTTAGGATCCAATCATTAGGACTCAAGTGGGGAAATCCTCATTGACTGGGATGTTAATCGTCGGCTTAGCTGGGGCCACCCTTGCATCCTCTGGCTCATTCCTCAGATCCATAGATTTGTAAAATTTACGATGTAGTTCGAGCTAGGGCATAGGTGCCGGTTGCTATGCATTAGTTGTTTTGATGTAGAGAGTCTTCTCTGCACCCTTTCCCTTCTCACATCACATTGCCTCTTTGAGCTCCACGACGTAGCATTCACATCTAATATTCTAATCTCTCCGGGTCTCCTACCCTATTTTGTAACACCACGTAAAATCAACCATAATTAAATAAGTAAATTAAATTAAAAAAGATAGGGTTGAAAATGGACATCATATAACAGTCATAAATTGACCATGAAAGTTATTTTGTTGCCTTAATGGTGAAATTCTGATCCATTTCCATATATAATATGCTGAAAACGGAGCTCAAACGAAGAAGTTATAAGCGTTTGAAGTTTTCAGATTTAAATTAATTTAATTCGAATTCAAATGAGTAATTAAGCTTAGAGTTTGAATTTCAAAAATTAACAGTAGAATTACTTGGGGGTTAAGTAAACGTTAAGCTAAACAATTAAAGTTAAAAGTTATTTAGGGAATAAAATAATCGAGCAACGAAAATAATCAAAATTCTCCCAAAATAGTGGAGCGGTCAACTAGCGTGTCCCAACCGATCGAATCCTAGTGGTCGACCGGTTGAGAGGGGGAGATTGACCACTACTTACAGTGGCGGCTAGGGTTTTTTCAGTGTTAAATGCTTTATATTTATCTGTTTTTGACGTAGTTTCATCCTACGGCTCTATTACATTTCAACTCCTATAAATAGGACCCAACCTTCTCCACTTTTTATTTACAAATATTTTGGCAATTCCATGAACTTCTACCATTTTCTCTCTTCAGTTAGGTTCATAAATTCAATTAGGAACTCAGGTGAGGATTCTAATCATTTTCTAATTATTCTTTTGATCTTTTCACTTCTCCTATAACCCTATGAATCTAACAAAATTATATACAAACATTTATCCTTCGATGTTTACATATATCAAAAGAAGGAGACTTGGAAAAGAGTTGCTTTGGCGTTGCAAATCCATAAAAGAAAAGCTAAGGATAATCTGAGAGTGGAAACCTTAGTATTTTTATTTCAGTAATTGATTAGAATATATCCATGGATTTGAATATGCCTTAGGGATTTTGGGATTCGCCAAAATAAAATCCCCCAAAATTCCTTTTTATTTTGAAATGTCAATTCTAGATGGAGATTCTCAATTATTTATGTTAACTTGATCGAAGTTATATTGTTTCTGCAATTTATGATAATTTCATAGTCTATTCCACTTCTCCTCCTTCATTGATTCAAATTATAAGTTTTCAATAATGAAATAAGGGTGTAGAGCATGAATCCTATTCGTAGTGTACACCGCGTATTCCATACAAAATTACTTCATTTACTTCTATATAAACGAGGAGTTGAATAGAATATGAAGTTAGAATTGCTATTCCTATTGTTTAGGACATTCCATTAATTTGATGTAATAAATTGAGTTTCTATTTTTCATTTCTATTTGCAAGTCTATTTATTGCAGTTTTGGATATGAACATTTAATCCTTGTCATGGATATTAGAATTCCTTGTTATAAACATTGAAAATTTGAAAATTTGAAGGGAAGGACTTGTATTAATACTATGGCTTAAGGAATGAACATTTAACTTTAGTTTAGGTTATATGAACTACAAGCTTAGAAGTTTACCAGGCGCGAATATATTTATTTCTATTAGCATAATAAACGTATAATTATAGCATATAATTACGTGGTTAGTTAGGTAATTAAATTACCATAAATTCTCTCTTAGGAAATTAATTAATATTTTAAGGCATAATAAGGAAGATTCCTTATAAGACCTTAATTATGGAACGATGAGACCAGTAATATATATATATATATATAGAATATATAAATTATGGCAAAGTCATAGGGATGCGAGGTCAGTCAAAAGGCACATAGAAGCCTGCATAGCTAATCTGACTATCAGTAGTACGACTTTGAGGCTGATGTGAAACATCTCCTATGATAAGTATTTGTGATGACGCGAGGTCAGTTCCAAATTCTATATGGTAAATTTGTCCAGCTAATCCTGATACCAGTTCCAACGAATAGTCGGACTAATTTTAGACATCATTATGAGCATGAGTTATAATACGAAGGGCCTGCTTTGGGTTCTTGAGGTATTAAGTGGCTATTTGAGGGCCCGCCTCTTTTCCTCAAATGAAGTAGTAAATGACCAAGGGTTAGTTAGTAGACACAATGGGTGGTACCTCGATAAGGGTCCGCTTCGTGATAAGGTATTAAATGGTTGATTAAGGGTCTGGCTTTCCATGAAGAAATATTAAGTGGCTCAAGAGATTCTATGCGATGTTAGCTAGATAGTCACCGATGAGGAGTCCGCCTTAGGAATAGGTACAAAATGATGGGATTTGCCTTAATTGAAGTCTTAAATAGCCAGAGTCTGCCTATTTTCTAATAAAAGGTATTAAGTGGCTTTGGTACTTTCTCTAGCATTGTTAAACATTTATGACGTAGGATTTGGTCATGGGATTTAGAAACCTGCTTTGGGAATGGAAAGTATTAAGTGGTTGGTTGAGGACCCGTCTTCTATCCTTATAAAAAGTATTAGATGGTTTAAGACATATTCTTATTTTGAAATATACTGCCCGAATACTAAAATGGTAAAGCTCGAGGTTTTTATTCACCGGACATTTGTTGTTATGACTCCCTTCTTATTACAATACACGTTAAGGACGGAGTGATGATAATGAAGATGTTTGAAGGCGGAGTGGCCTAAGCTTCTGGCAGTTATTATTATGTTTTTATGATGTTTATGTTGTACCCATGTACTTTTGAATAAACGATGTAACAGATATTATTTGACCGATTGATGATTTTTTCTATTACGACAATTGAAATGGTTTTGAAATAAATGGGTATAATTTGCTATTATATTTTATTCCATCCGCTATGAGTTTTGAAAATATAGTTAGTGCTTTGTACTATTATTTCTATTTCCAATCAACAACTAGCTTTAGAATGAGTCTAAATTTTGGTGGGCCTTTTATGGGTCGAAATTTAGGCTTGTTTGGGGCAAGTTATTACATGTTTTATATAAGGAATTTCATCATTAAGCACCATGAGGCCACGACCACCTTGAAACCGACAAGGGCATATGCAATGACCCACCTTTCCGATCTTTAAAATTTGACATTAATACATCCATGAAATTCATGTGCCAAGCATTCAAGTCCTGGAAAGACGGATTATTGGGGGTGAAAGAAAAGAAAAGATAGAACAGAATCTCACAACGTGGCAAGTAATATATAATATACCAATGAGCTTTACAAAAGAAAATTGCAATATATATATACACATCAATCAGAGTAACTACCATATCATCAGCATGGACAATTATAACAGCATGCCCTTATAATTGCTGATAAATACAAGTAAGAACAAAACACTAAAAGCTAAAAAGATACGTGCATATGTCTTGGAGGCATCCGGCTTGTCTTCTAAATCTCCAAAGCATCCAGCTAAATCTGGAAAATATGCTCGGGCGGACCCGAGCATTATAAGAAAATAACACCTGGATCAGTCAGGTAAACCAGCGTGAGAAACATACATCAAATGGATTTTTAATGTTATAAAACCTTTCGAAAATAAAGGTATCTCGTGAGACCATGCTGCACATAAAAACGGACTGGTTTTTACCTTACGATAACCAAACTATTTCTATTTGAAAATCCATTGATATTATAATAATGTCAAAGGAATGAATATAAATAAGAAATAGTTGTGTTGTGTGCGAGTGTACAGCATAGCAATAATAGGTATACAATCAAAACCGCTAAGGCGCGTTCGCAATTATGTAGGATTCCAAAGAGGTGCCCTCGGTACCTCGAGAATGGTCCTCTTACATAAGGATCAGA
This sequence comes from Allium fistulosum, assembly GCA_030737815.1. Classification (NCBI taxonomy): domain Eukaryota; kingdom Viridiplantae; phylum Streptophyta; class Magnoliopsida; order Asparagales; family Amaryllidaceae; genus Allium; species Allium fistulosum. The sequence continues at coordinate 1,178,784,693 of CM060902.1, forward strand.
GATATCCTTCTGAAGTAGCATACATCCCTAGTTGATGTACCATAAGAAATACATAGCTGGCCCACATTGGTCAAGCCGAGTGCATCGTGCTCGCATGCATAACAATTTGTAAGTAACGCTAGGATAGAGTCGACTGCACCCTTATGGGTTAGCTAAACCCCTGGCTATGAATCCTATCTCTGGTTTTAGCCATATCTGCTGGTGAGGCTACATGCGGCATTCCACCACACGAGTCTCCACATGAATAGATCTTGGAACCACACATGAATTCCCATACCTCAACAGGCCTCGAAATCACATATGGATTCCAACATCTCGAACCAATCATGGACCTCTTCCAAAGCATAGAACCCATATATGGTTTTGGAGTGGTTACGGTTTCGAATCATCTTATATAAGTACACTCCCTCATTTACTGGGCACTCCAAAACCAAACGATCGATTTTTTGGAAAAACTCAACACTATTTCAGTAGGAAATAAACAAACAATACATAAGAGTGGAGATTACCTACTAACCATTTAAGCTGACATATTTCCTTATCATTTGTCCTAAAAGAACAAAACGAGATTTATACACACAATACAGTATCATCGAAGATGGTTGCACCATATAACTCATGTGTTTCTTGTAAATATTTCCAGAGTTATATTTTGATCAAGATTTGATAGTCATTTATTTAAATATCAAATAAAACAAATAATCAAACATAGCTTTAATTCCATATAGGACTCACTAAGCCTCTATTAATTAATCTTTCATTAATTAAAATCTCTTCCAATTATTTGATTTAAAATACCCTTACAAAAGATATTTTCACAAACCCCTTATACTCTTTCCAATATGGGAAAAACATTCATATACTTATCTCACTGATATAAGTATATTCACAACCCATTTTATTTTCAATACTTAGAAAATATATCCATATACTTATCTCAATGGTATAAGTATATTTACAAAACTTAAGGAAGATTTCCTCTTTTTCAAATTCATATTTAATCGGGCCAAATCAAATATCATATAAAAATATTTCTTACTATATACCCAACCACTTATTCTTTAGTGTCAAATAGAGAAAGAATGTTTTCATACCACCATAATTAAGAAGGATTAATGGTCAAAACAAATCTTATTCCTTTTATAAATTTCCAAATTTATTTAAAACATCCCTTTGATAAATCTCTAAAATCATTTATAAAACTACTTTTATCAATTATATTTTAGAATACTTAAATAAAAGTACAAACTCCTATTCGAAGCATTACTTTAAAATAATTACCTAATCCTTGGTTTAATAACCCTTTTTTCCACTTAATCTGGATAAACAAGCTTAAATATAATAAATCATCTTTAAAAAGAATTCGAAATTGAAAAGTAAACAGATTTCCCTTGAATAAATCACTTGTTTAAAAATCCCACAATAAATCGTTTAACGTCTCAAATCTCTTATAAACATTCTACCTTTCAAAGGTATATTTTAAAATACTTAAAAATATAATTCAAACACCTTTACAAAACATTGCCTTGAAAATAATTACTTAATTTTGACTTGAAATCCATTTTCCCTTTAAACAAATCTTAATTATCAAATCAGAATCTTTACTTAAAAATTATTAAATGACTGTTTAATAACATATTTCAACTTGTTTTATAAATTAATTAAACAGCCTTTAAACTCCATCACAAAAATGATTAATTAACTTCGAACAATATCAATAAAATAATTAATTAACTTTAACCATCATAAAAAATATTAATCAACTTTAAAACATCATTGGTATAATAATTAATTAACTTTAAGCCTTATAAATAAATAATTAGTTAACTTTCAAACTTTATAAATAAATAATTTATTAACTATTCAATTCAGAAAGAGGCTTAGCGACCAAAATGGTGTTAGAATCTTAATTTTAATTATTTTGATTGTGACAACTATATAAATCAATTTTTGTGTGTACTAATCACTTATGCAGGAGATTCGTTGCAGATTCGTATTCAGAATATTTTAAAGCTGATAGTCTTTTGTTTAGAGTCTGTATACTATTTAGAAATATGTTAAAATCTCTCCTGAATGGTATATATATATATATATATATATTAACATACACATACATGCTCAAACATGCACAAAAGGCTGAAAACAGCCGGCTGAATGGACTCATTCAGCCGTCTGTTTGCTGAAACAATTCTATTGTTTCACAATATTCAGCCGGCTGAATGAGTTAATTCAGCCGGCTGTTTTAGGTCAAAATTTCCCTATTTCTTTGCTATTTTCTATTTTACCAAATTCAGAAGGTTGAATTATTATTTCAGCCGGCTGAATATTTTCAACGGCTATTTTATGAAAAGACACTTCTCTTCATCGAAGAGAAACTTCTTCAAATCAACAGTTGCACTTGTTCCTTTTCAATATTATCCTTCATGAATAATTGCAACGGTTTAATCTCTATAAATAGATTTCAGAATTCAACAAACAAATTACTTAACTGATTTTAATATTCTTAAATTCTTATCTCTTATTCTCTATTTTCAAACTGCACTCAAACTGCATACATTCTCTGATCGTTGATCATTCTATCTTCCACAATTCTCAAGCACATTACACTATATATCATAAAGGAAAAGATTATAGGAAGATTGTACTTAATTGACTTATCAGTGCTATTTAAAGAGCACACTACAGTCGGATATTTTTGTCTAGTTGTAAAGAAGTCCTGTTCGGTTGCTCAGGCGATAGAAGCCCTATTCGGTTGCTTAGGCGGTAAAAGTCCTGTTCGGTTGCTCAGGCGGTGTAAATCTATTCCTCCGGGTTAAGTGAGGGTTGCTAGTTTAATTACAGAAGGAGTCTGGGACTGGACATAGAACGGAAGTTCGAACCAGTATAAAAATCTCTGGTGTGATTTACTTTACTGCTTTAATTATTTACTTACTTAATTATTATTCCGCACAAGTAGTTTATCCATATTACACGATCCTATAGCATAGTCACTTTCATTTGGTATCAGAGCAAGGCAATCATATAACCATAACATAGTTATCTGATTTTTTTTAATATGGAAAACAACACCAGCACTGTAACTAACACTACCTTTCTAGAAGGTCAATCTACTGCACGACCACCTCTATTTAATGGAATGAACTATAACTATTGGGCTACTAGAATGAGAATCTATATACAAGCAAGTAGTTAGGAAACCTGGAACATTATGCAATCTGAATATACTATGCCTACTACTGAATATTCAGCATGGTCTAACACACAAAAAAAAGATGCTACTGCAAATGCTAAAGCTATGAATATGTTATATTGTGCATTAGACAAAAATGAGTTTAATAGAATAAGCATGTGTAAAACTGCTCATGAAATTTGGCGTACACTTAAAATTACAATGAGGGTATTAACAAAGTCAAGCAAAGTAAAATTTCTATGCTCAAAAATCAGTTCCAGAATTTTAAAATGAAGCAAGATGAGACCATAAATGAAACGTACTCTAGATTTCAAGATATATATCATTCTTTGATAACATTTGGAGAAACATATACATATTTTGATATTGTTTCAAAAATTCTCAACTCACTAACGGATGAGTGGGAATGAAAAGTCTTAGCAATCGAAGAAGCTAACGACATTTTGACCATAAAAACGGAGGAGTTGATAGGAAATCTAATGTCTTATGAAGTTAATCTCTAGACAAAACGAGTACAGGCTCAAGATAAGAAGAATATAGCATTCCAGGCAGAAAAAGATGAATCAGACTCAGATGAAGAAGATATGCCATTCATTGCTAAGAATTTCAAAAAGTTTTTGAAATTTAGAAAGAGCAACAAATTCAGAAATAACAAGAACAGCTACAGCAACAATAATAACACCAACAAACCATCATCATCTGCTCTCGAATGTTATGACTGTCACAAGAAAGGCCACATCAAGAAAGACTATCCTGAGAAAAAGAAAGACAAAAATAAGCACAAGAAAGATAGATTCAAGAAGAAAGCTTTCTCTATCACTTGGGACGATTCACAATCATCTTCATCATCAGATAGTGACTGGGACAGTGATACAGAACAAGCCAACATATGTTTTCTGGCCACAAAAGAGGAGGTAAGTGATCTAACTTTTGATGATCTATTAGAAATAAACTCAGAATTACTTGATAAGCTAAAAGACATCAAAAGAAAATATAAAGAATCTCTTGAAAAATTGAATAGACTTGAAATTGAAGTAGATATGCTAAGAGATGAGAAACAAATCTTAGAAGAAGAACTTGAAATTACTTAAGAATCTTGTTCTAATATAACATCTCAACTCTCTATGCTAAGTCAAGAGATAGAAACACAAAAAGAAAAGAATGATGCTCTATTAATTGAAAATCATGATCTTAAAGCAAACGTCAAGATTTTAGAATTAGATAACTCTAGCCTTAAAACAAAGTTAGATGATATTGCTAAAAATATCTCTAATTTTAATAAAGGCAGAGAAAATCTTTCCAAAATTATAGAAAATTCTCAAACTGCTTCAAATAAAAGAGGACTAGGATATAAATAATCCTCTAAAATTATTCCAAAGAAAAAGAATTCTTCATATAAAAGGAATAATAAAGATGAAAAACCTAGTTCTAAAGTTTCAAATTTTACTGAATCAATTAAAATTTGGGTTCCTAAAACAAATAATTCTTCGATTAGAAATAAGTATATAAAATCTTTTATAAAAACTGTTCATAAAAAAATATTTTATTTTCAAAAGGAATTCTGAACCCTCTTGAGTTTGGCTTCCTAAGTCCTAACTCTTAGGACCCAAAATAAAATGGTGGGTACCAATGTTAATTCTGTATTTTGCAGGTACCATCTAAAAAGAGAGGAAAATGGATACTAGACAATGGTTGCTCAAAACACATGACAGGAAACAAAGAGATGCTAACAAACATTAACTACTCAGCTGGAGGTTCTGTCACATTTGGAGATAATTCCAAAGGATATGTCATCAGCAAAGGCGATGTGAGCAATAACGGTATATCTAATTTACCTCTTATTACAGATGTTTTATTAGTTAAAAATTTGAAGCATAATTTACTTAGTATCAGCCAATTGTGTGACAAAGGATTCAATATTTCTTTTTCTGAAAACAAGTGTATCATTTTTGATCAAAATAAAAATCTTATTTTTGATGGTTTTAGAGATAAAAATATTTATATTTTAAATATGAATGTAAATTATAATACAAATATGTGTTTAATAGCCAAAGAAAATGATCCTTGGTTATGGTACAAAAGATTTTGTCATATTAATTTCAAAGCTATAAATAAATTATCTAAAAATGATTTAGTAAAAGGTTTACCAAAAATGAACTTTAAAGTAAACAATATTTGTGATGCTTATTAATTAGGAAATTATCAAAATCGTCCTTTAAATCAAAGAAAAATATTTCTACTGTACAACCACTAGAACTATTGCATTTGGATCTCTTTGGTCCAACTCAAATTCAATCTATAACCATAGTAAATATGTGTTTGTTATAGTAGATGATTTCTCAAGATATACTTGGACTATTTTCCTAAAAAATAAAAGTGATACTTTCGAAAATTTCAAGATTTTTGCAAAGAGAATTCAAAATCTCAAAATTTTAAAAATTAAAAATATTAGAAGTGATCATAGAGGTGAATTTGAAAATGAAGCTTTTGAACATTTTTGTAATAAAAAGGGAATTTATCATAATTTTTCTTTTCCTAGAACACCACAACAAAATGGAGTTGTACAAAGGAAAAATAGAACGTTACAAGAATGTGCAAGAACTTTATTAAATGGAAGCACATTACCAAAACATTTTTGGGCAGAAGCTGTAGCAACTGCTTGCTATGTTCTGAATCGTGTTTCCATTCGACCTTTAACAAAACACACTCCATATGAACTTTTTCTTCGAAGAAAACCGAACATTTCTTATTTTAAAACTTTTGGTTTAAAATGTTTTATCTTAAACACAAAAGATCAGCTTGGAAAATTCGATCCAAAATCTGATTGAGGAATCTTCGTAGGATATTCAGAACGAAGCAAAGCTTATCGAATTTTCAATAAAAGAACAAAAATAATTGAAGAAACACTTCATGTTTCATTCGACGAAAATTTCAAATTTAATAAATTTTTTGAGGATGATGAAGATATACCTAAGACGGTCACAAATACGGTCACTCAAAAATAATTTGAAGAAGATTAAAACATTGTTCATAATTTTGAAGAAGATGAAAACATTATTCATAATGAAAATGAATTAAGATCTCCCCCTCGGATTTTACGAGATCACCCAGTAGAAAATGTCATAGGAGAAATCGATTCACATGCTAGAGCTAGAAATCAACTTACTCAAATGGGCCATGTAGCTTTTCTTTCTAAAATTGAACTTAAAATGCTAAAGAAGCCTTTACTAATGACTATTGGATTATAGTTATGCAAGAAGAGCTAAACCAATTCGAATGAAACGAAGTTTGGGAACTAGTTCCTAGACCAAGTGATCAAACAGTCATTGGTACTAAATGGGTTTTTAAAAATAAAGCAGATGAACAAGGTAATATAACTAGGAATAAAGCTAGATTAGTTGCACAAGGATATAATCAAGAAGAAGGAATTGACTATGAAGAAACATTTGCTCCAGTTGCACGACTTGAAGCAATACGTATCTTACTGGCTTTTGCATGTTTTCATAATTTCAAACTTTATCAAATGGATGCTAAAAGTGCTTTTTTAAATGGTTATATAAAAGAAAATATGTTTGTTGAACAACCTCCTTTATTCACATATGAAAAATTTCCAGACCATGTCTATAAACTTAAGAAAGCCTTACATGGTCTAAAACAAGCACCCCGTGCTTGGTATGAATGTCTTAAAAGCTATCTAATAGATTCTGGTTTTGAAATTGGGAAGATTGATCAAACTCTCTTTATTAAAAGAACTAAAAATGATATTTTAATTATTCAAATTTACGTAGATGATATTATTTTTGGTTCTACAAATGAAAAATTATGTCAGGAATTCTCAAACATAATGACCAAAGAATTTGAAATGTCACATATGGAAGAATTATCTTATTTTCAAGGTTTACAGATTAAAAAATTAGATTATGGAATTTTTATTGATCAAGAAAATTATTGTAATAATCTAATTAAACGCTTTAGTATGGAAAATACTTCTGCTAAACCAACTCCAATGAGTACAATGATTCAACTCGATAGAGATGAAGATAGCAAAAGTGTTGACCAAAAACTATATCAAAGTATAATTAGATCATTACTTTATCTAACTTCTAGTAGACCTGACATAATGATGAGTGTTTGTTTATAAGTTCGATTTCAAGCAAATCCTAAGGAATCACATATGCGAGCTGTAAAACGCATATTGCGTTATCTAACCAAAACCAAAGATTTTGGACTTTTCTATCCGAAAGAATGTCCTTTCGAGTTAGTTTCATATAGTGACGCTGACTTTGGAGGATGTTGGACGGATCGAAAAAGTACTAGTGGGACTTGTCACTTCATTGGACAATCCTTAGTCTCTTGGTTTAGCAAGAAACAAAATTTTGTTTCATTTCAACTTGTGAGGCAGAATATATTTCTACTGCCTTAGCTTGTGCTCAAGTTATTTATATGCAACAATCACTTCAAGATTTTGGTATAAATTTATCTAAATCAACTATTTTATGTGATAATACTAGTGCTATAAATTATCCAAAAATCCTGTCAATCACTCACGAACTAAACATATTGACATACGTCATCATTTTCTTCGTGATAATATTGAAAAGGATTTAGTCAGATTGGAATTTGTATCCTCTGAAAATCAACTGCTTGATATATTTACAAAACCTTTAAATGAAAGTATCTTCATAAAATTAAGAAGAGAATTAGGAATTGTATCAATAAAAGATTTATAATTTTTTTAATAATTAAAAAATTAAAAAAAATTAAAATTGAAATTTTCCAAGACTTGAACTCGGGATCTCTTACTTGAAAATCTGGTGCTCTACCACTACACTACATTTTACTTTTCAACTAAACTTGATTTACATTCTATTTTCATTTTTTATTTTTCCACCTTACCTTTTTAACTTCTTTACAACCTATCTTTTTTTTCTGTGGTTCTCAACAACCAAACCACTAATCTTGTTTCTATTTATATGATCTTCTTACATATAAATACCTCTTCTCCCTTTATTTCTTTTGCAAATCAAATATAAAAAAAAGAAGAAAAACTAGTTTCAACTCTCTTAATCAAAAATGTCTTCCCAACACAACTCTGAATCATCCACACTTTCATATACTTCTCCTAGTTCGGGATCAGTAAATTTACCTACTCCTACACCGATTTATGAACCGGTCCCGATTGTTCCTCCTTCTACTCACACGGGTTACACTCCACCCGGTAAAAGAATAAGACGCTCTCTATTTTTCGGTTCACCATCTACCAAAGAAAAGATAAACGACATTCACCACTACCAAAGGGAAATGCTGGAATTACAGTGCGAACTTTATTATGAACAAAAAGTTAACGCCAAACGTTTAAGCTTTTTGGAGCAAGTTGCCTTGAAATTCTGCGGTTCCTCATCCAAGAGCACAGTTCACAACTCTCTCCTGTTTGTTCTCCATCCCGACGTAATCCTTAGGAACTATCACTACAACATCCACCAGTATCTCCGAACTCATGGGAACGCGGCAATAGATGATCGCCACTCAGGCCACTACAAGAGAACACAAAAATAGAGTCGGATGAGTATCACACTCCAAGCTCCTCATCAAAATCTGTTTAAAAGTATTTAATATGTAATCTACTTTGTTTATACAAATATGTATATACTATTCTTTTACTAATAATATTTGTTATAAAAGAAGAAGGCAGCCATACTTTTACAAACAATTCGGCCGGCTGTTTTTACTGAAACAGACGGCTGAATATTATCCAAAAATAAAAGTTTTTCCAAATTCAGATGGCTGAATCACTGAAAACAGCCATCTGAATCAGTTCAAAAATGAACTATTTCCTTGCGGGAAGGAATTCAAACGGCTATATACAGTAAAACAGACGGTTGAATCCTTCCTGAAGCATTTTTTTACTAGGCCCTACATCTCTACTACCAACTTTACCCTTCTTTTCACCTGCCTATAAATTCATCTTTTCACCTTTTAACCCTTCACTTCAGAACCCTAGCTCAATTTCTTTTTCAAATTCTCAACTTCTACTCTTAAATTTTTAACCCTAGTGGCTCCTAGATCAAAACGCACAAAGGAATCTGCCTCTGGTCCTTCCGAAGACCAGATTCATCGATGGCTTTGGAATAATGTTGTAGTCTCCCGCTCAAATTCTATGAAAAATTCCAACATTTTTGAAGGGGCTTTTATGAAATTCTCGGATTTCACAGCTTATCGAATTAGAGAAATGGCCGAGCAATTCCACTTTGATAATCTCATAGGGTATGCTCCCAATAATGTTAGAATTAACCATCTTTTGATTAAAAAAATTCTTGCAAATCTGAATCTAGACCACCATAATCCTCAAAATCTATAAGGTTGTGTTTAGTTAATAGTTTGTGGTACTAAAATCATTTTGCCTTTGCAATGATTGGCAATATTTTAAACTGTTCCTATCAAGGTATTGATATAGATGATATTGAAGTTGATATGGATCGTAGAGATGAAGTTTCACATCATTTCTTGTCCGGTCACCTTACCAATTTAAGTGCAATAAAATCTAGCGCCTTAAGGCCACAAGCATGCCTTATTCACCGTGCTTTCATTCGCTCCTTACAACCTCGAACGGGATGTTATGAAAAAGTTTATAAAAGATATTTTCAAGCCTTCTATTCAATCTACTCCAACCAACAAGTAAATTGGGGCAAAATCATTTTAGATGAATTTCAAGACATCACAATCCGAAGGAAATATAAGACCATCCATTATGGCGCTTATATTATGCGTATCCTTCTCAATTTCGGCATTCCAATGCCTGACTCTGAGTTTTCAAGCATTAGCGAGTTAGGCGCAAAAACCTTAGGATTGATGGGTCTTTCTTCCTGGCCTCCTCCACAACAAATCATTTCTTTTCAAGAATGGTCTCACAATGTTCAACAAGGTGTTCCACAACCTCGTGACACGAGTATTGCCTCCTCTTCGCATACCCAACATGAAGAAGAATAAGAGGACGATGACTCCATTCAAGTTGTTGGCCCGGAAACTTCCTCCAGACAAGCTATCATCACCCTCTCCCGAAATCAATCAAAACTTCATCGGGAAATTAAATCTCTTGAAAGGAAGACGAAGAAGAAATTCAACTCCATCAAAGGATTTCTTAATAGGATATGGGATAAAATTTCTTGTTCTGGTTCTACATCCACCGAAGCTTACAACCCATCTCCTTTCCAATGGTCGTCTTCAAGTTCGGATAATGATGATGATGAACTCTTTACCTCTATCTATTTTTTATTTCAATCTCTGAACTTTATTTTCCGGTTTGTAATATTATTTCTAGATTCTATGGTTCCTTTTTAGTTGTCTACATAATGTTGTATGGATATTATGATTTTATTTTAGTAATGACATCTCGAGTATTTATGAAAATTACTATGCATATTGACAGGGGGAGTAGCAGTGTTCATGTAAGTATTTATGAAAATATATTATTTATACTTATATAGTTGTCATCATCAAAAAGGGGGAGAATGTTAGAATCTCGATTTTAATTGTTTTGATTGTGACAACTATATAAATCAATTTTTGTGTGTACTAATCACTTATGCAGGAGATTCGTTGCAGATTCGTATTCAGAATATTTTGAAGCTGATAGTCTTTTGTTTAGAGTCTGTATACTATTTAGAAATATGTTGAAATCTCTCCTAAATGGTGTGTGTGTGTGTATATATATATATATATTAACATACACACACATGCTCAAACATGCACAAAAGGCTGAAAACAGCCGGCTGAATGGACTCATTCAGCCGTCTGTTTGCTGAAACAATTTAATTGTTTCACAATATTCAGCCGGTTGAATGAGTTAATTCAGCCGGCTGTTTTAGGCCAAAATTTGCCTATTTCTTTGTTGTTTTCGATTTTACCAAATTCAGAAGGTTGAATTATTATTTCAACCGGCTGAATATTTTCAACGGCTAATTTATGAAAAGACACTTCGCTTCATCGAAGAGAAACTCCTTCAAAACAACAGTTGCACCTGTTCCTTTTCAATATTATCCTTCATGAATAATTGCAACTATTTAATCTCTATAAATAGATTTCAGAATTCAACAAACAAATTACTTAACTGATTTTAATATTCTTGAATTCTTATCTCTTATTCTCTATTTTCAAACTACATACATTCTCTGATCGTTGATCATTCTATCTTCCATAATTCTCAAGCACATTACACTATATATCATAGAGGAGAAGATTATAGGAAGATTGTACTTAATTGACTTATCAGTGCTATTTAAAGAGCACACTACAGTCAGATATTTTTGTCTAGTTGTAAAGAAGTCATGTTTAGTTGCTCAGGCGGTAGAAGTCCTATTCAGTTACTTAGGCGGTAGAAGTCCTATTCGGTTGCTCAGACGGTGTAAATCTATTCCTCCGGGTTAAGTGAGGGTTGCTAGTTTAATTCCAGAATAAGTCTGGGACTGGACGTAGAACGGGAGTTCGAACCAATATAAAAATCTCTGGTGTCATTTACTTTACTGCTTTAATTATTTACTTAATTATTATTCTGCACAAGTAGTTTATCCATATTACATGATCCTATAGCACAGTCACTTTCAAATGGTACTTGAACAAGCTACCATTTATATGATTAACTTTCTAATTTTGACTGTGGTATTTACATAAGCACTTATATATGTAAACCAAATCCATAATTAACAATCAATTGTTAACACATCACTTATCCAGTATAAATCGTATAAATAAATATCCAAATTAATATAATAGCAGAATGGAGATTTATTCTACTAAATAGATATCCATAATAATCTATTTAATTTAAATATAACAGAATGGTGTTTTATTCTGCTAAACAAATGTCATCGGTGAGGTATAATTAATTAACTACGTTATTATCCAAAACAATGTAATTATATACAGTCAGTATTAATTTATCATTAAATTGTACTACAACAAAACTACCAACTATTTATACCAAAACATTAAACTCGTAACGCAAGTCTAATGCAAAAATCCGTAAGTCAAACGGATTAAAAATGAAGAGGATATAACTATTTAAAGTTATCACTTAATTAATATAAATTAAACCAAATAATTCAAATATGATTCTCACCCAAAAAGGCCAAGCCCAACTCCACTTCGCCTCCTCATCCAACTGCATCATCCCTTCTGATATCTGGCCTCTTCGTTCAATTTTCGACCCTCATCTTCCCCAATTCGAACGCGAATAGATTCCCAAATTAGAAACCGAGCTCCACCGCCCTCCTCGACTACCTGCAGCCACCTACCCCCATCAACTTCGTCATCACCTTCCGGAACTTTGAGCCATCCCTCAGCCAACTTGGCAACCCACGTCACCGCCACGATTTCAAAACACGAACACAACAATACACAGAAACCCAAAATCCTAAAGGGAACATTTGGCTCGCATCCTTTTTAAGTTTTGAAATAGACAAAACATCCTTCCCAAAACAAAGTTAAAATTACATTCATGTTTTTGAAATCGGCTGGCTAATTTCCAAAACTGCCCTTCCGCTTTCTCAGAACAAAACCCAAAACTCTCCAAGATCATTTAAATGACATTTCATTCAATATAAACACTAATCTCCAAAAATCCAAAAGTTGAAGTCGAAAGAAAATAAAAGACAGAGGATGAAGTCGAACCAAATAGAAAGGAAAAGTGAAATGGAGAAGATGAAATCAATTAAAATGGCAAAATTGAAGGTAATCGATTAAATTTCTTCCTAATATTTGCAACAAGTATATTACATATAACTGCACATATACATGATATTATTCACAAATTTATGAATGCAAGTAAGAATTTGGAAAATTGGCGCATAATTTCCAAAAAAATATAAATAATTGCAGAGTAGTCTACAATTAATCAAAATAATTGAAGAAATTACATCAATTATCTGGAAAATTGAATGCATGCAAACAAGTATATGGAAAATTGCCACATAATTTCAGATAAAATATGAATAATTGCAGAGTTGTCTGTAATTAATCAAAATAATTGAAGAAATAACAGCAACTATCTAGAAAATTGAATGCATGCATGCAATTATCTAGAAAATTGCACACATATTTCCAAAAAATATGAATAATTGCATAATAGTCTGCAATTAATCAAAATAGTTGAAGAAATAACAGCAACCGTCTAGAAAATTGAATGCATGCAAGCAAGTATTTGGAAAATTACACACATATTTCCAAAAAAATATGAATAATTGAAGAATATTCTGCAATTAATCAAAATAATTATAGAAATAATAACAATTATCTAGAAAATTTAATGCATGCAAGTATTCGGAAAATTGCACACATATTTCGAAAAAATATGAATAACTGCAGAATAGTCTGCAATTAATCAAAATAATTAAAGAAATAACAGCAACTTTTTGGAAAATTGAATGCATGCAAGCAATTATTTGGAAAATTACAACATATTTCCAAAAATATGAATAACTGTAGAATAGTCTGCAATTAATCAAAATAATTGAAGAACTAACAACATATATTCTGAATAATTGATGAGAAAAATAGAAGCACTCTTCATAATTGAATTGAAATGATATTACTAGAATATTTGTAAACATAAGCAATTTATGTAGCTAAATAGATTTAAAAGCATTTATAATTGTAAATAACAAAATAAAATATTTTAGTTCAATTATGAAGATTAAATTCATGTTTCTTTGCAATTATGTATAATAATTGCATAGTTATTAGCAATTATTTACTTAAAATCAATTATTTTCATATTTCTTTGCAATTATTCATAATTATTGCAGAGATGTAAGCAACAATTTTCAATAATTTCAAGTATGTCTGCAATTGTTTTGAATAATTGGTTACTTGTCAACAACAATTCAAATAATCATTTCAATTAAAAAAAGATAAGTAAGCACATCACTCTTCCGTTATTAAGAATAATTACATCTATGTCCGCAATTATTCTGACCAATTGCTTACTTATCAGCAATAATTCAAATGTATTCATACAATAAATCAAAAAAGTGCTCACTTATTAGCAATAATTTAAAAAAGTGCAGAAATACATGCGATTATTCTCAATATTTGCAAGAAAAATGCACAAATTTTAAGCATCTTCTATAAAAGTTTTGCACATCATTTCTTATTATTGTTTCCAGATATATAAGCATTTTCTGTACATTATTACATAATGTTGTTTAGAAAGAAATAGAAGAAGAAGAAGAAAAAATTATTGAAGAAAAATCTCTCATTTCTCTTGAAGAAAATGTTGAACTTGAACAAGATAACAATACAAGAATAAAAAAGAGAAAAAGAGTTGATGCAACAAAGACTCCTGCTAAACAACAAAATTACAGAAATAGTTAGAAGTCTTTTCTTGAACTCATGATGAAGATTAAAAAAGAAAATTTGCTTGGTAATTCTTACAAAAAAATCTTAAAAGCTTACCTTTCTATAAACTTATTGACATACGTTATGATGGGATAATTTCAGTTGAAGAAACTACAAAAAGTTCGACCTCTATTGATATAATTGTGAGAAACTATAATAAGCATTTGAGGTATTTTCAGTTTGGTGGCCAGAAAATAACATTTCAGAGCTTGACATTGGATAATTACTTAGTGTTCCTACAAAAGGCGAACTGGACAAAACTTCTGGCCCCATTAAAAAGCAAGACAAAAGTGACGTGAATATACTTCTTTCATTAACAGACATTTTGAAGGGGACGCCAATGTCCCCAAGAAGAAGATAGAAAAATTAGTTATTTTCTACAATAAAAGGAACTACAGAAGAGGATAGAGAAGACACAGCAAAACTTCTCCTTCTATATTTGGCTCCAACATTTCTTGTTTCAGATTCTAACTCGAATGTATCATAGAACGTGGTTCCCTATTGTGTATGCAAGGGGAAAATGTCATTGATTTCATGGCCAAAAACAATTCATAAGCATCTTATGGATCAAAAAAAATATGTCGAGAAGCCAAGAAAAATCACAGCTTGTGTAATATTATTATTGGTATTATATTTCAATTTAAATAGGTAAGTTGCCAAATTATATATATACTGGTATTAATTATTTTATTTTCAGTGGTGGATCTGTGAAAAAACTCATGTGCTAAAGTCATATAAACCTGAATATACCAACTCATACCCATTAGCTGAAAAATGGAACATTTCAAAGCTCAAACCAATCGTGCTGCTGACTATGAGATACAAATCTGTAAGTCTATCAATAATTGCACTAGAATCTGCAAAATTCTGAAATTATTTAAAGGAAAGATATTATTCTGAATACCTACAGACATATCTGCAATTATCAACAATACTTGCAAACATATCTATAATTACCATCAATACTTGCAGACATATCTGCAATTATCAACAATACTTTCAAATATATCTGCAATTACCAGCAATACTTGTAGACATATCTGCAATTATCAATAATACTTTTAGATATATAGGCTATTATTAACAATACTTGCAGAATAAGATACAAATATTAAGAATAATTACTTAATTGTTGATTGTACAAATTTTCCCAATAACTGCAGACATATCTGTTGTTATAAGTAATAATAGATGTTTCATATGCAATAATTAGTAATAAATTCTGAAGCTACGGAACAAATATGTTCCAACTCTTTGTTTCAGGATGCTCAAGGGAAACAAATTGACATATTAAAAGATGCTTTAGAGAATGACAATGAATATGAGAAGATATACAAAGAAAGATAAGAAAAATACAAAGAAATAATACAAAGGCTTGAAATGTACAACAAAAGGATTCAAAATCAAAATAACCGCCTAAAATTGGAATTGAGTAAATACACAAAAGAATCATCTTCCACTGAATCTTATATGATGACAGTACACTTACAAGAAGTAAGTGGTGGAAAATATGATATCTTTGAAAGTGAGGAAGGTGGAGAAAGTGAAGAAAGTGACGATGCTTCTAATCAATTTGAAGTACTGACAAACAAAAAGGCTGATAAGGAAGAAGACGATGAAGAGGATGATGAAGATATTGAAGCGGAAGATGATGAAGAGGAGGAAAAAGATGATGAAGCGGATAATGAAGGTGTTGGAAGAAGATGATGCACAAGAAGATGTCACAAATAATAAAATTGTTGGGAAAGAGGAGCTAAATATTGTTGAAAGTGTTGAGCCAGAAGAAAAGAATGAAGATGCAGAGGATATAAATGAAGAAGAAGAGAGGAAAGATGATGAAGAAGAAGAGAGAAAAGATGATGATGAAGAAAAGAAAGAAGATGAAAAGAAGCAAACTGATAAAGATGAGAATGATGATGAAAGCAATTTGAATGAGGAAGAAAACCATGATGAAGTAAATAAAGATGTTGAAGAACAAGATACAGATGAACCAAAGAAAAATGAAGATAAAAATGTTGCTACGGCAAAAGATAACGCAAACAAATCCTTCATTCGGTAATTTTCTGAATTATTACTAGTTTCTGAATAAAAGTGCAAAAATTAAAAATATTTCCTGATATATCCGCACTTATTCATAAATATTTACTGATATATCTGCACTTATTCATAATATTTGAGGAAACAAATGCATTTATAAAGAATAAATGCAAATACCTACAATAATTATCAATAAGTGTTGCATAGTCTGCAATTTTTCCTATTATTTGGAGAATAACAGCAATTATTCATTATTATATCAAAAGCACTAAATATTTAAATTTCAAATGTATTTTTCAGTTCAAACAACTGAAGGAAATAAAGATGAGATTGATCATGCTGCTAATAATGAAACTATTGAAGTTGAACACAATCTTGAGAATGTAGATGCAATTCCTCAAGAAGAAATGAAAGAAACCATTGTTGCGAAAGAACCTAAAAAGGAAAGCTCAGAAAAATGGAAAAGACTATTAGAATATAAACCAAACTTTAAAATACTTTCAAGTGAAAGAAGCAGTGAACCCCAAGGTCTCAGAAGCAGTCAAGAACTTGATGATATCTTGAAAAAATCACAAGAAGAGACTGAAAAAAACAAAAAAAAACAATTGATCAAAAGCAAAGATGAGAAAAAAAGATCAAAATCAACTGAAGAAATTGAATTAGAAAATGAAAAGGAAATTAAAAAGGCAAAGAAAGAAAAAGAAATCCAGCCGAAAACAGTAGAACAATATAAAGCAGAACCAAGATCCAATAAATAGCCTATACATGCAAAAATAAATGTCAGACAATGTTTGAATGTTCAAAGGCTAGGCAAAGAGAAAACCAAACTGCTTGAACAATTCTTCAGCTATAATGACCTCAAATAAAAATAATTGCAGACGTATCAACAAAGTACAAAATAGCCCCAATAATTGTTATGTTGTTTGGAAAATAACCCCAATAATTGCTCTGTTGTCTTAAAATATACCCAAAAATTGCAAATATATCAATAAATATTGGAAATGTTTGCTGTGTTGTGAAAATTTCCCCAATAGCGGTAGACATATCAGCAAATATTGGGAATAATTGTTTTATTGTTTGAAAATATACCTAATAATTGCAGACATATCAGCAAATATTGATAATAATTGTTGTATTGCCTGAATATTGATAATAATACTAATATTCTTCAATAATTTGATAGCAAGAGTGCATATCTCAATGGAGACAAAGATATTATAATATCTGGGACCGCCCTTGGTGAGTTAATTCTTGGAAGATTTCTCGATGGCCAGGTACAAAAGTAAGAAAATAGTTTTTCATATTAATTTACAAAGAAGAATCTATAATTATTCATAATGATTACTATAATTTTTCATATTATTTGCTGCTAATTGCAGGCAAATTTGCATTTTTCATATTATTTGCTGATAAGTCAGCAATTATACATTATTTTTTGCAGATAATTCTGCATAAATTCCCAAAAATTCAAAACTATATTATATTCAATAAAATAACTATTCTTGTAGATCATTGATTGGTACGCACATGAGTTTTAAAAAATGCATTCAAAATTTCTATTCTTCAAAGTCTATGCAGCTGTATGTTTTATAACCTTTTAATGAAATATTTGTTTAAAAGTTTATAAATTCAGTTTACTAATATATATTACTACCGACTTTCCTACTCAGCAATACAAAAAAGGTAATACAAGCTCTAATTGATGACCCGATCAAAAATAGTTTAACAAACATGATAAAGTGTTCTTCCAAATTCATCTAAATGCACATTTCACTCTTTTGGAATTCATAAAATAAGACAAACAGTGGATTCATTGTGATTGGATGAAGCTAAGACATGAAGATCCACATGCCAAAGCTGCAAGAAAAGTGGTATGTAATTTGAAAAAAGAATATATTAATTAAATTGAAAATAATTTGCCTAATAAAATATTTTATGTTTTACAGAGAGTTTATGTAACAAGCTTGTTAAAAAATTTGGAAAAGAAAGATCACAAACTTCAAGTTTAATTACATTTGCAGACAGCCCACAACAGCGTAGTGATTCATAAGTACACCGCAACAAATAAACTTAAAACATTTGCATAACATGCTGCAATTATTCTTAATAATTGAAAATAATCTACAATTATTGCAAGGTTGATTGTGGAATGTTTGTAATGAATATCATGAGAGAAAGATGCGAAAACAAGGTTATAAACAAGGAATATATTCAATATGGATATGATGCTATCGAAATACAAAGAGCTGAATTAGCATACCAAATTCTCTCGTGCAAACCATATAGCTGGAGCATTGAAGAAAGTCTAACACAGCAATTTTTATTATCAGAAGCCAACAAACAAAAATGATGTTTTGTAACTGTGGTGTTTAAAGTAGAACTTATGAAATGTGTATATATCGGCAAACTTATGCGTTTGAAAGATAAAATTAATGCTTTAATATGATAATCAAAATTTATTTATCAGAATTGTTAGTAAGCATTTTTTGGGGAATTGAGTTATCAGTATTGTTGAAGGAAAAGTAAGAAAATATATTGAACAATTGTAGACATTTATGCAAATTTTCAAAAAGCTTGCAGATATGTCTGCCTTTGTCCTAAATAATTGCAGACATTTATGCAGTTATTCAGAATAGTTGCAGATATGTCTGCAATTGTTTTAAATAATTGCTGAAAAATATGAATATGAACTTCATAATTGAACTAGAATCATATTATTAAATTGAAAACAATTATATAAGCAACTTTTGGAATTGAAGAAAATTATTAGATTGGTTGCAAAAAAAGTATGCAACAATATTTACAAAGTGCAGAAATATACACAATTATTCAGAAAAATTGCAGATATGATAGCAATATTGCTCAACTGTTGCAGAACATGGTGGAATTATTCTTTTCATTCACTTAAAAACAGTAAATATCCAATATAATTGCACCAGAAATACAAAAAACAAAATAAAGAAAACATGATGTTTTATCAGTACATTAAAAAAATTCCAAAAAAAACAACTACACTACTACATGTGTTTTAAAGGACAAGTCCTTTTATTATGACCTAACTTCTTGCATAAACCGCATCTAATAGTCTTTGTAATTTCACTAGCAAATTGAATTCTCTTATAAGATGATTGAAGGCCAAACATTCTTCTACCTATAGGAGGGGCTATATCAACATCTTCAGGCAAGACATCTTCTTTTGGGAAGTTTATAACTGGGTTGATTGGATGAGAACAAGCTGATCGAAAATACACAACTTTGAAATAATCATCAATGTAATCACACACATTCAGCTTTTCACAACTCAAAATACATCAAACAGCATGAGCACAAGGAAAGCCATAGATTTGCCACAAATTATAATAATAAACCTGATTATACAAATCAATGAATGTCGAACTGGAGAATGAACTTCAAAATACACGTTCACTTAATTTAATAACAAACCTTGTAGCTCCATCCAAATGAAAATTTCTCACCGATTTTCATTGACTTGATATAGAATGCTATTCCAACTGCCAGCAAGTTCTCGACGATTGGACATAAGCTTCATTAACTTGACTCTAATTTTATCCAAGCAAGCTGTGATCGGTAAATGCCTTTCTTCCAAAATCCATTTGTTAAAATTCTCGGAACAATTAGACGACATTCACCATAACGACATGCGGGAAAAAAAACATTAGCAAACTTCTCAAAAGGAATTCCATTCAAAAAGTTTTCCAAAGTAGATCCACCAGCATCCTTAAAATTTCTCAATACTACATTGAAATCATCCAAATTAGAAGCATATGCAACACGTGCAAACAAATCTATCAACCATTTCTTCTTAGATTTGGAAAATTCAGATTTTAGAGCTTCACTTTAAGCCATAAATCCATCCAAATACATCCCTTAAGAGCTAAGGAAATAATAAAAGAGGACATGAAGTGATGGAAGCACATGGAGATGCCTTAGACCGTGTGCAATGAGGTGTTGGGAGGTGTTAAAATGTAAAAGAACAAAGTTTAATCCTTAAGTAATTCAAGGCTATAAATAACCAAGCTTCCTTCTCATTTCTTCACACTTCATTCCATTCTTTTCTAAGATTTTCCTTCTTCTTCCTTGGAGTTTTAATGGCTTCCAAGCCTCTCTAAAAAAATTTCCAAAAGCGTAACAAAGTTATGGCAAAATAATCGACAAAAAAGTATACCACTTAAGTCAAGATCAAGTTAGTAAGTTCCGTCCATCCCTCCAACCAAGGCCATGCCCACCTAGAAGCCATCTCCGCCTCTTTTCATCTCAACTTCTAGGATAGCGGAGCTATAGCCGGATTTCAAGAAGTTTTGGGAAATAGTAGCGAAGCTATAGTCAAATTTGTAGTGACACAGTTAGCAAAATTGTGAGAAAACTCTACCTCTTCTCGACTCGTATGTTATGACATGCTTTTGTACTTGTTATGTTGCTTGATATCATGTTTGGATGTTATATGGATGTGGAATGATTGTTTGGTTGATATCATAACAAATCACGATAAATTACACGTCAAAAAATCACAAAAGGAATCACTTCCTTATTTAAATTCAAAAGTGTATATGATTTGTTAACCTTTTTTAAAAACATGAGAAAATGGTTTTAAATGACTTAGAAATGTTTTAAAATTATTTAACATGATTTTGGAAAATATTTGAAAAGATTTGGAAAACAACTAGAAATAGGCGCGTCATGTAACGGTAATTCATGATTTCGCGCCGCAAAAGTAAAATCCATTTGTACAATGAATATCAGAATCAGAATTCTTTGAAATAAGAATTTTATGGACTCTTCCCACTATAGTTTTCAAACGCAAAAGAAAAAATAAGATTTCATTTAAAATAATTTAAAATATGTCCAAATCAAGTTTTTCGGAAAATCGCGCTTTTGTAGTTAAGTGACCAAAGTACAAAATTCTTTAAAATGAATATTTTAAATGTTTGAAAATATAAAATAAATTTGAAAAATATGATAAAATGTTTTAAAAGAGATTTGAGTTATAAATGTGGATTTCCAAATGATAGAAAAGTTGTTTTTAATCGAATAAGTTTTTAAAACACCATCTGCAGCACTTTTCTACAGCAGTTTCAATAAACTTTAGAAGTATAAATTTAAACTTAACTATTCTTTCCCAAATCTTTTATAAATGTCTTTGAATAAAAAAATTATTATTTTAAAGATGATTTGGAAGTTTTAATAAGAGTTTAAATGAATGGTTAAGATGAATTGTTTCTAACACTTAAACAATATAATTGAAATCATTTCCTTGAATGTAATAATAAAAGGGGTATGCAAAAATGACTAGTACATTTGTCCCACCTGTGAGATGTAGAAAGATAAAACAAGGTGTAACTAAGGTTAGGATGGAGCAACCAGTGCCCTGAACTTATCTGGCCTCTGTTTCTCTTTCTAGACGAGGAGTGGAACAGATCGAAGGGAATGCCCGGATGCTCTAAAAAGATCATATTTAAGTTTTTCCAAAAGAAAAGATACCAATTAGAAATAATTTCCAAGAAATAAGGAAATGATTTAAAGAGAGATTTATGTTATCCCACCTTTTGGCAAAGCCGAGATATCAAGAAATTAACTGAAAATCAATGATTGTTCATCCTAAATATCGATAATACATCGCAGGTTTACTATGGATATCAATGAATTTTGTCCGAGTCCAGATCGAGCTACAATTAACAATACAAGACAAGCAAAGCCGTGAAAGCTAACGTTTCAAATTTCAAGTCGATCGGAGTTCGTAAGTTCGAGATATGATCGATACAAGTTGAGAAAGGCACGACGTTCGTATCGATCGTGAAGTCTTGTTCGTATCGATTCATTCGAATCCATACAAATCGCATCGGTCCTGTTCGCAACGGTTCTGTTTGAACTCCTTCAGAATTGCACTGTTTGTATCGATTAAGTGAGGGCTCTATTCGCATCCATATCAAACCACTAATTCGTATCGATCATACAATCGATCGATACGAACAGAGTCACGATTGATCGTTACGAACAGTACACCCCGCCTTTACAATAACCGATGCGAATGGTGCCATAGCAATCGATGCGAACGAAGTCATTTCCTTCAATACGAATAGAATCATTTCAATCGATACGAACAAAACCATCTCCATCGATTCGAACTATGCAACGGTCTTCGATACGAACGAGGCAAATGCCTTGGAACAACTCAATCAACTCGGCATAAAAAGTGGATCGATCCGAAGAGTGCGTGCCACGTCAACTTACTAGCACATGCCTGGATTGGTTCGAAGAGAACGATACGAATGTATCGATTCGAACCAAACAGCCAATCGAAAACCTGAATTTGCATCGATCATAACTCACAATCCACAAGTCCAAATGCTATGAAATTTTCACAGGAGCCTACGCACAAGCTAAAGAATGATCATGCCAAATTTCGACTCCATTGGACAAAATCTTGATTGATACGAATTACGTTCGTATCGATCATGGATCGAGTCGAAATTGCATGGGATCGATCGTGTGGGCCAGCTCACGTGCCATAAGAGGTCTCCCAAAGTTTGAGCCAGATATTTGCATGGAGCGCCTATAAATAGCACCCTAGAGCCTACAAAGAAGGGACTTTTTGATCCTGCGACGTCCAGACTCTGCCAAAATCACGATTGCACTCAAACTTCATTGTTGTACTCGAAAATTATTGCTATAATTCATTGTAACCAGCAAGCACATCAATAAAAGATTATCCTTCGAAGTGGACGTAGGCCAGAGATAGCCGAACCACTATAAATCTTGTGTTTCTGTTTGTTATTTTCCAATGGTTGTTCTCTACTTCGTCTGGATCTGAGATTTGTGTTAGAATATTGCTGATCTGTATTCATACATTGGTGCTTTCGCGATATCCAGGGTTTGTGACCAATTTTGGCGCAAACACTTTGGTGCTTTCACTGAGAATGCTTAACTCAGGAATTCTACTGCTTAGATATTGGATTTTAAAGCTTAAAGGATTCATATTTGAGAAGCAATGATGCAACAATCAACAAGAAGGCAGAGAGGAGAAAGGAGCCAGCAAGAGGGAAGCCAAGAGGCCTCTTTTGGAGCTGAAGCCGGTCAAGCTTCGATCTACATCACCAGGAACGAGATGGAGGCTATGATGGATTCAATACATGAAAGATTGCTGAAGAGCCAACAGGAAACGATGCAAAACTTCTTTGAGCAGATGAGAGCAGCCGGAGCACAGAACCTTGGACCGACTGTAGTGGCTGCTAACACAGGACAAGGAGTTAGAGTCACAGAGGCCAATGGAGGTCAGATCCAAGGTCAGAACGAAGAACCTGAAGGCAATCAACAAGGACTTGGGGGTAGACCCTCGGGATCTGACGTTGGAAGACCCATAGATGGAGCTCAACAGGCAAGAGCCAACGCCAACATGAATGAGCCACACGAAGAATATTACCCAGAATATCCTTCAAGACCTGGGGGGCAGGATGGAAACATGCTAAGGAGACAAACCCTAGATGGAGACGAAAGAATGGCTGGACTAGTGCGGCGGATTATGAGGGGAGGATTACCAAGCGGAGGCTTAGAGGAAGTTAGTCGGAGTCTGTTCACTCCGAAGATCAGAAATGCAAGGAATCCTCCAAAGTTTAAATTACCCGCGCTGGACCTTTATGATGGGAAATCAAACCCAACCATGCATATTACCAGATATATCAGGCATATGGAAGTGCTGGGGGCACCCGAGGAAGTGATGGAACGATGTTTCCTTCTATATTTATCAGATTTGGCTGCGCTTTGGTTTAGGCAGCTGGAGAATGGATTAATCAGAACATGGGGCGAGCTAGTGGAATGCTTTATGAGGCATTTTAGGGTCCACATGACATGACCCAAGAGTGTGATGACCTTAGCATCGATAAAGCAAAGGACCGGAGAGTCCATAAAAGATTTTCTATTGCGATTCAATGCAATGGTGCCTTCAGTAGATCGCCCGGATCCATCTATGATTTTGATGGCGGTGGTAGCAGGGGTTGCGAAAGACACAGAGTTCAAGGATTCGCTGGCAAGAGACCCGCCACAAGACCTTGGTGAATTTTACCATGAAGCTGAAAGATTCATTCGGCTAGAAGATTCACGCGCCAAGAGGCGAGAAACAAACATTGTGCAAGGCGAAGGAACCTCCAAAGAACAATCTGGAGCAGACAAAGGGAAGTGAAAGCAGGACGACAGATACGATGGTCCTGACAAATGAAAGAAATTCAGAGAACCCAGGTTCAGACAATACATGGACTTGACGGCAAACCTGGAACGGATTTACACGAAGACTCGGGGGCAGCTCCCCTATCGGAAACCACCCAGGAGAGATTCCATAGAACGGGAACGTAGAAGTGGAAAGTACTGCCTATTCCATGAGCTGGAAGGGCATACTACCGATGAATGTCGCCATCTGAAGGATGAGGTGGAAGAGCATGTCAGAAGTGGTAGATTGCCACAGTATACCAGAGATCGGACAGCGGCCGTAGGACCTGAGCAACTACCGCATCCACCTAGCAGGACTAATCATGGATTGGGATCACGGATCATCATCAATTGATCATGATGGCAAGGGCCAAGTTCAGGATTCGGACTTTGGTTGATTAAACTCCTTAGATTTGATTTCAAAATAAAATGGCTACTCCACTTATACATGTACGGGAACCAGAGACATCCCCAGGCATGCTCTGAGATGGTAATAGACCGCTCTGCCCGGAGAGGCAATATCTAGTTTTTCCTGTTGTTTGAGATTGAACATTTGGAATTTAAATTTAATAAATGAACTTGAATTTTATAAGACAAACCTTTGACCAGAGAGTTAAAGGATGAATATCGAAAGTCAACTTGAAACTGATCGCTTTATGACCCTACCCAGAGAGATAGGGTCCAGAGTGCAAGAAGTGAGTTGCTTCACCGGAGAGCGACATGATCGACCCACTTAACGTCGTTCCCCATTCACCGGAGAGTGATTGAATTGGGGTTCGATAAGAGCCCGGAGTGGCTATGATCGGCCTAGGATTTTGGCCATGACATCGCTTAATGTTCAGGGACACTGAACCGAAGTGCAGGGGGTGCTGCTGCTTCGCCAGAGAGCGACAGGATTGGCTCACTCGATGCTTTTTCCCCTTCACCGGAGAGTGACAGGATGGGATCCGACAAGAGCCCGAAAAGGCTATGATCGGTCTACAAGGACCAAGACATTGCTATATGCCCTCGCTGGGGCCAGAGTGCAAGGGATAGAAAGCAACGCCGGAGCGCAACAGGATCTTTCTATTCGATTGTTAAGTCTGGAATGGACTTGGAAAGGGTCCGAAGTGACCGTCGATAGTCTGGAAAGGCTGTAGAATTTAATTCCTGACTTCCACAGGTGGAAATGGACACTGGTTCGGCTTCGAACAGCCATAAACTTGATTGACGATACTATAGCTGTGGATAAAACATGAACTCACGGCATTTGATTTGAAGCTACGCAAAACACGCCTTTTACCAAAAGGCATGTTTTGGGGGGCAGAATGTTATCCCACCTTTTGGCAAAGCCGAGATATCAAGAAATTGACTGAAAATCAATGATTGTTCATCCTAAATATCGATAATACATCGTAGGTTTACTATGGATATCAATGAATTTTATCCGAGTCCGTATCGAGCAACAATTAACAAGACAAGACAAGCAAAGTCGTGAAAGCCAACGTTTTAAATTTCAAGTCGATCGGAGTTCGTAAGTTCGAGATATGATCGATACAAGTTGAGAAAGGCACGCCATTCGTATCGATCGTGAAGTCTTGTTCGTATCGATTCGTTCGAATCCATACAGATCGCATTGGTCCTGTTCGCAACGGTTCTGTTCGAACTCCTCCGGAATTGCACTGTTCGTATTGATTAAGTGAGGGCTTTATTCGCATCCATATCAAACCACTAATTCGTATCGATCATACAATCGATCGATACGAACAGAGTCACGATTGATTGTTACGAACAGTACACCTCGTTACGAACAGTACACCCCGCCTTTACAATAACCGATGCGAACAGCATCGTAGCAATCGATGCGAACGAAGTCATTTCCTTCAATACGAATAGAATCATTTCAATCGATACAAACTAAACCATCTCCATCGATTCGAACTATGCAACAGTCTTCGATACGAACGAGGAAAATGCCTTGGAACGACTCGATCAACTCGGCATAAAAAGTGGATCGATCTGAAGAGTGCGCGCCACATCAACCCACTAGCACGTGCCTGGATCGATTTGAAGAGATCGATACGAATGTATCGATTCGAACCAAACAGCCAATCGAAAACCTGAATTTGCATCGATCATAACTCACAATCCACAAGTCCAAATGCTATGAAATTTTCACAGGAGCCTACGCACAAGCTAAAGAATGATCATGCCAAATTTCGACTCCATTGGACAAAATCTTGATCGATACGAATTACGTTCGTATCGATCACGGATCGAGTCGAAATTGCATGGGATCGATCATGTGGGCCCGCTCACGTGCCAAAAGAGGTCTCCCGAAGTTTGAGCTAGATATTTGCATTGAGCGCCTATAAATAGCACCCTAGAGCCTACAGAGAAGGGACTTTTTGATCCTGCGACGTCCAGACTCTGCCAAAATCACGATTGCACTCAAACTTCATTGTTGTACTCGAAAATTATTTCTATAATTCATTGTAACCAGCAAGCACATCAATAAAAGATTATCCTTCGAAGTGGACGTAGGCCAGAGATAGCCGAACCACTATAAATCTTGTGTTTCTGTTTGTTATTTTCCAATTGTTGTTCTCTACTTCATCTGGATCTGAGATTTGTGTTAGAATATTGCTTATCTGTATTCATACGCTGGTGCTTTCGCGATATCCGGGGTTTGTGACCAATTTTGGTGCAAACACTTAATAAATCCCTAAATTTTGAAATGAATTTATATATATATAAAGGTATTGCTGAATGAAAATGTTGTTTACTAATCACCCACACTTAACATTTTTTTTTTGATAATTGGATTCGAAGAGACCGGGAACAGATTTGAGTGATTCCTATCCGAAAACCACTTCGAACTAATTTACGTTTCGAAGTAAAACATGTTGAAGATAAGATCATTGAAGACAAGGATATTCATGATGTAGGGCTACTGGCCACAAGTCCCTCGAGATGATATTTACCGTATCATATATTTAGTAGTAGTGCTCCAGTATGAAAATCTTCGTTGCAAGGACCGCTCGCTACTGATCCTTGGGTTGATTCCCAAATAGGATCCGGTAGGAGAAGTGCCTTCGGTTTGTCCGGTTCCAGGACAACTTGTATGGACGAATGTCTGACATTGCATTTTAAAATCACATTAATTGATCTTTATAAACGTATCATATGTTTGGTGGCGGAGATGGCAACACTTCTCTTTGCTTAACACTCTTTCCTGAGACGTATGAGCTTAGGAGTTATATGTTTGTAGAAATTAGTTGTTTGATTATGGAATGGCAATGTGGCATTCAAAGTGGAAAGATGATGTTCTATGTGAAAGGTAATTGCTACCTCAGGCTTCACACCCGGAAATGACTAAAACATGGTAGATGCGACAAGGCTATGTGGTTTGCAACCATTAGGGTATGATCATCTCCTTCTAGATATATTTCTACTATCTATAACGTTCGGGTTTAAATTATTGTGGTGTATGCTAAGAGACGTCTTAGATAGGTCGGTAACGACCGGAGTGATGACATATTCGATACTATCTAGTTAGAGGTAGGTCGGTCTTATGTTGGTAGAGGACCATTAGTTGGGCCTCGGTACATTCCTCTAGAGATGTACTACTGGAAGGTAGTCCCTTACCTGGTTATTTGTTGGAAATCCATTTTCCAATACGTGCCTGCCATTTTGATTTAGAACCTCCTTTGTAGCTAGTATGCCGGAATTTATCAATGTAACAATTTCGGCTAAGATTAAAAGGTTTTCATGTAAATGTTTTCAAAGAATGTCATTAAATATAATATCAAATGATTTTACGTAGAAATGTTTCGGTTATCATAAGGGAAAAACCTCGTTCGTGTTATGTACGGCGTGGTCTTATGAGATACCTTTGATTTTAAAAGTGTACGCTCTTTTAAATTTTCTCACATCAGTCTCATGACTGACCCAGAGTTTATTTTCTTTCCCTTAAACTTTGGGTGCCCTACTTTTCCGGGCAGCCAAGTAGTCAGGATTATTTTAGAAGCATTTTGGTGAAGCATTTTGGGAGGATTTTTTGGAGTATGGAGGTGGAGCATCTTATGTGGATATCTATCTATCTTCTAATTTTCTGCTGTGTCTAGTTTGTTTGTACCAGCAAGTGTGTGAGCAGGTAGTTATAACTGTTCTCGGTTGGGTTAGTTCATACCATAACTCCGATGTACCCATGTGAGAGTGGTTGTATGTACTATCTATCTATATAGTTAAATGCAATTTGAGAATTTATGTTTCTATCTTCTACATTTACTTTATTTTACCCCTGATAATCTGCCTCCGCGGCACTTGGAATTACGGCACGTGATTAGCGTGGATGTATTAGTGTCAATTTTTGAGGGTCGAGGAGACGGGTCATCACAGAGTGAATTGTTTGAAAACAACTACATAAAAAACATGAGAGTAAGAAGAAGCAAATATAAATGAAACATTATATTAACAATTTTAGATTTTTTGTATTTAATATGAAATTTTACAGAAAAATCAATAAATTTTAATATTAATTGCAGACATATCAGCAATAAACTAGAATAATTGCAAATATTGATGCAGATATATAATAAACTAAAAGTAAACAACATACTTTCATCGACATTTTTACCAGTAGAAGCCATCAAACAACCTTGAGCTCTTCCCTTTATAAAAGTAGCACCCATAAATATTAATGGCCGACAAAATTAAAAACCGTGAGCACAAGCTTCAAAATTGATAAAAAGCCTCTCAAATTGATTATTACTAGAATTATGCTCCAAAACTACTTTACTACCATGATTAGTTTCAAGAACAACATCACAAAAAAACTTCAAGTGATGATAAGACATCATATCATTTCCATGTAAATCTTCTAAAGCCAACCTCTTCCCACGATAAGCAAAAAAATAATACTTCAAAATAATACTATACTCAGTTTGAAAAAAATTAATAATGTCCTTGGTCTTCATCAATGGATTAGCTTGAATATGATCATAAACCAACAATTTAATCAATTTACTTGTGACAGGAGGATCATTAATATCAAGAATTCCAACACCACAAGAATGCTTGAGTTGAAATCTCTTTATAATAAAATAGCCAGGAAGATTAAACCTAATAGAAGCATGAATCCTGAAGCTACATTTAGATCGAGAACAAATAGCAGTAACTCTTTCCTTGACATTCTTAACCAAGTCAAGTTTGTACTCATTCTTAATATTATATATCATCAAATTGAGCCTAAATTCAGTAACACCACCCGAAAACAGTTGACCAACACCAGTAAAGACAGATCGATTGGAATCATTTCTCAATAACTGCCTAAAATGAATATTAGAATCACTGATGCTAGCAAAGGAGGAAACACTACTACAAGTAACCGCATATGACCTAATAATATCAACATTGTTTGCCGAAGAACTAGAAGGAACAATTTCAACAAAAATAACCAAGTAATCCTCATGATTATGAGTGGACAACAACAAGATAGATTGTAGATCAGAATTAGTTTCAATATTTCTTCTCATACCATCTCTAACATAATATAAATCAAACGACAATGGACTTAAATCAGACCATTTACTACAAATAGCATTTCTCAACATATCAACTGTATTATCAAAATGAACACGTAAATCAAAGCTATCGTGTCCAAACATCAAAAGCACTAAAACACTAATATTGCTAGGAACGCTATAAATTAAAATAATAAAACATCATTACAAGTACAAAATAATAAACAATAAAAAACCAGAAAAGAATGCACACCATTACAAGTAGAAAATAGATTATTTGCTGATTTATATGCAATTATTATAAATAATTGCAGACAGATCTGCAAATAATCTGAGAATTTCAATATTAAAACAGTATTATTATTACGATCAATCTTCACCTATAAACAATCATAAAAATCATAAACAACCATACAATTATTTACAATAATGGCAGAAAAGTCTACATGTATTTACAATAATTATAAACAAGTCTTGATTTATTTACAATAATACAATCTTTGCAGACAAGTCTGCATTAATTTACAATTGTAACAAGTATAATCCAATTAACATTGCTACAACTAGGATCAAACTTTATCCTATGAATACTTGTTAAATTCTGTAATTATATACAATAATTGATGAGAAAAGAAACATTGTCAATTAAAAGAAACAATGTCGGTTAAAAAGTAGATCGGATGTTTACCTAGAAGATGATGAAGCCATAATGAATCCGAAATCTGATTTCAAAATGTAGATCAAACTAAAACTGATTTGGAAACGTAGATTTCAAATTTTGGTTGCAATCAAAATCACCACGGCAAATAAATGAGGGTATTTATGGAAAGAATTTATGCCGAAACAAAAATAGGGATCTGATTTACAAAAATTTTAATGGGGGGGAGTTTTGGCGGATTAAGTTTGGTTTTAGGGATGTGGGCCTAATTTTCACAACCCTAAATTGACCTCAACCCAACGCTTCAGACCGCCGCACGCCACGCGACCTTCACCCAAGCATCACCAGACCCCTAGGTAGCTCCAGCCCCAACCACTCGGCCCCACACTGTTGAATATGCTAGTATACGATTTTTGTTTGATGATAATAAACATATATATTCATTTAAATGTATTTGTTAATTGTACTATTTTATTTTTCACATAACTAAATAAATATTTGTTGAATAAAATAAATAACACAGAATTTAAATTCAACCAGATATTTTATTCAAACAAATATTTTATTACAATTTTTGAATAGTACAAAATTTGAGCTCTCACTATATATACAAAATTTCAATTACAATACAATCGCAAATCACAACACAATTTTTCACTATACAATTGTCATTTACATTTGCACCTCACTACATATCACTCGTTCACTCATATTTGTTCTTCAACTATATTCCAATTTGTATCCAGCATCTGAATTATCTGCAAAATAACACTAATGCAGTAAAATTGAAAAAGAAATATTTTTGCAGTGTAAAATAAAATGTGTTTTTGAAAATATTATTTTCCTTGGTTATTTGGGTTGTTCGTCATCATTTTCGTTTTGAATTCATCAATCATGAACAGCTTGTGACATGCACAGTGTATCACTGTACATGTCCCAAGGTCGTGCACACCGATATACACTTGATAAAACTGCAGGGACAGGTGAGCACAAGGTCAAACTCGAGCCGAGGCTGGATTCAACTCAAGTGCAATACAAAAACATCACAAAATTGTCAAGTACAAGTTCTCATGCAACCAAAATCAGGGCCAACCAACACAAACCAGACCATGTTAACAAGTGCACAAATGTGTACACATGAGAACAGACTCGACAGTGGAGTCATGAAGCAATATGAAATGAAAACAACTCAAACATTCAAGCTCAAGGCGAGTGCAACAGACATGAGCATGCACATCACAAGTGCAGACCTCAACTTCAACCAGAACTAGTACCGTAACCAAACCGAACCACTACAAACAACTCAACATGGCATGGTCAGGTGCAGTCACAAGTTAAGGCAGTAACACAACAGTTTAAAGGCAAGCAACTGGATTTTGACTCAAAGCAATATGAAAATTCAAGTGAAACCAGAAATATACAAACTGCACATGAAACCAGTGGAGTGTATCGGACTCAAGTAATCACAAGAACAAAAATGAACACAAATGTCAACTGCACCAGGGCAGTGCACAAGAAAACAATGAAGCATGGTCAAATATGGAACCAGACTCCAAATGCAACTCAACAAGCTAGTCAATCAGACATGGATGCAAAACAACATGCAAGAACTCAGTTTCAACAAGCCATTGAAATAAGGAACCAGTAATGTACTCAATGAATGTGCAGGCACAAGTCATTGAACGGCCATGGGACATCAAGGCTATCAAGTACATAAGCACACAAAACACACAACACACATATATACATGCAGTCAGACATCAAAACCAAACATACAACAGAAGTGAACCAAGACTACAACTCAAAAGGAGACAACAAACATATATACATACAAGTATGTATGTATATACATGGAGAAAATAGATGAAGCTCGAAGCATGTGAATTAGACTACACAATGTAGTAAAGCTCTGAAAAAAAATCAAAGGCAACTAGATCATAGAAAAGTCTCAACATACATGTATACATGAATACATGAATACACATGTATGTATGTATGTATGTATGTATGTATGTATATGGAGTGGAAACCAGAGGCAACAGCAAATCAATGGTCAAACTACAGAACAAGTGAACATGTACTAGTAATCAAGCAACAAAGCAATTCACAAAATTCATAACTATTGGTTACACTTTTAACAAAGTCAAAGCTGTGGTGACCAAGGTAGAATCGAACAAGTCCAGATTTCAAATGGCCGAAATCAAAGGAACCAATAATGGAACCGACTCAAAGAAAATTCAAGCAACATACAAATTGAAATAGTCAGAACACATCACAAGCAACCAATCAAAATCGTATGGCCGAGCATAACAACATGATGAAATCAAGTCAAATATACGAACGAAAACTTAGGGACATTTATCCTTATTTAACCCATTATCATCATCGGCATACAAGCATCGAGTTCGAGTATATCAACGAGAGTAATAAAGGAAATCACATACCCGTATTATTCAATTCGAACTCGACAAATTGAAGTAGCCAAGTGAATTCAAAGCAGGACAATCGATCGACAAAGCAGTCAACGCAAAAACATCTATTCAATCGATCAACTGGAATCGGCGGTTTCAATTTCCAGAAGCCCTAATTTTTTGAAAGAGGAACGAGCGTTCATGAGCAAAAAAAAGAAGCAGACATTTTCACGAAGTAAAGAATATGGGCCGAACAGAAGAAAATAAAGGTAGACATTTTTAATGAGCCGTTTTTGTTTTAATTAAATTTGGGCTTCAAATAGGGTTTTTATTTTATAGTTTTTATATTTTGTAATTTTTCTCTTTTAAATTGCTTAAGTTTCTAGTTGTGTAACTAGGTACAAACTACGGGACGTAGTTTGAGAATTCGCAACTCGGTGGCTGAGTTGTGGCAGGGTTTTGAGCGTAGAGTTAGGTTAGTCGATAGCGGGTGTCGCAAGTTTACATGTGTAAGCGTCTGACTACTTAATTTCTAGTAGAAATCTTAGAGGCGGCACGTAGGCAGGGTTTTGCCAAAGCAGGGTAATTATGTGTTGTTCTATTTCTGCTTTTATTATTCTGCTATTATCCGTGCTGAAATTATATATATATATATATATATATATATATATATATATATATTTCCGCATAAATTTTTATTATTATTGGTATCACCCTATTCACCCCCCCTCTAGGGTGAAATCGATCCTACAAGTGATATCAGAGCAAGGTTAATAGCAAAGATGTCTAACCCTAGTTGCAAATCTAGCAAGAGTCAGTTCAATATTATTCCCCCTATTTTTGATGGAACGGATTTCTTGAATTGGAAATTAAAAATGGAATTTTATTTAAAATCTGTTAATTTTAAATGTTGGGATATTATTGAAAATGGGTGTGATATAGTAGACGAGAAAAATACTTCGATTAATGCTCTTGCTATGCATATACTATATTCTCATAATAATTGAGATAATTTTAACTATATCTCTCATTGTGAAAGTGCACAGGAAATCTAGAATACTTTTGATGCAATATATGGTGCAAAAGTCAACAACGGTGAGAAATCCTCCACAATCAACTCGGTTGAAGAAAGGTGCTTGATAGGATTTGCAAAAGACGGTAGTAATGAAGATTCAATAGCCGATGAGATAAGTGATATTTCATTCAAAGATTTAGTTCTCTTGTGCCAAAAATTAATTGAAAATAATAAAGCCCTTGAAATGAAAAATAATAAGTTAAAAAGGGAACAATCTAAACTGCGTCATTAAAATAATGATTTGGAAAATGAGCTTAAAAATATTAAGAAAAAAAATTCTAATTGTAAAAGATGTTTGAACTATGAAAAAGAATTTGCCTGTTTTCATGAAAACTTTCAAAAGTTAGAAAACGAAATTTAATTCGGGAGAAAAAAAAACTGAGTTGATTTGTAAAAATAATATTTTGCAAAAAGAGTTGGAGAGTTTTAAGAGGTCGGAAAGTTATAAATGTGCGATTTTTGAAAAGAAATTAAATGAGCTCAACAAAAATTTCAAAACCTTTGAAAAAGAAAGCGTGATTTTAAGCAAATCTGAAATCATTCGATTAAATTAAGAGTTTGAAAAGGAGATTGAAAAAATTAAGGATTTTGAAAAAATTGAATTTAATAAACTCTAACTTTTTGAAACTGAGATGTTAGAAATTAAGACTAAAATTAATGAGCTTCAAAATGAAAATACGAGATTGAAAATGAATAACTTTAAAAAGAGAGATAGTACCATTAGTTGTTGTTCGAAGATAATGAATGAAAATAAACTTTTAAAATCCAAAGTTAATAAACTTGAGTTGATCACTCGGAAATTTTTCACTAGAGAAAAATCATTTAATATGCTCTTAGAAAATCAACTCTTCGAAAATAAAAGGAAAGGATTTGGATATACAAAAGTATCAAAATATGAACAAACGACTAATAACACTGTTAAGGGGAAAGTGTGATACCCAAATACGTAAAGTGTGGAAATATTGGACATGGCAAGAATAATTGTCGAAATATATACAAACACAAAACCGTTAAACAAATGTGGATTCCAAAAGGTACGAATATAAATGGTTTGAAATTTAAACAAATTTGAATTCCCAAGGGTACAATTGTAGATGCTAATGGTTTGTTATATAGACAAATTTGGGTACCAAAAAGTTCAATAGATAATAATAGTGGTCCTGCATCCATAGTTAGACCACTTGCCTTCTCCAAAATTTAGACACATAAGTGGGCTAAGGAACAAATTTGATGGAGATAGATTTTGAGTTGTTCTAGGAAATTGATAAACTAAAATTTAAATGTTCCTTAGCCTATAAAGATTAGATGGAGATCATCGCATTTCGGATATCACGACATCAAAGGAAAGTGAGGTATGATCTCTCAACTCAATATTGTTCACATATTGTTAATTATGTTTTCATCGACATTGTTGAAGTATTTCAGCCATATCTTGAACATCTCAACTTTTATTTTTGAAATTCTTGAAGTTCAGGTAAGCTAACCGTTAATCCTGAACTCAAATCTGTTTTCTGCTTCTAGATTTGTGCAAAAATATTGACCAGTCATCTTTTCATCATTGAACTATTTCATATAGATTTGCTTGGACTAACTATATTGCAAGTTTAGGTGATAAGAGATGTTGTTTTTGTATTGGTTAATGATTACTCTAGATACACGTGGATATATTTGTTCATCTTACTGCTTCTAGATCTGACAATATGTTCACTAGTTGTTTATGTACACGTTTTCAATCAAATTCTCAAGGAATCACATTTTAAAAGCTGTAAAAGGATTAGAAGGTATTTGTTGCACACATCACGGTTTGATCTATGATATCCAACTAATGATAATCTTGAGTCAAAGAGAAATTCAGATGTAGATTGCACTGGTAACCTAGTTGATAGAAAAATTACTAGTAGAACGTGTTTTATGTAGAGACATCACATTTTCAAAGAAAATATCTGCATATTTTTCATTTCAACTGATTTTAAATTAGCAGACATTTTTCTTGAAAGCCCCTTCTAGAAAATAGTATTTGTTGACTTCGTTTCAGATTAGACATTTTAGAAATTTGATTTTATATTTATTCTTGGATTTTATTTTAAATGACTACATTAACTAATCTGACTCCCTACTGATTATCAAAAAGATAAATAGTGATTGAAAAAGTGATGAGTGTTGATATTAATCATATATTATGACTTGAGAAAGTATATTTAGTAAATTTCTTTAAAAATTTAAACAAGATTTATAATAACTTTTGTTGGTAAAAATTCCATGACCATCTCTATTTCTATCATATTTCTAACGACTATCACTCATCAAAATCCAATATAGTATGTCAATATGTGGTATTTTAAACAGGAAATTATTTGTTTTTATTTTATTTATTTTTTTAATAAAAACATCCAAAGTATTCACTCTCATTTAAAAGTCCTCACGTTTATGCATGGGTGAATTACTTGGAATATTTGTCTATGTGCTTTCATGCTCATTTAAATGTCCTCACGGTTATGCATGTATGAAACACATATCAAAATTGGTTATTAAATAGACGAGTTGATTCTAATCCCATTTAAAAGTCCTCACGGTTATGCGTGGTTAGAAGATACTTGAAATTCAGTTTTTTATAAAAATTGGGAATACTACTAATCTCATTTAAAAGTCCTAATGGTTATGCATGGTTAGTAGATATTCAAATTTCTGATGTAAATATACCACAAATAGACACAATTATATGGTTTTATATCCCGACATCACCCCTATCACTCTAATGTGGAATATGCGCCCAACAGAGTATTTATGATTTTTGTTTGATTTTTATTGAAATTTAATATTTATACTCGATTGGGTATTGATGTTGTATTAATGTTTATCACTTTATCTCTATTTTACTAACACAATTACTCTTTTGCTGATAACAAAAGAGGAAGAGAGAAGTTAAGATTTTGGTTGTCAAATAATTCAAGTCATATGTTTTATTTGTATATTCTCATCTAGGTTTATTTGCATTTTTTTTGCATATATGAAGGGGGAGCATTCAAATAAGGGGAGAAAATAGATTTCATCAATGACCAAATACATTTAATATGCTAGTATATTCAAAATATTAAATATATGTTTGTTATCATCAAAATGGGGAGATTGTTGAATATGTTAGTATATGATTTTTGTTTGATGATAATAAACATATATATATATATTTAAATGTATTTGTTATTGTACTATTTTATTTTTCACATGACTAAATAAATATTTGTTGAATAAAATAAATAACACAGAATTTAAATTCAACCAGATATTTTATTCAAACAAATATTTTATTACAATTTTTGAATAGTACAAAATTTGAGCTCTCACTATATATACAAAATTACAAGTACAATACCATTGCAAATCACAACATAATTTTTCACTATACAATTGTCATTTACATTTGCACCTCACTACATATCACTCGTTCACTCATATTTGTTCTTCAACTATATTCCAATTTGTATCCAGCATCTGAATTATCTGCAAAATAACACTGATGCAGTAAAATTGAAAAAGAAATATTTTTGCAGTGTAAAATAAAATATGTTTTTGAAAATATTATTTTCCTCGGTTATTTGGGTTGTTCGTCATCATTTTCGTTTTGAATTCATCAATCACGAACAGCTTGTGACATGCACAGTGTATCACTGTACATGCTCCAAGGCCGTGCACACCGATATACACTTGATAAAACTGCAGGGACAGGTGAGCACAAGGTCAAACTCAAGCCGAGGCTGGATTCAACTCAGGTGCAATACAAAAACATCATAAAATTGTCCAGTACAAGTTCTCATGCAACCAAAATCAGGGCCAACCAACACAAACCAGATCTTCTAACAAGTGCACAAATTTGTACACATGAGAACAGACCGACAGTGAAGTCATGAAGCAATATGAAATGAAAACAACTCAACCATTCAAACTCAAAGCGAGTGCAACAGACATGAGCATGCATCACAAGTGCATACCTCAACTTCAACCAGAACTAGTACTGTAACCAAACCGAACCACTACAATCAACTCAACATGGCATGGTCAGGTGTAGTCATAAATTAAGGTAGTAACACAACAGTTTAGAGGCAAGCAACTGGATTTCGACTCAAAGCAATATGAAAATTCAAGTGAAACCAGAAATATACAAACTGCACATGAAACCAGTGGAGTGTATCGGACTCAAGTAATCACAAGAACAAAAATGAACACAAATGTCAATTGCACCAGGGCAGTGCACAAGAAAACAATGAAGCATGGTCAGATATGGAACCAGACTCCAAATGCAACTCAACAAGCTAGTCAATCAGACATGGATGCAAAACAACATGTAAGCACTCAGTTTCAACAAGCCATTGAAAAAAGGAACCAGTAATGTACTCAATGAATGTGCAGGCACAAGTCATTGAACAACCATGGGACATCAAGGCTATCAAGTACATAAGCACACAAAACACACAGCACACATATATACATGTAGTCGGACATCAAAACCAAACGTACAACAGAAGTGAACCAAGACTGCAACTCAAAAGGAGACAACAAAGATATATACATACAAGTATGTATGTATATACATGGAGAAAATAGATGAAGCTCGAAGCATGTGAAATAGACTACATAATGTAGTAAAGCTCTGAAACAAAATCAAAGGCAACTAGATCATAGAAAAGTCTCAACATACATGTATACATGAATACACATATGTGTGTGTATGGAGTGGAAACCAGAGGCAATAACAAATCAATGGTCAAACTACAGAACAAGTGAACATGTACTAGTAATCAAGCAATAAAGCAATTCACCAAAATTCATAACTATTGGTTGCAGTTTTAACAAAGTCAAAGCCGTGGTGACTAAGATAGAATCGGACTCTTCCAGATTTCAAATGGCCAAAATCAATGGAACCAATAATGGAACCGACTTAAAGAAAATTCAAGCAACATACAAATTGAAATAGTCAAAACACATCATAAGCAACCAATCAAAATCGTATGGTCGAGCATAGCAACGTGATGAAATCAAATCAAATATACGAACGAAAACTTGGGGACTTTTATCCCTATTTAACCCATTATCATCATCGACATACAAGCATCGAGTTCAAGCATATCAACGAGAGTAATAAAGGAAATCACATACCCGTATTATTCAATCCGAACTCGACAAATTGAAGCAGCCAAGTGAATTCAAAGCAAGACGATCGATCGACAAAGCAGTCAACGCAAAAACATCTATTCAATCGATCAACTAGAATCGGCGGTTTCAATTTCCAGAAGCCCTAATTTTTTGAAAGAGGAACGAACGTTCACGAGCAAAAAAAAGAAGCAGACATTTTCACGAAGTAAAGAATACGGGCCGAACAGAAGAAAAATAAAGGGAGACATTTTTAATGAACCATTTTTGTTTTAATTAAATTTGGGCTTCAAATAGGTTTTTATTTTATAGTTTTTATATTTTGTAATTTTTCTCTTTTAAATGCTTAAGTTTCTAGTTGTGTAACTAGGTACAAACTATGGGACGTAGTTTGAGAATTCGCAACTTGGCGGCTGAGTTGTGGCAGGGTTTTGAGCGTAGAGTTAGGTTAGTCGATAGCGGGTGTCGCGAGTTTACGTGTGCAAGCGTCTGGCTACTTAATTTCTAGTAGAAACCTTGGAGGCAGCACGTAGGCAGGGTTTTGCCGAAGCTGGGTAAATCTTTGTTGTTCTATTTCTGCTTCTATTATTCTGCTATTATCTGTGCTGCAATTATATATATATATATATTTCCGCATTAATTATTATTATTATTGGTATCACCCTATTCACCCCCCCTTTCTAGGGTGAAATCGATCCTACACACACCACCTAGATCGCTTAAAGTTAATTTTTGACCTAAATTCATTCAACTATCAACCATGATCTCATCCGACACTCTAAAATCCTACAAACAGCTGCAGAAATCAAGATTTGATGATACGAATATGATTATAATGGCCATTCGATGATTTGTGATCGACGAAAATCCGACACTATTTTACCACTTACTATTATCGATGCATAACTCCTTCTCCATTCGATGAAATAACCCCGAACTTATTTTAAAAAAAAACTAGACTCCTAAGATAAACATCTTTTAGTTGACGGTATTGGAAAAATCAGGGTTTGAGTGAGATGGAATTTTGAAATCTTGAAATGTAATGGTTTCTCATGTTTTTGCAAAGAACAATGAACAAATGTTGTTCCAGTATATTTCCGAAAGCCTATTTTAATCATTTCTAAATCAAAATTTTGATTTTTATACTATTATTTCAACATAAAAAGGATTTATAACCAATTCAAACGAAATATATATACATTTTCCCAACTTTTATCACATATAAAATAAAAGAACTAAACAAGGAAAAATAGAGAATCTCAATTCGTCTAGATTATTGTAAAACTCAAGCTACTCTTGTTTTTAAAAGATGATTTTTACTCTCCCTAATAAATCTTGAGTGAAGAATAAAAAGATGAACTTGGAAAAATAAACTAAGTATGAAATAAGAATAGGAGAGTGGTGTATGTGTATATATAAGAGGATTTTAAAAAGAACGAAAAATAAGAAAATAAATAAAAATATTCTTTTCAACCCAACATCATTTTATAACTATCAAAGTATGTTACAGATAAAAACATGGTGGGTATTAGAGTGTTTTTAAGTCCTTTTGTTTACTTATTTACTTAAGGAATCTTAGGTCATTTCAAGTTTAAATTTCAATATATTTAATCATTTTACTATTGTTATTTACCCATTCCCTTTTACATTCAAAATATAAAGTTTCACTTTTAAAAATGTAAATATATTTGTTTCCCAAAAAAATATAAGAGTATTTATAACTTTCTACACTTGTCATTCGATAAAAAGCTGAAAATCCAAAAAGTGGGTTTCGGTCACATTTTTAGTTTTCCGTCGAACTATCTTTTTATGTAAACAAAATCTACAAATGAATTTTATAATATTAGCCAC
Organism: Allium fistulosum; assembly: GCA_030737815.1. NCBI lineage: Eukaryota > Viridiplantae > Streptophyta > Magnoliopsida > Asparagales > Amaryllidaceae > Allium > Allium fistulosum. Next base: position 1,178,826,172 of record CM060902.1, read on the forward strand.
AAATATAAAGTATATTTATTAACTTATTAAAACCATTAATTTAATATTTAAAATTAAATAAATATTCACAAACCAAAATGATAAAATTTCAGGTCGTTACAGCCGATCGGCCCAAGAAAGTGTTGTAAGCATAATATGTGTAAGTCACAATGAAAGTTTGCACCCGCACTCTTTTGAGGTCACCTTTACAAAGCTCCACCAATTAATCAACACAGCCAATAGGCTCTATCCCTCTCTAGTAAACCCCTGAATATGAGATTTACATGGCTTTAGATCTTCCTATCCATCCTAATTTGATTGAAAGTTTTCTTAAATAGAATATTAAACAAGCTCCCACAATCAATGAGAACTCGTTTCATAGGAGCTGGCCCAACCACGGCCATTATCACCTAGGGATCGAGCATTGGTGCTTGCACTCCATCTGCAGCTCGATTCCAAAATACAATATCATCAGTGATTGTTTTCTATTGCTTTATCAGGGCTTTGTCTTCTGTAGCAAAACAACCATCCTGAACAACGTGCCTCAATGAACATCCGTACCTATAGCGACTTATAATTTCGAACACTTCATCTTCGAATATCGTAATGTTTTGGAATATAGTTAAGTGTTATAAACGTGATTTTATAACCCTGTTAAACATCTTTGAAATTTGTTTACAAATATATATACTTCTAAGAAATATCAATAATTTGACCGAAAATTAGTTTATCAATAAATAGTTTTTTAATTGATATAAGTTGTTTGAAATCTTTGTACTAAGCTAATGAACATATGAATACGTTAGGAATAAATTAACACACTTTACTTCACAAATCAAGTGGAATGTTCTAGAAGCTTCAAAGCGATAAGAGATATTTGAATGTAAAGGGTAGTTTGGTCATTTGCTAAAGGTCAGAGGTGTAAAGGAGAAGTGATGGGCATGTGGAGGGGTGAACCTTCCATGGCATGATGGAAGGGTAAGAGCAAGGTTAGGGAACACCATCTTGAGCCTATATAAGGAGAGGCATACCCCTTGAATCTATTTCACAATTTTTACACAAAAGTGTTACTCTTTCTCTTCATATAATTTCCTAAAGAAAATAATTTCAAAAAAACCTTAAATCAACTCAAACATTGCCAGAAGCCTTAGAAAAACATCACAACACCTTCCATTAAGTTAGATCTTGAAGAACCAAAGCAAATCTCCCCATCATCAATAGGTTGTGAGCATTAATAGGTATTATTGCCTTAGAAACAAGAGCAAAGCAAGGAAAGGTAGGAGTGAGGTGTTCGCAAGGTTGAGGTAGGAAGCGGTTGCTTAGACTTTCTTATTTACTTGGTTAAGGGTGAGCTAACTCACCTTTGAATGGAAATATATTTTGTATATATATTTGTGATTGTTTGTTTCTTTGTGATTGAATGGATATTGATATATATTGTAATATTTATTTGATACTTGCTTTGAAAGAAAAAGGCATATGTAATCCATATGTATGGACTTGAATGGACTTGTAGCGTAGCCTTGAAAAAAAGCATATAGGTTGTAGTTGAACATAGGTTTGAATTGGACTTGGATTTGAAAGTGCGCTTATAGCGATAGTCGCTATAGATGCACTTAGGAATTGCCTTGTGTCGGCAATTTCTATGGAACTTTGTAAAGAGATCTTTAGGGGTTTCTCACCATATTTGTGATGTTTATTATGTTAATTGCTGCCCTAAAAAGTTTGAATGTTGAAATGTTAAGTAGCATATTGAAAAGTGACCAAACTTACTGTTAACCCGCCTTTTGGCAAGGCCGTGGACAGGCAGATTTAACTAAATCGACTACTCGTTTGTCAAGCCTGGAATACAATGAGTTTGAGTCAACTGGATGGGTAGACAATCAATCAAGGATGATGATCATGATTATGAAGCCGGGGTTCGGCATATACGATGGACAAAAGTCGCGGGATACTCGAAATATGGGTTTCGACAAAAGTCGAGTTGTTGCGAGTCACCCGGAGTTTACTTCGAGTCATGCCTAGGTTTGCTTTGAGTTTTCGTGGAGTTTGCTTTGGGTCACGTTGAGTTGTGCTTCGAGTTGCTTGGGGTCGGTAGGAGTTCACGAGTGGATCAGCATAAGGTAGTGGGTCGGTAGTGGTATGAGTCGGTAGTGGTGTGGATCGGTTATTAGAGTGGGTCGGCATTGAAGGTGGTTCAGTCATGATGAACTAGGACGGTAGTGGTGTGGATCGGTGATTAGAGTGGGTCGGCATTGAAGGTGGTTCAGTCATGATGAACTGGGTCGGTAGTGGTGTGGATCGGTGATTGGAGTGGGTCGACATTGAAGGTGGTTCGGTCATAATGAAGTGGGTCAGTAGTGGTATGGATCGGTGATTGGAGTGGGTCGGAAAGGAACAAACTTGGGATCGACATAGGGTTATACTTGGGTCGACATGTCCTAATACCTCAATGGGATTGGCAGACATGCCAGCTCCAGGTCGATGTAGGATGAAGCTCGGGTCGGCCGTGGTAGGTTCAGCATGGGGTCGGCATTGGAAGAAGTGAAGTTTACTTCGGGCCAGCCACTATTCTACATCAAGTCAAGGATGGATTTTCTTCGAGCACTCCTGGGTCAAGATTGGTACGGTATGCTTGGAGTTTAGGGTCGGCCATAATGATGATTTTGGATCGGCTATGGTGTTGATGGGCCCGGACCACTCAGGAAGCCCAGCAACTCGGATTTTGCCTATAAATACAGCATATGGGGGTCCAGAAAAGGGGATCTTCATTCTTTTTCCCTTCTTCTTCTTCATCAAGGCTGCTCTGCCATTATTGTTTTGAAAACTTCGGATTGTAACTGTAATTGATTCTTATATCAAATAAAAAGGAAATTTCTAGGGTGGACGTAGGCCGGAGTCAGCCGAACCACTATAAATCTGGTATTATTACTGCTTTCTTTCTAATTTTCACTGTTCTTCACATTCATACTCTCTACATACATTCTATCTGTGATCTGTGACTATGATTTGGTGCTTTCATCTGGATTTGGGTGTTGGTGACCAATTTTGGCACTAACATTTTGATGCTTTCACTGAGAAAGCTAGCACTCAGGGATTCAGAAGCTTGGATTTTGGATTTAAAGGCTTAGGAACTTGGATTTTGGAGATTATGGCAAGGCAATCAACCAGGAGACAAAGGATGGAAAAGAGTCAGCAAGAGGGAAGTCAGGAGGCTTCCTCTAGAGCTAATCAAGCCTCGATCTATATCACTAGGGACGAGATGCATGTCATGATGGATTCCATGCAGGAGCAGTTGATGAAAAGGCAAGAGGAAATGATGCAGACCCTTCTTAGGCAATTTGGACAGGCAGGAATAGCAGGAGCTGTAGGAGCTCGGATCCATGGAGTTGGATCAGAAGGACTCAACAGGCAAGCAAATGGAGTGGTTCAGCAGGGGGCAGCCCCTAATCAGCAAACAACTATCAATCTGGATGGACCTAGACTCGGGGGCATACCACCGGGTAATGCTGGACCAATCCATGGAGGGATACCAGATGACACTGTGCAGCCCGGTGCCACCAGGAATACAGGAGTACGTGACGAGGAATATGTGCTAGAATTCCCTTGTGGACTTGGAGGACAGTTAGGTAATGTAGATGGGGGGCAACCCTTGGCAGGTAACATTGGATTGGCTGACATCATCAGGCGAACTATCCGCGGAGGTCTGACAAACAGGGATTTGGAGGGAGTAAACAGAAGTTCGTTTACCCGTAACATTAGGATGGCTAGGAATCCACCCGATTTCAAGCTGCCTGCTCTGGAAGTATACAATGGTAAGATGGATCCCACTGACCACTTGATGAGGTAAACAAGACATATGGAAGTGCTGGGGGCATCATAGGAGGTTATGGCCCGGTGTTTCCCCCTGTACTTGACCGATATAGCGGCTATGTGGTTCAGACAACTGGAAGATGGATCAATTGGAACATGGACAGAACTGGTGGATACATTCTTGAAGCAGTTTCGAGTTCACATAAAAAGACCGAAGAATGTGATGACAATGATGTTAGTTAAGCAAAGGGCAGATGAATCGTTCATGACTTTCTTAACTCGGTTTAATGCAGCAGTTGCTTCGGTGGATCGGCTGAATCCATCAATGGTTCTGATGGCGGTAGTGTCAAGAGTCAAGGATGATTCAGATTTCAAAGTATCATTGATACGGGAGCCACCAATGGATCTCGAGGAATTCTTTCATGAAGCTGAGAGATTTCTTCGACAAGAGGATGCATGTTTGGATATGAAATCAAAGGAAGTAAACATGGTAAGGATGGAGAACCGTCTGGTGAAATCTCGGGTAAAGATAAGGATAAAGGGAAGAGGAAGCGCTGGGGAGAACCAAAATTCTCCACTTATACAGGACTGAATGAGACATTGGAATGGATATACTTGGACACTCGGGATCGCCTTCCTTATCGAAGGCCAGCAAGAAGGGAACCGTCAGAACGCAAAAGGGCATCGGGAAGGCACTGTCTCTGTGATGACCTGGATGGGCATGATACTAACAGCTGCAAGCATCTAAAGGATATAATCGAGGAGAATGTAAGGAATGGTCAGTTACGGCAATATGTCAAAACTCGGAATGCGGTAGTGGAATAGGAGCAGCTACCGCCTACCATGAACGACGATGGCGCGAGGCCCAGGAATGGTGGTCGGTTGGTCATCAACTAATCGTGATGGTTTGGAATAAGTAACAAGCTTTGGGCTAACGACTAAGTCGCTTACTAATGTACGGGGACGAAGATAACCCCTAGGCATGCTCTTAGACGATGATAAACCGTGATGCTCTAGTTTGTGAAATCTGTTTTTTCTTTTTGGCTTGGACACTTGCTTTTTCTGGTTTGGTTTTGGAGTTTGGTTTGAACTCCCGGTTTTGCTTGTTTTCTATTTTGGATTCTGGTTTGGACGTTTGCCTTTTGGTTTGGGTTTTTGATATGGATTTCTGGTTTTCTAGTTCGATTGGATCTTGGATTGGATTTTGATTGGATTTTCCTCTGGTTTTTGGTTAAAAGGTCGTTGGGTATGGATTATGCTCGGCAAGGGTCTGGAGCGACCAGGATTCGGCCTAGGACTTAGGCCCTATAATATCTATCAGCTACTATTACAGGTCATCGAGTATGGATTATGCTCGGCAAGGGTTCGGAGCGACCAAGATTCGGCTTAGGACTTAAGCCACGGCATTACTTAGCGTTTAGGGACACTGAACCAGGAACACCATGGCATTACTTAACACAGGTCATCGAGTGTGGATTACGCTTGGCAAGAACCTGGAGAGGTTACGGATTTGGATATTGGCTATGAACAGCTAAGGATTTGGGCATGGACCCGGAGCGGTCCCGGATTTGGATATCGACCCGGGGAGGTCATGGATGTGGTTATTGGTTATTTGATATGGATGGATTAGAACTCAGTTGTCGGGTTCGGATGGATGTGGAATTGAATAGGGATTTGGTTACTGGATAGGAATCAGATATCGACTCGGAGCGGTCGTAGATTTGGATAAGGATACGGCAATGGCACTTGGATGAAATGGATTGGATTATGAATCAGAAGGTATGGCTATGGATAACATATGGACCTCAGATATCGGATTTGAGACTATTCAAAACACACCTTCCAATAGCAAAGCATGTTTTGGGGGGCAAATATTAACCTAACTTTTGGCAAGGCCGTGGACAGGCGGATTTAACTAAATTGACTACTCGTTTGTCGAGATTGCAATACAATGAGTTTGAGTCAACTGGATGGGTAGACAATCAATCACGGATGATGATCATGATTATGAAGCCGGGGTTCGGCATATATGATGGACAAAAGTTGCGGGATACTCGAAATATGGGTTTCGACAAAAGTCGAGTTGTAGCGAGTCACCCGGAATTTACTTCGAGCCATGCCTAGGTTTGCTTCGATTTTTCGTGGAGTTTGCTTCGGGTCACGTTGAGTTGTGCTTCGAGTTGCTTGGGGTCGGTAGGAGTTCACGAGTGGATCGACATAAGGTAGCGAGTCGGTAGTGGTATGCGTCGGTAGTGGTGTGGATCGGTGATTGGAGTGGGTCGGCATTGAAGGTGGTTCGGTCATGATGAAGTGGGTCGGTAGTGATATGGATCGGTAGTGGTGTGGATCGGTGATTGGAGTGGGTCGGTAAGGAACAAACTTGGGATCAGCATAGGGTTATACTTGGGTCAGCATGTCCTAAAACCTCAATGGGATCGACAGACATGCCAGCTCCGGGTCGATGTAGGATGAAGCTCGGGAAGGCCGTGGTAGGTTCAGCATGGGGTCGGCATTGGAAGAAGTGAAGTTTACTTCGGGCCAGCCACTATTCTACTTCGAGTCACTCCCGAGGCAAGATTGGATCGGTATGTTCAGAGTTTAGGGTCAGCCATAATGATGATTTTGGATTGGCTATGGTGTTGATGGGCTCGGACCACTCAGGAAGCCTAGCAACTCGGATTTTGCCTATAAATACAGCATGTGGGGGTTCAGAAAAGGGGATCTTCATTCTATTTCCCTTCTTCTTCTTCATCAAGGCTGCTCTGCCATTATTGTTTTGTAAACTCCGGATTGTAACTGTAATTGATTCTTATATCAAATAAAAAGGAAATTTCTGGAGTGGACATAGGCCAGAGTCAGCCGAACCACTATAAATCCTGTGTTATTACTGCTTTCTTTTTAATTTTCACTGTTCTTCACATTCATACTCTCTACATACATTCTATCTGTGATATGTGACTGTGATTTGGTGCTTTCATCTGGATTTGGGTGTTGGTGACCAATTTTGGCGCTAACACTTATACTTGTGCAAAACTGCCCCGTTTTAGCCTTTGTTTTGAATATTAAAGGTTTGAAAATACATCTAAATTTATGTATATAGTTTCATTCCTTTTGTAAGTGTTTGCTAACTATCATTAGAGTATTTTAAAATTGGTTTGATATTTTTATGAATTTTTAAAGTAGAAGGGTTTATTTTATATACAAGGAAAACTTGGTTTTCCATTAAAATATTTTATAAAGTTTTTAATTTCAAGAAATATTTTGAGTAAATGTTTTAAAACCTATTTTAAGTATTTTAAATAATTTTAAAAACATTCTAAGTATATAAAGTATTTATAAAAGCAGTTAATTATTTTATTAATATCTTATGTAAATATCTTATCTTTAAATTATTTTATTAAATATCTAGTTTTATAAATAAATTACTATGCACATAAGTATCATTTTAAAAAGTGTTTTTGAATCATAAACCCAAGATTTAGAAAGGGTTTGTAATTGCTTAGCGGCTAAATTATGTTTTGTAAAATTACTTGTTTGAAAAATAGTTAACCATGCTTAACACTAAAAGCCGATGATGTAGGCTTATCTATTTATGGGTGTTAAGATTGATGTTCGAGTAGGGATAGAATCAATACTACTCTAACCTACCATCTTCACTGTTGACTGAGGAAGAGTTAAGTTGGGAAATTCAAAAACGTGTTAATTATATTGATTACTTACTCGTTTATAGAAAGTCGTTAATACTATACTTAACACAAAAAGTCGACGAGGTAGACTTGTCTATCTGTGAGAGATAATAATGAAGTGTCTAGGAATGGCTTTGATATGCAACCAGTGCTTTAACTTAACTAGATTCACTCTTGACCGAAAGATTGTATTAGTTGGAATGTCGAAAACATGTTTAATATACAAACCCTAATTTATGTAAGACATTGCTTTTAACTGGGTAGTCAATTAGTCGACTATCGAACTTGATCAAATATTAACTTGGGAAGTATCTAAAAGCTCCACGGCTTTATACGATTTGAGAAACCCAGGAAGGAGCACTGGTATAAAACATCTCTAACTTTGAGAACTTATATATACGAGATCCCCCGAGGACTCCTCTTTATATAGTTTGCTTACTTCTAAAAGAACCGGAAATGAGTTTACCAGAAATCCATCAATTAGGTTTTAAAGTGACCGAGATCGGTAAGTGTTTTGCTTATCGAATACCATTTCAAAACTAGTATAAGAGTCTACATGTTGGATGCGACTGTGAAGTGAAATATTATAGAGTTGAATTGTCTATCCTAGTCAGCGTTAGCATTTTAGACTTATGTTATAGAGTTGAACTGTATATCCTAAGATTACGTCCAAGGGAGATGTCAGCGTTAGCATTTGTTAAACGGGCTTATGCTGGAATCTATGTGGAGATTCGAAATCTGTTCGAGATGCTTAGATTCATGTAGAGATTCGTGATATGTTCGAGATGTTGTAATCTATTAGGGTATTCGTTTTTCTATTCGAGTAATGAAGGTTCATGTGGGAAATGCCGAACGTGACCTTGACATCAAAAATGACTAAAGACAGAGGGGATGCACAATCTTAGGTTTAGCTAACTCATGAGGGTATATAAACTCAAAATCTAGAGATGCTTTCGATTATTGAGCATCGGGAGTTATTGATACTTGGTGCCATGCAGTTCACCGTTGTGTCAGTTGTGTTTACCTTATGCTATATCCTATCTAGATATATACAGTGCTCGGAAGGTAGTTTTTAATCTTTTTCATGGAGTTTGAATTTGGCTAGACTGAAGAGATCTCCTCAGAAAAATCCATATGCGAACGTACCATAGCAGTTTTGATTGTACTCTCAATATTGTTGTGGTGTGATCAATGTGAGCATCACACCTATTTGATATGATTTATATTCTACACTCTAGACATTATCTATTATATCACTATGTTAACTTAACGAATGGTTAGTTTCTTTCAAGGGAAAACCATTATGGAAATTTGTACGGTCTCAACAGTTACTATTACATGTTGCATGTATCTTGGATTTTCTCATACCAGACTTATGTTTGACACGTGGTTTTTGTTTTTACTAAATTCCTTATGTACTCTTTTGAATGGTTGAGTAAAGCAGGTTTTACTTTGAACGCTTCAGGGTTCAGGAGACGAGCTAGAGGCTTCCATTACCTATCTATTCTATTTATGTAGTACTGTATCATGTATGTATCAACATTATGAGGATAACAGTTATAACTATCCAGGTTAATAACAGAACTTAGGTTTTGTAACTTTGAAATTTTTGTATTTGGAGTAACCCTATGTACTGTTCTTTTGATATTATATGTTATCGTTCCACTGTGAGGTTCTTATGTTATGTTATTTCTTTCTTATTCTATTCTTTTTCTTTTATTTTTCCCTAACTATCTGTCTTTGCGGCACTTGAGTACGTGGCACACGAATACCATAAATGTATTTAGTGTCGACATTCGAGGGTCAAAAAGCCGGGTCGTTACAGTACTCGTCCATCTTATTCCAACTTTTCTCGACTGGATGATGCCCACCAGTAATGGTATTGATCATTATTCTTATTTCGAACTACCTAGATTCTTCTCCACTGGGCCCAGCCACTACAAGAAAATTATTTATTAGTTGTAATAAAGAGTAGCATTTGATGACTGAGTGCCACCGATAATATAAAAAGTAAAATTAAATAAAAAATTTAATGCTACTATACTTATCGCGCCAAACATTTTCAAAAGATGGGAATATTTTTTCCTTGCTTGCTTTTATTTTTGTTATTTTTATCACTCGTGTCTTCTGTGAAAGTAACCAAATCCCTAAAATTAAACTTCTTCCAAGTAGGAAACAAAAGTTTATTCTTTCAGATTCATAAAAAATTATCCCATTTTGTCTTAAGCTTAGAATCTCATCCCATTACCACTAGAGTATCTGCCAAGTTATCGCCTACATATATCGTTTTACTTCTCAGCCTCTCATGCCATGCTACATCAGTGAGTTTTTATAGATTCACTGATTTTTCAAAAAAAATCAAATTTGAATGAGATTTGAATTCGGAATTTAAATTTGATGCTTATTAGATTTGATTTATTTTTACTTGCTATATTATCGAGTTCAACTTTTCTTGCTATAAAGTTGGAATTTAATTTGAGTTCAATTGCTTTTTTAATATTAATTGGAACCGATATGCTATTATTGGTAAATGTTCACTGCTTTTAGTTTTGAGTGGTAAATGTTCTTGCCGTGATTATTAGTAACCTTTGAAATGAGTTGCAATACCCTGTAAAGGTTAAAAAAATATAAGTGGAACACGTCCACTTCTGTTTGTATGTTGCCGTTACATACTGGTGAATGGAACAGAATATATTGATAAGATAATATGTCCACTACTTTTGGTTTTGAATGGTAAATGTTCTTGCTGTGATTATTGGTAACCTTTGAAATGAATTGTAATACCTTGTAAAGGTTGAAAAAAAGTATATATATATATATATATATATATATATATATATTTAACTTAGTCTTAGTTACTGTCCAAACTTATTATAGAATTTATAATCTGCTTTACTTTAATCATTTTAGTCAGTATCCAAAAAAATTTGGAAATGATACGAGCTTAGAACCTGATCAAACAGAACTAATGATGTTCTTAATGCATGGAATACAGTGGGTTTTTACATAGGCAGGCAAGTTTTTACTTTCAATTACTTTTTCTATCCTCATATATACTTGCAATTCATTCAACGTAGTTAGTATATAGTAATGATAATTGAATGCAATGTAGAGAAAAGAAGAGAAAAACAATCGTAGGGTGAGTCTTAAATCTTATTTGAATGCTTATGCCGATATTGTAAATTCATAAACACAGAAAAGAAGTGATTTAACCATTAATATTTTCAGGTAACTTGACGAAGAAATCTAAGAAGAATGCAAGCTGTTAAAAACATCCCATTTTAAAGCACACAAAACATGAAGACTGGAGTGATATTTTCATGTGCTTGATGTTTTTTGGAGTATATGAATTACACAAATACATTTGAGTGCACAACAGTTTATAATGGTTCCACCAATCTTGACCTACATCCACTTAATGATTTTATTCCTTATATTCTGATTTGGAGGTAGAAGTTCTGACGGGTTGGCACAACTCCGATAGTAATCACAAGAAATTAGAGAAAAGAGAGTACAAGCCAAAAGATCCTTAAAAATGATACCCCTCTATTTATAGAGGTAGGAAGCCTAAAATCCCGCCTAGAAGATCTCCACATAGTTTTCCATGCCATAGACTAATTCCACAACTCCAAGGGTACGGGTACGGGTATGTGTCGGTACAACTCCAAGGATACGGGTGTGGGTCGGTACAACTCCAAGGGTACGGGTCGGTACCGACCTATAAGATTGTCAAATAGACCGCCTTCAACACTTCATGTTGGATCGTGTTATGGTTAGCTTCGTGATTCCATAGTTGTTTGCACCAATATTAGCTTGTTTCTGAGTCCAAATGACGGAGCCGTGGAAAGACAAAGTTGCTGATTCAAGAGTTTGTGGAGATCGATAAAGAGTTGCATGGAATCATCAAAACGACATTGGAAATAGGTTTCTAACATCAAATATGATAGGTAGGCGGAAGGTGAGCTCCCTTGGTGGAGTATTTACGGGTCGGTATCGACCCATAAGTTTGGGTCGGTATCGACCCAACTCTTGCGGATTTCAGGCTTTTGGAATCCTGCAGTGGATTTGTATTTGCCTTATGATCTTGGTTGTAATTGAGTTTTGGGCTTCGTAGTCATCTCTCCTAGCTTCTTGCCTTAATAAATTCCAGGTTTGACTCGTTGAGTTTGTTTGTATACTGCCTAGTCAAAAGGCGGGATAACATCTACCCTCTAAAGCACGCTTTGCAAATGCAATTTGTGCTTTGCTCGAGAACAAATGTGATGTCAATTTTCGATTTCATTTGGATTTATTACATTACGTATCAAAATCGTCCCATATTCACTCGGGATTTGTCAATTCTATCTGAATTATGAGGCGTTCAAATCCTTTTACCAAAATCAAATCTGCTTTTATTTTTAAGTTTGATCCTTTTGGATCATTTTCTATTTAGTTTAATGTGTGATCTCTCTGGATCGATAATCAAATTCATGGCCATTCAGGGCCGATAGTTAAATTCGCGATGTCTCTGGATCATTAGTTGAGATTATGGCCGTTCGAGGCTAGTAAGTAAATTTGTGGTCTCACCAGACCATTAATCAAATCCATAACCATTCGAGGCCGATAATCGAATCTGTGGCCGTTTAGGGTCGATAATCAAATCCATGGTCGTTTAAGGCCGATAATCCAATCCATGGCCGTTTAAGGTCGGTAATCAAATCCATGGCTAATCGGGGACGATAATCAAATCTGTGATCTCTCCGGACCCTTGCCGACCTTAATTCGTGAAGAGGGGACTCAACGACAAGCAAGCCCATCTGCTAATGCTCCGATAAAGTGACTTACTTCTTGCACACCAGTCCCGTCTTTCCAGATAGGACTTAAAGTGATTCAAGTCCATGGTCTCTTCAAACCCTTGCTGAACCCAATTTGCTCGCTCTCCGACGAGGGGACTCAACGACAAGCAAGCTCATCCGCTCACGCTCCGGTGAGGGGGCTTGCTTCTAGCACTCCAATCTCGTCTTTTCAGACGGGACTTAAAGCGATTCATTTTAGTCATCACGTTCAAGTGAGTTTCAATAATCAAGGATTTATCTAATGGAATCGAATTCGAATACTAATAAACATAAAATCAAACATTACGATATTTGCCTCTTCAAGCATTACAGCCTAGCATCCTGCTCAGAGCATGCCTAGGGACCATTTGGGATCCCATACATGAGTAAGTAGCTAGACTGTATTATTGCATGGTTTATTGAAAGGGGAAATAGAGTGTGAGAACAAAACTTGATTCCCTGCCATCTCGATCAGGAGATGACTATCCTTGACCTTGATCCAGGGCTATTTCCATTCACTGCGGTTGATGGCTGCTCTTGTTCCACCACTGTAGCTCGGCTTCTCACATATTATTGTAATCGGTTATCTCTAACCTGTTTCTCAATCAGATCCTGCAGATGCCTGCAATCATTTGTGTTATGCCCATCCAGCTCTTGGAATAGGAAGTATTTTCCAGATGCCCTTTCATGCTCCATGGCTTCTCTTCTTGTCGGCTTCCGATAGGGGATCTGTCCACTAGTAACTAGATAAACCCACTCCGGGGTCTCATTTAAATCTTGTAAAAAGAGAATTTCGGTTCACTTCTTTGTTGCTTTGATCCTTCAAAGTCATCATCCATCTTCCTTTTTCCTTTGTCCTTGCTAGAACCTGCTCCGAGAGATCCTCCGCCATCCAAAGCATTAACCGCTTCCTCATTAACTTCAGTATGCTACTGGTGTAGAAACCTTTCGGCCTTATGATAAAACTCTATAAGATCCCTCAGAGGATCCTGTTCCAAAGCAATCTTGAAATCTGTCTTTGCGGCTATTCCTAAGACCGCCTTCAACAAAACCATCGAAAGGTCTGACTTATCGACCGCGACCGCCACCGCATTGAACCTTGTTAGAAAACTCCTAAGGGTTTCCTTGGTCCTTTGCTTCATGCTTGCTAACGTCGTTACATTCTTAAGTCGTGAGATATGGACTGAAACTATTTCGCAAATCTATTTACTAACTTGGCCCATATGCTGATGGAACCCTTCTCCAGCCGTCTAAACCATAATGCCACCAAACATGTCACATATAAAGGGAAACACCATCCCATAACCTCTTTGGACGCACCCAACATCTCCATGTATTGAATGTACCTCCTCAAATAAACCATTGGATTCGTCTTCCCGTTATACATTTCCTGCGTAGGTAACTTGAAATCAGATGAATTCCTAACGTACCGAATGTTTGGAGTGAATGGACTCATGTTCACATCCTCTAGGCTTCGGTTAGGCAATCTACTCCTCATAGCTCATCTCACCATCTCAGCAAGTCTATTGTTGTCATCCAAGTGAACTCCCAAGTTTGCATTCTCAACCTGCCCCCCAACTCTACGAGGGAACTTCGGTACATACTCTTTCGGTCATGCTTCTGCATTCTGATTCGCATTCATACGCTCTACATCATCTTCAGGATGCATACCATCCCTTCCTCAGCTAGGATGACCCATGCCATCGAGCCATTGTGGATCGGTACTGACCCATGCTTGTGGGTCAATACCGACCCATATGATTGGCTATGGGTTTGCCCTAGGTCTTCCTACTCCACTTCCAATTACTTATGCTCCAGCTTCTGGTCTTTGATTCTGATTTGCAGCAACTCCGCCTATTCATGTCTGTCCCATTCTCCTAAAGAAGTTCTCCATCGTCTCTTCCTAGCAAGCAATCATCCTTTCCTGTAATCCATTCATCATAGTCTCCACCTTATCCCTAGTTATATAGATGGATGGTGGGTTAGCTCCGGAGGACGCTTATTGGTTGCCCCCTAGTTCATTTACTCCAACAACAATCCTTTAATTGATTGTCTAGCCATTCTAAATCTTCCCAAGTCTTAAATTAGCGAGTTCATGCGTTTCTTAGTGAAAGCACTAAAATGTTTGACCAAAAATGGCACAAACACCTAATAGATTGAATAAAGGATAAAGTGAAGCAAATAAATGAAAAACAAGTAGAAAGCATCACACAACAGTTTATAGTGGTTCGACTAATCTTGGCCTATGCATTTAATGATTTTATTTCTTATATTCAGACTTGGAGGCAGATGTTATTACTGGTCGGTACAACACCGACAGTAATCATAGGAAATTAGAGAAAGGAGAGTATGAGCTAAAAGATCCTAAAAAATTAGCCCTACCCCTCTATTTATAGAGGTAGAAAGCCAAAAATCCTACCCAGAAGATCTTCAAATATTTTTCCACGCCATAGACTAATTCCCTAAGAAAATAGGTCCCACTTCAGCAAATTGTATTGGTCGGTACAACTCCAAGAGTACGGGTCAGTACCAATCCATAAGATTGCAAAATTGGCTGCCTTCACCTCTTCATGTTGGATCATCTTATGGTTATCTTCTTGATTCCATAGTTGTTTGCACTAATATTAGCTTGTTTTTGAGTCCAAATGATGTAGTCATGGAAGAACAAAGTTGCTGATTCAAGAGTTCATGGATATCGATATAGAGTTGCATGAAATCGTCAAAACAACACTGATCAAATAGGACATGTAGGCAGAAAGTGAACTCCCTTGGTGGAGTATTTACGGGTCGATACCGACCCATAATGTAGGGTCGGTACCGACCCAACACTTGTGGACTTCGGGCTTTTGGAACTTGCGGTGGATTTGTATTTTCCTTGTAATCTTGGTTGTACTTGAGTTTTTGGCTTCGTAGTCATCTCTTTGAGGTTCTTGCCTTGATAACTTCGAGGTTTGACTCATTGAGTTTGTTCGTATATTGCCTGGTCAAAAGGTGAGATAACATTATATGATTTCCTATAAACCATTCTAAGGTATTTTTTGGGCCCTTCAATAAGTGTTATAGAGATCCTAGATACATATGTAATTCATATTACCCAAATGTGTTTTGAAAAATTACCCATACATCTTCTGTATTTAAGTAATGTTGTGTGCATTGCTTTTACAACTAGTAATCTTCAAATTTCGATAGCAAGGATCATAGATCGTTGTGGTGGGATGGTTGAACTCGGTTTAGGAAGGAGATCGTAGCGGCGGTGGTCGAAGGTCGTGAAGTTCACCTGAGCGACAATGATGGAGGAAGTTGTGTTTGGATAAGGAGTTGCTGAAGCTAGAATTTGAATTGGAGAAGATGATTTATAAGGTAATTAATAATTAATTAAGTTAATGATTAATTAATTAAATTATATAATTCGTATTCTTATAAAAATTCGTATCTTTTGCATACGAGGTACAATCGAGGTGAGGTTTTCACCGTTATGACCGTATCGAGATTTTGTATGGTATGACAAAGATTTTGTTCGAGTTTGGACCATTAAGGAATGCTGATAAGGTAAGTGGGAATTATTCTTTGTATTTGGTATATGTGTATAAATCCCAATATTCACCTATATTGTACTTAAGACCTTGGTGATATAAATGATGTATATAGTGCATGTGTAGATGTTTGGGTTTGGTATGGATCAATTTGACATATGTTATTTGCTAAGGACCCAAAGTAGATGTCGAACACATGATTTGGACATATGTGCTTATTCCTTTATTGATGATTGGCTGGATTGTCTATATAATTATATGTGTGAATTGTTATTGATATTGAGATGATAGATTTGTTACTTTGGTTGCTGATTACCCTTGTGTATGTAAATGTTTACGATACGTATTTATTGGTTCCATATAGTTGGACTGATTATTATATACACGTGCACGTGTGCACATGCATACAATTTATGTGATTTTTATATGTCTATATTTATAAATATAGTTCTAGTATGCCTGATTTGGGGATACTGGAAGACGCATAAGATATTTAATCTACATTTATTGATATGCGATTTAAGCCTTTATATATTGGTTTGGTATGTTCGACTTGGGACTACTGATTGGTGCACAGATGGACAGATTTATTAATACATGATTTAAGCATATGTATAGTTCAATATGTCCGACTTGGGGTTATCAATTAGTGAAGGAAATATATTATACAGATGTATAAATATGAGGTTTAAGTGATTTATACATATGATTATAGATGCACGATTTTGCCGAGTTATATATATTGTTTTGGTATGCTTGACTTGGGGCAGCCGGATAGTGCATGGCACTTCAAGAACGAATCACAATCCTCACAGGGACGATAATACTTCGGTGTTATGTATACGTGTGGAAAGGGTCTACGTGGGGTTTAGCGTTTATCTACAGTTCCGGTATGTCGGTGTAGTCAATCGGAAGGAAAGGATGCTAGTGAGGGAATCCATTGCATCATAAAGAGGGCACGACCAGTAGACAAGATCCCAAAACAGAGGCAAAGAGAGATTGGGACGCCTTTCTAGAGTGGGTTATATATTATCTATAGCACTAGATGTTAAGACGGGACATATACGAGTCAGTGGTGACTCAGAGTCAATAGTATGAGTTGGCTCCAAAGTATTCTCTATGGTGGCTAGTGGAAATTCATCACACCGATATCAGTTTAAGTTATTCAATAGCGTTGAGCTTGGATACTAGTCATATACGATTCTTACGAGGTTTTGGGTATGTAGATGCTTGGTTATGTAGCATTGTTATATCATTGTATTTGTTTTGCATTTCAGATGCTTTGATGGAAATGGAGAGACCTATGAAACTGTTGCTTATGGAGTCCAGTATTACCTCTATACTCATTTGTCATACTCAATAGCATAGCTTGTTATAGTATGTAGTATTTCAATGATAGAACCACTATTATGTGTACTATCTTGACGGGTTGGTGATGGATATAGCAGGGTGATGTATGATTAGTATTACACATAGATCTTTGCTCACGTTTATTATACACACACACATATGTTGTATACACAGTACTTAGAGATAGTCCCCTCAACAGACTTCTGTCTAACCCTCGTTTTATCTATTTTTTCCTTTTGGACAACTTTTTGTCACACTCACAAGTAGGTCTATAGTCAGGTATTGGGTAGGACTATCAGCAGGATAGCTAGACCTTGGAAGCATGGAGTATGTGATCTTTAGGGCCGTGGTCTCCAGTTATCAGTATATGGTTTTATGCCGTTCAGACATTATTTGTATATGAGGTCATGTACAGTACTTGTTGTATCATTTTTGGTACTCGGTTTGTATTAAGATGGTGTATTTCTGATTATACTGTTATATCGGTTTTGTTCTCATATCATGCCTTATATAGAACGTCTCTCTTCTTTATATGCATATGTATATGTTGATATAATGTATATTATCATTCCACTATGATATTATATCGATATATCTAGTGAGATAGTTTTGTTCAAATTTACCTTGGCAATCTGTCATTTACGGTGTTCAGAATCATGTATGGTTGTTTAACATTGATTTAGGGTATCACAAATTGCGGGTCGGTACAAATATCCGAACCGGTATGAAAATTCCTAGTTTCATTTTGTTTACTGCCTTTATGTTTATTCTGCATTATATAATTACCTACATATACTTATGATTCTATATACTTATGATTCTGGGTAAATAATTTGGAAATTACAAATAAACTATAAAATATTTGATATACACTATTCACCCCTCTCTTAGTATATCAATAACCTTAAGATCTATTTCGCATCAGTGTATTAGGACAACTCACATATCCCATAGATGTTATGTATTTAAGATTTTTGGAAAATAGTGATGATTTTGTATGACCGAATTTCAAAAACTCCAATTGTAAACAAAACTGGTGGTTCAAACTTAAGCATTTTACATTCTGAATTTTTAAAATCCGGTCGTACAAATTCTTTAATGTTAAATGAGAAGCTTAAATAGATAATATTGTATCATTTAAACTGAGATTATTTCTCGATCTTATCAAAGTTTCTAACTAATTTGGTAATGTTAATTAGCGAATAAAATCAAATACCTTGTACGATCGATGGTCAACCTGAGTTTGAGTAACACAATATTAAATACTTAAGCATTTCGGACAACAGAAATGATTTTGTATAATCAGATTTTGAATATTCCAAACGTAAATAGGACTGTTAGTTCATATTGACTTGTTTCTAAAATGACTAGTTTGAGCAGAAAACCTTTCCACGTTCTCAATTTTCAATATCTTAATGTTATATGAGAAATTTAAATATATGACATCGTGTTATTTTGAATCAATTTGATCCTCGATCTTAGGTATGTTATAATAAAAAAACATTATTTCTGACTCTTTAATAAGCTTTAATAAATTATAAAAATAACAGTTATTAGTTATAAGAATAGTTAATTATACACTTAAAAAGTGAAAAATATTATAAAAATTAATTAACAATAATAAAAAATGAAAGTATTATGAAAATGAAAATATTATAAAATGAAAATGAATATATAAAACATAAATTTGCCAATGCTTTTTCCATGGGCATCTCAATAGAAAAGGTAAATGACATCAAGTTTTTATATAGGAAGAGCATGGGGAACTATTTACCCTTTTCCGATTTCCGCTAAACAGGGGGCATCAGGAAGGAGTAGGGAATTTTTATGGCATCAGCAAACAGTGATGTTATTTCTAGTTTTCTCTAATAGTGTAACTACGTTTCAAATTATCTCATTTATTTTTAATATAGGTTGCAGCGTAATTAAGGCTTTAAGGCTCGTTGAAGTCATCCATAATTTCTTCACAATTTCTTGATGCTAAACGCCAACTTGTCCATCAAAAGTATCCATTCATGTCGGGCAAATATCTATGAAAGCAAGTGTTCTCTAGACATTCCAATCGACAACAGTTCATGTCGAAGAGTTGGTGGAGGAGTTTAACATTCTGGAATTCAAAAAAAATGCTGAAAAAATATATATTATATGTAATAGTGAAATAAACATGGTTTGAAGATGAATTACCTCAAATTGTGATCAAAAGAAGCTAAAATTGGGTTTATGTTTTCAGATTTGCGATGGTGGAGGAAGAGAACTGGGTTGGGGTGTTGACGTAGCTGGAAAAACAACAATTCAAATTGGATCATTGGAACTTGACGCATCTGACGCATCAGATGAATCAAGACTCAATACTTCAATTTGAAGCGCGATAATGGAACAATGCATTCGACCAACGTGCTCTATTTCAGCTTTTAACGCATCCAAAATTGTAACGGACCATGAAATGCTATGAATGCACCCTTAATATCTATGGAATGTCAATTACATTAATGAGCGTAACGACAGTGTAACACCCTATAATTTGTACGACAAATAATTAAAAAAATTAATAAATAAATAATAACGGCAAAAAATAATTTTTTATAAACATGAGAATTTAGCTACGAAACTTGCACCATTAGGTTTATGACGATTTTCTGATCAATTTTCATATGTAGAGTTTTCCGATCAGAGTTCAAATGAAAAAATTATTAGTGTTTGAAGTTTTAGAATAAAAAATAATTATATATGTAATTAAAGAAATAAGAATAGTTAACTAATGTTAATTACCATCATTTAAAGTTAATAGGTAGTTAACGCTAGCTTAAACTTTAAGAAAATTATTAAAGGAAATAAATTATATTGGTCGCTTAAACGAGGAAGCAAATTAAACAAATCAAGTAACAATAATTAATCGGGGCTAAAACTGAAGATAGTTCGACCCTGATGCACCTAGGTCAATCGATAGCAGTCGACCCTAAGCAAGGGGCGGTTGACCGTTTCTTGAGTAAATTTGACATTAATGCATAGCCAAACGGCTCAGATTCAATATACTTCAGTCAAACGGCTGGCATTAATTTGAGCCCCTATAAATATAGAATTAGACCATCACTTCTAAACTTATATTTTCGGAGCGACGGCGGAGCTCTGCCATTTTCTCTTTTCCTCCAAATCCTAAATTCTTAGAAATAGTTATAAATTATACATACATACAATTGGAGAATCGTAGAAGATGATTAAGGTAGAGAATAGGGTCAAATCAAATCGCCAAAACCAAGGTAAATTGTAAATCCAGATCTAAATTGTAAATCAAATCCAAATCTCTTTTCTAATCTAGATCCTTGATAAATTTGTGTATGCTTACGGTGTATATATATCCAAATAGGGAGAAAAGGGAATCAAATTGGAATAACATGGATTAGATCTAGAGATTTGAAACGTTAAAAAGCTGGGTGTGAAATTATATATTTATATATAATATTAGATTTATATTGCTGTAAATCTATTCATATATGCCTGAAATGTAAATTGGAGTTGTAGGCCAAATTTGTATAGGTGAAATAAAATTATAAACCTTGTCTACATATTCTGTTATTGATAACTTGAATTGTATATTGCATATAAGTAAATCTGGAAAATATTGGGTATTGATAGTCCTTGAATTTAGTATAGAGTAGCAGTAGTCCCCTAAACTTATAATGTATGTAAAGATTCCAGATTTATAAATTTAAAATGACTTGTGCAAGTAAAAATGTGGATCGAGTCATCACAGTAAATTGTAGGGATTTAAGTAGTATTTTAATTTATTGAATTATATAGCGTATTGCAATGTGAATTTCTATAGATTATCAAGTTTCAGATTTATAAATAAAAGTATAGCGATTGAACTAATAAAGAATACACCTAAAAAGAAAGAGATGTGTAAAATAGAAATATTTACTGTATTTTGTACTGTCCATTTCAATAACTATGAAAAAGAAAATTCTTTGTAATTCCAAATGTAAAACAAAGAATAAGACATAAAAATTTACAATGTTAACCGTTCCATTTGAAAAAATGTAATTTCAATGCATTAAAATACAGAAATTCCTAAGAATAAATTTAAAAGAGTACAAATGTGATAATAAAACGGTCTAAGAATATGCACAATATAAATAAGACGAAAATGAAATAAAAGAAGTGAAAAAGTAGACAAGTCATAATTTAAAATAAAAATGGTATAGACAGTCCTCTAAAACAAGGTAGAGAATTAAAGGTTAAAAAGGAATAGGAATAGAAATAGAAAAGTAAAATAGTAGAGAAAAAAGGAAAAGTAAATGAAAAAAGGTACTTAAATCTTTTAAAAACAAAGCGGTAAATGACCTTAGATTAAATAGTTTTAAATGCATAAAGAAGTTGAGAAATATTGTTAACAATGAACGGTAGAGGTACAATAACTAAACAAGAATGAATGAAGATATATATAAACATATATACATATATACGTCGCCTCAAGTATGTGTTTATGACGGGTGTGAATTATATAAGTATGTAAATAACTTAAATGGATAAGAATGGCATAGTCATTAGAATGGGTTGGAATGCGAGGTCAGTAGAGTTACACAATAGATCTACCCACCGCAAAGGGCCACCAGTTGTGTATACATTATACTGATGCAGGACATATTCAACTGTAGGACCCACGGGGTTATATATGCTTGTGTATAGGTGAAGAAATACCCTTAGTAGAGTCTGCTTCAATAAATTAGAGGGTATTGCCTTGATTGCGTTAGGCAATCTAAATAGGATGGTAAGCGGCTTGATGCTATGTCAGTATATGTTGGTATCAAATCAGGAGTAGGAGCCGTACATAGGTTGAGTGCGTCATCGGTCATGCACGGTCAACTGAAAAGACATGGTTACACCTAACGGGCTACACCTCCTATTAGGGCAGGTCACGTTAGTTCATGCACTGCCACGATTGTTTGCAAGTTTGTTTGTTAGGGGCAAGGCTAGTTAACCTATAAAAGAGATCTTTCAAAAACGATTGAGGTGGTCCGAGGAACCGAGTCATCTATAGTCCATGGAGCTGAGTCCACAATAGGAGGTAGACAAGTAGTAAATCCCAAAGATGAGATAGAATAGGGCTAAGCTATTACGACGTCGTTGTTAGGCACTACGAGACGAGGCATAAACTACAATTGAGAGGTGGACACGGATGAAGACGATGAGACAGACTGACAAGTCGACATTTCGGGTTCAACTTACAATGCGTAGTTGGAGTGCGTGTAGTCGTAATATGAGATGTAGTTCCATACGGACATGATACTGCGTTGATGATGGATGCTTACGAGGTGTTGGGTTACAAATACTAGTGCGGACAATATCTTGGTCCAAAAGAGGAATGTGGTACATACACACACACGTACGTACGTACACACACACACACACATATACATACATACACACACACGTATGTAGTTATGGTCTATTTCGGGCAGATGGAGTGTATCGTATGCGTACGGGAGTCGAGATGACTAAGTAAAATAAAACGACATAACATGTGGTGGAAGACAATCGGCATAAACTAGTATTGTGTATGAAGCATATAATTTATCAGTCATCGGAACTTTGTTTTGACTCGCTCCTCATTACAACTCATATGATAGCTTTAGAGGGATATGTACTGGTGCAAGACGGGAACAGTGGAAGAACGGTTTTCTTTATGCATGCTCGGCGCTAATAATGACACTTAATCTCAAAAGTGTCAATCTTAGTCAGTAACTATATATTTTATTATACTTTACTATTCCGCTGCGAGTTATATCAATAGTGCTTTGATATACATTTACTTGTTTATTTGCATAATACTAAACCAACAATCCGTACTTTGGTGGACTTGGGTTTTCGGTTTATTGAAAATTCAGACCCACTAAGGTACTGGTTGTTACAGACGGACACTTCACAAGTGGAATGTAATTTTTATTTATTTATAAATTGCGTGTTTCACAAAGCAAGAGAAAATGATTTATACCACCGTGAAATCAAAAGTGTTACAACAATAATATTTGTTTAAGATACAAAATATAATTTCCAATTTTTAACCAACAAAAAACATAATTATTTGATTTCAATAAAAAAATTGGTAGTAAAAAAGATATTTTTCTTTAGCCAACGGTGTTGGCTCTGTGGTAGGCAATTCAAATTGTGAGATAAAGATCATGAGTTCGATCTTCGAGATTGACATTTGTTGGTATTAACGAACAGCGTTCAAAAATAAACTTCTCTTTTGCTTAAACTAAAAATAAAAGTATGACTTAGCAATGAAGGATAAACGTTTAACTTCTTTAATTTGCTCAACAATTTGCTATTTTTTTAAGGATATTTTGACAACTCACGCTTACAACGCAAAATGAAACACCAAAGATGTTACAACTCAAATGAGAAAACCAGGCACGAATATATCACTTTATTGTCCGTTAAAAACCAAAGGATCGTAGTAAAGACATGCTTCTATGGAGTGCTACTTGAAGGCAGCATAGCTGTTGTATAATTGTTTATCGATATATTTAAATTATAAAGTATACACACTAAGGGGGAAAAAAATAGTTTCAGCAAGTGAGAAAAGAACAATCAGCACACGGTATTTCACACAATCGTATATCTTACAGTTACAAATGTACAAAAACTATATGTGCAGCTAAGACGACAAGGCTAGCTCTGCCCAGGCCAAAGAAGAATCCCTGAAAAATGCATCGTCTGAAACATCAATCCCATTTTCCAAAACCCCACTTATTATTTGCATGGAGGGCCTTTTTGAAGGATCTGGTTCAATGCACAATTTAATTACACCGCATATTACAGCTAATTCATCAGACTTCACATTTTTCAGCACAGGGTCGACAATCTTTTCTATCTCATCCGCATGTTGCAAATGATTAATACCCTACACACAAAAATTTCATGAAGCAATGCATTTATCAGTAAGTTGTAAATGTACTACGCATGAATATAAACTCCATTTTGAATTTAATGAATCAGGCTATATATCGGTTTTCTGGTAGGATGCAATTTCAAGAATTGAGTTAACATACCCAGTCTACTATATGGCCTTTGTCTTTACAATATGGAAGTCTTCCGCTTATAATTTCGAGCAAAATAACCCCAAAAGCATAGGTATTTCCCTGAATATCAAGGAAAGGATGAACAGAAGCACCATTATGGTTGCAACTAGAATTCTTCTCGGATTTTGAAATTTTCCAGCTCTCCAAATCAACAATCTACGGAGACAATGCAATGAAAATATCAGCAAAATTTAGTTATAACAATTTGTAAACATTTAGAACATCAAACATATGGTAAAATATTATTCAATCGATGCACACCTTGGGAGAAAACTCTTCAGTAAGATATACTGAGCAAGAATTTAAGTCTGATATAGCAAATGGAGGCTGTACTTCTGTGTGCAAGTATCTTAATGCACGGGCAATACCAAGGGCAATCTTCTTTCGTCTGCGCCATGACAATGGGTTTCCTTCTCCATCTAACAGAAGACATATATAATCAGTCCCATGAATATTTTTTATCAAGTTGAAATTTAAACAACCATATAGTGTAGAGGAAATAATGAATATTGTGCTTACAGTGAAGATGCTCGTATAGCGTCCCATTGGATGCATACTCAAAAACAAGCATTCTGTAAAAAGGTTCATTCTCTTCGCAATAGCCAAGTAATCTTGAAGTGTTTTCCTGATTTAACCGTGCTAGATCTGCCACCTGAAGTTTAGAAAATAATTCAAACGTCTGAAGTTGGAACATTTTTGCAGGTGATGGTGATGTACGTACTTTTCAGTGTGCTTTTTATTTATATCCAACAACAGCAGCAACAAACATTTCATTTTTTACAATACCTCTTTAGTATATGAATTGCGATGTATGAAAACTCATGAAAATATCCAATTGTTCCCATAAACTGCCACGGACTTCAAATAGTTGTATGCTACTAAAATATACCCGTGAACCCTTGCACGAGTCATGAATTTCATCAGAAACAGGAACTTTAAACCTGCCTCTAGTAATTAATTGACACATAAATTTAGTCCCTTTCTTGTTGATTAGCAAAAAATCGAGGTCGCTACTTCTTCCTATCTCAACATAATTCAATCTGTATGAGATTTTATTTCCTAATTTACACTCATCTTTATTCTATTCTCAGTTCTCGAAATTTTCAAATGTGATAAAATTTTATAGAAAAACAAGATGCACAGTTTTCACCAAATCACAAAATTCATTGGTTCTCTGAAGATAAACACTGTGTATATATGAAAAAATAAATTAGTAAAAGTAATATTTTAAATCTTAACATTTGTATAAAATGTTAACCATCATTAAGACATTCAGACCGAAATCTTTCTCCAAAAATTTACATAACTAAATTTATCCTACTTTCTTAAAATGAGTGTTAATTTTCTTTTCAAACTGAAAAGGAAGAAAATCTACCTTATCGGACACTTTCAAGGAAGATCATATTCCTTGATCTTACTTCTCTGACTACCAAAGAAGACCAACTTCCTTCCCACAATATGAAGGAAGATCATCTTCCTTTTTGAAAGGTGAAAGAAGATTGACTTCTTCTTTTTTTTCAACAAGGAAGATATCTTCTTTCTTCGACTAGGAAGGAAGATCATCTTCTCCAGAGGAATATTTCTTTTCCGAAAACAAAGTCAAATATTCTTTTCAGACTATGAAGGAAGATCAACTTCCTAAATCTTCCTTCTATTGCTATGAAAAATGGTCATTTCCTTTGAGTTTCCTTCTTGAACTATAAAGAAAGATCATCATCCTAAGCAAGATTATGTTTCTTTTTGAAAAACAGATTATAAAAACCAAATAATATATTGTCAAAAACTTTTGGAACCTATGTTTGAGTGGTCAAGGTAGATTATTATTCCGATTTCTTTGTTTAATAGCTACTGAAGTTAAAAGGATTGTCAAAAGGACTCCCATTTTTGATAAAATGAGGTCATTTTTCCAATATTTTTAAAACTGTTAAGTGGGGTAATAAGAAATTCAGCATTTCCCCCCATAAGAAATATATACAAAATTACATAATCACCCTTTTTCTATCGGCATGTAAATTTTAAACGGCAAACTCGTGTCGTATTTTAGATAAATTTCGATGTATTCTTACCATACTAATATATCGATGATATCGTGTCATGTTTTTAGATAAATTTTGATGAACCCTTGTCATAGTACTATATCAATAATAACGTGTCGTTCTTATGTCGATTTTTCGTTTGGCCAGTGTTGTTTTTCTTTCAAAGATTTGATGGTATGTTACCTAATTTGCTTAAGAAAGGTAAAATAGTAAATTATTCGGGTTGGAGTCATCCACATCATATCATCACCTTAACAATTTTATTTTGTTGGAGTTACCCAAAAATTGTCTCCTTCCCCTTGTCCAAAATTGGAGTCTTTTTAACAATCCTCATTAAAAATATCACACACACGTGTGCGCGCGCACACGAGCGCGTGTGAGCATGCGCGCACGGGCATGTGCGCACATGCATCACTTAAAAGCTCATAAAACTCCACATGTGCGCACGTGCATCACTAAAAAGCTCATGAAACTTGTGATTTAATGGTGAAAATGGATTTTTATTCCAATCATTTTTTGAGAAAGTTGCCGCCTTTTGAAGGTAAATTTATTTTACTAATGTGAAAGGAGCCATATTGTAATAGGCAATGACAGTTTTGTAAATAAAAATGTACGGACCAAGATTATATCAAATCAGCAGGACTTGCATTTTGTGCATTTTGATTAGTAAAAGGGAAACTTTGGACACTCTAGAAGACTTGTTCCCTACCTATTTACTTTATTCTCACAATAATAAGCAATTCAGGAGTCACGTAGGTGAAACAAGGATTGAGTTTCCCAACAAATAGGGTGGTGAGGAAGGTTTCATAATGGCTTGGGTCAGCAGAGTAATTCATGAACTTCAAGTCCTTACCTTACTCCATCGAAAGTTATGACAAAACAGAAAATTCCAGTCAGCAATAATGTTGTTTGGCAATTTTTGATTTTTTTTTAACAATGTCAGAAGCGTAATTAAGTTCAAGTTACGTCACACATAATTACATATACATATATGTATATTTATAAGTATACATAATTTTCCCTAGGCAATGAATACATTGTTCCAAGATAAAATACTGAATTATTATCACTATTTTAGATTTTTCAAAAGAAACAGCATTTCACATATCAGGTTTCTCAAATGGTAAATCCTGCAACATGCATTTTACCAAATGTTAGTTAATTACTTGTAGCTATCACTTCATCGGAAATGGATCACAGGGACTTAAGCCTTATCTTAGAAGTGGGCAAAAACAAAATGGAGGCATGTAGAATTATAATGATGGCAAAAAACTCCATTTCTTTTAATAGGAAAAAGAAAAAATGTATATAGTGTTTTCGTAATAACCGAACAATAATAAATTATAAGGACTATAAGTTACCTTTCTCTGAAAGTAAAACTCATAGTAGTTTGTCCACTGATCTTCTGAGATGCATAGAGACATGACAGCAATTTCAAGGCCATCTTTGGTAGTACCTTTATATACAATACTGTCTGGAGAAGATCCAATAATATTACTGAAATCTTCACAAGCTGCTTCAAGGTCGTGGCTGCTAAATTTTGACACGCCCTTCAGCAATTCGCCGTCTGTTTCACAAAGTAATAAATCGCATATATATGAAAAATATCTAAAATTTGGAAAAATGATAGAACTAAAATAATGGATATCAGAAAAATTGCAGCAATATGCATGTGCTCGTTTACAGTGTTTCACTGTTAGGACTTGTTACAACATATCACCTTACATTTTGCCCAGGCATGGGGAAAACATAAAATCATAACTCAACCTAACTACATTTAGCTCACCATTCTTGCATAGTTGTTGAAACTTCAAAATAGCATTAAATTTGTGACATTTGTCCAAACTTAATAAAGTACATACAATCAAGATGAGTTTCTCGCTTATTTTACTTATTTCCTGCTATTGGTGCAAAGTAATGGAGAACTTTCTGCAATTTTCCCTAAGATCTAAAATAATATGTAAATCACTTAACTGTATATATGATAATGATATCATTATAAAGTGTATGAAATGCCAGCTCGCGTGTGAACTTAATGTAATCGAAGAATGCATTTTGCTACATTTTTCATATAAGAACAAGTAGATATGTTTAAACTTTAAACTTTAAAGTATCCATGAACTGGAAGCTTCAATGGTGCTATACTGTTATGACAAAGGTTTACGACTCAAAACATGTCATGGAACTAAATAAGCAATATATTTGTAGCTTATGTATGCAGTACAAAACATGATTTGCATCATGCATGTATGTACCATGTATGTCAGTATGTACACGACAATATTCTATCAATTTGATCAAGACTAATATTGCATAAGAAGTATAATACCGCCAATTGTGATTGTTTTCTGATCTTTCCAGCTTAAAGTTTTTTTCCATGGGATGTCGACATGGGATGTTCGTTTAAATTTACAAAGAACAACCATTGTTGCGGAGGCACAGAAAACAATTATTGAAATTCCAATTCCAATTTCAAATATCATAAGCCATTTTGGTTGCTGCGAGTTTTGATGCATAGATACTTCATGAAAAGGTTTCTCTCTCTTTTTTGGACGAGCATGGCTTTTTTCTGCTAGGCCTGTACGAAATAAACGAACATATAATCATTTGAAGCTGTAAATGCAACACCTTAAAAAAGGATGGATTGCTACAGAAAAATAGTAATTGATTTAGAGATATCCACTATTAATAATAGAAGGAGAGGCGTGGAATAAAGGGAATATCATCAATGGAGTAATTCTTATGTTTTCACAAGGAAAGAGCAAACGAGACATTGAAATTATGTTTTGCTCAGAATTCTTTTAAATGGATCCACTACAATTTGAAGAAATAAAATAAAACATATTCATATACCCACTCTTTTACAACATGATAAATATTAAATGCTATTAAATTAAAACTTTTTGTTCGCCTTTTGAAATAATTTTTAGAATTGATAATAGATGACATGCACAACACTGAAGACTAAGAGAGATGGTTATTAAGATATTTTTTTTCTTTACATGTCTCAGAAGATCTCTGCAAGCTTGAATATTTATCTTGGAAGCAATTACCCTGAAAGCTTGACCTGCATGATATGAGGATTATTATGCAGAATTTGAAAATTTGATGCACGTATGTTAGATTTGAATATGGAATTTTACTTTGGAAGATAAAGCAAGCATTGTGGTATTTTTCCACTGAAAAAGTTGTAAGAAAAGTCTCCAACTTGAAGCCGAGGTGACTGGCAACGACCTGTTCCAACAGTATGCAAGGAAAATCTGAAGAGAAGACAAAAACCTTTTTTAACATAGTAAATTGAATACAGGTTAAACTAACATTTTTAACATCAAAGTAAGAACACCTCGTATAATTTTGCAGTTTCATGCTGCTTTCTATCATTTGAATCAGGATCTAACAAAATATTTAAGTCGATCTTTAACAATCATGATAGTAGTAACCTTATTAGTAGCAAACTCGACATCTACTTAGTTTTATATAATCATGGATAGTAGCTTCAATACAGACAACTTCCTATTGATATTTTCCTTAGATAATGGAAATAGGATAGTAGATGGAATTTCATGGTTTCTGATATTTTAAATCAATTGAAGACCTGTGATAATGCAATGTAGACCTGTGATAATGCAATGGAAATAGGATAGTACATTGGACTTTTTGACACATGTAAATGACTTGATTAAGACATGTGATAATGCAATGCATGCACAGGCGTTATATATGGTATCCTAACCATGGTCAAACAAGCCTAATAAAAATAACAGTGATGGCCAAATAGTTATCGATACACCTCTTACCGGTCTGAGATTACTATATCTTCTGTGTCAGCCATGTCTCAGTCATATTCTTCTTTCATTAAGGAAAATAACAAGTAATAGCTAACCCATAAATCTTTCCCTGAACAGCTTAATTAATCTGTTCAAAATATGTTTTACTTATATTTACCTAATTCTCCTATGTTAGGTAAGATATTCAGCATCTTCGTTGAAGGAATCGTCTACTTTGAAACATTTTTCTTGAGAAAAAACCGAGTCAAAACTTATTTGTAAGAAAATTATCACAAATCATGAAAAGTACAGAAGAAAAGGTTATACCACTTACATACTACGAAGCCTATTTCGGTCCAACCGGAGCTCAACAAGGTTCCTGAGATTGCTAAGTTCAAGGGGTACATCACCAGTGAGCCCATTTGAGTGAAGGTTTCTTTTGAAGAAGAGAACGAAAGAAATAAAATAACAAGTTAAAACTACAAAATATTTTAACCAGTTTATTAAATATGAAGTTAATCAATTATCCATACATGTGTTTAAGCTTCACCAAGTTTCCAATCTCACGAGGAATAGGACCTGATAACCGATTTACGCTCAAATCCAACAAAGTAAGGCTTTTCAATAAGCCAATTTCTCTAGGAATTGTTCCAAGAAGGAAATTGTTATCCAATATTCTGAACATTAAGCATTGCAATATCCCAAATCAAAATGAATTTAGCAACACATGTAAATAGGTTTTACTAGAGTGAAGGTATCAAACATACAGTTCTTGGAGAAAGCTTAATAAACCAAGTTCTGGTGCCAGAAAGCCTTTTAGTGATGAATGGCTAAGGTTTCTGCAGGGGTCAAAATTTTGATCTCCATAATTCTTTTAAATAATTACAAACAAGAAAATCCATACTGTCATATTTCTTTATTTGTTACCAACTTTAAAAAGTATGTGTTGCTTCATAACGGTATTAATAGTGATTGTTCAACAATTTTGTATTGTCAATAGGAACGCTCCGAAGTAGAGAGACAGTAAATATGCCAATTTTCCCATCGGATGAAATGTGAAGTAAACTAAAGAGTGTCATAACATGATATGTTTTACAGGTATCACATATATAACTGTGGACCATTGTGCTTACTCTGAAATTATCTAAACAGTGAGAATCATATTTAGTAAGAAAACATTGAATAAGCATGCACATAACTTTCAATCAAGATATCAGACAGTCCCAGCAAAAATTCACAAGTGAAATTTTGGATGCTTATTTTGGCAATTTGAAGTAAGCACACATTCAATATAGTGATATGTGCACATACCTACAGATGTAATGAGATAAATTGAAATGTAATCTTACAAAGCAAGCACAGTATTGTCGTATTTTGAGCAAATGACACCAGTCCAATTGCAAGGATCCCCATTCGGGCTATCCCAGTCAGATAATATGGAGTGTGGATCATCAAATACAGCTTTCTTGAAAGCTTTTAATGCGAAAACTGCAAAAACGGTTCAGGAAATTTATTCCATAGGATATTTCCTAAAATAAATTACAAAATTTATTTATTTATTTATTACTTAACAAAATAATCAATCTTCTATGCCAGATGGATTTAGACCGCTCTGATCCAATATAAAAGCTACTCAACTACTTCAATTTTTTGTCTTTTTAGTTGGGCAGTTATACTTTTGCATCATTGAAATTTCAAAAATAAAAAATGCTAGTATAATTGCCTAGATAAGTGAAACGCGAAATGGATAAAAATTCCTAAATTCCCAACTATAAAAATCGAATTATACAAGAGCAAACGTATTTCAAATCCAAGTACGAAATCCATAAGAAAATTTACAAAACATACCCTCGTTGTTTGGAAAAGATTCGGAATACAAAAGAAAAAATCCCCATTCAACAGCAAAAACAAAAAGCAGAGAAAACCGGAGTGATCTCTTCATTGCAGCTTGTAATTCTCTATTCACATTATCGAAATAAGAATATTGTTGAAGCAAATTAAAAGTTGCAGAAAATGAGAACAGGTAGGGAAAAAGAGAGAAATGTTTAAAGCAAGTGTAGTGGTATGGGAATAATAATACTTCAGCATGTGAGGTTGGTAGGCTTTATGAATTAAAAAACAATGCAACGAAACCGTCTTAGTAATATTTTGTTGGAGAACTTTTATCCAAATTGGTCCACCTTTCATGACTTCTTACGCTTTTGAGATATTTTGAAATCCAACTACAAAAATAACTACACAGGCTAGTTTATGACAAAAATGGCACATTACACTAACGCAACTTCACCTGTGCCAATTTTTGATTTCTTCAAACGCTCAAAGCATGTGACATCTACAAACTTAAACTTTATTCTACGGTGACACCTTTGACAATGGAGTAGAGTGTTAACGCTTAGGTTGTTGGTATAATGTGTTGTTGGAATATGTATTGTTTCTACTTGTAGTATTTTCATATAGACCCACCGCATGCTACGATGCATATATCAGTATCTAACTAAAATGGTACGAGGCTAATTCTCCTCATCAGACTTGTCAGATCTCCATTTTCTCTTTTTTATTTTCTATAAGAGAAACTTTTGATTATTCATGTGGTAGTTTGACAGATTTATTTTAACATGTGTTGGTTGGAAGCGAGATTTTTAGGAGCTACGAAGGTATTGTTTATTTACTTACATTTAGCTCATGTATGACTATGTCAATTAGGTGTATTCTATTCATCTATGAAACTATGTACTATAGTTGATATTTCTATTTAGTACTTCATATATGTGGACTCTGCATGAACTGATGTATTTATATTATAATTTTATCATTTTGATATCCACGTCTTGTTTTATATATTTGTTGATATGTATCATTTCTTCGAGCATTCAGCTATCATACCTTTGTAAATGGATCGTGCCTTCAGGCACTGGTATACTTGTCATATTATATATTTTTCTTTTCATTGTGAGTTATCGTAAAATTCATGCCAAAATTTAGAGTTTTACAATACGCCTACTAGGGTATCTTGAAGCATATGTGTTGATCATCATATATTTAGGACCTCTTAAATGGTTGATTGTTACACTTGGTATTAGAACTTACGGTTAAGTGAACTAGTAGGAACTAGAAAAGGCTGACTTGTATATTTTCTACTATATATTATGTGTCCACTATATAACACTTACTCTTCGAACTACTTTTGAAAAGCTGCTAAATGTGTCCCTATTTCAGGTTTGCTACTATGAGTGGCGGAGATACCCAAGAGCAGCAACAGCTAGGGGTGCACAGGTAGCCACCGATGAGGTGGAATCGTTGCATGGTTCCAGTATCTATAGACCATAGTACGGGGTACTCCACCAACTACGGGTACTCATGTGGTAACAACGGGTGGAAGAGTGGGTGTGCCCCTATATCAGTAACACTGCCAACTGATGATTTCCAAAGGTATGCTAGGACTTTCTTAGTCTAGGTGGTAAGTCTTTTGATGGTACTAAGGCTTCTATGGATATACAGACATGGATCTGTACATGTAGTCAGATCTTTGATGATATGGAGTTGGTGGGTATGGCTCAGAGGAGAGTCGCTTCCCGACACCTTCGGGGTGATGCATTGGCTTAGTGGAAGGTAGCTATATAGGAGGTGCTAGATGATGAAGTCGCATGGGAGGACTTCAGACAGAGGTCTGAGACTCAATTTATTTTTGAGATAAAGAGGGTGCACAACTAGAGAAGTTTATCCTTCTAAAGAAGGCGAATTTTTATATCCAAGCTTATAAGTTAGTTCAACCTCTTGGCCAAGTTGGCGATGCATATGATTGACATATTGGCTAAGAAGGTGGGTAGATTTGCCACAGGAATAGTCCCAACACCCAAAGACATTTTAGCAATCACATTCTCATTGAAGCTACATTCAACAATCTTGTAGAGATGACACTCAAGTATTAGAGTACACACATAGTTACTGGGATTGAGGTGGCAAAAGTGGTAGGTAAGACCGAGTTTGTAGCTGAGAGCAAGGCTAGTTGGAATAACAACAAGGGAAACGTATAGAGGTTGGAACTCTTTTATTATAGGTGCAACTTCGAAGGGAATTAAGAGAAAGACTACAATGTAAATTTGGGTGTGAGCAAGTGCTTTAATTGCGACCAACCAAAGCATTTGAAGAGGGCTTGCAAGACACCACGCAAGGGTGGACCTTTAGTAAAGGCTTATGTTTTAATTGTAGTTCCTAGTACTAATAAGCCTTCGGCCCAGTCGAAAGGCAAAGACGTCTTGAAAGGTGTTATTTTTACTTTCGATATGTCTATTCGTTTGATGCTAGAGCTTCACATTCATTTACTTCCATTAGCTTGATTGACGGTTTACATTTTGTACCTTGCATTATATATGAGCCTCTTGTTGTGTCAAACTATGTCAGGGGTTCGATAAGTCTTAGCACTATTTTTCATGACATTTTTCTAGTTATTTATGGATCACTGTTTTCTTATGATGCGTATGTTTAGAGTTTTTCTGGTTACAATCTTATATTGTGGATGGATTGGATGAGTCATCATGGCATAGTCCTTGACTAGGAAGGACGATGAGTGAGTTTGATGGATGATAGTGGGAAGAAGATTGAGATATGTTGTGGACCAAAGAGTGTTATGGTGAACAATAATTTATTTTCTCTTAACATTTCCTAGAACAAGTTATCATATGTTCCTTTTGTTTGCAAGTACTAAGATGTATTTGAGGAAGTTCTAGGGTTACCTCCTCGTAGAGAGATTGAATTTCTGATGAAATTAGAGAAGGATGCCAAATGAGTGGTTTATCCATAAGGCGAATGGCGCTTTCAGGAGCGATGGGAACTTAAGGTTCAGACTCGAGATCTATTGTAACACCCCCATTTCGAAAATTGAAAATTATTGTCGATGATGTTATAGTTATCATAAGAATTATTTTCAAGTGATAAAATGAGATTAGTTTATCTTTAACAACGTAAGCAAATAAAGCAATAAACAACTTCATTGTAACACCCTACCTCTATGCTTATACCATCAAAAAGTACTACAGAGTAATACTGTCTGATAATATGGAGAATGAGGTGATATTGCACCGTCACATTTAAATATTACCTTGGGCTAGCATAGATATGTATTCAAAAATCATATACTACTCACATCGTACTTGGTTTTGGCACAAAATAATAAATATGTGTGTTTCTAAGATAGAACGATACACAATATACATATCATTGTACACAAAGTCATCAAATGCGCATCGATAAAGTATAATAGTATAATATATTACATATACATGTCCAAGTGGGTTTGCATAAAAAGAGTCAAATGCCCAATCTCCAAACTAAATATAGCATATGTCCATCACATACAACTAAAACTAACATCAACGTATACATAAGAGGCTACACAAATACATACATATAGCATAGTCCTACCAATACACCAGTCCACAGATGGTACCTAACAATCACAAACTGGTCACTTCATCCTGAACCTGAAATGTCTCAGACCGACCTGAGTTTTATATAAATAATAAA
The DNA here is from genome assembly GCA_030737815.1 of Allium fistulosum. Classification (NCBI taxonomy): domain Eukaryota; kingdom Viridiplantae; phylum Streptophyta; class Magnoliopsida; order Asparagales; family Amaryllidaceae; genus Allium; species Allium fistulosum. Next base: position 1,178,861,755 of record CM060902.1, read on the forward strand.
TGGGTAATACTATGTCTTGAGTGCTGATGTTAGCATATAATATAACTGGCATGGTGTAAAGCAATATAACATAATAATGGCATATGAGCATCTCCAAATAAAACATCGCATATATATACCATGCATATAAAACATCACTCATGGAAAAACATACAACATACATCTACATCTCAACTAGCTCTTGGTCAAAACTGGGTGAAATAAGCATGCATCCATACACAACCAACATACATCCAACACAAACATAGTTGCTCCCAACAACAAAGATTATCTCTCAAAAATCATGTAGTGGGCATGCCCAAGATTAGTCTTACTTATCCAAAAGGGGATTGGCGGCTCATGCGGATGCACGCTTATGTCAAGAGAGGAGGCACGACTTAGAGCCGAAGGCTAGGGTGATGCCATCAGTTTGGGTTTGTGCACAATGGGGGAACTATGTGCAACTGGTGGGTTAAATGGGCAAATTTCAAAAAATTCAAAAAAATTCCATTTTTTATTTTTATTAGGCCTATGAAGTTTAAATGGATTTTAAATCCAATCTAAAATAATTTAAATAAAATCTTTATTATATTTAATTGGTTAAAAAAATTCTTTTTTCTATTTACAAGTGTATCAAATACACTTTTACGTATATATCTAACCACACGCATGCGCATGCGCATGCACACACACACACATGCTAAAATTAAGTTTGACTATTTTATATCTTTTGAAATCTAAATTAACAATCATAAATCTAGTTTCGATTAAGGAAGGGTTTAAAATTAAATTATATAGTTTTACACAAAAGTCACACACACACATATAATATATATATTTATGTATGTATATGCATACATATAAAAATAATTACAAACTATGCTTTAAATTAAAAATAACATGCACACCCAACGCACGCACACGTGTGTGTGTGTGCGAGACGTTTGTAATAATCTAATGTATGTTTTCAAACTTATTTAAACAACTAAAATCAAAATTTAACTTAAGAGAGATTCAAAAGATTTATGATGCTCTGCACAAAAGTCTAGTTATGCTTTTTACTAATTAAAATAGCTTCTTAAAAGAGTAAACAATAACCAACTGAATTAAATTCAAAACAAAAAGCATGTAAAACATGTATTCAGTTTCCAAAGCAATTTAAGATAAATAACATATATAATTTATTCATGTTTGTATATATACCAAGCGATAAAATTATATTAATTAGTTGAAAATTAGTTTTCAATCAAAAAAAATTATTTTGTAAAACAATAATTTCTAATAATGACAAAATAGATATGACAATTAGGCACATATAAACTCATTGTAAAAGGTTCAGATTTAAATTATACAAACAACTAAACAAATGAATAATGAAATATAGCATGTGAAGGATCCAAAATGCATTAATGCGATGACTACATAACCAATTGAAGTGTAGCACAAGATCCATCTAAATTATGTTAACGCGATGAATATATAATTAATTGGGTATTGGATAAAAGGGATTTACTATATAAATATATAAACAGATGATATGTAGAAGTATAAGATCTAAACCATGTAAACATGGTGAGCATATTAATAAATAAAATTAGAATGTTACTTTAAGATGTAACCAAAAAAATGCACCTTGAACAATGAGTAAAGCTCCTAGATTTAATTGAATCAACCTCTGGATTTCGTATGAATCAAGAGACAACAACCACTTTTTATATTTTGATTTTATTTGGATTTTAATTTTGGAAATTTAAAGCCCTAGAGGCCATGGATTTTTGGCTGTACTAGATGGAGCAAGAGGGAAAAAAATAGAGAATCAAATCTTTTAAGAAGGCAATAAAGATAATTAAAGGCTAGAGATCTTCTGCATTCCTTTAATTACACCTTTGCCTTTTCAATTCAAAATTGAAACACTTCCTCTACCCCTCTTTTGTCTGGCCATAGAAAAAGGCAAGATGGGCCTCAAAATTTCCTAAACCCATTTAGTATTTATTCTATATAAATCCAATTTAAATGTTACATCAATATTATATATCGTTGCACGTATACATAAATTTTATATATACGCATTTCATCAAATACTAATGGTATCTAAACATCAAATAAAATTAAAAATTTAATATTTTATTGATTAATTTAATTAAATTACAATGATTAGAAATTAATTAAATCATGTGACTTATCTGGGGTATTCATTATTACGGTTATGTGACTCAAAAGTGTAAATTCAGTTAGCGACCAATATCGAACAATTCAAATATTAACGTGACATGTCACTTTAGCTAGTGGTGTGACATTTTGGCTAAATTTATTACTTTTACATCTTTTCGGTAAAATCCACATTTGCAATTATAAGCGGTACCCGATAGTAATGATTATTTATATTAATTTCCTTCGTCAAAACCATATCACTTTAGGACCTATGGAATTGGTTTCAGTGAAAATTCCAATTTCATCCACATTTAATTTCGTTAGTCCAAACACAATATCCGTAGTTCAATAATGAAAATTATTATTAATCATACTGCTCTTGCCAAAAACTTTGACTGTGTTAACCATAATTGACCGCGACACTAATTTCATATGACTGAGGAGACAAATTCTCTATTGAATAGTGTTTTACTTTCAATGCTTCAACTCAAACCCAACTATAATCGTTCATGGATATCATGCCACAATTTAACTATAATTTGAAGGAACCTGGGCAGTCGAAAGTAGGTGAAATAAGTATATTTCAATTTTTTCCCTATTTTGGATCCACTAGGCCTATAAAGTTTAAAGGTTTATTAGATCCAATCTAATGTGTTTTAAATAAAATCTTATTTTATGTATTGGTTGAATGGAAGTTTTGATTTAACTCATACCAAACGTATTATAATGAGCGTATCAAATATGCTCACATATATGTGTATAGTGTAAGTGTAACATGGCATGGAGCATACAAAATTAATGTATACGTATATAGATGCTGGGATTTGCATCTATGATGTATATAAGTCAAATTTATATGTGTAATAGTTATCACAAAGCATTTTAAACTTATATATATGAAAGTTTATATGTATGTATGTATGTATGTTTGTATGTATGTATATGTATATGTGTTAAAATCTACTTATGCATTAAATGAAAGAAATATCATAAACTGCTTAAATAGTTTTGACAAAAAGGATTCCAATTTAGATGGGCAGTGGTATATTTAAGTGATATTAAAAGAAAGGGTAAAAGGCATAAGAGACAATTAACAAAAGGTAAGAAGGAAATTTTTTGGCATTCTTTTAATCTTTCTTTGGCTTGTTTTCTAAACATTTTAAACTTGTATGCAAATATATGTATGTATAGTTTTATTCTAAATTATATAGACTTACAATCGAATACATACATACATACATACATATATGTATATGTATATGTAAATTAAAATTGTTCTTGACTATTTTACATGTTTAGAAATCTAAAACTAATAATTTAAAATCAAATTTTAATTTGATAAGGGGTTCAACATTAGTTTTGCAATTTTACATAGAAGTCCTATTATAAAATTTGAATTGAAACTATATATATATATATATATATGTATGTATGTATGTATGTATGTATGAACATAATCATACATATATAAAGCTTATAATTTCGTATGTTTACAAATTTAAAATCGACAATTTGAAATCTAATTTTGACTTAGAAAGGAAGTCAAATTTATATTTGTGATTTTACGCTAATGTTTTTTGATATTGAATTGAAACAATGTAAATAACAACCAAAAAATTGATAATTAAAATAACTAAATTATACTGAAACTTTCGTACCGTTTCATGAAATAATTTCAAGTATGGTTAGATCTACAAAATACATTCAATTTAAAATATATACAACAATTAGTTTCAAACCTTAAAAAAACTTTTCCTCTTTTTTCACCATATTTTAATTTCTAAACAATAGAAATTAATTGATTGCACAACATATGCATATATAAATTCATAGTATACGAAATAAAAAATGAACTATATTGACATGATATAACATATTATCATGATAAGAAGTATACATAAGGGATCTAAATTATTCTAATAAGATATAACATATGTTAAAATAAGATCGGACGGTTACCTAAAGATGTATTCAGAAGGATCACACCTTAAATGAATAAAGACTCCCATCCAATTGAACACCTCTAAAAATTACAACGATCTGAAGCTCCATCTTTTATTAATTTATTTTTATTTTACTTGAATAAGTTTTTGGGTTATTTCCATTAAAGCCATGGTATTTCAGCCAAGAGAAGGAAAGAGGGAGAAATGAATTGTCATGAGAGTGAATCTCTAAGTTAATGAAAGAAAGTATATTAATTAAGAAAGTAATCAATGAGAACAAAAGAGAAACCTCTTTCCTTCCTTCCTTTAATTACTCTTCCCTTATTCAAATCCCATTGAAATTTTTTCCAATTTCCCCGGCTGACCAAAACAAGAGGCAAATAGGCCTAAAAAATTTCCCTAAACCCGTTAGCAATTAATATAATTAAATTCAATTTAAAATACTAATGGTTTATAACTAGTATTTATAACTTGCATATAGGTACTTTATTAAATACTAATGGTTTTCAGAAAAACCAAATGCAATATAATAACTAGTATTTCATAAATATTGATTATTTTAATTAATTTACAACTGTTGTAAATTAATCCAATCATGTGGTTTTTCAGAGTGTTCATCCTTACGATAGTGCGACTTAAAAATGTAAATTCAATTAGCGATTAATATTGAATGTTGGCCAAGTTTTCAAACACTTAATCAACCCACTCCCTGTCTACCACCGGACCAGATCCACCAAGTCTCGCCACCGAATGAAGCTCGACCGAATCAACTCCTCACCACCGAATGAAGCTCGACCGAATCAACTCCTCTCCACCGATCCAAACTACCACCGAACCAAATACAACCGGACCAAATACAACCGGACCAAATCCCCTCCACCTATCACCGAACCACCTCATGACCGAACCAAGAGAATGCCGAACCAGACTGCCAGGCCAGATCACTTCAGCCCAGGCCCACCAGCAGCTGTGTATATCCAAGACCCCTGCCCCCAACCTCACTCTATAAATAGAGAGGCAGGGGTACAACAATGGCAGACAAGTTTGAGAGCTCGAGCACGGAAGGAACTTTCAAACAACTTTCTTTTACTTGTATCAAAGCTTTGTACTTGTAATCAAAACTAGAGAAGTGAAATAACATATAAAGTGGACGTAGGCACATTCTGGCTGAACCACTATAAACTTGCGTGTCTTTTTACAGTTTAGTCCCTGCTTTTCATATATTTGCATAAACCTCCAAAATCGCTAAGAACAACATAAGCTCTACTAAATCATACGACTTTGAGGTGTTTGTCCATTTTTTGTGCAAACATTTTTGGTGCTTTCACTGAGACCTAGAAGCTCGAAGCTTCAGCTTCATCTACTTAACAAGTTTTCCTAACAGCATCATCCGCCACTTGGAAAACATGCCTCCCAAACAGAGAAAAGATGTTAACAAAGGAAAAAACATCGCATCCAGCAGTCTTCCAGATCCAGCTGTCACGAATCAAGTAAATCGTCCTCCTCCAGCAACGGTAACAAATGGAGAACAAGCTAACCCAACTGCTCCCACCGCAGAACAGCCTGCGGCAATTACTAGAGCAGATCTGGACAGAGTTGTGGTTGAAGTAACTAACCGCTTCACGTCCCAGCAGGAAGCCTTGGTGGACCATCTCATGTCACGCTTGAGGGACGCTGAAGAATCCAACCGCAACACTGAATCATGGGGCGAGTCCCAGTCTGGAGGATCTCAGAGACAACAAAGATCTTCCTTCGTCGAAGGAGCTGACGGCAGAAGTAGCCGTGGTAGGAGCCGAGACCGAGCACAGCCCGAAGTTAGGCCTGAAGAAACGTTTGGTACCGAACCCAACGGGGAAGGTACCGGGCGAAGGTCAACTGTAGCTGAGCCTGTCATACTGCCTAACAACAGAAACACCGGCGAACGGGGCCGAGCTAGAGTTCAGCCCGAAGTTGGACCCGAGGAAGTGCTTAGATCAGAACCCAACAGGGGGAGATCAAGGCAAGGGCCAACTGTAGCTGACCCAAGCATGCTCCCAGAAGACCAAAGGCAGCCACAGGAAAATATGAGGAATGATAGACGATACCATCCCTACAGGTCGTCTGGACGGAATCAATCCCACAGAACAGAACCAAACTCATTTCTATCCGCTCCAAGTTCTGATGAAAGGATGGCACGCTTATTCAGAGAGTGTGTCCAGCGAGAGCAAAGAGATCGAGGGATAGGCGCTAACCAGCCCTTTTGCCCGCAATATCGAAATTGCTATCACCCCCCGAGAATGGAAGATGCCAACAATGGAACCCTACAAAGGAACCTCCGATCCCGTTGTACACTTACAGAGGTACACGCAGCATATGCTCATGAGTGGAGCAACAGAGGGAGTACTTTGCAAATGCTTTCCGCTCTTCTTAGCAGATCTTGCTACCTCCTGGTTCTGTCATCTACCCTAAGGGTCCATCAGCTCATGGGAAATGTTGAAAGAAAAATTTATCAGTCAGTTCCGCATTCATGTGGAGCAACCTAAGGACGCTTATTCCTTATCCAGCGTCAAACAGAAACCCGGAGAAAAGCTGCAGCAATACCTAACCAGATTCAACGCCGCAGCAGCCGCAGTTCAAGATGCCGATGAGAAGCTTATCCTAATGGCCCTCTGCAGTGGGGTGCATCCGGACACTAAATTTGCTAGAAGGTTGACAAAAGAAAAACCAGCTACTTTACCCGATTTCTTCCATGAAGCCGGGAAATACATGAGGCTTGAGGATGCTGCCATTGAGGGGCAGTCAGGACAGCAAAGTAAGACGACCCATGGCAACGCCCCTGCTGTGGCGAGGGACGTTCGAAGAAATGATTCCAGAGACAATGCTGGGGGCAAGAAGGTAGAAAAGCGCATATATCGGCCAGGACCAAGATTCGACACTTACACCCCTTTGAACGAGACCGTCGAAAATATCTTCCTTGCCACCCAAGGCGAAGTTAGATATAAACGCCCACCATACAAGAAGGAATCAGATAACGCACAGAAGTCTGGAAAATTCTGCCGCTTCCACGAATCTCACGGACATGATACCAACGAATGCCATCATCTCCGAGATCTGATTGAGGAACACATCAGAAGGAAGAAACTGGAGCGTTATGTAAAAAGTCAAGACAGAACTCCAGCTCCTGCCAATGAAAACCCAAGGCTACCCTCACCAGGGACCGACAGAGGAAACCGCAACGCTAGCAGCTCTAGTCAAGAGAAGATAGTGGTCCATACCATCTCAGGAGGTCCGCACATCGCAGACAGGAGTTGGAGAGAGATGGAAAGATATGGGAAGTCGCTTAGAGACAATAGAGACTGTGTCAATACGGTTGTAGAAGAGCGCCACCCAAAGCGGAAAGAAAGTGATGACATCACATTCAGTAAACGCGACCTAGAAGGAAGACAGTACCCTCACATGGATCCCATGGTTATCTCTGCCCGACTCGGTCCCGCCGAAGTTTACCGAATCCTGGTAGACACTGGAAGCTTTGTAAATATCCTGTTCAAACACGCATTCGACAAAATGAAGCTATCAATGAAGGATGTATCTCCCTGCGATAAACCACTACACGGTTTCACTGGGGATGCGAAGATGCCCCTCGGGCAGCTGGACCTCTTTGTTGAGATTGGAAGCCATCCCCTCTCCGTTGTAAGGAAACAAACGTTTGTGCTGGTAGAAAACCATTCGGCCTACAACGCCTTCTTAGGAAGACCAGCCTTGTCTGACTTCCAGATTGTCCTAGCCCCATGGTGCCTGAAAATGAAATTTCCAACAGACAATGGGGTAGGGGAAGTGGAAGGAGACCAGGATATTGCACGAGACTGCTATGTAACCGAACTTCGTAACAACCACAAGAAAGATAAGGGGAAAGGTGTAGAGATTGCCCTCTGCACAAAAAACCTTGAAGCATAGCAACTAAAGAAAGCCCCTCCTCTTCGATACACCAGCGACCCTTTCAACGAATTAGACCCTAGGGACAAAGAGGAGGAGGCCACCGCCGAGCCTGCAGAGGCTATGGAGTTTATATCTGTAGACAAGCACGACTCAAGTAGGCTACTGAAAATTGGGTCCCAACTGAAAGCTGAATTGAAGGAACAACTCATTGATTTTCTCCGCCACAACTCGGATGTATTCGCTTGGTCACACGCTGACATGACCGGAATCTCCCCCGACATAGCGTGCCACGCATTAAACATTGATCCTACCAAGGCGCCTGTAAAACAAAAAAAGAGAAGTATGGGGGCAGAGCGATCAGCAGCCCTCGATGAAGAAGTAAAGAATCTACTCGCCAATGACTTCATACGAGAAGCTATTTACCCAGAATGGATCGCCAACCCGGTACTAGTAAAGAAGGCTAATGGGAAGTGGCGGACCTGCATTGACTTCTCCAACCTAAACGACGCCTGCCCAAAGGATTGCTTCCCGCTTCCCAGAATCGAGCAACTTGTAGACAGCACAGCCGGGCACGAACTCCTGTCTTTTATGGATGCATACTCAGGATATAACCAAATTCCTATGCATGCTCCCGACCAAGACCACACTAGTTTCATCACCGACCGGGGTTTATACTGCTACAAAGTGATGCCCTTCGGACTTAAAAATGCAGGAGCCACCTACCAGCGCCTCGTCAACAAGATGTTCGCAGGGCTAATAGGACGAACAATGGAAGTATATGTAGACGACATGCTGGTAAAATCACGGAAAGACAAAGATCACGTAAGCCACCTAGGCGAAATGTTCCAGGTACTTCGACAGTATGGAATGAAGTTGAATCCACTAAAGTTCTCCTTCGGAGTGTCATCGGGAAAATTCTTAGGATTCATCGTCCATGCCCGAGGGATAGAAGCAAACCCTGAACAAGTCCGAGCATTAAGGGACATCAAAATACCTTCCACCCGAAAGGAAATGCAAAGCCTAAATGGAAAAGTGGCTGCCCTAAGCCGATTCATCTCCAAAGCAACGGACAAGTGCGTCCCCTTTTTCGAAGCTCTAAAGAAAGATAAAGGAAAGTTCGAATGGACGGACGAATGCTTAACCGCTTTCCTTAACCTAATCGAACACCTCCAGAAACCACCGGTACTCTCGACCCCAAGCGAAGGCGAAGAATTATACCTATACCTTGCTATGTCATCTCACGCTCTAAGCGCTGCCTTGGTAAGGGAAGACAACCGCACACAACGACCAGTTTACTTCGTCAGTAAAAGGTTTACTGGGGCAGAAGTCAGATATCCTAAGCTTGAAAAGTTAGCATACTGTTTACTAATCACTTCACGAAAACTACGTCACTACTTCCAATCCCATTCCATCAAAGTTCTGACCGATCAACCACTGAGGCAGGTACTCCATCGTCCCGACACTTCCGGGCGACTACTTAAATGGTGTATTGAGCTGAGTCAATATGATATCACCTATCACCCTCGCATCGCCATCAAGGGACAAGCCATGGCTGATTTCATTGCAGAATTCACTACCAGCGAGGATAAGGAGCAACTGGAAATAACGGAAGATATCAAGTGGAATCTCTTTGTGGACGGTGCATCTAACGAACAAGGCTCGGGGGCAGGTGTGGTAATAATCACTCCCAAGGGAAATAAACTGCACTATGCTATAAGGTTGGAATTCGCTGCCACCAACAACGATGCAGAATATGAAGCAGTGATAGCTGGACTAGAAATTGCCATAGAAATCGGAGCCAATTCTTTGTGTCTTCACAGCGATTCTCAACTTATTGTTAATCAAATACTAGGGGAATTCCAAGCTCGAGAGGAACGACTCATCGCATATCTAAAGAAGACCAAGTTGCTTCTCAGCCGATTGGATCAGTACTTAGTCAAACACATCCCTCGAGAAGAGAACCAAGAGGCCGACGAATTGGCGAAGCAAGCGAGTATGAGAGACATCGCCATCTTCGGGGCAGTAACCATCTCAAAGCAAACGGTCCCGAGTTTTGAACAAGTGAATCTGATAGCCGCAGCCGAAGAAGCAACTTGGATGACTCCCATCCGAGACTACCTACAAGGTGGCACACTACCCAACGGGCGCAATGAAGTCAAGAAAATCTTGAGGAAAGCGTCCCGCTACACGATACAAGAAGACATCCTCTATCGACGCGGTTTCTCCAACCCATTATTAAGGTGTGTCGCCGGAAGGGAAGCCAAGGAAATCTTATCCAACATCCATCAGGGGAGCTGTGGAGATCACACCGGGGGACAAACATTAGCAAAAAAGATACTCCGATACGGATATTTCTGGCCCACCTTAAGCAAGGACGCCTTAGGTTTCGTCAAGAAGTGTGACAGATGCCAAAAATTTGCTAAGATTCCTCGGCTACCAACAACCGAGATCACTCAGATGACCAGCCCTTGTCCCTTCGCGATATGGGGAATTGACTTAATCGGCGAGCTACCAATGGGCCGAGGCGGGGCCAAATATGCTATAGTGGCAGTTGATTATTTCACCAAATGGGTGGAAGCGGAACCTCTAAATAAAGTATCTTCAGCAAAAGTTATTAACTTCTTGATCAAAAATGTTCTGTGCAGGTACGGAGTCCCACTCAAAATCATATCAGACAATGGACTTCAATTTGACAGCGAGGAATTCGCCAACTGGTGCCAAGAACACAGAATTCATAAAAGCTTCTCATCCGTAGCATATCCCCAGGCAAACGGACAAGTCGAAGCGGTCAACAAAATTCTGAAAACTCTAATCAAAAAGAAGCTCGAAAAGTCAAAGGGCGCTTGGGTGGATGAACTTCCTACGGCACTATGGGCCTATCGCACATCTTTCAGAACATCGACAGGGCACACTCCTTTCTCTTTGGCATACGGATCGGAGGCTATGCTCCCAGTTGAAACTATTGTGCCTTCCCATCGTCGGATCCACTATAACCCAGAAGAGAACGAAGAACTCCTTCACATGTCTTTGGATCTAATCGAGGAGAGAAGAAACGATGCAATCCTCAAAACAGCAGCCCACAAGCAAAAAGTGGCAGCACAATACAACTCCAAAGTCAAGCATCGTACCTTACAAGAAGGGGATCTTGTCCTCAAGCGAATCTTCCCTCGCCCCGGAGCACTAGACCCAATCTGGGATGGACCATATGTAATTCATAAAGATCTCCACAACGGAGCCTATATTTTGTCAACAGTGGACGGAGAGGTGTTCCAGAGGGCATGGAACATCCAACACCTCCGTCGATACTTTTCTTAACTTGTATTGCCCATATGAAGTGAATTAACAAAGAGAATCAGTGGACGTAGGCCTTTTCGTGCCGAACCACTTTAAAAAACCTTGTCTCTTTTTTTTGTTCCTTTGTATCTTGGCTGCTTGTTAACTTTATCCTTTTCTGTTGAACAAAATCCCGAGTATACAGCACTCCTATTCAAAGCGCTCCACAACACAACTTCACCTGGACAAGACCTAACAGGTACTATGCGAATCTATGCCCTCGCCAATGAGACACTTTTGCTCCAGCATCCCTCTGCTGCGGGTTAACTCATTGCTCGCGACGGCCCTTAAAGCCAACTGTAATGAGCCGATTATAAGCCACCGAGAAGGCCGACTATAGCCGAGGCAGCTCATTACGGCGTTAGGCTCGCCGGCAACTGTGAACCGACTATAAGCCCCAACATAAGGTGTGGCCAGCCAGGGGCAGTTCACAGTTGACGATCGGCACCCACGCTAGCCGGCCACAGTAAATCGAATAATACCCACGATTACGGGCCATAATGGCCCGGGTAGTTACTGTGCGCGATCTCGGCTCCGATGTGTCTTAAGTACGGCTGTGGTAAAAAAGAATTAACTCCCCGCGGAGGCGTAAGATGGGTGACAAATGTCTCTAAGACCCACAGCTAGGGAAAGTGACTACAAAACCCGTTTGCCACGAACTTAAGCACATCGAAGGCCTTCCGTGATTGGAAGTTTTACTATTTCACGTATTTCAATTTTACTTAAAAAGCTTTTTTTCCTATCCCCTATAACAATCCCTAAAGTGCATGATACAGAGTAGGAGATACTCGCCAATGGGGGTAGGGACTCACAGTGGCAGGACATTCGACTACATTCCATGCTCGGTCCTACAAGATATTCAAGACTGCCATCTACGATTAAAACATGAAAGGCGGTATTTTCTTCTTTTTTGTACAAATACATGACTATAATTTGTTCACACCACACGCCAATATTGCGAGTCATAAAATTATGGTGTAGAACCAGAGTCTAACATCAAACACAATTTAATTACAAGAATATACATAGCTACATTTCTCATACGATATGTCGAAATAGCAACAAATATTCAAGAAACGACAAAATCAGCTTAAGTTAAAAAATTACACGTCAAGAATAATGTTGATTATTACAAGTAGCAAGAATTACAACTTAGGAGTTACTCTACTGTCTTAAGACTAACAGATACAACAATGCCAAGCCTACAAAAAGAATTTTCCAGGTCCAATCAGGGAGCCGGTTGCGTCGAAGTCTTGTCCTTGCTCTTTTGCCCGCCTGTCCGGTCATAAAAAGGATTCATTAGTGATGAGTAACCAAGTTAACGGAAAGACTAGAAAGGAAGACTTACCAGCACCTGCTTCTTGACCGTCCTGGTCGTCATCCTCTACCTGCACACCTGCCTCTTCAGCAGCAAGCAGCCGCATACCCTCCTTTACCGCCACTTTCTCCTCCTTGGTGAACTGGGCAGTGACCACATCCATACTGAAGACCGTTCCACCCTCTTTATCTGCATCAGCCTTAGCCTCTTCCAAAGCCCGAAGATAGATCTTGGCCATGACCCTGGGATAATCATCCATCTAAGAGAGATTGCCTTGCTTCCATGTTCGAAAGTACATGTCCTGGAGCATGTCATCCATCATTCCCTCATTCTCCTCAAATTCCCTCATCCGGGCATCGGAAGCCGACAACCTTTCGACGGCAGCATCTCTCTCCAATCTGTATCTCGAGCAATCAGCCTGAAGGGACCTCCGCATCACCTCCATCTCTTCTCTCAACTTAGCTTGAGCAAGCTCTGCAGCCTCAAGTTTCTCGGACAATTCCTCTACCTGCTCGAGATCCGCTCTCCGAACCTCATCCACCGTGGCAATAGCCATGTCAATCCGCTCTTTGCAAGCAGCTTCCATTTTCCGCAATTCGGCCCGACTGGCCTCTTCCATGGTTTTCCTTAGTCGCCCAGTTGCAGCCTCATGCTGAGAAATCTGGATGGCCTGATCCGCAAGCTATTTGGCCTGATCCGAAACCACCAATCGAAGTCGGATATTGGCGCTCCCAATCTCCTCTCCGGCCTTAACCAGCCGAGCATGATGCCCCATCAGCTTCTTGGTCTCCTCTGCCACCCGATCAATATTAGCTTTGGCCTCGTCTCCCATAGTGACTATACGAGTAGTGAGTAGATCGAGATCTAAGGACTTGGCTTCATCAAGTACTCGTACCATGGGGTTACGGGGGAGAAGGTGTTCGCCAGTGACTTCGTCAAAAGTAATATCATGAGAACCTGGATCCAGATCAGGATGACCCGCAAATGGATTACGGGCCAAGTCGGGACGGTCGATATGAATAACAGAAGGGTTTCCGGATGGGTGCGGAGAAGGTACAAACTCGCTACCCTCCTCAGTAATATCATGAATAGGCTGAGCCGGAGGCTGAGGACCGGGCGAAGTTTCGGATAAAGGATGACTCCTCTTCCTCTGCTGAATACCCTCTTCGATGACCCCAAGAAGAGGACGGTATCCGACTACATCCCCGGAGCGTTGGGTTGAGGGCTTCGGCTTAGCAGAAATTTTGGAAAGTTTATACTGCTCAAGCCTGTGTCGAAGGTCTGAAGCTTTGGGCGTCTTGCCTACTCCTGATATAAAGAACAAGCGTCACAATCTTACATTACTATACGATTCAAGAAACGCGGTAAATTACAAGTTAAAAAAGGAAAAGAATCACAGCTGTGGTTGTACAAACCCTAGGGAGGAGTGGGATACTGCAATAAGTCCTGGATTTCATTCCAGGACGGGAGCGGGTCATAAAATATTCCTAAGTCCCTATCATTAATGAAGCATGCAGGAGTCAAGAGTTCACCTTGAGTCGTCGGAGCCACCTTGGCTGGAATGGTCGGAGAAGACTCACTTGCACCAGTCCCGGCTTTGTCCGCCTTCCTGGTCTTCTCTGCCAAAGCCGGATCCTCATCCAACCCCTCAAAAGCCTGGTGGAACGCATCATCCGTCCACTCCTGAATCTCGCCCGCTTGCCCAGGAAGTAGGGCCCCGACGCCATCGCCACCTTTGTCACCATCCCGACCATCTCCACCCTCGCCTCGTTCCTCCTCTATGTCTTCCTCCTCCCGGGTAAGTGGACAATTGCTGGGGGAAGGACCGTCCGATTTCTTGAGTTTCTTACCTCCGACAGCTGGAGGTTTTGTGAAAGGTTTCCTCTTGCTACCCTCTGCCGTAACACCCTCCTTGGTCTGAGCAGCCGCCCTCTCCTCCGCCGTTTCCCTCAACTTAACTACAGACTGCTGCGGAAGGATTAGGTTATATTCCAGAAGAATCGCATTTCTAATCAAGAAGGCAGATGATCTATATTTCCCAAGAATGGCTTCTATCTCAGCCGCCGTCTGAACCAGGCAGTCAGTCTCCACAACCGGAAAGCCACCTGTCGCTAGCAAAAATGAGAAAGTATGAGAAGAAGCATCGCAATCGGAATAGAAATTATAAGTAAAAGCATCAACTTACATCCAGAGGTAAAACGCCGGATTGAAACGGATTCGTCCCTAACAAAGAACCACTCTTTCTTGAACATGCTGAATTTAGAGTACAGATCCAAGACCGGTTTGAAGGTCACGGCTGACTCCAAGCTAATGTACGGGGATCCTTTCTTGTAGCCTCTCAAATTATATAAGTACCGGATCTCCTGGTTTGAAGGAGGGCGCCCGTACTTCCTCTGAAAGATAACGAAGAGGCTCGCCAGTATGGCATAGGAGTTGGGCTGAAGCTGGAATGGGACCACCTTCAGATACGTGAGGAAGCTGACTACCCAAGCATTGAGAGGCGGGATAGCACCACACATACAATGGTACCTACTATAAGCAAAGTACCCTTCGGGAGGATTGTATGGCATGACTCCTGGGCCCGGCAACAGCATGAGGGCTCTATCGATCCCAAAGGAACGAGATATAACATCGAGCTGCTCCTCTTTGAGAGAGCTAGGAAAGCAGTCAGGCGGGGAATCCAGCAGCTCCTGGGGACCATGTCCATCCACTAATGACCTTGGGGCGGGCCCATGACGCTCCGATCCTGATTGAGCTGGGGGCACGGCCGAGGACTCTCCTTCGCCATGGGACTTCTTCTTATCCGAACGAGTTTCCACTTTGCGAGACATTTATCTGCAAACACGGGAAAGTATATCGTTAGAATATACGAACAATGTAATTTGGAATTTCACTTAAAAGTTCGAAGTATGAAACACATGTTCACTCAGTACAACAATTCATTCGGCAAACAGATGCAGCACTTCAATAATTTCATTCGGCATGCAAACGTACAAACGCAAGTTCATTCGGCAAAAAGGATTAGACTTGGTCCGGCTAAAAGTCTCACCTGATTCGGCTAAGGGTTTGGTTCGGCTAACACTGACTGATTCGGTTAAGGGTTTGGTTCGGCTAACGCTGAGGTTCGTGGGAATGGTTCGGCAGGTGGGGAGATAGAAGCCCTAGCCCCCTATTTTATAGGCGAAGGCAGTGTACCGGACCACTTGGATCGGCAACATGAAACACACGCAGACGTCGAGAATGGATGGACAAAAAAAAACAAAGCACGATATATGGTAAACATATACCCTACTTTGGGGGGCAAATGTTGGCCAAGTTTTCAAACACTTAATCAACCCACTCCCTGTCTACCACCGGACCAGATCCACCAAGTCTCGCCACCGAATGAAGCTCGACCGAATCAACTCCTCACCACCGAATGAAGCTCGACCGAATCAACTCCTCTCCACCGATCCAAACTACCACCGAACCAAATACAACCGGACCAAATACAACCGGACCAAATCCCCTCCACCTATCACCGAACCACCTCATGACCGAACCAAGAGAATGCCGAACCAGACTGCCAGGCCAGATCACTTCAGCCCAGGCCCACCAGCAGCTGTGTATATCCAAGACCCCTGCCCCCAACCTCACTCTATAAATAGAGAGGCAGGGGTACAACAATGGCAGACAAGTTTGAGAGCTCGAGCACGGAAGGAACTTTCAAACAACTTTCTTTTACTTGTATCAAAGCTTTGTACTTGTAATCAAAACTAGAGAAGTGAAATAACATATAAAGTGGACGTAGGCACATTCTGGCTGAACCACTATAAACTTGCGTGTCTTTTTACAGTTTAGTCCCTGCTTTTCATATATTTGCATAAACCTCCAAAATCGCTAAGAACAACATAAGCTCTACTAAATCATACGACTTTGAGGTGTTTGTCCATTTTTTGTGCAAACATTGAACAATTGGAAATTAACATTCACACATCACCTAAGCTAGTGATGTGATATTTTTGCTTAATTTATCGATTACACATCTTTTTGCTAAAATCTAATTTACTTACTATAAGCGATACTTGGTAGTTCTGTCATAAAAATCTTTCTAGGCTACCGCCTAGGTCCCGCCAAGGCGCTAGGCTAGCCTTATCACCTAGATTTTCGCCTAGTCTACCTAGATGAGACTTACTGCGTTATTTAAGCATATAAATAGGTTATATGCACCATTTATGCACCAATTTGGGCTTGATGCCTCTTATAAGCATCAAAATGTTTATTTCAAGCGATTTGTCTCCGTGGTTGCTTCCAGACCCATCCAAATCCATGATATCCTATTAGGTATCAGTTAATACTAAACAAAATACTACAATTTTTTTCTAAAATGCATGTGTTTATCAAAAAGGCCTAGCTTCGATTAATCTTCGATCGATCCCCGCCTAGGTGATTAATCCCTAGTCCATTCTTACATAATCAAGTAGTTGCACTCTAGTTGTTTGTTAGAATGTCAGATCCAATTCGTACGACTTTAATATGTTACAATCCAATGCAATATAAACGAATAATAGAGCATAAAAGTAAAAGGACATATAAATTTTACGTGGTTTGAATTCTTTTGAAATCCTATGTTCACGGGTTAAATCTTTGTTTATACATTCCTCCTTGATATCGCTTTACATGGATCAAAGTAAAGATAAAGGTACAATGCTTTCTTTTCCTATTTTCTCCAAAAAAGGAAGTGGATCCCCCTCATTGCAATATCTCTCCTATTTATAGTGTAGAGATGGATGTGGACTCTTGCATTCTCTCTTCTTTCGTTGTTTTGGTGCCTAATGTTGGATCATGTCATGTGTCGTTCATCCACATTGTTTGCTTGTGTGTGTAGATTGTTGACATGTTTTTGGCGAAAAGCCATGATTTGAGCAGCTAAATTCTGGGCATTGGTGGGAAGTTTGAAATTGAAGCATGAACGTTTGAATTTGAGTGGGGATATTTGAAATTAGATCGGGAAATTTGAATTTGAGTAGGCTCCCTTCTTCTGATCTGAAGAATGGGCGATGTCAGAGCTGCCCCAATTTTGGATTAAGAGTGTGATGAGGCATCCTTCTTTTATTCAGCTCTAGGTGTCATTAAGGTCGCTGAGGTTGACTTGTAAGGTCCACTTGTGCACTATAGGTATGATACTGCTCCGAAAGTAAAGGTAAATTTGAGTTTTTAAGCGGGGGACGTTGCTGGAGCCCTATTTAAGTGGGTTGAGCTTGTTATGTTTGTCTGACATTATGCTAAGGGTAGTTGGAGTTGAATTGCTTTGCTTAATGGACTGTGTGAGTCATTGATGAAGGATACTTACATCTTCACTATTTACTCGCGATCGTAGGTCTGTGCTGGTGCACTGTTTGAGTGGCCTTATATGCAGCCCTCTGATTGCTCTTGAACACGCATGGGGTACTGCTTAGGTAGCCTTTAGTGAGTGCGGTGCAGATCTGTTCATTGAGATATTAGCAAGTGTAAGCTCAGTATGTCTCTTGACTTTGCTTTATTCTTTACTTTTCCCTTTTTTGCAGTTCAACTTCTATCATTAGGGCATTCCATTCTGAACCGAGTGTAATGTCACCTTGGCTTCAACAAGGTTCAAAGAAAATTGGTGTAATAATAAGTAAACTTGGATTTTTCCAAAAAGATGTATAAGCAATAAATACAGCCAAAATGCCACACCACTAACTAAGGTGACTCATGGAAGTTAATATTCGAATTGTTCAATATTAAACGCTGATTGAATTACATATTTGAGTTGCACAACCGAAATGATGAATACTATAATGAACCATACAATTCAATTAATTTATAATCATTGTAAATTAATTAATATTTTTGAAATATTAATTATTAAATTTTATTTGGTTCGTTTGAATACCATTAGTATTTAATAATGTATGTATATACAAGTTATAAATGTACATATTGGTATATGATCTTGGTAGAATATTTAAATTGGATTTTGTTATCCGGCATTTTGACCCGGCTATACCCGAACTGACTGGACAAGTTAGACTCCACTGTCATCAAGCCCAATATTCCAGAGCGAAGATTGTGAGGTCTAGAAATCAAGTGCGGACAATGATATGAAGCGACGATCAACCGTGACTATGAGATAGACTCTCCAGAATATTCTAAGTGCGGATTAGTACCTCCTTCAAGCAAGGGATTGATGCCTATCCCTTCCCCTAGGAGATCGGTACATATCATCAATTTTTGTCCCAAACTGTGTGAGATCGATATAAAATGACAAGAAAGGCCCCACGAGGCTAAATTTCAAATCTCAAGTCGTTTGGAGTTTGTATGCTCAAGTTATGGGCAAATTACTTCACCTAAGAAAGGGGTCGTATAAAAGGGATCGTATGAGAGGGATCGAATCGTATCCATCTCAATAATGCAACTCAATGGAAAATGGTCGATATCTCAAAATCCAAAAGTCCAATACACTTGAAACTTTGGGAACAATAAGAGGGGACCCTAGGGAGTCCACCCTAAGGATCACACCCCCAAAAAGCACAAGATAGAGGGATCGGCCCTCTTCCCTCTAGAGGGATCGACCTAAATTAGACAACATCTGATTGATCAAGAACTCAAGTTCTATTAATCCAATTGGAATGAAACTTGGAGGCTAAGCATAATACAACATGAAGGAGCTCCCATAGGGATCACACCCCCAAACTCCTCCAAAATAAGGATCGACCCTGATCCCTATTTCTTAGGATTTGGGTCATGCGATCCTTCAAGTGGGCCCCTATTGCTCTGGAGATCCCGCTGTCGAATTTCAAGGAGATATTTCATCATATTCCTCTATAAATACAGACTTGATTGTTCATTTTCAGGATTTTTAGGCTACTTGTTGCTTTGTATTCTTTTGTAACTAAGGATTTTCATCTTATCCCTTCTATACTCAGTTTACAAAGTGATTATGAAGTTATCTCTTAAAGTGGACATAGGCAAACAATGTCGAACCACTATAAACTGTTGTGTCTCTACTATTTTCTTATTTCTTATTGCTTTACTGCCATATTCTCTCTATTTACATTTCATGTTCTTCATTTATTACTCTACAAAATCTCTATTGGATGTTTGTGCCAATTTTTGGTGCAAACAGATTTAAATTGAACAAATGCTAAGTGTGTTTTTAAATTAATTAAATTAATTAATATTTGTGAAATATTAATTATTATTAAATTTTATTTGATCTTTGAATACCATTGGTTTTAATAAATTGCGTATATAAAAGTTATAAATGCACGCGATGATATATGATATCGGTAGAACATTTAAATAGGATTTAAATGAGATTAATGCAAATAGGATTTTGGAAATTTTTAGGCCCATACCATCCTTACTATAGCCAGCCATCATAGCGGAAAGGAGGATTTTATCCGAACTTGAAATGAAGGAGTTAAGACGTAATTGAAGGAAGGTTGATCATCCCTTGTCTTTTATTATCTTTTATTACCTCCTTTATGGGATTTCATTCATTCGGTCATTTTTTCTATTACTCTTTCTCTCTTTATCCTATGCCATAGCTAAATTTTAATGGCCTTCTTGTCTAAAAATTCCAAAAATAAAAAAAGGTGGTTCATATCTCATGATTCTTGCAAATTTCGGAGATTGATTCTGTTGAGTCTAGGGGCTTGTAATTCATCGTTTCAGGGTGTGATTTACAGTCAACATCCAAAATTATTTATATATATGTTATATCATTCATAAGCTTGGATTTTGTAAGAATTTCTATGTGTTCAATTGATCCTTTTGAAATCCTCTTTCATCTGAGTTGATTATGTGACAATTGTATTGTTTTATTTCAGATCCACATATGTACTTCACCCCTCTATTATATATATTTATCTCAACTTGATTTGATTGGATTTTTCATGGCCTTTCCTTATTTGTTGTCATTCTATTATAAAAGTTGTCATCTAACATTTATATATTAATAGATTACTTGCATACTCATTAGTTATCGATCTTCCTCAAGCTAGGGATGTTAGTGTAGTACTATTAATATATTGACTAGATGAGGTAAGATACATGCAGTATTTGTTGTTCTTCCTCAAGGTACGTGCATTATACTTAGGCCGTCGCACAATGGTGGGTACAAGTGAATGATCTCTCTTGATTTTTTGATCTTCCTCGCGGTTGGTATGATATTAAGACAAAGACTACGGGCTAGGAGTTGTACATGGTACAATCGATAAAGTATTATCTATCGCATGCGGGTTTATGACTTATTGATCTTCCTCAAGGTCAGAATCCCAAGGCAAGCGAGTCATAACATACACTAGAGAAATCAAAAGATTTATGATAGGTACAAGTGAATAATATTTCTTAATTTGTTGATCTTCCTCAAGGTCAAGATGAGATTAAGACAAAGACCATGGGCTAGGAGTTGTATGTGATACAATAGATGAAGTGTTATCCATCGCATGCAGGCCTATAACTTATCGATCTTCCTCAAGGTCAGAATCTCAAGTCAAGCGAGTCCTAACACCCACTAGAGAAATTAAAATATTTCTATGTTTTATTAGGGTTCCAAGAATCACAAAAAAATCTAGTGGGAGCCTTGTTAGGAAGATGAAATGGTAACATTTAACCTTTCAAATATTCTAAGAACATTAGCTATAAAAAGTTAAAATAATCTACAAAAATAAATTTATGCAACTAATAAAATTGATAAAATGTTCATCGGTTAAGATATATAAATGAACTAAATAAAAGATTGAAAAAGAAACATAAAATGTACCTACCTTAAATCTTTTGGCATGTTATCGCTTCAAGGCCCATGCAAGAGTATAATTATACATTACTAAACACATTCGTAACTTGGCCACTTAAGTGTTTATTTGCCTAAGACTTTGTATTATTTCCATGAGTTTTGAACTCTTAAGTAATACAACAATATAGATATTTGATCCAAATTTGTCACATATGAATGTTATACGACGAACGACCACAGTTCATAATGTAAGAAATTTCAATGAAATTAGTCCATTGGAAATAAGCAAATAAAGCGTGAAGTGAAATAATTTATTTATTATGATTGACTACAATAAGGATTTCCTTTTGAATGGCTCGACCTTTTGAAAAATGAAAGCAAATGTACAAGAGTGGATGTAACTTAGGCGTAGATGGGATGAACGGAGTGGATAGTCAAATTTGCTTCATGGAGTAATATTAGAAATGAGAATTATATAAAATACTATAGATGCTTGTAATGGAATGATAAATGTAATTTTTATTTCATATGTTCTTTTCATATAGAAAATTATTTTCTACAAAATTATTTTCTACAAGTTTAAGTTAGTTGAATGAAAACTCTCGATTGTAAACTAGTCATAGCAAAAGAAATAAACAGCCCACATTAAGTAGTTGAATGAAGGTACCTATTTCATATGCTATTATAGTAATGGCGGAAAAGTGGAAGCATGCCATATAATGTTTATCAGTGGATGCATCAAGATATGAAAAATTATTTTCGCAAACATACCAAATATTATCTATGAAATAATAATTTTTTCAGTATTGACTGAAAGTGAATATGGTATTAATTTTTTATGAATGTTTTGAATATCGTTATGAAACTAATCTATTAGAATAATGGTATTTGTTGCATCAGCTAAATAACATAGAAGCATTTATAAATTGTTATAATTATTTTGGAATTAAGGACAAAGCACCTATTAGTGGGAGTGACATAAGATTTGGCGAATTCTTCAGATTGATATATAAAGATGTATGCCAAAAATAGTTCCACATATTTCAATTAATCCACGAATGAATTAACATAAAATGAACATGCGTTTGGATACACAAGTGATGTATTTACGATAAGTTCATTGAATATAAAATGAAAGTTTAAAATGTAATATGAAAAGGAAATAAGAAAATTCAATTTGATCGAATATGTGAGTATATAGGGAAACGGTTCCAAAAGTACTTAAAATGAATAAAGATTCAATCTCAAAACTCACGTCTTCCAATAATACGTAACTAT
This sequence comes from Allium fistulosum, assembly GCA_030737815.1. Classification (NCBI taxonomy): domain Eukaryota; kingdom Viridiplantae; phylum Streptophyta; class Magnoliopsida; order Asparagales; family Amaryllidaceae; genus Allium; species Allium fistulosum. The sequence continues at coordinate 1,178,884,415 of CM060902.1, forward strand.
GTATCGATAAGGAATAATCGGACTTTGTGAACAAAGTACAGCCGATATTGAGTAAAGTTGAGTTAACTTCTTTCTTTAAGGTCTAGTACCTAAAAGTATGTACATAAGGTTAAGTTCAATTTCATTTAAAACAAATTTTACAAAGTCATACAAGATAAAAGTTAAGGAAACAACCCCTACATATTCTAGGTTAAGGAGTTGACAGGTTGTGTGAGTCGAGAGGTTGCACGTAATATTTACCCATGAGGTATCTTGTGTGAACCACCGTAAAGCAGTTTGGATCGGTCAATGTTAATTGACCAATTCATGTTATGAACATAATTTTGTAAACCTAAAACAAAATCGATTTTATACATATATAGGAAACTTATAAAATGTTTATGAATACATATTATGTTGCACTGGGAAAGAATTGTTGTTTCATGAAACACCAGCTTCGTGACGAAGCGATTTCTTTTTAGAAATTATTGGTAGTAAAACGAATTTGGATACGATCCAAAGATAAAACTGATTATGGAGGATGAAATGAAATTGACCGAGCTTAAACAGACACAACTAATTAGAATTTCTAATAAGAACTCTCATGCATTAAAAAGAAACTATGATTTTCTTATCGACGTCGAGAAAATAATTTCCTTGGTTATCAACGAACCATTAAGAGTATATGCTCTACCATATGACATGATGCGCAAATCCTGAATGGATTCCAAGTACATTACCGAAACATGATTGTGGTGGTTGTATCCGAAAGGATATCAACCATCGGCCACAAAAGTGTTTTTGGAAAAAAGACCATTGTAGTTGGAGTATAGTAAGCTACATTGAAAGGAATAAAAACATAAGTTTCAATTGTTGAAATTGACGTATTAGGTTTGCCATTCAATGTACTTAAGTTAATTTGGATTTTACTTAAAAAATTATCACTTGATATGATTACGAGTTTTGTTATATGAAAAAGAAATTCTAAATAATCAATTAGAATGTGTTGTTTGCACTTAATAACCAAAGTGTCTCGAAATCAGTGGAAGCAATTCTGAGTTTGTGGGTTATTGGATATGATCCAAGAAATGAAATGAAAGTATTATTCTATGAGCATCGGAGTTAAACAAGTATTTCGATAAAGAAATCAAATAGTTTGATTTTAGTTGAAGTGTAGAGGAAGCATGTGTTTATAAGAAGAATATTAAAGGTATTAAAGTATTTCTAAAACTATAAGTTAACAACAAACTTGTGATTTTTAATGATGAATTAAAATCAAAATCATATTAGTTTACAATCAACATTGGATTTAAAAATGATATTTTTTATAATCAGTATAAAAGAATGTGGAATTATCCCAAATGATTTATGTAAACATGATATTACAAATATTTAATATGGAGCATGTAAGATAGGTTCCTTATGCATTGGCAATATGAATTATCATACATGTTATATTGTCTACAATATCACACTTCGCTTATGTGTTTGATTTGTAGAGAAGGTATCAATTCTGAATTAAGATCACTAAGTGATAGTTTAGGGCATTCTCGAGTATTAACAAAATATCGGAGAATTGTTTATAGAAACAACGAACTCCTTATGAAGGAGCATGTAGACTCGAACTTTATAAGTATTATCAAATATAGAATGTCAATCCTAATTTTATGCTCAAACTTAAGAACTTTAAGTTGGAAATGTTCCAAACTTTTAGTGGTGACTGATTCAACCAAAGGCTAAGTATATTGCCTTGAATAACACTACAATAAAAGTGGTATAAATAATTGCACAAATTTACATCCGAGCTAGATTTATTCCAAATTTTAGAATCCCATGAAATTGTTGTATGATAATAATGTTGTGATATAGTTTGTAAATAATATGAAGCTCGTTTGAAGTCGAAAAACATACTTCGAGATGTTCCACATGATAAATGTAGTTTCTCAATATCGGAGAGAGTAGATTGACAGAGTAGCTAGTTAATACATTATAGCATACCCATTCACTAAGGGACTGGCTCGATTTGTTTTGAGAAAACCAATCAAAGAAGTTAGAATAAGATTCCATAATCGACCCAAGTGGAAGTAGGAGATTGATATAGTTAAGGGTATACCCTAGAGGCAATTATGCAATTTGTTACATATGTCTAACTCGATAACCAACCTTGTTCAAAATAAAAGTTGTTTTTCTTTCTATTATATACTTATTATATTATGATATAATAAATTAAATAGTTAATTTAAAGAGTGTCAAATAGAAAATCATTAAATAATATATTATGTGATAGTAAATACAATGTGTTGTAATCATGAGAAATTTGCTACATTTAAATAACATATTGTTTTAAATATTCATAGTCAAGATGTTTTGGGATGGGATACTGATACACCTGTAGAGACTAGAATACGTAACGCCCTCCAAATGTTTGGGAGTGTATTACTCATGCTAGTTGGTGGCACCAATGGATTATGTACTGATGGTTATTGGATAACTATAGAATGACTCACTCGAGAGTTCTCCATTTGTTAATAAAACTAAGGTCAAATAGCGAATCTTAAAGTAATGATGTTACGCAGTTCTCTCAACTTGAGAATACTGTGGAACTTCAATGTGGACATTCCACTTTGATTGTAGTCAAATCGTTGCATGATGTCTATCGACCGACTATAGTTGGGTCTAAGTTGAAGCATTGGAAGTGAAATATTATTCAATGGAAAATTTGTCTCCTTAGTAATATGAGGTTAATGTCACGGTCAACTGGACGTTAATATTCAAATTGTTCGATATTAATCACTAATTATACACCATTGAGTCGCATAACCAAAGTGATTGAATACTCCGATGAACCACACTATTTAATTAATTTATAATCATTGTAAACTAGTTAATATCTATGAAATATTAATCGTTAAATTTTCTTTGATTTTTTAAATACCATAATATTTAATAATGCACATATATAAAGTTATAAACATGTGTATCGATACATGATGTCCGTAGAATATTTAAACTGAATTTAAGTATAATAAATAAAAAGCGTGTTTTTAAATTAATTAAATTAATTAATATTCATGAAATATTTATTATTATTAAATTTTATTTGATGTTTGAGTAATTTAGTTTCAATAAATTGTGTATGTAAAAGTTATGGATGAACGCGGTGGTATATGATATCTGTTGAACATTTGGATTGGATTTAATAAGATTAATGATAACAGAATTTTGGAATTTTTGAAGTCCATACCATCCTAGCTATGGCTGGACATAGTAGGGGAATGGAGGAGTTTATTTGAATTTGAAATGAAGTGGTCAATACATAATTAAAGGACGGTGAATCATCCCATATCTCTAATTATATTTTTGCCTCCTTTAGGGATTTCATTCATTCAGTCATTTTTTCTATTGATATTTCACTCTTTCTCCTATGCCAAGGCCAAATTTTAATGGCCTCGTATGTCTAAAAATTTCAAAAATAAAAATTTGTTAGAAATCAGAAGCAAAAGGTGGTTCATATCTCTTGATTCTTGCAAATTCTGGAGATTGAATATATTGAGTTCATGAGCTTTTGATTCATCATTTCAAGGTATGATCTATAGGCAACATCCAAGGTATTTCTTCGATTTATTTATTTATATATATGTTATATCATTCATATGCATGGATTTTGTAAGATTTTTCATAAGTTCAATTGATCCTTTTGAAATCCTTATTCATCTCAATTGGTTATGCGACAATTATACTATTTATTTCAGATCCACATATGTTCTTCACCCCTCTATTATATATGTTTATCTCAGCTTGATGTGATTGGATTCCTCATCACCCTTGCTTATTTGTTGTCATTCTATGTAAGTTAGATCTATTTGTTCTTATAATGAATTTACATATATCTAACTTGTCCAATTCCTTTTCTTTTGGTTTTGGTGTTTCCGTTTCGAAAAAGGGAAACTTGAAAGTTAATTTTGATTTAGATCTATTTTATATTTTTACAAGATTTATATACACAATTGTAAATGAATTGTTTATGTTAAATATTTATTATTCCTTAAAGATTAATTTCTATAATTATATGGTTAACTCTTATATACAAACATTTGATATTATCCCGTAAAAATGAAAGTTTTTGGGTCTAAAATTTACAAGTAGACTTTTATGCAAATTTGAAAAAAAAATAATTCTCCTCTTCTGAATTTATTGTTTTTAAAAACCTTTCCTAAACTCTGGCTTCATTTCTAAATCAAAACCTATCCTAGATTGTTTACTTTTAAATCCAACTTATCTACATATATGTTTTTTTAAAGACTCAGAGAACCAAGTTTCGCTTGTAAACTCCGAGAAAGTATGCACCGAACCCACAACAAATACTTCAGATAATTTACAGGGATGTGCGGTTGAGGAGGTTTGAACCCTCGACCTACATGGTGAGCGCCGCATGTCTTAAACACTCGCACTATCCTGGGGTTTTACTTACATATATATTTACACATACACACACATAATATTCACAAATATATGTTTTTTAAGCCAAAAATGTTAAATTGTAATCCTATATATATATATATATTGAGTTGTACATATGTTGTCTTATTTCATTTATAAATAAGATCATGTATAATTATGTAACATTTTTATGTTAAACTTTTCTTTAATGGATCCAAAATTTACTCATGTTAATTTTGAATTTTAATTACTTAAGGTTATCTAATGTGATTTTAATATACATATTTTAAATCAATATCATAGACGACAAAAGCATATGTATGGGGAAGGAGTCCATTGCGGTGTGAACCCTAACACTTACATATGTACCCATTAACTATGGGCACTCTTATCTACAATACCTGCACTTTACATAAACACATATATTTGATATACTTGTGAATAAAAAAATTTAAACAAAATTGATATGAAGATTTTATTTAAACTTCTTAGATTAGATCTAAAATATATTTGGGCTTCATAGAGTAATAAAGATCAAAATAGATTTTTTTTTTAATTTAACCATTTAACCCTCTTCTGATGGGCCACATACCAACACTCAACTCTTCGGTTAGATCGAAGTATTTTAGTATTATGGTTCGTCTGATTTTCAATATCATTCTTTTACTCATTGATTTTTTTGCAGACATCAGATTTATTCTTTATAACAAATACATATCCTAGTCTCGAGAAATCATCAGTAAAAGCTACAAAATAAGAAGAATTATCTTTCGTATTATAGCCTTTGGACCAAATACATCAGTATGTATAAGACCCAAGATTTCATCAACTCTATCATTGCTCCCACTAAAAGAGTGCTAGGTCATTTTTTCTTTTAGATATGACTCATAAGTGTCAAATGAATCATAATTAAGTGATGGCAGAAACCTTCGGTTTTCAATTTGTGCAGTCGTTTATCACCGATATAACCTAGCCAACAAATCCATAGATAATTGTTATTTATGTCAACATTAGAAGAATTGTTAACAACACAAATTTGATTAAGATTAAGTACATAAATGCCATTATCCAGAACACCATCACATATATTATTTCCACCAAACATAATATTCATAATAATATTATTATAATGAAAATCATAACCAGTTCCAGACAATCATGAAATATATATAATACCACAAATAAAGTTCCTTACGTTCTAGACAATCATCAACAGTAAATTTTCATTATTTTCCTATTTTGGATCTATTGAGCCTATGAAGTCTAAATGGATTTTAGATCTAATCTAATAAAGTTTTAAATAAAATCTCACTTTATTTAACACGGTTTAAAAGGGTTTTAAGTATTTATATTTCAATCAATATGAGATGTTTATATAAAATAAAGTATATCAAATATACTCTTATGTGTAAACGTGTGTAATAGTTGCGTGTTCAAATTAATTTAGAGAACGAAAACTTTCATTTCTCTCTCTCTTAATTTATATCATTAATTAGAGGGAGTTTATTTTATTTAGAGAGAAACCTTTCATCTCTCTTTAATTAAATTGATTGACTTATTAAATGACATTTATGACCAAATTTATTCCAGGCATAGATTTTGAATATATCCAAATATGCTCCAGTGTAAAACGTGTAAGTGCAACATGGAAAAATGTATGCATAATTAATATATACATATATGGACTATGGACGTTGGGATTTGCATCTATAACGTACACATTGCCAATTTATATGTGCAACAGTTGTCAAAAAATAATTTAAGCCTATATGAAATGTTTAGATATGCATATATCAAAATTAACTTACGTATTAAATGAACAAATAATTTAAGGTTTGAATAGATTTGAAATAAAAGGTTCAAATGAATGGATAGTGGTTCATTTAAGTGGAATTAAAAGAAATAGTAAAAGGCATTTAAATTACAATTAAGGAGATATAAAGATGGAAATCTTTCAGCCTTCTTTTAATCTTTCCTTAACTTGTTTTCAAAACATTTAAACTTATATGTATATGTGTGTATGTCCACACACACACCCCAAAATTAATTTATATATTAAATGAAATAAAACATTTAAACTATTTGAATAGATTTTACTAAGTCGATAAAATAGATTCAAACTTAAAATCCAAAAACATCTAATGTTGCCAAGTAAATAATTTTAAGTATCAAATTGAAAACAATAAAGTAGTTAAAGATATTTAAAATATACTAAATTAATACACACACACACATACATAAATATACATACATACAAATATATGTATATACATACATACAGACATATATGCATATATGTTTGTGTGTGTGTAAATATAATTTTGTAACATAAAAGTAGCCAAAATAATGTCATCATTATTTTAAAGCACAAACTATTTAAAAATTACATTGTGTATGAAATATACATATAGTAATAAAGTTATCAATGTTTAATATATATATATTAAACAATTTTGCCCTATTTTCTTTAAAATGCAAAACTCCAACAATAATATGCACAACACATAAAAGATTCAAATATATATTTATATGTGCATATTCAAACAATTATATGCGACAACATTTGCACAAATAAAATCATTTTAAAATATGAGTGAAATAATCTACACTAAAAGATGTGATATATAATTAAAATCGAGATTAGATAATTACCGTAAGAAGTAGCCTAAGAAAAACACCTTGAATGAAGATATCTTCTCAGATATCTAAGATCCACATAAAATTCTTGCAAGAGATAGATGAACCACTTATATTTCATTATTATTTTTGATGTTTGTATTTGATTTCAAGCTGAAATTTTTTGGAAATTTTATTTTATTTTCTACCATAGAAGGTTAGTAGGAGAGAAGGGGAAAAAATGAGTGAGAAGTAATGAATTGTTTGTAGGAAATAAATTAGTGGATTTGTTTTAATTGAAAGAATAAAACATTTTCCATTCTTTAATTAAAACTCACCTAATTAATTCCCTTGATTATCTCTCTCTCTCTTCAATCCTCTCTCTTCACATGGTATGGCGGAAATTACATTCATCTAATGATATAAATCACTTCATGTAATTATCTTTTATTTAAACCCGTTTAAAATTACATTAATATCTTATTTCGATGCGTGTAAATATAACTTTTATAAATGCATTCTACTAATTAGAAACAACTCCCAAACATTGATTAAATTAAATATTAATGTATATTTCTTAAATATTAATTAATTTAATTAATTTACAACATTTTATAAATGGATTAAATCATGTGGTTTTTTGAAGAATTAATCGTTATGGTTGTGCGACTCAAAGGTGTAAATTCAGTTATCGATTAACATCGAACTATTTGAATATTAACCTTTACACATCACCTTAGCTAGTGGTATGACATTTTGGCTGAATTGATCGCTTGCACATTACTGGTAAAATTCAATTTTACTTATTATAAGCAGTACCAGATAGTAAAGATATTTATACCAATTCTCTTCGTCAATACTATATCATATCAGGACTTATAGAATTTGGTTTTGGTCAAAACTCCAACATCGTCCACATTCAACTTTGTAATTTCAACACAAAATCCTTGGTTCTATAATAACAATTATTATCAATCATACTACTCTGGCTAGAGACTTTGATTTTAAGTTGACTACAGTTGATCGTGTTACTAACCCCACATAACTGAGGAGACAAATTCTATATTGAATAGTGTTTCACTTCTAGTGCTTTAACTCTATCCCAACTATAGTCGTTCGATGGACGCCATGCCATGTTTTAATTATAATTAAAGTGGTGTTCGACATTATAGTTCCATAGTATTCTCAAGTCGAGGGAATTGTGTAACATCGTCACTTTGAGATTATCCGTTTGACCTTAGTTATAATTAACTAACATAGAACTCTCGAGTTAGTCATTACATAGTTATCTAACAACTATCAGTACATAACCCCTTAGTGTCTCCAGCAGCCATGAGAAATATATTGTCCAACATTTGGAGAGCATTACGTACTCTAGTTTCGATGGATGAATCGATAACCTTTTTTGAAACATCCTAACTAGGAATATTCAAAACAATATGTTATTTTCATTATGATAATATTCTCATAATTATAACACTTTGTAATTACTATCACGTAACATATCATTTTAAGAATTTTCCATCTATATACTTTAAATTAATTACTTAATTATTTATATCACTATATAACAACTAAGTAATAGAAAGAAAAACACCTTTTACTTTGAACAAGATTGGTAACAGAGTTAGTTATATATAACAAATTACATAATTACACCTAGGGTATAGCCCTAACTCTATCAATCTCCTACTTGCACTTGGAGTTAATTATGGAATCAAATTCCCATTTCTGCAAAACTATCATGTTAGTCCCTTGGTGAACGAGTATGATATTTTTTTTAAATCATCTACTCTGCTAATTAACTCCCTTCGACGCTGATGAACTGCCTTTATCGTGTGAAACTATTCAGAGTATATCCCTCGAATTCTAGTGAGCTTAAGGTTATTTTACGAACTATATCGCAACATTGTTATCATATAACAATGTCATGCAATTCTCAACGTTTGTAATCGCCCCTAGCTTAGTTATAAATTTGTGCAATTAATTATACTTCATACACTACAGTAGCCGTTGGTTGAATCTACTTATTATTTGAAATAATTCCAACTTAAAGTTCTTAACTTGATTTTGAACATGAATTTAAGGGTTGACATACTATACTCTATATCACTACTGAAGTTCGAGTCTGTGCACTCCTTCATAAGGAGTTCATTGTTTCTACAAAAAATTCTCTATTATTTCATAAATAATTGAGAACACTCTAAGCTCTCATTTAGTGATATTAATTTGGATTTAATATTTATTTCATGCATCAAATACATAAGTAAATTATGATATTATAGACAATACAACATGTATGATAATTTCTATTTATATCGCACATTATTTTGTCCTAGAAAGTACATGTGTTTATTGCTTTGTGCCGATACCGAATATGCATATTTAATGTATTTTATGAGGTAAGAATACGTACTAGTGTTAGCCCAAGAGAATATTCACATGTATCACCCATTATCACCTTATTCTCTGTATGACCTCATTATATTACTATGTAATACTCCTGGGTGGTATGGGTATAGAGTTAGGAAGTCACAAAGTAAGCGGCTTTGTAACTAATGAAAGCTTTATATTTTATTCCTCTATTGTAAAATAGATTATATAACTGGTCAAGTATTCGTGTCGGCATCTTCATATGTCTGGCACAGTAATATTATTTATATTTTGTCATATTTACCGCTGCATGGGAACGTTTTTGGTTTATGAAAATGTAAAGACAATTATGTGTAATGGAATTTATTTTACTATGCCATTTAAATTTTTCGAAAAAATAATGATTCCATTTTTTCGCTTGAAAATAATTATGGTGATGATTTTAGTTCTCGAAATGGGGGATGTTACAATACTCGAAGGGGTAAAATCCATTGATTGCAAATGGATCTTTAAGAAAAAGATCGATGTAGATGAAAAGGTCAAGACTTATAAGGCAAGGTCAGTGGTGAAAAGTTTCCATCAAATTTAAGGTGTTAATTACGATGAAACATTTTCTCCAATAGCTACACTTAAATCAATTTAGACTCTACATGCAGCCATTGATAATATTGACTATGAAATATGTAATGTGGATGTTAAAAACATGTTTCTAACTGGAGATTTAGCCTCAAACGGTGTCATGCCAATACTCGACCGATAAATATTATTGTAGGCAAACTCTACCAAATGCAAATTATCTTCCCAAGATCATTCAAATTCCAAAACACATGCCCTTAGCAAATCCTCAAGCACATGGTTCACCCTTTCCATTTTACCATCGGTCTGTGGATGGTAAGCCGTACTCAAGTTCAACTTTATTCCTAATGCACTCTACAAACTACTCTATAACTTATTGGTGAACAATGGGTCTCTATCACACACAATACTACTCGCAATCCCATGGAGTCTCGAACATTCTTTATATATAGCTTCGTTAAGCTAGCTGCCATTCTTGTTGACTTCACCGAAATAAAGTGGGCGCTTTTATTCGAACTATCGACTATTCCCCAAATGAGATCATCCCCTGTTCTCAATCTCGACAACCCATTAATAAAATCCATGGACACTGAATCCCAATTCCAAGTTGGTACTTCCAAAGGTTGAAGTAATGCACTCAGCTTTTGATGTACGTTCTTTACTTGCTGACATATGAAACACCTCTTCACATGTTCACTGACATCCCTCTTCGTCCCTTCCTAAAAGAATACTCTCTTCATGTCATGGTACATATTCATGTCCCCGAGATGAATAATAAACTTAGACTAATGACTTTCTACCAAGACCTCCTTCCAAAGACTTTCCACATTCAGAACACACAATCTCCCTTTCTTCTTAAGCCGTCCCTTCGAGTCTATCTCAAATCCTTTCAGATCCTCAGCGTTTGCACTCATTTCCAATTGCCTAATTCTTTGAGCTAACAATAAGTCTTCTCTTTATCTTGTAGCAATTCTGTCAATAAGGGTTGAATGTACTTCCAAATTTACGACCATCCCCGGATGTCGACTTGATCCCGTATTTGTTCTAGAATGCACACATAAGACGACTATGTCTCTAACGTCTTACATTCCTCAATCTTGGCTAACACTCAATTCTAATGCTTTTTACTCAAAGCATCCACAACCTTATTCCCCTTTCCTGTCATATACTCTATACCGAAGTTGTATGCTGCCAAAAATTCTAGCCATCTCTATTGCCACATGATTAACTCTTTCTAAGAGGATAAATACCTAAGGGACTTATGGTCCATATACAACCCAAAATGCTCTCCCAAAAGATAATGCCTCCAATTTTTCAATGCAAAAACTACCATTGCCAACTCCAAATCGTGAGTTAAATATCTAACTTCATGCAGTCTCAGTTTCCTTGTTGCATAAGCTATCACTAATCCTTTTTGCATCAATACGGCTCCCAAACCTATTACACAAGATTAGTATAACCACCAATTCCTAATTACCCTCAGGTATGATCAAGATAGGAGCATTTGTCAATAATTTATTTAACTTCTGAAATGACATTTCACACTTATCAGTCCATGCGAACTTCTCGTTCTTTATGGACAACTTAGTCAAGAGTGCTGCTATACATAAGAAACCCTTAATGAATCCATGCTAATAGCCTATCAATCCCAAGAAACTTCTTATATCCGTGATCAGATCTAGTTTCTTCCAACCGTTCATGGTTTTTATCTTTGATGGATGCATTGCTAATCTAATCTCTAACAAAACATGCGTAAGAAAATTAACTTCCCGTTTCCAAAGGTGATACTTTGAAAACTTCACCTTTAATTTGTGTTGTCTCAGAGTCTCCAACACCAACCTAAGATGGACTTCATGGTCTCTCTCATTCTTAGAATACACTAAAATGTCATTAATGAAGACCAACACAAATCTAACCAACTGATCGTGAAAGATTCAGCTCATAAGAGCTATAAAGAATGCAGGTATGTTGGTCAGTCCAAACGATATCACTAACCACTCGTATGAACCATATCTTTTTCTAAACACGGTCAATGGAACAATATCGCCCTCCACCCTCAGTTGATGAAATCACTTTGCCAAATATAGCCGTAAGAATATTCTAGCTCCACTCAACAGATCAAACAAGTCATTTATCCTAGGAAATGGATAATGATTCTACGTTGTTACTTGATTCATCTTCCAATAGTCAATACACATTCGTAATGATCCATCCGACTTCTTCATGAATACTGTGGATGCTCCCCACAGTGAATTACTTGACCTGATGAAACTTTTATGCTCAAATTCCACCAACTGCTTCTTCAATTCCTCAAACTCGTTGGGTGGCATTCTACTAAGCGGTCAACCAACGGGCTGGGCCCATAACATCAAATCTATTTGAAATTCAATCGCTCCTTTTGGTGGTAATCCTATTGCAAAATTATTTGTAAACTCCCGAACTACCTGTACTCCATATTCTCTTTCTTCTGATCCTTCATTGCACACAATGGCATTCCCGACTTTTCATACATCACGTCAATCACCACCATGATCCTTCTCTCATCATCTGGATTCCAAAAAGTGATAACTCTATCGACATAAAGGATCATATCATCATTAGGTACTAACTAATCCATACCAAAAATTACCTTATACCCCTCAAAGTCAAACACATATGGGTTGCAAACAAACAAATGACCACACAAATCAATTACAAGGACAGCGTATCTTAATCCAAGAGATGCATATCTACCGATCAGATTAACCATGCATAAACGAGTGACTAAATAGTTAGTATTAACTTCAACCTACCCACTACGTCTCTTGAAATGAAAGAATGGGTAGCACCGTATCAAAAAGAACTCTAACTGAAGTGCTAGTGGTTGGGATCATACCTCCTAGCACAATTTTCTTCCCCTTAACTTAAGCCGTCGGTCTGGCCAATAGTCCTTCCCAAGCGAAAACCTTTGGTCGCTTTAACTTGAGACATACTTTCTTCTTATGCCCGGGTTTGCTAAAGACAAAGCATTTGACCTTCACTACCCCATCAGGTTCCGGACACTTATTTGCATAGTGCCCTGTAACACCCTGAAAAATTAATAAATAATTAATAAGTCTCCAAAAATAAAATTTAAGCAAATGTCAAAATTTGCTCATGAAACTTGCATCATTGTGTTCGTGGCGATTTCCTAAGTATCTTTCATATTTGGAGTTTTGTGATCAGAGCTCAAACGAAGAAGTTATCATCATTTGAAGTTTTCAAAAGAAAATAAATAAAACGAAAATAGAAAATAAATTAAAAAATGCAGGCCCCATCAGTTGACCCCTCCTTGGGTCAGTTGACTTCTAGAGGTCGATTTCCTATAGTGGAGTGGTCAACCAGTCATATGGTGGCGGCTAGGATTTAAATCTTGGCCAAACGGTCCGGATTTAATTATTTGAATCTAACGGTTATGGTTGATTCGAGCACCCATAAATACAGATCTATCCCCTCACTTCTCTTCTCGTATTTTCTAATCAAAGAAGCAAAGCTCTGCCATTTTCCTTTCTTCACTATTTATTTTAATTATAGAATATATATATATAATTGGAGAATGGAAAAAAATAAAAGAGAAGAAGTGAATCAATATTGCGGAAAAAATAAATTTCTATAGTTATAAATTTGTACTCCCTTTAATCCCATATCTCTTCTCAGATCTATAATTCTAATAATATGAATATACCTTATTATACATATTCTTTTGATTAGAATGGTAAAGGAGTCAAGTAGAGGAATGGATTCAGATTTGAGAGATTTGGAAAGCTTGAACGATGAGTGGGAAATTGTATAATTTATTTACAATATTGAAATTTATATCATCGAGTTTTATTTGCATATTATTCCTATGCAAGATCTATGGAGTTATAGGCTTAGAAAGATGAAATATCGCATACATATTCTGTAAGTTAGGTAATTGGAATAGGAATGTTATTTTACACCATAATCTAGAAATTCGGAAATCAGTCCCTAAATTTATTAAAGTTGAATGTTGATGAAGTTATAAAGTTTATTCTATATTTATAATTGGGTTGTAAAATGTTAGTATTAGTTTAGATTGCCCTAAATTAACTTGGAATGTGAATTTCTATGTTTTAATTTATTGGGAGCCAGGTATTATTTAGTTGAATCTATTCCCATTTAATTTACGTTTAATTTCCATAAACAACCCAATTTCAAAAATATGTATAAAAGCGTGTTGTTTGAATTAACAAGGAATATACCAAAAAGGAAAGAGATGTGTAAAGTGTGGATATTCTTCTTCGTAATTTGCACTGTCTATTTTAATAAAATAAAAGAGATAATTCTTTGTAATTTCAAATGGAGCAAAAGTCTCATTTTTTAGTAATTTATGGAAGGTTATAACGGTAATCCTTTTAGAAAGGATGCTTTGGTAAACTAAAACGTGGAAAGGAATGTTCTAGTTTAAGAATTAACAGTTAGAAATAGGAAAATATATATACGTATAACTACACTTATAGATTAATATATATATATATACAATATTTATGACGGTATGCACATAGTTATTAATAGCATATTAAATTATAGGATTTATAGATGTAGATGGAAAAGAGATTATAACTCCAAAATTAATAGGGCAATAAATATGTAGTTAATAGGGAGTTACAAGAATTAGATGTAGACATAAATGTGTTAATGGATTATTAAAGAATTTATTATGGCATGTATGAAGAAATGAATGGACATGATAGGTTGAGTTAGAACAAATAAATAAATGTTACTAGAAATTTTCCAATTAGAATAATTACGACCATTTATTACGGACAATTAATGTTTATGGAATATAATAAGTAAGCGTACAAAGTAGGAATTAAATGCTAAAAGGAAATATAATTTTCATAGCGGGAAATTATACAACCTTAATTATACAATTAGAACAAACATGAATTAGTGGACCTAGCCTAACATTTAAGCCTAGAATGGTTGGTTTGGTTTAGTAGGTTGGGATGCGAGGTCACTAGAGTTATTTATCATAAGTCTACCCATCACCTCGAGGCTACCAGTAGTTGTGTATGCTTACTACTGATATGAGACATCCCCAACCGTAGGATCCATGGGGAAGGGATATGTGTTGCGGATAAGTTGGAGAAATTTACCAATGGTTTGCCATGTTAGTCTAAACAGATTGTCGGCTGAGGAAGGTCGATGAGCTATGTTAGTAATTTTGTTAGATCGGTATTTTGCGGTAGGGCTGGCATATGGCTATGACCACTAGCGGTCCCGAGTGGTCGGTAGCAAAGGCTCAGGTTATGCCCCGGGGGATTTTGCTTTCTACTAGTGTAGAATCCATATGGGATATGCACAGACCTCAAAGTTAGTTGGTTAGATGTTGTTTGTTTGAGGTAGGCTAGTTAACCCTTAGATGAGTCTTTGAAATGTGATAGTGATACAACAATTTAATTATATATTATAGAGTCGTACATAGGTGGCATCAGTCTCTGTAGCTAGGACCGATTGACCAGCGTTTACGTGGTGAAGGGCCCGCTTCGGGGGCTGAGGTATTAAATGGTCATTGGGTCTACCTCCTCTCTATTTAAAAAGTATTGAGCGGCAAGGGTTTTTGGGTAGTATATGTATATGTGTGTGTGTGTGTGTACATGTATATGTGTGTGTGTAGACACATATATAGTTTTACCTCGAAGGAGGTTAACATATCATACATGCACTTAGGATTAAACGGATTAGCCCTAAATAATAGACATAACACTTAAATGGAAATAAATCGACATAAATTAATGTTATAAGTAAAATGTGTAATTTTCTAGTCACCAGAACGTTGTCCAGACCCTCCTACTCATTACAGTCCACAGGATAGACTTAGAGGGACATGCTACTGGTGCAAGACGGGAATGGTAGATGGTGAAGCGTTCTTATTCATGTTCAACGCTGACAAGATGAATAGGTATCGAAGAAATACTATTGATTCCAAGGTAGCAGCCTCAGTAAGTATTTATGTTCTCTTATATTTTTCAATTTTGCTGTGAGTTTATATCGATCGCTCTCTAATATACTTGCATTTGTTACAGGTTACCAAAACCAACGATCCATGCCCTAATCAACTCGGGCTTCAATTTAGTTGAAATTTGGGCTCATTAAGGTGTAGGTTGTTACATGCCTCTTTTGCCTATAATTAAAGCACGCATGTTACATCAACAACATCATTATGCTCTCCTCCACCCTTAGCATTTCCTTTTTATTGTTGACCTTTCTTTCCTTTTTGATATGGAGCAAACTTCTTTTTCTTTTTATCATTCTAAGCCTTCTACCCCACGCCTCTCCTTTTGGTATACATCAGCTCATACCTCTTTGCCATATCTACAACTTCGTTGAATGGAAGTGCTAGATGAGCCATTGTCCAGTCATTTAATCATGGCCTCAATCCCAAGATGAACTTCTCTACTTCTTTCTCAAAATCCAAATCAGATCAGCTCCATACTTAGACAATGCATTGAACTTCTGCACATACTCCTGATAGAGTTAGGGGAATGTCCTAGGGGCAATTATATAATTTGTTACATATATCTAACTCAATAACCAATCTTGTTCAAAATCAAATATATTTTATTTCTATTATATGCTTGATATTATTTGGTTGTATTAATTAATTAATTAAATTAAAAGTATATTTAATAGAAAAACCATAAATGGTATGTTTTGTGATAGTGATTACAAAGTGTTGTGACCGTGAGTAATTTATTACAATAAAAATAAATATACCAACTTAAATGTTCTTAGTTAAGACGCATCGAGAATGGTTATCGATGTATCAGTTAAGACTAGAGTACGTAACACTTTCCAAACGTTGGGTAGTGTATTACTCATCGCTGCTGGGGGCACCTAGAGGTTACGTACTGATATTTATTAGATAACTATGGTATAATTCACTTGATAATTTTTTGTTGGTTAATATAAATAAGGTCAAATAGAAAATATCCATGTAACTAATTTACACAGTTTTCTCGACTTAAGAATAACGTGGATCTTCAATATGAAAGCTCGGCTTTGATTATCATCGAATCATGGCATGACGTTCCAACGAGTAACTATAGTTGGGTCTAGTGGAAGTATTGGAGGTGAAGCACAATTCAATGGAGGATTCGTCTTCTCACTTGTATGGGATTAGTATCAAGGTCAACTCAAGTTAACTCAAAGTCAAATCTCTGGCCAGAGCATTTTGGTTAATAATAATTGTTATTATTGAACCAAAGACTTTGTGTTTGTACTATAGCGTTGAGTATGGACGATATTGGAATTTTGACCATTACCAAATTCCATAAGTCCAAAGTGATATAGTTTTGATGAAGAGCATTGGTGTAAATAAATGTCACAACCGGTAATGCTTATTAAACTGAAGTTAGATTTTATCGAAACTGAGTAAGCGATAAATTTGGCCATAATATCACACCGCTTGCTAAGTGATGTGTGAACGTAAACATTCGAATAGTTCGATGTTAATCGCTGACCGAATTTACACCCAAGAGTCACACAACCGAAATGATGAATTCTATTTTGACCAAACGATTTAATTAGTTTATAATTGTTATTAATTAATTAAATTAATTAATATTTATGAAATATTAATTATAAAATTTGAATATGATTTGAGAAATAAACATTGTTATGTATAAATATATTTATAATAGTTATAAATATATCGATCAATATGAGATATCGATAACAGATTAAACATAACTGTATATATTTTATTTGGGCTAAAATGGCCTAATATGCCATGATTTTGAGAAAAAAATCGATAGTTTAGCATGGGTTGGGGGTGGCTAAAACTGGGATTAAGGGCTAGGAGATGTGTGGTTAAGATTAAGTGAGAAGGAGTATTAGATACTCACCTATTTTCTCTCTTATCCTACAATTATAAATAATGACAAAGCCCTACTCTAATGACTTTCTATCCACCATATCGACCTTTTCCCTGGTCGAGATATCTCCAACCAATCCTAAAAAATCAAATCAAAATCAAGTTAAAACAAAAGTTATTCGACATTGAAAGGTCGGTGATTCTAGACTAGCAATCTGACGGATCAAGGAACATTCTGTGGAAGAGAATTCACTATTTCAATATGGACTTAAGGCATCTATGTTAGATAATATTATTTATGTGTTAAATATATTATCATGTTTTTATGATATGTTAATCATGTAAACCTGTATATATAAATATATTATTGTTATTTAATTAGTTATGTGAGATCTTTGTATATAATGTTGTTATCACAATCGAGATTGGATATGTGTATAAAATTTATTGATCATAGTCATAATATATTTTTGAAATCTGGCATTATATGTTAAATCTATTTTAGTTTAATATTATATTTGTGTGTGTGTGTATTAATTTATGAATTAATATACATATACCTTTGTATTAAAGCATATATGTTCACATATAATACATAATATCGATCTAAAATTTTCTAATATATGTTTATGTTTATTATGAATTATAAGTATCAAAAATAATTTTTCCATTATTATTATATATTTATTACTAATATTTAATGAATATATGGTTTAATAAATTTATATAAAATAAACCATGTTTCAAAAATTAAATTTAATATTTTTTAAAATTAAGCCTTCATATAAGATGCTTTCAATAAAAATTTAGATTTTTTCAACTTAATTATATAATTTCAAAAATTAATTTACAGTTCGACCAGTTATTAATTATTTAATTAAAAATACTATCTTAACTGAGAAAAATCTGGAAATTTTTCGTAACCCCTAAAATGTGATCTTAAATTTTCTAAAAAATTAAATTTTGAATTTTTTATATATAATTATTTTATATTAATTAATTATGGCCGAAACTATCTAATAATTTATAATATATATGTATTAAAATATGAAATCATAACAACTTTAAATATGACATGTTTTCACACTGGAATTTAAAAAAAGTATATACACACATATATATTTATTTTTATATTTATATAAATAATATTATATTAATTAGCTTACCATTAATTATTATGTTTAGTATTTTTGCATATATATATAATTTATATTTAATAAATGGTTTATTTAAATTCATAAAAATTATATTTTATTATAAATATATATATATATATCTTTATTGTTATATATAATATAACATATAGTTATATAAATATATATATTTTACCGTTATATTTTAACAATAAAAAATATTTTATACACACACACGCATATATAATCATTTGGAATTTATTATTATATGTACATATACATATTTGATAACATACAATACATATAAAATGAGATAATGTGTCCATTGCAATGTAAACTCAACTTCTATACACGGGCATGTTATACCTTGCACAGATTACTACATTACACATGCACACACACACATGTATATGATACATACATACGTACGTACATATATGCATGCATACATACATACACACATACATACATACACACACATATATATATATATATATTAAGTAAAACCAAAATCAAATAACTTTTAAACTACAATTAATAAATTTAAATAAAATATATGATTAATGTTCTAAATAAATTAGACTTCATAGGCCCAAAAAAATCCAATAATTTTATACCTGTCAGGCCGTGCTTCAAGTCCAGTAAGGGTACTTCTCCAAAAGCTGGGTCCTCCATAGCTCAAGCTTCACCTTCAATACCCGTCAGCCCCGGAAGTTCAATTATTGTTGAGTTATAAGGTGTAGTTATGCCAACAGTCCCATAAAATCAACCTCCTCTTCTGAATGAGTACACCAGTTTAAAGGTCCTGAATGATCTACCCGATCAAATGTCATCTGTACTTTCCATAAAAACGCTTCAAAATATATGCCGCCAGCACAAAATTCCCGAGGATGACGTATGACTTCCCACCGAAGGTGAACGAGCGCATCTTCCTCCTTCGGGATACACAACTTGCAACAAATATATACGTCTTAGTGGTGTTGTGCCACCTTTCAGTCTGTTTCTTTGCATTGTTTTACAAGAGCTTGGGTTAGCCCCAGCTTAAGTCGATCTGAACGGTTATGCTCTCTTGAGCTCTTTATAAGTTCTCTTTATGAACCGCTTCAATCGGGGTCCAACTTTCTAAGAGCTTTGCTACCTTCTGCATTTCAAATAAAGGCTTGAGTCTCCTTGTTATATGATCATTGAGGCTTGGTGTAAGTGCAAAGTCATCGAGTCTCTTCACAATAAACACTCGTATTTTAAAAACGAGTACTTCTTTGTACGATGCCCGTACGGCATCAACGGGTGTTGGCTATCTAGAAGTGAGTTCCTCTCCTTCTACTTGTGCTCGGGCTTCCCTATCCATGTGTTTAACTTGTTGTTCATTTGTCCGTAGGAATTCTTGCTCGAGACATCCATGATGAACATGCTAATACTAAGGAAGGTTTACGGAAAGTCACATTCCAGCACCGCACCACTTCTTATCTCATAACCAATGAGAATCTCCAACGATGTGGTTTGCTATCCTAAGGTCAGATAGCCGTTGCTGATCCGATCCTTCAAACAGCTCTAGAACGCCTACCCAAACCACCTGTTATACTCCCAGCTTCGGCGAGAATATACAGAGTGAGGTTAAAGGTCCTTCGGGCGCAGTGCATGCAGAGGAGCCCGTTGAGAGAGAATTTGACGAACCTACCATTGATGATGCCCCGAGGGAAGGAAACAAAGGAATTGCAATCTCGTCGATCCCTGAAGAAAGTAAGGGAGTCGGAGAAGAGATAGAAAAGCACCAATGGTTGAAGAGGAGGAAAAGGGTGCCAGTGATAGCGACTGTCACGCTAGTGCATAGGAGGAAGAAACATTCGGTGAGACTCCTTTCAAAAGTCCTGAAATTCCAATCTCGCCCCGTCAAGAGCATGTTGCCATTAAAACTTTTGAAAGTGGTGGAGAACAAACTACATTGCCCTCGGAAGAGATAACATCTCAATCCTATCCTTTTGGTGATGCATTCCCTGGTCTAAGTGATTTTGACATCTCTATTGGAGCTCTTCTTGATAAAGTCGGTTCCAACTTCAACTTCCCATTAAGGGGATTTGTAGATGAAGGTTGCAAAACCCCGTCTTTAATTCCTTGCCAATACGGCATGTAAAGTACTTAGGGGGGACATTGACACTACATACATCACTAGGATCATGGACATGCATTCTTGCATTCATTGATGTTCTGAAATTCTAACACATATACCATTTTTCTTCTTGTTTCAGTTTCTATGGGTAGCGAGCGATATGAAAAGCTCTCACACAATGCTGGTGAATATCATGGCCATACTCCCGATCCCTATACGCCTTGCTCTGGATATCAAAGTCATTGTGAGATTGGCAAAAAATGGTGTAGAAGGAAGAAGCGTGAAGCAGCTGATGCCTACAAGGCTGACAGAGAGAGGGAGAAAGAAAGAGAAAGGGAGATGAAAAAGAGAGAGGAGGAAGAAGGGTTGTCTCGTGATCCTACCAAATGCCAATGAGAATCTTCTGAGCGTTATGGCCCTTCTTCTAGTGCTCTTTTGCCCCCATTCCGAAGGTCAAACTTCTTTACAACAACAAGTTCCTGCTTCCCACCCTCTAACTACAATAATTCCACCTATTCCAAAGGGAGTCTCTACTCCCTTGTTTACCCTTCTGGCTGCTCCTTCACGCCTGCATTCTGCGTTCCCTAAGCTCTTCTTGCATGGCATGAAGTTCGACTAGGACATCGAGGATATTCCAAAGGAAGTGATGGATCAGGTTGTTTAGAACATCCAAAAGCACGTCGACGAAGGATATAAGTGGAAAAAGCTATGCCAAGTCCTCTCTGACGTGAACAGAATCAACTATACCAACATCAAGTCCTTTGATTCCGAGAAGGAGGAATTTGAATGGATCATTAAGAACCGGGAGGAGGACTTATGTAAGGTCACAAGAGAGAGGGATGCAGCCCTTGAAGCAAAAGCCAAGTTCGATAGCTTGAAGGAAGAAATGAAGCTGGCTCATAATCGTGCCAAAATCGTAATGCGAAATAACTTGAAGAATGCCCACAAAGAAGGGCTGAATTGAAGAAGCAAATTAAAGAGAAGGACCCTTCTCTTACTCAAAAGGATGAAATTATACGAACTAGAGATTAGACTATCTCGGAACATGCAGTTGAGCTTGAAAGGAGAAGCTAGTCGATTATTTGGTTCACTTATCGATTGAAAAACTTGCCAACGATATCGAGCCTGCAGTCCTGAATAGGAACTTAAAGAACTTCAGGAGGCGAATACTAGAGAGAGATGAGCTAAATGACAATATCCAACACTTCAATGCTAGTGTCATCATGAATAAAAATCTAAAGTGTTGGGGAATGACTATCCCGAAACTCTCGTTGATGCCTACGAGGAAGTGCAATGTCGGGCCACACGAAGTGGCGATAATCGTTTCGAGGAAGAGTTGAAGTCTATGTACCTCGATGCTGAGGACATAGAATTACTTACCGTTGGCAAGGCCATCCTAGCTGAAGAGGATGCCAATGCTATTGCTTCTACCACCATCGAAGCTCTCACGGGCCCAAGCTCATCAGGTTAGCATGAAGTGTCCACTCCAAAATCTGGTGAGCCAATGATGATTATTCTTGCTTCCATGCGGGTTAGCTCCGAAACCGTCCATGTGACTCTAATTTATGCAACAATTACTTCTCACGAGCCCTACATTCCTTCCTTTATGGGTATGAAGGAGGAGCATGGGACTGAAGAGGGAGAATCCATAATTTCTTTCAGGGATCAAAGTCCAAGCTCAGGTATATCTCTAGTTTTATCGTCTTTGAGAAGCTTCAGTTCTCTCATAAATCCATCACTAAACTTTATCGTTCTATTTGCCAAATTGTAGGTCAACCAAATTTACCTCCTCCGCCTCCAGCCACTCAAGGTTTGGGATCTACAGCTGTCTACACCACGTTTACTTCTATCTCCACGGGACTTGCTATCTTTGCCCTCTTTCTGCTTCTGGCCCAGGGTCGGGTTCTGAGAAAATAGCTGCATTGGAAAAACTTGGAGGATACTTCTACGTACCAGAGGAAGACGTTATGAAAAGCAGAGATGCAGACCCCACTGATAAACTACTATAGCGGAGAGGTTGAAGGCTGATTTTGAGAAAAGCAAGGTGAAATCTGAGCCTAGTACTATGAAGCCTGCATCTTTAACTCCCACAAGCCCCACATCCAAGATCCCCCAATCAACATCAAGCCTCCCAATACTAAACCCGCTAATGCTCTTGTCAACAAATCTTATGACCCTTATGCCACGACAGGTGAAGAGTCTTCCCATTCTGAGGGTGAGACTCCACTAGAGGGGCGTGATTAGAAATGAGAAGAATCGTAAACAATGCCTTGGTGGTTCTAACAACAGAGGTTGTAGGAAAGGAATGAAGTAGCGGATGCTTGGAGGTCATCGATGTGGTAAATTGCTTTGCGTTATGTGTTGTTGAGTCTATATTTTTGTTTTTCTTTGTGTCAAATAGCTATGTTTGTGTAGTAGCAGCCCCCACAACATTTTGTACATGAAGGATGAAGTAATGGAAAGATTTATTTTTGACTTGTAATCTCTGTTATGCTTTACTTTTCCGCACCTTTATGTATTGTGTACTTTTTGCATACAATTGCCGGCGTATATGATATAACTCCCTATACTACAATTATATATGTCTATTTCGGTGCAATGTGCTTATTTATTGTAATTTTATGCATATAAATAATGTTCCTGCAATTTCTTAGGTTGTATTCTGATCTTTGCCCTGTTTACAACTGCCAACGTACTCCGTTTGGCGGAACAAAACAGTTACATAACCAATTACATGGTTACTTTTGACCGAGTTTCTTCCGACCAATTGGTAATGGTGAATAATCACGGGTCTGCACTGCTCCTAATTGTCGTGGACCAATAGTTAGGATATTCACCTTCTTTTCATTTGAACTCGTTGTATATTTCTCTCTATTTACAGGACTTACCATCTTAAATACCAGATTTCAGGCATTAAAGGGATAGAAATACCATGGGGAAAATTTTATGATAACCCCCAGTCTAAGCGTGCTTTTCCTATCCTGATCCTGGATCAAGAAAGCCTGATAATGCTTGTTTCCAATTCTTCACGACCATCCTCGCTTATCCTTGATCGAGCGAGTCCTGCTTGGTCGCTAGCACCATCGTTGAAATTTAACTAGACACTAGTTTCAATCCCCAAAATCTAGCATATAGACGATTTGGTTCCAAGAGTTTCTCCTTGACATTGCCTATCTCCAGGCAATGTCAAATCTATGCAAAATCGGGATTGAGCTATCCGAAAGTTGGAGTTTTTCTTCTCGACGTCGCCTATTTCCAAGCAACACTGTATTCCTAAAGGTCATAAATCTTCAAATCTTCTCGTGGTCACCTATCTCTGGGCAACAATGAATTCTTGAAGGTTGAAGTGAATGAGGAAATCTTCTCGTCGTCGCCTATCTTTGAGCAACGATGAATTCCTAAAGGCTAACTGAGTAGGGGAACCTTCCCATTGTCACCTATCTTCAGGCAACGATGAATTCTGGAAGGTTGGGAGTTTTTCCTTCCTGACGTCGCCCATCTCCGGGCAGTGCCAGATTACTGAAGGTTAAGCTTTTCTTTCCTAGCGTCATCTGTCTCCAGGCAACACCAGATTCCTAAAGGATGGGGTTTCACCTTCCTTACGCCACCTATCTCCGAGCAGCGTTAGAAAACTAAAGGTTGAGGTTTGTAAACCTTCTCACCGTCCCCTATCTATAGACAACAACGAATTCCTAAAGGTTTGAGTGAAGGGAAAACTTCTCATCCTCGCCTATCTTCGAACAACAATGGATTACTGAAGGTTAACCAAGATTGAGGGTGGAAACCTTCTCATCGTCGCCTCTCTCCAAGTAACGACAAACTCTGTAATAACCCGTATTTTACGTATCAGAGGATCATAAAATATTTTTATTTTATCTATATGAGGTCGTATGATTCTATAATTTTGGAATATGACTCTTAGAGACATTATACACACTTACGATTTTTCCCGAATTTCGATGTGACCATTTTGACTCTGGAAACTTGGTTTTGGCTATAACTTTTGATAGGAGTTGAAATTGGGTCTCAAACTAGTTCCATTGCTTCAGGATGATGGTTTCTCATTTCATAAAATGGTCATAATAGAAAAACAGCTTACGGTTAGGAAGTTATGTCTGTTTTAAGTTTAAACAACTGTAGGCCTGTATTAGTATATAATTAATTAAGCCCATAAGTAGGCTCATTAGTCTAATCCGAGATTATTATAAATAGAGGACTGTAAGAGTCAAATTAAAAAAAAATCCCTCTTTTCCAGATCAGAACTAAACCCCCATTAACCCTAATTTCATCCAAAAATCACACAAATTATTCTCTAACCTTTGCCAAATCACTAATTAGAGAGAAGATCATCAATTAGAGGATACATATCATCATTTTGGTTGATTGGCATTGCTTTGTATTGCTATCCACATTGGATCTAGACGAGAATTGGTTAATTTTGGTAATTGATGAGTGGTTTATACCTTCTCACTATCCAATCCATGTTTATATGGTAGAATTACAGGTTTAAACATGGTTTTTGACCTTAAAATCCTTTTCTAAACTTTAATAACATGTTGATATATGTTTATGACCTAAGTTGATGAATTCTAATATGATATCGAGTATTTGTTTTGAAATTCACCAAATTCATATTCATATGTTCATTAATTACTTAGATTTAGATTAGAATATGTTTAATTACTATAATTCTATGTATTTTTATATGAATGGATGAATATGTTATTCTATGCTTGTATGTTGTGATTTGATGTTGTTTGCCAGTGTTTTGGATGTTTAGGGAGATAGCTTGGAAAATTTAGTAAATTGGAGGCAAATTTGGTTGGAATTAGACAAAACTTGAAGGAAAGGCTCTGGAATATAGGGAAGCATGCAGAATAAATTGCACCTCGTAATTGCTTAAGGGTTTAACTTGACACTGATTTGAAGGGTCAATACCGAGTCATTTTTATTGCTCGGTTGGGTCGACGACTTTAGAGACCTCTATGTGTTAGCTAGTGGAGATGGACCAAGGCAAGTTTCAGAGGATTGGCTAAGTGTTGGTAATTATGCCAGGTTGTTTCTACAAGTTGGAGTTGAATGCTTTGGATTGGGGTTTAAGTTGTTTTGGTGAATGGGTTGGGGTCTAAAGCACTTGAAATGAAATACTAGAGGCAGAGTAATTTACTTAGCCAAAACTGGCTAAGTAAATGACTCGATGCTAAGTTATTTTGACTCGATACTGAGTTGTTTTGTGAGGAGTTATGGGGTTAGGCTTATACAAGGAGGAAGCATGGGACTTTGTAGATCATGCTAAATGTATTGGCTCTTTGCTTGAGTATTGGATGGCGATGTGACAACATGATTAAAACAGCAGATCTTCGATTTGTAACTCATGAAGGGCATATGTACTGAAGATGGTTGCTCAATAAAGAAGGGAGCCGTGGAATGGGAACGTGAAGGGTTCTAAATAGTGGAAACTGGATTGAGCAAAGGAAGGGCTCGAATCCGAATGGAGCAAAGAAGGGCTCAGAAGTATGTGTTAAGGAATCGTTGATACTCGAAGTGTTTTCTGTTGTACTCGAAGCAGGAGTATTATAAGTGAAGATGACCATGGATCAATGAAGTGGATCCGAATACCATAGACCAGTAGCTTTGGGTCTAGTGTCTAGCTTTGGGCTACAAGACACATATCAAGCTTTGGGTTGCGTAATACGAGAGTACACTAAAAACTAGGATTTCCATTAGTCCTCGACGGTAAGGAGGGCATACAAGTTATCATGTATTCAGAGCACATGGAGTGATAGTGATAGTGGGGATTGCTTGATGGATGCTATGGTTGCTTTAATTTATTTCTAGGCTATCACTTGGAGATATCATTGGGAGTAGGTATTGGAGATAGGAATAACTGGAGAGCCAATATCCTTATTTTGAGTAAAGTACCTTTATGTTATTTGTAGAGTAGCATATTATGATGCTGTGTGCTAACTCTTTGGTTGAAGGGACAGGTCGGGGTATGATTTGTGTACCTCTTTTCCTTACCATATTTACCTGCATAATATTTTGAGATTCATTTACCGCTCACAGCAGACTGTTTTCTGACCAAAGGTTTTATGTTTTTCTTCTTATTATCTGAAATACTCTTAAATGAGTAGACTAAACAACGGGTCTATGTGACGCAGTAGTTGTGTAGAGGACAAGATGGATGGAGCTATCTCGTATTATATAATTATATGGAATTCTACGCTTATTCCGTCGTGCATCACGAGGGAGCCTTAGCGGTGACTTCTTATTTTCTTGTTATAGACAGTTGTTGGGTTTATTTCCATTGTATAAACTCCGCTACATTTGTATATAACTCTATGGATCTGTGTTTTGATGATTTATTCATGTAGCTATCACTTTCTCTCCTATTATATCTATGATATTATATTTTATCTTTCCTCGACGAGATATTCAATATGTTATATGATGTATTTGTTTTATTCTCAATCTTGATGATCGTCCTATATCGACCGGGCATGACTACAGTTCACTATTTTGATATTATTAGTGTCGGTGGTATAGGAAGGTCGTCATATTTTGTATCAGAGATTTGGTTACACGATTAACCTGAATTGATACCGCAATCCAGTAGAGATAAGAAAGGAGTTATCACCTTAGACTATATCTAGAATGTATATATATGAGAGGGTGCATACTTGTTATATATTTTGGTTTTCAAAGCTATATAGTAATATATATTATATAGTACAATTCGCATGCACACAAGCACCATATACATAATTTTCTTTATGAGAGACTGATCGTTCTGGTTAAAGACTAAGAATGAGTCGGCATACAAGAAATACTTTGACAAACTCTACTTCAAGAGTTATGGGAGGAGCGGGGCCAGGACCTACTACACCTGAAATTCAAGCGATGTGGAATGCTATGATGGCAACTATGAGGAATGTTCAGGCTACTGCTCCTAGTGTGGCTGTTGGAGGAGGTGCTCCCATGCAAGCGCCTATGGTTGATTTCGCCAAATTGACCAGGGACTATTCTACTTTAGGAGGAAACCCATTTCATGGAACAGAGTCAGCTATAGAAGTGCAGAAATGATTGGATACCAGCGAGCGTATCTTTAGCGATATGGAAGTGGATGATGCTATGAAGAGGAAACTAGCCTCTAGACGACTTCAAGGGTGAGCTATGAACTGGTGGAATGCAATTACCATTGCTACTCCAGAAGATCAGTTTACTTGGGACCATTTCAAAGCAAGGTTTGAAGAGAACTACATTCCGGCTGCTCAGAAGTCAGTGTTGTTTAGGAATTTGCTGATTTTAAGCAAGGAGAGATGTCAGTTTCTAAGTATGTTGTAGAATTTAATACTTTATCGAAGTATGGGATGTCATTCATCGATGCTCTATTGAGATAGAATGAGAAGTTTATTATTGGTTTGGATGATTATCTTGGAGAGAAGCTGGTAAACCACATTGATGGGCCATTTGAGAAGCTTGTTGAGAAAGCTCGTATCCAAAAGCTAGAATAGTTGTTTGTCATTTCAGCTAAGAAAGAGAAGCCAAAACTGCAGCAAGGCAGTAGAGGCAAGAAAAAGTGGAACGGAAAGAGGAAGCAGTCTCAAGTGAAAAATAGCCAGATGAAAACTAAGTGGGAACCTACTTGCTATAGGTGAAAGGAGAAAGGCCGCTTGATTAAGGATTGCAGAGTGAGTGAGAAGAAGAAGTGCTACAATTGTGATAAGCCTGGGCATTTGAAGAAGGATTGTTCGGAACCTGTGAAGGATAAGTAGGTTGTAAAAGCATATGCTTTGGACGCTGTCCCTATTTCGTCAAGTGCTCCCTTATTGAAGAAGAAGGGAAAGGGGGTCGTTATTTAGGGTATGCTTTCCATTAAAGATGTTTTTATTCGTGTTTTGTCTGATATTGGGGCTTCACATTTGTTCATATCCAGTGACCTAGTTGACATGTTGGGATTGGGACTCGAGATAGTAGACTGACCTTTGATAGTGACTAACCATGTTGGAGGCTCTACTAATCTTTGTATGATTTGTCATGGCCAAGTGTTATCGAGTCATGGATGTTCTTTTGTTTGTGATTGCTTTGTCTTGAATTTTGTTGGGTTCGGGATTATCTTAGGAATGGACTGGCTTAAGAAATATGCTACGATAGTGGATTGCGAGAAGCTATTGGTGACGATCATAGATGTGGAAGGGTGCACGGTAGTGATTGGCTGCCTACCATAGGATGGGGTGATGGTTAGCTTTCTATATTCGCTTGAATTTCCACATAAGGTGTTGTCATCTATGCCTATCACTAGAGAGTATCAGATGTATTTAAGGAAGTGATCGGATTGCCGCTGCATAGAGAGAATTAGTTTTAAATAGACTTAATGAAGGAAGCCAAGCCTATAGTTATGCCTTTGAGGCGTATGCCACCTAGAGAACAGAAGGAATTAGAGGTGCAAGTGAATAACCTATTAAGGAGAGGGTTCATTCGAAGGATTATATCTGAGTGGGGTGCACCTATTGTATTCATGATTAAGACGAATGGCTCTTTAAGGTTTTGTGTGAATTATCGTGAACTAGATAAGATGATGAAGAAGAACAAGTACCCTCTCCCATGCATTGACTTATTTGATTAGCTTCACAGTGTAAAGGTGTTCTCTCAAATGGATTTGGCAATGGGATTTCACCAGCTTAGAGTAGTAAAGGAGAGTGTGCCTATTATTGCGTTCCGTACACCATCGATTTTATAAGTGGTTGGTAATGCCGTTCGGGTTGACCAAGACTCTGACATACTTTGTGGATTTCATGAATTGGGTTTTCAAAGACCAGATAAACAAGTTCGTACTTGTGTTGGTGGATGATATCCTGATCTATTCTAGAACTAATGAGGAGCACAAGACACACTTGAGGATTGTGCTAGAGGTGTTGAGAAAGCATAAGTTGAGAGCGTAGTTCTCTAAGTGCCACTTCTGGAGAAAAGAAATGAGGTTCTTGGGTCATGTCATTTTTGGCATGAGAATGCAACGGACATGAGAAGTTTTCAAAGATTGGCAGGATACTTGTAACATCCCAGAATTTTATCGTTTTGATTTTGAATATTTAATTAATTGTAAATATTTAAATAATTGGTGTTTAAAAATATAAATCACTTATATTTAAATATAAGGATTATTCATATATTTGAATTGTGAATTAAAATATTAATTAAATGGATTTAATAGTCTTATTTAACTCCTTTTAATTAATAAATAATAACGGTGAATCCATTTTGTAATTTTATTTACAATAATAAATAGTTTGAATAAATTACAAGAAAATCAATTGTTAATAAAACGACTTAATTTTTTAATGTACTTTTAAATGAATTTATAGGATTTTTCCATAATTTTTAATTTGAAAAATATTTAAATTATACTTTGACGTATTTTACGGCAAACGGTGATATTTTTAAATTTCACAAAATAAAATAATCCGAGTATTTTATTGTCATTCTATAATCGTATCGCATTTCTATGTGCGATTGTATTTTTGTTTTGTTGTTCGTGGTTCGTACGCGAACAAAATTCTATGTAGCGAACCATCAAAAATTATAGAATAAACCAAACTCTACACTTAAAAAATTAACATTACTGACTTTTCCTTATTCCTCATTCTCTTTTTTATCTTTTCCTATAAGCTAAAAAAGAAAGAAACTCAACCATCTGCCCTCTAAAATTAGCTTGCACTGAGCTAGGGTTTAAGTTTGAGTGAGATTGAGGAGGAGATAGGCTTTGTCATGGGTTCCATTGGTTTTCTCCTATCGAATCACGCCTTGTCTCAAAATTTGGTGGAGATCAACTACGTTTAGAAGAGTGCGACTATTAGGGTTTCACGCACCTTCCTACAAATCGCGACTTCCTTGCTGGTTCGAGCAACATTTGGTGGTGATGGGCGAGTCATGAAGGCGGAGGGGAGAACATCGACGAAGTCCGTTTGTCGATTGCCCGAGCGTAGCTCCATATCACCTTATGTATTGCACGCTTGGAGATGGACATTTGCGTGTATAGGCACTTTTTATTTTTGGGAAGAAGGAGTTTAAGTGGTAACTATAATTAATAAAGTTAATTATATAAATAATTGTTTTAATTAATCCCAAACCTTATAAATTTAATAACTCTTCCATACGAGGTAGGATTTGGACATGATATTTTGCATTGGACTCACATCGACGTATCTACATGTTGGAACTGATTTCATTGGATTTAGAGCTATTATAATTTCAAGCTAAAATCAAACACCATTCTATTTTAGATCAAATCGAAACGCGAAAGGGTCAACTGGAATTTCGATGAGTTTACTTACCTTTAAATAAACTATAAGATATATGTGTTGTAATAGATTATTGTTGAATGCTTGGATGATAGTTGATGGTTTTAATGAAGTATAAATTAATGACAAAATTATAGTGATTTAATTTAATTAGGTTTAACGTAGTTAAGTTAGTTATACTCGTTTTGATATCTATTTAACATAATATAATACTGTCCTGTTATAATTCAATTGAATAAATTATTTTGGACATCTATCGAGCAGAATAAATCACTGTTCTATGCTTGCAAAGTAAAAGATTACATTTGAAGTTAATTAATACGGGGATTAATTAATAAATGATATGTTAGTTATTGATTGCTAATTCTTGATAATAATATGTTTGCTATTATTGTTTGATTGTTTATTTGGATTTGAATTCCCGCTTGAAAAGTGGATTATATAAATAACCATTGTTTTGCAGGGGACTTTTTTAGAGAGACCCTAAGGGGTTTCTCGCTAACATCAATTTACTATTATATGCATCTTACTTATATTCTTATGTTGCTTATATTGATGTTAGTTGAAATATTTGTGACATGCTGTTTGATTTGTGTAAGTGTTGTTATAGCGATTATCGATATACCATCACTTATGAAATAACATACGTATACATGTGTATATGAATTGAATTTTGAAATTAATATAATTTAATTAGAATTGATTAATTAAATAAATTAATTAAAATTTAATTAATTATATAAATTAATTAAAGGCTGATTAATTAAATAGTTTAGTTAAAAGTTAATTAATTAAATGAACATACAAATACATAAGATATATGTGTAATACTATAAATTTTATAGTATGCAATAGTTATTTAATATAAATGTTATATTAAAATAATATAAAATTAATAAAAAAGTTATTTAACTAAAAATTTATTTAAATAAGATTTAATCGACATAATATTATACATAAGACTATTATATAAGTAGTATGAAATATAAAAGTTATATAATAATAAAACTTATATAATATGAATGTATAAACTAAATGTGGAACATTAAAAAAAACTAAACAGACTTAAGGTGTAAAAACATACGTATTGTACGTATATCGTGATTTCAGATGTGTTTGACACTTGAATAACGAGGGTATTTCATAAGAAATGCATCATTCCATAAGTCGATATCGGTCAATGTAATATATCAAAGATTATGAATCTACAATATAATGTTGTCCTCTACCATATATATATATATATGTGTGTGTGTGTGTGTGAATAAATTACTTGCATACTCCATAGTTGTTGAGCAGACTCACGCTAGGGATCTTATATGTAGTATTATTGATATATTGAATAGATGAGGTAAGATAACTATATGTATTTGTTAAGCAAACTCAAGTTACATATACTATACTTAGCCTGTCGTGATATGGTGCATACAAGTGAATAATCCCTTTCGGTTTGTTGAGCAAACTCAAGATCGAAATAAGATTAGGACAAGGAACCATGGGTGAGGAGTTATATGTGATATAACCGATAAGGAGTTATCCATCATCCATGGAGCTATGACTTATTGAGCAAACTCGATGTTAGAATTCTAAGATGGACGAGTCCTAACACCCACTAGTGAAGTCGAAAGGCTTCTATGTTTCGCTTAGGGTTTGGTGAAACATAAAAAGACTAGTGGGAGCCTTATTAGAAATAATGAAATGATAATATTTAACCTTTCTAATATTGTAAGAACATATGCTATATAATGTTATAATAATTTACATTGATAAATTTGTGCATTTAATAAGATTGATAAAATGTTTATCAATTAAGATATACAAATGAATTGAATATTGACAAATAGAAGTATAACATATACTTACCAATAAAAGCTTATTGCATGTTAACGTTTCAATACCCACAAGTGCTTGATTTTACAACTACTAAATACATTCGTAGTTTGGTCACTTGCACATTTATTTGGTCAAGACCGTATAATGTATTCTTTGAGTTTCAAATTCTAAAAGCAGTACAATACTATGGATATTTGATCCATATACAACCGCATATAAATGTTATATGGTGAATGGTCAAAGTTTGTAATATACAATACTTCGATGAAATTAGTTCATCCAAAAACCAAATAAACCTTAGTGCAAGATCGAGTACTCAATTTAATTGATTACAAAAGGACCGTGTTGTGTTAAATGTAATACTAGACCAAAACTACAATATAAATCTAAGAACACGATCACTGAAATGTCATTTTGATCAGTTTACAGAAGGTGCGGCATATTTGATGTCCTTAAATGTTAAGGATGATCAAATGCAATTTTGTAAAGAGTTCGTTATGATGTGTAGTAATGGTTTTCTTTTGAATGGTTCAACCATATAAGAAGAAAAACGAATGTACAAGAGAAGATGTGATTTAAGGTATAATTGGGATGAAGAAAGTGAGTAGTCACTTTTGCTTCACAAGAAACATCAAAAATAAAAATTGTAATAATAATAAATGACACTTAACATTGGAATAAGAAATATGATTTTTGTTTCGAAATGTATTTTTATATAGAATTTTTTTTCTATGAGATTTATTTCTTTGAGTTTGAGATATTGATCAAAGAACCCTCCACTGTAAACTAGTTGCAGTATATGAAATAAATAATCTATATTAAATGGACCTCCAAATCAAGTACGTTGTTATAGTAATGGAGAAAATAGTGGGAGCATGTCATATAGCACTTATTGATTTCATAAAACATACCGAATATTATTTATGAAATAATGACTAATTTCAGTGTTGATTGAAAATAGACATAGTTATATTTTAGTGCGGATATTATGCATATTCGTTATGAAATAAAATTATAATGTGGTATTTGTTTTCATGAAAAAGTGATGCATTGAAAAATACTAAAGTGCCTAAAATTATTTATAATTATTTTGGAAATACAGACTAAGTCGTAGTTTTGGAAAATAATTTTATTATATGAATATGAATCATATGATATTGGTTAATTATATCTCAAACAATTAAGGGTTATGCACCCATTTAGTGGGAGCATCATAAGAGTTGATGAACCCTTCGGATTATACATATAGATGTATGCGATTGTAAGTCTATTAGTACCAAAATGATTTCACATGCTTCACCGTATTCACCGACGAGTTATCACAGACATGGACATGTGTATTTGATACACATGTATAAGTCTATGATAAGAACATAGTATATTCAGTGGAAGTAAATAATGTAACATGCGAAAGAAATAATTCGATTTGGTCGAATAGGTGAGTATATTGGTAAGAGTTCCACGCATACATAGATTCAATCTGTAAAGTCAATCCTCCATGTGGTACATAATGATGTATCGATAAAGGGTAATCAAACTTTGTTAAACAAAGTATGATTAATTGTGAGTGAAGTTGTGTTAATTTCTTTCTATAAGGTCATGTAATTTAGAGTAGTACACAAGGTTATTATTATTTCATATAAATAATAGTTTACAAAATCATACAATATAAAGGTTTATAAGAAGCTCTAACATATCCTAGGCCAAGGAGTTAGCAGGTCGTGCAAATCGAAAGTCTGCACCTAATAATTGTTTATGAGGGATCTTGTATGAGTCTCCCCAAAGGAATTTAGGAAAGACGGTAATTGGATGACATATTTTTGTTTTGAACATAAGTTTAGTAAACTAAAACCAAATCATTTTTATATAAAAGGAAATTCATAAAATATTTATGAATACCTATTCCATTGCACCGAGAAAAAGTTGTTGTTTTAAAAAATACAAACTTCATAGTGAAGGAATTTCTTTGAAAAATTATTGGTAGTAAAATGGAATTGGATACAATCCAAAGATATAACTGATTATACGGGATGAAATGAAATTAACCTAACCTAAATGAACACATCACATTAGAGTGTATAATAAGTATTCTCACACACTGAAGAGATATTAAAGTGTCTAATGTGTACTTTAGAGTAGTACATTAGGACTTTGTGTTTGGATTATAAAGTTGAATATGGATGATATTAGAATTTTGACCATCACCAAATTCCATAAGTCCAAAGTTATATAGTTTTGACGAAGAGAATTGGTGTAAATAAATGTCACAACCGGGTAATGCTTGTTAAACTAAAAATTAGATCTTATCGAAACTAAGTAAGTAATAAATTTGACCATAATGTTACACCACCTGCTAAATGACGTGTGAATGTTAAAGTTCGAATAGTTCGATGTTAATCGCTAACAGAATTCACACCCAAGAGTCACATAACCGAAATGATGAATTCTCTTTAGACCAAACAATTTAATTAGTTTATAATTGTTATAAATTAATTAATATTTTAAACACTGTTATGCATAAATATTTTTATAACAGTTATAAATATATCGATCGATATGAGATATCGATAACAGACTAAATATAATTTTTTATTTTTTATTTGGGCTAAAATGGGCTAATGACCCATGATGTTTTGAGAGTAAAGTCGGTTGGTTAAGCATGGGTTATGGGCGACTAAAACTAGGATTAAAGGCTAGGAGATGTGTGGTTAAAATTAAGCGAGAAGGAGTATTAGATACTCGCCTATTTTCTCTCTTACCCTACCATTATAAATAATGAACTCAAAGCCCAAATCTAATGAATTTCTGGCCACCATATCTATCTTCTCCCTAGTCGAAATATATCTCCAATCAATCTTAAAAAATCAAATCAAATCAAATTCAAGTTAAAACAAAAGTTATTCGATAGTGAAAGGTCGATGATTCCATACTAGTAATCTGAAGGATCAAGGAACATTCTAAGGAAGAGAATTCACTATTTCAATGTGGACTTAAGAGCATCTATGTTAGGTAATATTTATTTATTGGTTAAATATATTATCATTTTTTTATGATCCGTTAATCATGTAAACCTGTATATATAAATATATAATTATTATTTAATTAATTAAGTGAGATTTTTGTATGTAATGTTGTTGTCTAAATGGAGATTGGATATGTGTATAAAAAATTAATGATCATATTCATAATATATGTTTGTAATCTGATATTGTATGTTAAATATATTTTAGTTTAATATTAAATTATCATATATATATATGAATTAATATTCATATCAATTTGTATTAAAGCATATATATTCATATATAATATATAATACTCATCTAAATTTTTTCTAATTCATGTTTATGTTTATTATGAATTATAACTGCCGAAAATAAATTTTCCATTATTATTATACATTTATTATCAATATTTAATGAATATATGGCTTAATAAATTTATAGAAAATAAACCATGTTCCAGAAATTTAATTTAATATTTTTTGAAATTAATCCATCATATTAGATGCTTTGAAAAAAAATCAGATTTTTTCAACTTAATTTTATAATTTTAAAAATTAATTTACATTTCGATTGATTATTAATTATGTAATTAAAAATATTATCTTAAGTGAGAAATGTTTGGAAATTTTTTATAACCCCTATAATGTGATCCTAAATTTCCATAAAATGTGACCTTAAATTTTCTGAAATTTTAACTTTTAAATTTTTTATTCTTTAATTATTTTATATTAATTAATTATGGCCGAAACTATCAAATAATTTATAATATATATGTATTAAAGTATTAAAATCATAAGAACTTTAAATCTGACATGTTTTTGAACTGGAAAGTTAAACAAATGTATATATATATATGTAGATATATATATATATATATGTAGATATATATATATACATATACATATATTTATATCTACATTCATATAAATAATATAATATTAAGTAATTTACCATTAATTATTATATTTAGTGTTTATGCATATTTATATATAATTCAAATAAATGGTTTATTTAAATTCATAAAAAAGTATTTTATTATATATATGTCTTTATTGTTATTTATAATATAACGTGTAGTTATATAAATACATAATATATTTTCTGTAATATTTTAATAATAAAACATATTTTATACATATATGTATATACATGTACATATATATAATCATTTGGAATTTATAACTATATATACATGCACATATTTGACAACATACAATACATATAAAATGAGCAAATGTGTCTATTGCGATGTAAATTCCAACATCTATACACGGGCATGTTATACCTTACATGGATTACTATGTTTACACGTGCACATGCACGCACACATACACATATGTATGTATGTAAATGATACATACATACACGCGCGCGCGCGCACACACACACGTTAAGTAAAACCAAAATCAAATAAATTTCAAACTACAATTTATAAATTTAAATAAAATATTTTATTTAAATTAAATTTAGAAATATTCTAAATAAATTAGACTTCGTAGGCCCAAAAAGATCCAATAGGGTAAAAAAATTTGAAATTCACCCATAACTTCCGCCGCGGGCTGGCCCAGTTCCAACAACTCCAACATCATCCCTGTTGCAGCTCCACGAACTCTTGGAGCATTGCTGATAGTTTTGATCTAGGAATATATGTTTAATTCATATGAGGTCATATGACTCTAAAACGTTGAGAAATGATTAGGGACATTTTCCACCTTTAAAATTTTTATCGAACATTTCGGACCCAAAAATTCTTGTAAGGCCTATAACTTTTGCTAGGGATTGAATTAGGATCTAAAACCACTTTCATTAAAATGGGTTTGTAGTTTCTCCTTCCATTGATTGGTTATAATAGGAAAATGGATTTGTTGTTTAGGAGATATAAGCGTTTCAAATTCTATTTAATTCTGGATAGATTAGTGGATAATTAAACTAAGTCCATGCTTAGGTCTAGTAATGAAATTTAGGAATTGTGCATAACTGGGGGAAAGGGGTTAGAATTAGATTATTTCCAACTTTTCCAAAATAATTCCAAATCTTCATTAACCTTGATTTCACCAAAAAGCTCTTTTTTTCCTTACTAATCAGATAATTAACAAAAGGGATAATAGAATCATCATTTTGAGTGCTTGGAGATTCATGATTTTTGGTTGTTCAGTTCAGATCTAGAGATTAGAATGTATTTTGGGTATTGGGCAAGTGATTCTTGATCTCTCACTATTCTTTGCTTCTTTATGTAGTTAAAATTGGTGTTTTTGAGATGATTTTCATGTTAAAATGATTTTAAACTTTAATTCAACATCTAAAATTGTTTATGGCTAAAATTAAAAAGATTGGATTTGATTAGAAATGGTTTTACAATCTCTTTTGGACCATAATATCATTTTAGTGTAAAACTAGATCTAGATTAGAGTTTGTATGTTTATCATGTATGAATTGCTTATTTATGCTAGATGGATGTTTATGACTGATATGTACATTGGGATGAATTGTTTTGATGTGAATTGTTTATTAATGATTTGCGCAAAACGAAGAAACAAGTGATCGAAAATGGATGAAACTTTGAGAAAGGGCTCTAGAGGAGGGGAGGATCCCAGGGTTGTGGTCGTAGGTTGTCCGACCTCTTTTGTTCGATGATGAGATGAATATGCTCGATAGAAATGAGTTCCAGTTCTATTTCACATAGGAAGATTGCTTCGGGACTTAGACTACAAAATTCAAGGACTTCGGGTTGAAGGTGGGAAGTGGTGCAGAAGTTCGGAGGTGGGATTTGGTTAAGTATAGAAGTCGATGCCGACCTTTTTTGGTCAGTACCGACCTCGTTTTGAGGCAGTTGTGAAGCTCTGGAGCTTGGGAGCTTGAAGCTTGGAAAAGGGGAACTTCAAGGAAGCAAAAGGATGGAAGAGGTTGGGGTGTAGACACATAGCCAAAATTGGCTAAGTAATCAGATTGGTATTGACCACTTCTAGTCGGTATCGACCTGAATTTCTTTGGTCGATATAGCCCAAACTTTTAGGTGTTGTTGAAGGATCCTTGCAGGTTGTAACATCCCCTATCTAGAGGCACAAAACTAAGCGCTACAGATGCCACAGTCATCTATAGTATTAGCTTTCGGCGACTAAATACGGCTATGTTAATGGTATCTTTAATATCAGAAGCACTTGAATATAAAACAAAACACAGATTTCGAACAACTTTTACTTCATTAGATTTAAAACAGATGTTCCATTTTCAACTTACATAATCCCAATACGTTCTCAGGCACAGATAAAATATATTTATTACAAAATACGCCAAGAGCGGTATATGAAGATACCCCCTTAGATGATCAGAGTCATAGAGTCATAATAAACTTAATAAAAAACACAGCGGAAATACTTCAAAACACAAAACAAGAACTGAAATTTCTAAATAGCAATCCGTTTGATCCGTTTGCCTCTTGCAAGCCTCCGGTAGCCTTATTCGTCATCCTACTAAAACCTGAAAAGACCTTAACCCCTCAGCCTACTCAAATTAATTTTGAGCACCCGAGAATTTAAGGGGAAAACATAAACTTCGAGTCAGACATAAAGCATGGTATGAATATACTATACATCCCAGAATATATATGTTAAGTGAGACCACGCCGCTTAGCGGAACGGGTTTTCCCTCACTAACATCCTTTTAAAACATATCTTTGCAAAACTTTTTCCTGCAATCAAAACTGATTAAACACTGTAAAGCATCATTTGGTAAACATACATAAACTTCGAGTCGGACATAAAGCCTGGTATGAATAATACTATACATCCCAGAATATATATGTTAAGTGAGACCACGCCGCTTAGCGGAACGGGTTTCCCCTCACTAACATCCTTTTAAAACATATCTTTGCAAAACTTTTTCCTGCAATCAAAACTGATTAAACACTGTAAACATCATTTTGTAAACATACATAAACATCAGGTAATAATGAACTATCTGTTCAAACACATAAGTTTTGTTTGGATAACTTTTAACCTTTGGCAGACTCGGGCCTACCAAATAATATAATCAAAATTAATCTAACACCACTTAGCTATTTTTCTTTTGGATTATCTATCCTTAACTATTTGTTAAATACTTCACTTCTGGACGGTCTGTCCTTAACTATCTGTTATATACTTCTCTTTTGGACGGTCTGTCCCTAACTTAATCATCTCCAAGGTCTTCCTGTTTTTAATGTTTTTTCGGGCTCATCGATAACCTATATGTATACGACATATATTCCTTTCAGTGTGTAATCATAATTTTAGTCTACCTGTGACCAAGCCCTACACACTGGAATTTTGGACAACAATTAGCTGGGGCTAATAGCTAATGTATAGGGCGCGACCCCATACTAGTCCCATCTGGTATTCTAATATCCGAGTCATTTTTCACTTAAGGATCTCCTCCCGTAATTTTCCTTGAAAACATTTTCAAAATGATTTAAAACCTTTAAATCAAACTTAAACAAGGAGAAGTATTCAATCTTTATACTTTACTCAAAATCATATCACCATGTCATATATATTCTTTACTCAAACTTTAGTTGATGAAAACATTAACCATTTGAAAGAACCTCTTTCTACACTTTTGAAATCATCTCATTCAAAACCAAACATCAAACCTTTCGAAAAACAATAAAACATTGACATCCTTCATTAAAATCACTTTAAAACATTGCCTTAGAAAAACTTTGGGAAAACTTCCATCTCAAACCTTTCGAATCCATTCAAAATAAACATTTCAAAATCATAGAATTAAAACCTTTCCAAATCATTCACTTAAACCTTTCAAAGTCATTCAACTAAAACCTCTTGAAATCATTCACTTAAACCTTTCGAAGTCATTCAACTAAAACCTCTTGAAACATTCACTTAAACCTTTCGAAATCATTCACTTAGACCTTTCGAAGTCATTCAATTAAAACCTTTCGAAGTCATCAAACCTTTTAAAACATAAACCTTTCTAAGACTTACTGGGTTCAATCTAAAACAAGTGAAAAACCTTCATTTAAAACCTTTCGACTCCATTGGAAGCAACCTTTCGACTAAGTCGAAAGCTCTGCTTTGAAAGCTTGGTTATACTTCACTTAGAAAACAAGGGTAAATCACCTAAGACGAAAGCTTCCTTTTGAAAGCATTAGGAGAAGCGACTGGTTTTAAAACAAGTAAACCTTTTGTCTTTGTTGAAAGGTTCAAAACAAAACATTTATAAAGCGGCAGTAACCCTTCGACAGTGTCGAAAGGTTTCAAAACCAAATAGTGATAAAACAGCAGTAACCCTTCGACTGTGTCGAAAGGTTTAAAACCTTTATTTTAAACATTTGACCTGGTTGAAAGCAACCAAGTCGAAAGCTCTAATTCGAAAGCAATGCAGGTGAAAGCTTTAGTTTATAAAACAAACATACTTCAACCTCTTTGGCAACCAACCTTTCGAATTGGAACCCTTCGACCTTGTTCAATTCATTTAGTACCAAGATACTTAACACCATATACATTGAACTTTGACCTTGTTGAAAGCTAACCTTTCAACTTTGTCGGAAGGTCTGGGTTGGAAGGTTTATTACCAGAATTGGCTGAAACATGCCAAAAGTATGATTTATTTATTTTTAACTTAAAAAGGATAATTTTCAACTAACCTGTCTTTATTTGTCAAATTCTCATTGGTTAATAAATACCTTTCAGAAAAGTGCTGCCACTATTTTTCAGAATTAAATAATCATTTTATTTTATAAAATGCCCCTTCTCCTTAATTAAATATAAAAAACATTTAAGTCCCATAACTTAAATAATTTTATATATTCAACAAATAACTTAGGAAAAATCTGGAAAACTCCCAGAAAATTTGTCTCAATATGTTTTCCAACATATAAAAATTTCAAACCCAAATAATTATTATTTTAGCCAAATAATTTATAACCCAATAAATCATTTTCTTCACTTGAAAATTTATATAAAATCCACATTAATTCAGAAAATTATGAAAATTGAAACCCATATCAAAAATATCGTTTCTGACAGATATATAAAATTTCAAGGCATTTGGACATCATCTAATAGGTTTTTCATGTCAAACATATCATAAAATCTAACATGAACATATATAATTCATCAACAAGCATATGTATAACTTTAATTGTAAAAACATGGCATATACTTGCAAAAACATTTCGGATCTAATCAAAAACCAAAAACTATATGAAAATGGGATGTAGTAATTATTCATCTTAGCTTTGAGATTATAAGATGTGAGATTTGATGTTGATTATGTTAATTATCTTCCTTCACTTGAATCCTAGCTTTAATCTTTCCTTGAGAACAATAATGGTGGACGGCCTTGATATATTTTTAGTTAGAGTAAAAATGAAATGAAGATGAGTTTCATTTCTAAGGGTTTAGGGTATAAGCCCATCCTATTTCCCATATTTCCCTTTTTATATCCTAACACATTAGCTTATGTTATTTCATTTTAGTTTATACACTAACATGGCACGACTACCCTTAGCTAATCAATTCTCATCTTATTAATCTCTACATTATTTTATTTAATTTTGTTAATTAAACATTCTAAATAATGTTATAAAAATATGGGGTGTTACAGACTCCCCACCTTAAAGAATTTCGTCCCCAAAATTACGATAAGGTACACAATCAAAACAACCAAAGGTAAAACATACCATCTAACAACTCTGGATAAGCATCTTTAATCCTGCTCTCAGTCTCCCAAGTACAGTCTCTAGCATCGTCACTCCACTGGACCTTTACTAATTTGACTGTCTTGTTTCTTAACTTCTTCTCATATTTGGTCACAATCTGAATCGGCTTTCTAACTATAGTCAAGTCCGGCTCTACCACTAAATCCTCTAACACTGTAGGTGCTATAGTAGTCTCTGGGTCCCTAATACATTTTTTTAATAAGATGAGAAATATGGAATACATCGTGGACTCCAGCCAAACTACTCGGTAACTCTACCCTATAAGCGAGTTTCCCGATCCTCTCAACAATGCGGAAAGGTCCAACAAATATAGGTGCTAACTTCCCTGACTTTCCAAATCTAATCACACCCTTCATCAGTTAAACCTTAATAAACACGTAGTCTCCAACCGAGAATTCCAAATCTTTCCTTCTTCAGTCAGCATACAATTTCTGCCTAGACTGAGCTTCCTTCACCCTAGCTCAGATCAACTCAATCTTCTCTGCAGCTTCTTTCACCAAATCCGACCAAGAACCAGTCTATCCCCAGTCTCCAACCAACAGACATGAGATTTGCATGGTCTTCCATGCAAAGCTTCAAACGGTGCCATCCCAATACTAGTCTAATAACTATTGTTATACGAGAACTAGACTAAATGGAGATGGTCTTCCCATGATCCCCCGAAATCCAACACACAAGCTCTTAACAAATCCTCCAAGACTTTGTTAACTCTTTCCGTTTGCCTATCAGTTTGTGGATGGTAAGCGGTACTCATATTGAGCTTGGTTCCTAATGCTTCCTGTAGACTCTTCCAGAACTAACTAGTAAACAATGAATCTCTATCGCTGACAATACTACTAGGAATTCCATGCAATCTAACCACATTCTTCATAAACAACTTTGCCAAAATAGGTTCCGTCCTAGTTGACTTTACCGGAATGAAATGGGCACTCTTTGTCAGTCTATCTACTATGATCCATATGCTTTCATTCCCTCTACTAGACCTTGGCAACCCATCTATGAAATCCATAGAGATAGAATCCCACTTCCATAATGGAACCACCAATGGTTGAAGCAATCCACTTGGCTTTTGGGGTTCAGCCTTTGCTTGTTGGCAATTTAAGCACTGCTTAACACATACACCAATGTCCTGTTTCATACCTTCCTAGAAGAAACTTCTCTTCATATCCTGATACATCTTCGTTCCTCCATGATGGATAATGAACTTCGAACGATGGCATTCATCCAAAACTTCCTTCCTCATGTCTCCGACATTCGGAACACACAACCTTCCTTTCTTTCTCAACCAACCATTTTGGTCAAGACTGAAATCCTTTAAGTCATCACCCTCTGTTCCTTCCCTTAACCTTCTGATCCATTCAGCAAAAAATGGAT
Source organism: Allium fistulosum (assembly GCA_030737815.1). Lineage (NCBI taxonomy): Eukaryota > Viridiplantae > Streptophyta > Magnoliopsida > Asparagales > Amaryllidaceae > Allium > Allium fistulosum. Next base: position 1,178,928,725 of record CM060902.1, read on the forward strand.
CCTCCTCCTGTTTAGAAGCTACCTTCTCGATCATTACCGGTCAAACTTCTAAGCAAGACAATACAGCACTTCCTGCACTAGAACCTGCCTCGGATCTAAACTGCACTCTACAAGCTGATAATGCTTCTAAATCTTTCCACTCAGCAATCATAGCCAATACTGCATTCTGATGTTTTCTGCTAAGTGCATCTGCTACCTTATTTCCTTTCTTGGGCGTGCATTTAATTCCAAAATCATAGGCAGCAATAAACTCCAACCATCTCTGTTGTCTCATGTTCAGCTCCTTTTGAGAGAACAAGTATTTTGATGATTTATGATCTGTATAAAGCTCAAATCGCTCTCCCAAAAGATAATGCCTCCTCACCTTCGAAGAAAATATAACGACAGCTAACTCTAAATCATGCGTAGGATACCTAACTTCATGTGGTTTGAGATGTCTAAAAGCATAAGCAATCACTTTACCTCTTTGCATCAACACAGCTCCCAATCCAGTTCCACACGCATCTGTATAAACAACCAAATCTTGATTCCCCTCTGGAACGACTAACACCGGTGCATGGGTCAATAAGTGTTTCAAGCTTTGGAATGCTTCCTCACACTTATCAGTCCATACAAACTTCACATCCTTTCGCGTAAGCTTAGTCATCGGTGCAGCTATCCGCGAAAAATCCTTTATAAACCTTCGATAATATCTAGCCAATCCAAGAAAACTCTTTATCTCGGTCACCGTCTTAGGTCTCTTCCAATTATTCACCGCCTCAATTTTAGTCGGCTCTACAGACAGCCCGTTCTCTGAGACTACATGACCAAGGAACTTCACTTCCTTCTTCCAAAAATAACACTTCGAAAACTAGCCTTTAACTGATGTTCCCTCAATGTCTGAAGCACAACTCTAAAATGAACTTCATGCTCCTTCTCATCCTTGGAGTATAGCAAAATATCATCTATGAAGACCAACACAAATCTATCTAAGTGCTCTCAGAAAATTTGATTCATCAAATCTACGAAGAATGCCGGCGCATTAGTTAGTCTGAACGGCATAACTAACCATTCGTACAATCCATATCTTGTTCTAAACACCGTCAAAGGAATACTATCCTCTGCTACTCTAAGCTGATGAAATCCCGTCTCTAAATCCAGCTGAGAAAATACTTTGGATCCACTTAACTGATCGAACAAATCGTCAATTCTCGGCAATGAATATCGGTTCTTTATCGTCTTCTTATTCAACTAACAATAATCGATACATAGCCTTAACGATTCGTCCGACTTCTTAGCAAACACCGCGGCAGCTCCCCATGGCGAACTACTCGATCGGATAAAACTCTTGCTTTCCAATTCCACCAACTTCCCCTTCAACTCTTTCATCTTTGTAGGTGTCATCCTACTTGGTGGCCTACTCACCGGTTCTGCTCCAGGCACTAAATCAATCCAAAACTCTATGGCTCGTTTCGGTGGCAATCCAGTTACTGGCTCAAACACATCAACAAATTCTCTAACCACGAAGACTCCATGCAACTCATCCTCCAACTCCATGATACCTAGTAACGCATTTACTTCGCAATTAGGGTTCTCTACGGTATAAACTATCCGATCACAACAAATAGGGTGACTAAGTGATATTTTCCTATCGTGGCAAAATATCCTAGCATCAAATTTACTTAACCAATCCATCCCAAGGATAATACCAAATCCCACAAAATAAAACACATGCAAACAACAATCAAAAGTATGACCTAACAAATCAAACTCTAAATGGTCACACCTCATCCCAAGTGTTGCATACCCTCCTATCAGATTTGCAACCCTTAAGGAAGTAACTAAGTATGAGGGCTCTAGGTTAAGCTTATCTACTAAACCTCGAGAAATAAAAGAATGTGATGCATCGGTATCAAATCAAAAGCTAACATAAATATCGTGAATCTATAGCGAGCCACCCAGAACAGCCTTCCCTTTTTCCTGCACAACTGGCCATGAAGTTGCGGGCTCCAATGCATAAACTTGCCCCTACCTTCTTTAGCAGACTCCTTGCATTGGTTCTTATAATGGCTGATCTGATCACAATTAAAGCATCGAATGTTCTTCTTACCAATCACCTCCTTTCCTTTCTCTTTTCCCTTTCCGGTCCTACACTCATTAGCATAGTGTCCCTTCTTATCACATTTATAACAAACCACCTCAGCTTTTCCCTTCTTTTGTGCTCCTTCCTTCTGAGCATTCTTCTTATGGAAAAACTTCCTTTTCTGGCCCTGGCCCACTTGGGCCTCCTTCATTTTCTTCCTCAAACAAGCTAACGCCTCTTCCTGCCTCAGCGCCATTTCTACCACTACATCATTTGGATCCCTTAAGTGTGGCAAGGTAGCACTTATCAATTCTAACCTCAAGCCTCTTATAAACTTTTCATTCCTCCTGATCACCGTATCAATCAAAGCATACCCGTACCGGGCCAACTCTTCAAATTTTCTTGCATATTCTAGAACGGACATTTCTCCTTGCTCCAACTCGGTAAACTTCCTAACCAATGCCGACTGCGCCATCACCAACATAAACCTTTCTTGAAACCTTCTCCTAAACTCTGCCCAAGTCAAGGTTTCCTCATCAACGCCAGCTACAACAATATTCCACCAAAATAGAGCAGCTCCTTGAAACTGTCTCGAAGCTAATCTCCTCTTTTGCTCGTCATTCAATCCTAAGTCCGCAAAAATCCTCTCACAATGTAGTAGTCAGTTTTCCACCTTGATCGCATCTTCATTTCCAACAAATGGCTTCCCTCTAAGCCCAGTGTAATCTCTACTCAAGTTAGCATGCTGGTTGACCATCGGAGCTTCCTAAACTCCATCTCCAGCAGCATTTCCTACGACAACTCCAGCTGTAATTCCAGCTTGCATCATGTTTACAAAAAAATGATGCATGGCTCCCATATCCACTTGGGGAACCCCATCACCAACATTTTCAGCTTGAACACGCATTTCTTCGTCATGAACACGCATTTCTTCGTTGCAGCATAAAATTGTTCTTGTCGCAGTACCATCAACACTTCTCTCAGATGTTGCAAGTGTTCTTCTGGGCTTCCACTATATATCAGTATATCATCAAAATACACCACCACAAACTTCCCAATGAATGGTCTAAAAATCCGATTCATCACCCGCATAAATGTACTCGGTGCATTCGAGAGACCAAACGGCATAACCAGCCATTCGTACAACCCTTCTCTCGTCTTGAATGTTGTCTTCCATTCGTCCCCTGGTCTGATTCGAATTTGATGATAACCACTCTTCAAATCAATTTTCGAAAAGATAGTAGCTCCAGTAAGCTAATCCAACAAATCATCCAATCTTGGCATAGGGAATCTATATCTCACAGTAATCTTGTTCAGTGCCCGACTATCAGTGCACATCCTCCATGTCCCATCCTTCTTCGGTACTAACAATGCTGGCACAACACATGGACTTAAGCTTTCCTGCACACGCCCATGTTCAAGCAATTCTTCCACTTTCCTTCTCAACTCCTCATGTTCTTTTGGACTCATTCTGTAGTGTGGTCTATGTGGCAACACAGCTCCTGGAACAAGATCAATTTGATGTTGAATGTCTCTCAACGGCGGTAACTCCGTCGGTAACTCTGTAGGAAATACATCGTCAAATTCTTCCAGCACTGGTTTCACTTCTTCAGGAATCTCAACCACTTCATGACTCTCACGTCCAATCAACAGGAAAACTTCAGGCTCCTCTTCTACCTCCTTAACAAACTCTTTCAATGATAACAAAGTTTTCAACTCTTCAATCTCCTCCAACTTGCTTTCTTCTTGTTGTCGCTTCTTGGGAACTAGAGTAATCTTGGTGCCTTCAAACATGAAACTGTAGCTGTTCGTACACCCATCATGTTGCACAGCTCTATCATACTGCCACGGTCTCCCCAACAACAGATGTGACATACGTCCATATCCACAACATCACACCAAATTTCATCCTTGTATTTCTTCCCAATTGAAAAATTAACACAATCTCTTCGTCCAACTTTCACCTCCCCACCTTTCCTCAACCAAGCTAACTTGTAAGGTTTCGGATGCTTCTCTGTCTTCAATGACAACTTCTTCACAGCTTCTGTAGAGATAATATTATCACAGGTTCCTGCATCAATAACAAATTTGCAAACCCTTCCCAAGATAGTGCATGTTGACTGAAAGATGTTACTCCTCAACCAGCTAGTTTCTTCCTCCTGCTTCGGTGTTAAACAAGATCTCTTCATCATTAATGAATACCCTTCGTCTCCCGACACATTTTCTTCCTCCTCATCATGTAATGAATTAGCACATTCAGCTTCTACCTCTTCATCTTCAACCTCAGCAATCATCGTTCGCTTCTTCGGCTTTGGACATTCATTGCTTTTGTGACCAATCTCCTGACAATTGAAACATTTGATACCACTATTGATTCTGGTTTTAGAAACTTCGTTAACAAACGGTTTTGCAACAGCCTTCGAAACATTCGCACTGCTACTAGCCCCTTTCATCGGATTATTGGAATTTGTAAACACACCACCACCTCGTCTCCCTTATTTCTCCCAAGCAAGTGCTTTCTGATGTGCTTCAGCGACAGATCTGGGATCAAACATATTCACCATGTCTTGAATCTGCATTCTCAACCCTCCAACAAATCTAGCTGTTAGCTGCTCCTCTGTTTCCATAATATCATTCCTGGCAATAAGCTGATAAAATTCATCTGCATAATCATTAATAGTCTTCGTTCCTTGCCTCAAGTTCTGCAAACGTTGATACATAAGAGACTGATAATTGTAAGGTAAGAATGTAGCTTTCATTAACTTCTTCATCTTTTCCCAAGATTCAATTTTTGACTTTCCCATCCTCTCCCGTGTAAGTTTAGTTTGCTGCCACCATGCCATAGCTCTCCCTCTCAAACGTGTAGCAACTAACTTCACTCTCCGATGCTCGGGAACTTCCTTAAAGTCAAAATTTTCCTCAACGTTAGACAACCAATCAAGAAATTCTTCAGGTTGCATACCACCTTTGAATTCTGGAATTTCAGTCTTCATCCCCGATTCCCATCGACGATCATCCTCAACATCCCTATATGCATTTCGTCCTTGGTCTCGATCTCGATAATGAATATTGCTTCTATCACTCTCTTAATCATATTCACGTGAATTTCGATATCGATCTTGACAATTAACATCTCTTCGATCACGCATGTCTCTTCTACTATGTCGTTCTTCATCATGATATGGCTCATACTCAAACTCTCGTTGAGTTCTTCTTTCTTCATCTCGATACTCATGGTGATCTCTTCTCCTCGAAACTTATGATTCTCTTCTTCCTCGATCAGATTGTGGCGATATCCTTCTCGCTTCCGTAACCGATGGCGAAACTCGGTTTCCTCCATGGTTCGAGATTGGCGATCTCCTCCTTTGTCCTTGATTCATATCATTCATTAATTTCTCTAACCTTCCAATACCTTCATCTAACTTCTCATTGAATTTGTTACTTATGCGTTGTTCCATTTGCTCGGCATCTTCCCTCTTGTACAAATCTTCAATATTTTGATGTCGATTAGCTCTCCTCGGCGGCATTGTCAAATGAACAAACTCAACTCTCGGCTTGTACAAATCAAAATGATGCACGGCCTTCACTTGCTCTCGGTTCTAACTCCAAAATCAAATTTTGGCGCGCAAACTCCCACGGCCAAATTCAAACACCTTTCAATCTTTGATCCGAAATGAGATGGATCGAATTCTTCAAGCTTGTTGCAACTTATGATGAACACGACTTGTACTCTTCGAATAAGAATTGGCTCCAAGACTCGGCTTAGCTATGATTGGCTAAGTCTAGCTCTAATACCAAATGATGCAGCAGCGGATAACGAAAATGATGATACAGTGAAAGTAGCAATCGGTGAATTGAAGAATACCAAATGGCCCAAATCCGTTGATCAAAAGATGCCGGATTCTAGCTATCTTCGTCACGTTGATCGCGCACGATACCGTGAAAGAAGATCTGCAATTCTTCAGACGTTGATCAAGCGCACTTGATACCGTGAATTGGCTTCTACGATCGTTGATTCGAGCGCACTCGAATGCCGAAAGAGGAGATAGGAGATTACACTCAACTACCAATTTAAATGAAAGCACAAAGCTAACAAACGAAAGTTTTATTCAAAATCAACTAACTTTACAAATGAGGCCACCCCGCTATTTATAGAGCTTTACAACACACGCAACTCAAAACTGTACAACACTTAGGTCGGCAACGACCTAAAAACAGACGACTTACGACTTACGACTTACTATAGGTCGTTAACGACCTAATAGACTATCATTACAACACAGCAACACATCACAACATCTTCACGACCTAAAACAAGTAGATTACAACAAGTAAACGATTTACAGTATTTACAATAGTCACAACATCATGACTTAACACTTGACCGACCTAACAACAAGGCAGCGACTTAAAGAACAGCTTCATGCGACCTTCCCATGAGCGACTTAAGAATTGCAGCAGTGAGCGACCTAAAAACAAGCGGCATGTGATTTAGGTCGTTCGCGCTCTTCTCCAACGACCTTGGACTTAGGTCGTAGCCCTTCTTCAGCGACTTTGAACTTAGGTCGTAGCCCTTCTCTGCGACCAATCATAGGTCGTAATTCATTCTCGCGACCTAGCTTAGGTCGTATCTCGTTATGTCGTAGCACCTTATTCTTCTTGTTAGGTCGCACACTACTTAACAGTATGTTAGGTCGCTCGCGACCTAAAACTTGGTCTGTTTGGCCTGCGTCAATGAGCAACTTGTTAGGTCGTTCCAGCGACCTACTCCTCTGCTTTAGCTCACTATTCTGGAACCCGTTAGGTCGCCCATGACCTAAGACTTCAACTTCCCATGACTCTTCACAAAGTTTTAGCTTGTTAGCTTCCTCGTTAGGTCGTACTCGACTTAACAAAATGTTAGGTTGCACACGACCTACGACTTCATCTTTCTGGGCTGCATCAGTTGCTGACCCTAACCTGCTGGCGATGTTCAACACGATAATGGCGAACATGCTGCAAAATGCCCTAGCGATTGCTCCTAATATTGTTGTTGGTGCTCAAGTGCAGGCCCCCAGAGTCAATTTCGCTAAGCTAAATGAGGATTTTATGAGTCTTGGTGGCAAACTACTCCCAGGAATGGAATCGGCTGTGGAAGTGCAAAATTGGTTGGACACCTACGAGAGGATTTTTGATGATCTTGAATTGGATGATGCAATAAAGAGGAGATTGGCTTCCCAACAAATTCAGGGAGAGCCATGAACTGGTGGAATGCTATTAGAGTTGCTATGCCTGAGGATCAGGTTACTTTTGATCAATTCAAAACCTGCTTCAAGGAGAAGTTTATTCCGATTGCTCATAAGTTAGTGTTATTTAGGAAATTTGCTGATTTGAAGCAGAGAGACATGTCTGTCTTCAAATATATTGTTGAGTTCGACGCCTTGCCGAAATATGTGATGCCTTTCATCGACACTCTACAAAGGAAAAATGAGAAGTTTCTTATGGGTTTGGATGGCTATTTAGGGGATAAGTTGTTGAGTCACATTGATGAGCCATTTGAGAGACTCATCGAGAAAGCTCTTCGCCAGGAGAGTTTGTACCCCAAGTCCAAATCAGCTGCCTTGGTTAAGGAAGAGCCAAACCCGCAATAAGGTGGTGGAAGGAAGAAGAAATGGAATGGTAAGAGGAAGCATTTTCAGAGAAAGAATGCACATAAGAAAGCGAAGTGGGATCCTGTTTGCTACGGTCGTGGAGATAAAAGGCCACTTAATTATAGACTTTAAAGCTAATGGAAAGAAGAAGTGCTATAACTATGTCAAGTCATACATATGCCGAAGAATTGCCCAGAACCAGTGCAGCAATAGCGGATAGTGAAGGCATATGCTTTGGATGATGTCCCAACTTCGTCAAGTGCTCCCTCAGCGAAGGAGAATGAGAAGAGTATCACTATTCGAGGTATGCTTTCTATTTATGGCATTTTTGTATGTGTTAGATTCGATACTGAGGCTTCAAATTCCTTTATATCTAGTGACTTGGTAGATAGATTGGGATTGAGACCTAAAATAGTTGATTGACTTTTAGTAGTGATGAACCCTATTAGAGGCTCCACTTCCCTATGTATGGTTTGTAGTGGTTTGGTCTTATCGAGTCATGGATGCTCTTTTGTTTGTGGTTGATTTATTTTGGATTTTTTAGGTATGGGATTACCTTGAGGATGGACTGGCTGTGGAAGTATGGATAGTGGTGGACTGCGAGAAGCTGTTGGTAACAATTATGGCTGAGGAAGGATGAGAGGAAGTGATTGGCTGCCTACAGGAGAATGAGGTTATGGTTAGTTTTCTATATTTTCTCAAGGTCCCATATGATGAGTTATCATCTGTGCCAATCATTAGAGAGTATTCGAACATGAGGAGGTGATCAGATTACCGCCATACCAAAAGATTGAGTTCCATATAGACTTGGTGAAGGATGCAAGACCGATAGTTATGCCTTTGAGGTATATGGCACCCAAGGAGAAGAAGGAGTTGAAGGTGCAAGTGAATGACCTATTAAGACGAGGGTTCATTATTAGGAGCATATCTGAGTGGGACACACTCTGAGGTTGTGTGTAGATTACCGTGAGCTGAATAAGGTAATCGGGAAGAATATGTCTCCACTCCCACATATTGAAGACTTGTTCGATTAACTCTATGGTGAGAAGGGGTTCTCTCGGTTGGACCTTGCAACGGAATTTCGCCAGTTGAGAGTAGTAAAGGAGAATGTGTCAATCATCGTGTTTCGTATGCCATTTGGTTTCTATGAGCGGTTGGTTATGCCCTTTGGGCTAATCAATGCTCTGGCATACTTTGTTGATCTCATGAACCGCATCTTTAGGGATCGCTGAACAAGTTCGTGCTTGTGTTCATGGAGGATATTCTGGTTTATTCTTGGTTGGAGGGGAAACACAAGACGCACTTGAGGATTGTGCTTGAAGTATTGAGGAAGCACATGTTAAAAGCGAAGTTTTCAAAATGTTAGTTCTAGAGGAGGGAAGTGAGATTCTTAGGTCATGGCATCTCTAAGTAGGGCATCACAATAGATCCTACCAAGATAGCAGCGGTTCGGAATTGGAACCAACCCAAGAGTGTGATTGATGTGAGGATTTTCTTAGGATTGATGGGATACACAAGGTGTTTTATCAAGGACTTCTCGAAGGTGCGGCTCCATTGACCAATTTGATAAAGAATAAGCTGACTTTTATTTGGGACGTGAAGTGTGAGCTTGCATTCGTTAGTCTGAAGGAGAGGTTAACGAGTGTGCCAGTATTGACCATTCCAAGTAGGAATGAGGAGTGAACAATATTAATAGATGCTTATGGTATTGAATTAGGTCCGGTGTTGATGCAGAGGAAAAAGTTGTCATCTATGCTAGTCAATAGTTAAAACCAAACGAGAAGAAGTTTCTGATTCATGATTTGGAGTTGGCGGCGATAGTATTTTCTTTGAAGATTTGGAGGCATTATTTATTAGGTGAAAGGTTCAAGTTGTTCACGACCACAAATCCGTAAAGTACCATATCTCCCGAAAGGATCCCAATCTTCACCAGCAACGATGGTTGGAATTCTTGGCCTCCTATGATTTTGACATTTCCTATATGCTCGGTAAGGGAAATGCAGTCGCTGATGCATTGAGTGGAAGACATGCCAATTTGTGAGTGATTGTTCTTATAGTGGAGGCGACTGGAGTTAATTGCCGGCTATGACTTCAGACCTCACTATGAGTTGGAATTAGAGACGTTGGTGAGTTTGACTATCATACCTACCTTGATTGAGCGGATCGGTAATAGTCAGAGGCAAGATGCTAGACAAGCCGAGATCATGGCGAGAATAGAAGGAGTGGAGTTTGAAGAGATGAAGCAATATGACTTGATCGAGATGGTTGGCTCCATAAGGATGGAAGATTATTTGTTTAGGATGTCGATGGATTGAAGATGAGGTGCTACGAGAGTGCCATCACTCTAGATTGACTATACCTCCCGATGGTAATAAGGTGTTCTGTGATATGAAGCAGACATATTGTAACAGCCCTGCTTTCTATGTCATGCACATAAATAAATTTAGTTAAAATAAAGTTGTTAAAATTCGATGTTTGATAATTTACATATTGAAAATAAATTTTAGTTAATTAAATTCTATTTAATAAAGGATTTTGATTTAATAAATTGAAATAAATTAATAAATTCTTTTTTAATAATATATTGAAATTGAATAAATGGTTTTAATTAAATATAAAATATTTTTAAAGTATAAATTAATTTATATTAGGCTGAAATGTATATATAAATTAATTAAAAGAGTCAATTAATTCAAACTAAGACTATTCAAGTCCAAACCTGTAACGACCCGTATTTTCAACCATTTATATTAAATTAATATAATTGTTGATTAAAAATGGTTAGAAATAAAGATTTTATGATTTATTGATGTAAAATTTGTCAGGATGTAAAACATGATCTTAAATAAATGCTAAAACAACTAATTTTAATGAGGTAGAATATTTTAATGCATATTAGAATATAATTTAATGATATTGATTTGAATATGATTTATTTAATAATTGCTTGAATGTAAGTTCCATTGATTGTAATAATAGATGTTAATATAAGAATGGAATAATTTAAGAAGTAAATGTTGATATATATGAAATGAACAGAAAACAGTTGTGGTATACTGAGAATTCGTTTGAAATCTAATATTGAATATAAACTGCAATAATAGTTGTTGGGATCCTTTAATTGAAAACAAAAGACAAGTGCATTGTAATTAATAAGTTCAACATAAGAACTTACATTTTAAATTAAATTAAAATGAAGTTTAAGCTTTGACTTGAAAAGAATAAATTGAATTTTTATCTCTAATCAAAATAACAAATGTTGAATTTAAATAAAGAATTGAGTGAATGTTTTAATGAAAGAATAACATAAGTTGTTATTTGAAATGTACCTTAGAGAAGTTGATTTTCAATAAGATAAAACACTTACTTTGTAAATAGTGTATAAATTTTGTTGTATATGAAATTTTATAAAACATGTTTGAATTGGTATAAATGAAAAGAAAACGGTGTTTTATAATTAGAATTCATTTGAAATTAGCAATGAAATGAATTGGAATTGATTAGTTGAAATGTTTCAATTTAAAGGAAACAGGAATGAAATTGTAATGAATGGGTTAATATAGGAACTTGCATTTTTGTGTCAAAATGGAACGAATATTTTAATTAAAATAAATGCATGTTTCGAGACGTATAAAGTAAAATTTTCATTTTGAATAAGTATAATTTTATAAAAAGAAAAAAAAATGAATTTTAGAATAATATATATAAACACACTTATTAGTATTCAAATTTTAAAATATATCAGAGGGTTCATTGTTGGGTAAATGTTGTCGATCAATTAGTTACCTTGTATTAACAGTTGTACATTAATTACACATGTTCACATATATTTCTTTTTTCATTTTATATATGGTTAAAACTTGTAAATTGTTTGCATTAGTGTGACCGTTACAGTAATTAAAAAGTAAGTATATCATTTTTATAGTGCATATATATATATTCATAAATTAATAAAATTGGTTTGAGTAACATAAATAAATATATAGATTGATTAGTTGATTGATTGATTGTTAATTGATTGATTGCGTTAATGGAGTGTTCACATATATTAACATAAAACGAATGTTTTAATAAATAATTAAATGATATAAATATGTGTATTTTTGGGTTTATTGAAATGAATTAATTGGAGTAAGTTTTGAAATTTGGACCCCAAAAGTTCGTTTATAGTATATAAGTGGTCCCTTTATTTGCTTTATATTTATTATCACATCCACATTCTCTTTCTTTTCGTTTTCAAGTTCTCCATGTAGGTTCCACTTGAGCATCCATTTCATTGCTAGACTACTCATTCGTTTATTGTTAATTAATAGTAGTCTCATTGAATTTATTTCTAATTAATAATTGCCGCATTCTCATTTATTTCTCATTTGTTCGTTTGCTCCTTACCAAGTGCTTTATCTAAAGTTTTTATTCTTTTTTTTCATTTTTAATGTGAACATCCAAATTAATATTCATGCCACCTCATTAGCATTTACTATTCTCCATTTCTAAAGTTCATTTTGTTTATGCATTATAAGTTCCCGTAGCTTCCTTTCATTGGCAATTCATTCTCTTGAAGCTTCATATTTAAAAACGGAAGATTTATTTTTATCTTCATTCATATATTTATTCCTTTACTTCACCTCTTTCAATACTATCTTTTTTAGGCTGTTCATATTTTTACTTTATTTCAATCCCTAGTTTGTTTATATATACTTTATTAGCTTTTCATTTGTTTCCATCTTTATTCCTGTAGCCTCATTTCATTTTCAAATCTCATCTTCTGTAGCTTTATTTTTCCAAAAAAGCTTCCAATCTCATTTCTCTCTCTCTTCACCTTCCTCCTTCCCTTTTCATTATTCTTCTTCAAATCTTCTTCTTCTCCTTTTTTCCAAATCTTCCTTTTTTATTCTTATTCTTCAAATCTTCTTCTTCTTTTTCAAAGTTTCGTTTTCCTTTTTAATTCTTCTTCTTCTTTAAATTTTCTTCTTCTTTTTCAAACCTTCTTCTTTTTTCCAATTCTTTTTCTTCAAATCTAGATCTATACAAACTTCTCTATCTCTTCCAAAATTTTCTATAAAAAAATTAAGATAGCAAGGAAACAAAACAAAAGGAGAAAGTAGCAGCGGATCCAAATCTGACTAGAAAAGGGAAAACCAAAACGTGAGTGTTTAAACTCACTCACGAAATACTGAAATTTTGTTGGAAGTTAAACCAACTCATATAGTGATAAAAATTTTGATTGTTGGTTGGGAATTTTAATTGACATTTAATTTGAATACCTAAACTCCAATATGTGATAACTAATAATTATTGTGACATGTTATTGAATTGGTTGATTAGTTGAATTGGTTGATTTGAATGTTGATTGTATGTTGTGATGGATGCTATTGTGACTGAATATGTATTTGTTCATTTATTTTGTTATATCCCTATTATCACCCTGTATTTTATTGTAATCTTATAAATTTTCATGTTGATTATTTGAACATTGAATAAGGATACAAAACCCTTGGATTTCTTATATTGACATGTGAAAAAAATTAGTATGTTTAGATTTACCGTTTGAACCATAAATATGATTTTTTTTTGAGAAATAAACCGCCGTTACCTTATTTGGAAGTTTTCAAATTTAAATTTTGAAACCCTGGGATGTTTACTTAAATTGAATTTTGAAACTTAGGAAAATTTTCATAAAACAAATCTCCTGAACTCTGAAATTTAATTTGAATTTTTTTTTGTAAATTTGTAAGTTATTAGAATGAATCTGTTGTATTTTGAATATGAAAATAATAAGTTTTCTTGAAAATTTGAAACTTCAAAAATATAGACATCTGCATTCCATATTTAATCTGATTTTAATTTAATTTGCATAAGAATTTTAGCTCTAGCTCGAGTGTATTATTTTCCTTTGCGCTCGGGTCAGCCTGAATATTTCAGTGTTTTGAAGGTATTATTTCTTGAAGATGAAGATGAAGTTTGAAGACCGTATTTATTAATATTTTTCGTTGCATTATTTGGTATGTTTGTTTATTGTACTATGATTGATGTTGTAAAAATGTGTAATCAAATGTATATTATAAACAGCTTCATGAACTGTTTTATTTGATTATTATATTTTGTCATTCCGCTGCAAGATTCTGTGTATTGCTTTTCTTCTTTTCTCTTATTTTCTTTATTAAACCTTGTTTGCAACTAAATTGGTCACAAACACTCGAGGATAGGTTTAAGTAGTGAAATAAATGAAGAAATTAAACGAAAACTGAGGAACAACACTGAATACAAAGAAAAATGCAACAAAGAGCAAAAACAACAAGGTTTACAATGGTTCGACGTTAATTGCCTACGTCCATTTTGAATAATTACTTTATTGCTTCACAAATCACTCGATTACAATCAGCAAGAAATAACAAGAGATCAAGGGAGAATGAAATAAGATTGATTACAAGAATGGCAGAGTTTCACTTATCAGCCAAAAAGAAAAGTCCCTCAACATGGCCCCCTGCCCCTGTATTTATAGATGAAGGCAGCTTCCAACCTGACTGACACTTCGGCACTTGGACCCCCTTAACCACATGGGCCCACCATAGGGAGGGCTAGGCCCAACTCTTAATGGATAGAGGTCGGTACCGACCCCTCCATAGGTCGAGTTTATGCTAGCGACCCCTATGGTAGCTCTCTTATGGTGTGACATGATGGTGCCTCAAATATTACGACATTTGGACATGTGGAGCTATGGTTCTGGTTGTGCTTTGGCTCGAGTCCTAAACCGATCAGGGAAATGCCGAGCCCTACCTGAATCTTCAACACATACCGATCCATCTCCCTGTGAGGTGCATCCCGACCCGTCCTTCTTAGACCATACAATGCCGACCACCAGCATGTCGACCCCACCATTTCCATATCCTATGCCGATCCCACCATTTCCACATCTTATACCGATCCCACCATTCTCACACCTTATGCCAATCCAAACTCAATATGCTGATCCCATCGGTTTTACAAGTTATGCCGACCCCATTCATACCTCCCTCCATTCGTCAAGCATCCACGCCGATCCCTATTCCAATAAAACTAAATTCCAAAATTCCGACATCCTGCATTATCTATCTATCGACTTAATTTATCCTAGGCTGGATATAACTGTTCAGACATTATACTCTGGCCTTGTGGATGTCGTCTCATAACCATCCTTCCCATCAATAGTCGAGTCTGGCCTTCATAATCAACCTTGTGTAGCCAGGCCAAGGTACCGGGTAACAAACCCCATTGATAATCTGCTCTTTTGGATGGTTTGAGTTAGACATGTGTGGTTTATTGTCAACTTAAATTATCCAAAAAGATGGGTCGTCACAAAACCTATTCAGGCCCGTTTTCTTTCCTCCTACTTCCAGAATTCTCTTGCCGCTTCAAGCCTTCTAAAAACATAAACCCAAACCCTTCAGCCCTAATTTAACCCTACCATAAAAGTAACGACCGTATATTAAAAAAAATAAAGACGCAGGACCAGCGAGGCCGTTTATCTCCAGATCGAGCGAAGTCGAGCAAGGTAGAGCGCACGCGTATGTAGGCGATGAGGCGCGATGGTGAGAACAAGGGCCACAACTTGGTTTGTGCAACTTGGAAGTGTCGCAAGGTGATTGGCGTCTTTGGAGGTGGTCGTGATCGTCAAGAGCGCACGTAGGCAAGCGGTGGTGATGACGTCGAGTGCGTGTTTGTGTGGACATTAATGTGGGGGGCTACAATCACAATTGGGCAGGTGGCGATTAGCGTGCTGCAATATGGAGCTGGGCTGGAGCTGGGATGAGGTCCTTGAAGCGATGACGTTCGACCTAATAGATTATTTAACAACAGTTTTTACATCATGGAGTCATTATTTGGTAGTTCACGCATCGTTTCAGTGAGTTTTATCGCTCATAACTATATCTATATTATCGCCTACTCTATGCACACACACATACATGCATGCATGCACGCACGCACGCATGCGTACGTACATACATACATACATACATACATACATATATATATATCCTACTATTGATTGAATTGCTTGCTCTAAATATTTGCTTATGATGATTGATTGATTATTGTGATATTGGATGTTATTTTGGAATTTGATAATGGAGGTGTGTTTGGTGGATGTTTGAAATGCAAAGGAGATATTGTCCATTGCATTTTAATGTTTGAAATTTATTTATATTGTGTGTACAATTTATCGATGGTCGAATTCGATGGAATTTGACTCAGGCACACAATAAAATTTATATTGATGATTTGTGGTTGATTCTGGAGAATTTTATTCCATGGTTTTTATTTTAGACGACTTATTGATTCTCTCCTTTTTAAAATAGTTTGAAAACTTTGGGAAATTATTTATGATGTTTTAAAATTTATTTTGCAATAATATTTTATTTTAGAAAGTTACGAAATGAATTTAATGTAATATTAAGTGATTCTGAGATGAGTTATCACATATTTTGAATATATACTGAAGATTTTGAATTACAAATTATGGTTTAAATAAAAATAATTATTTTGGGATATTTATAAATTTATTTTAAATTATTATTTAGTTATAGAAAATTATGAAATAGTTTCTATAATTATTTTTGATGTGTAAAGTGATTTTGGAAGTTTTGGAAAGTATTAGATATAAGAATTTTGAAATGAAATTCAGTAATTGAATCTTATATTGGGATTACATAAACAAAGTGAATATATTATTTAATATATATTTTGTATCAACTTCAAAGTATTTACTTTTGTTATAAATGAATTCATTACTAAATGTTGAGTTGTTGTTTGTTATGTTTATTTATTTGAATAATTTATTTTATATTAGTTTTCTGATCATTCTTCTCTTGTATATTGAATTGGATTGCATGAAGAATTCATAGTTGATGTTGACTTGTTTAGTGATTTGATATGATATAATGATGACATCCAACTATGTGATTTTATGACGATTTATAATTCTATGTGACGAGAAATCTGAATAAACGAAGTTATAATACCATTTGGGATGGGGCATTCGGTAATATTTCTTCAGTTATTCTTTGGACTCGTTATATAAAATATTATGGAGATTGAGTGTAGTTTATAAGCAGTTAATAAATGTTTGAGTAGCACGCGGTGGTATGGGACACCGTTGTGATATTTATTCGGTTATCCATTAGAAGTATATGACACTCACGTGAAGGGGATTTGTAGAGATTCACTACAGTGAATCCTATGTATTGGCATGTGTCAGCAATATTTATAGTCGGGTGTCGGCTATATTATCAAATTGCGTGGCAGAAGTATTTTAGCTGTGAGTTGGCAAAATTATCAAGCTGCGTGGCAGCAATATTTATAGCCATGTATCAGTAATAGTATCAAGCTGTGTAGCAACAATACACATAGCCATGTGTTGACATTTATGAGTAGCTATGTGTTAGCTATTGAGTGTAGATACAATGTGTTTCTATCTTGTCCAACTTCTTTTCTATTTCGAGAGTGAACCCGATGGGCCAATATCCACCCTGGCGGCCTAATCGTGGTGGTCGCGCCTCGAACCTGTGACATCCATATTGGTATGTGCCTTTACTATGTGACTTTGTTGTGTGCCTTTGCCTTTGTGTCACCTTTGCCAGCGGTCAGTTACCTATAGGGGCAAAGTGTCGGGTCGTGATCGATGCATAGCGTAGTCTCATAGCATGTTTATGACATGTAGTGGATATTATCACGATACCGAGGAGGAGGTAGCGGATGATTGTAGGAGCAGTGTCAGATGGATACATGTGAGGTTCTTAGAACAAGCAGACGTGTTGTCACTCTCTCGTCTGGTTTTGGTGTATGTGGTAGATAGTCATATACTATTTATATTTCTACACAAGACTATGTCCAGGGTAGTCAATTCCCGTATATTATCTTTTTATGATTGATGGGCAGACAGCCTATCCATTCTAGGCAAATGGCCTATTCTCTTCAGGCAGACGACCTACTTATTACTGATTTTATTTAGGCATTGCCATATGCTAGCACAAATCTTTTATTTGATTTTTGAATTTTGATGATGATTTCTAAATATGGATGATTGACCCATTTGATGTTATTTCATGATTTCTGACATAATGAACTTTTATATGGGTGATGACATCTTTATGTTGGGTCTTGTGATGTTCTACGTTATAAAATATATGTGATTGTTTGAGATTACATTATTATATTTACACCCAGCATATACTAGATTCTATATGTATATCGACCATGGTTTTAAATATAGTTTATATAATACTAAATCAGTCTGAGACATTTTAGGTTTAAGGATGGATGACTAGTATGTGGATGTCGAGCATAGAAGAAGGATATGATTTTATTGTATATCACTATGTATTATATTACCTCATGATTGTATGACATTGCGTTGTATTGGAGATACATTGTACAGATTAAGATAGTGGGAGATTGACCTATTTTATATCCTACTCAGATTTGTACGTATTTGTATTATATATGTTATCACCGCATTATTGACTCTATGTTCTCTGTGATTTATTTTATATTATTAATTGTTATATCCTAGAGGCACACGTGTTTATTTCTTTATGTTGATACTATGTAAATTTTTTGGTGAGTTATATTCAATGTTTTAGTACGTACCGGTATTAACCCAAGGGAACATTCACATGTGTACCACATATCGTCCTATTTTCCCTATTATCCGACGGTATTACTCTATAGTACTCTTTGATAGTATGGGTATAGAGGTGGGGGTGTTTCAATTTGGTATCCTATCAAGGTTTAGAACAATACATTGTATATAAGAGACATGAGTCTACACCTTAGATGAGACTTAGAGTCCCCATCGGTATGCGGTAGATTATTGTTTATACTTAAGTGATAGTAGGAGTATACGATGATTACTAGAGTAATCATCTGGGGACGTATTTGTTATTTTCCTATTATATATATATATTCATTATCTCTACCTCTTTTTTATGTATTTGTTTTCGTGTGAGATAGAAGTTGTGGAGGAAGGTAGTGAAGTAAGGATAGTTAGACCAATGACTAGAGTCAGTATTTATGATGGTGAATAAACCTCAGTGTGGCTTGAATGAAAATGAAGTAGCTCGATTAGGGAAGCTGTATAAGACCCTAATTAGAGTCTCACATTATAAATACTTCACAATTCTAAATTGTGATGAGGCGAGTTAAGTAAGATGGTCTAGTAATGATTAGAGTTGCACAACGGAAACTGATAAATAGTTTTTCGTTGAAGGCATTTGTTTGCTTATTTGAAATTGTGTGTATTGTGGTATAAATGCTTATTTGATTTTATGGATGATATGTGATAATTTTTATTATAGTTAATGATTGATGAATTTGATGTGTATATGGATTTTGAAAATAATTATTTTTATTCAAACAAGCAAATAATTTGGTAAAAATATGAATTTGATTTTATAAAGTGTCTGGAAATTATTTAGTAGTTTATTCTGATGTTAGTTTGTCCGTAGAGTGATTTAAGGATTCTGTTTGATACGTTTGATTAGCGTTATCGATAGGGATTCCTAAATGTTTATACGAGGTAGTTTGACATAATATTTTGGAAATGGTAAAAGAAATATATTTTATTTGGAATGGCGTATTGTTTTATAATGTAATATATATCCTAAAAAATGGAGAATATTAAATTTTCAAGATTTAAATATTTTTGAACGACGTATACAGCCATTAGATATTAGTGTGAAGTTGAGGTCACTAGTGAGATAATGTTGATATAAAATCCTAGGCAGTCAACATTGCAGCCAATTGGTGAAACAGATCGCTAAAAATTTGTAGCGGCAAAGTTGGCTATTTCAAAATTGATTTATGGATTATTGCATATAAATATAAACATTTGTTTAAGAGAATATTAAAAGAATTTTCTAATGTAGAATATTGATGGATATATAATAGATTTGTATTGAGTTGAAGAAAGAATTTGTGTTGAAAAAAAATGAATGAACTTGTATATATAATTATAAATATAAATAAATAAATAAATATATATATATATATATTTGTGTGTGTGTGTTAGAGAGTGTGTCTCTATGCAATTGCTAGTATGCATGTGTGTTTGCATGTTAGTAGCATGTGGGTGTGCATATCAGTTTGTGTGTGTGTGTGTGTTTATAGGCTTTTGTGTGTATGTGAGTAGATCTATGTGTGGGGGGTTTGTGTATGGACACCATGTTGTAGCCTGTGAGCAGCTTTGAGTGTCAAGATATGAGTTGTACATGACGTTTCCCTATTAGAAATTGCGAGGACGCAATTTTCCTAAGTAGGAGTCTGTAACAACCCTGCGTTCTACATCATATAAATAAATAAATTTCATTAAAATAAAGTTGTCATAATATATATTTTGGAAATAAATTTTAGTTAATTAAATTCCATTTAATAAAAGATTCTGATTCAATAAATTGAAATAAATTAATAAATTATTTTTTAATAATATATTGAAATTGAATAAATTATTTTTTAATAATATATTGAAATTGAATAAATTGTTTTAATCAAATATAAAATATTTTTTAAAGTATAAATTAATTTATATTAGGTCGAAATTATTTATAAATAAATTAAAAGATTTAATTAATTCAGACTATAGACTATTCAAGCCCAAACCCATTCAAGCCCGTTTTCTTTCCCCTTCCAGAATTCTCTTGCTGCTTCAAGCCTTCAATAACCTGAGCCCGAATCCTTCAGCCCTAATTTTACCCAACCCTAAAAATCATGAGCGGATACTAAAAAAAATAAAGACATGCGACTCGCGAGGCTATTTATCTCCAGGCCGAGCGACGTCACTTAAGATGGAGCGCACGCGTATGCAAGCGACGAGGCATGATGGTGAGAATAGGGGTCGCGACTTGGTTTGTGCAACATGGAAGTGCCGCAAGGTGATTGGCATCTTTAGAGGTGGTCGCGATCGTCAGGAGCACACACAGGTGGGTGGTGACGACGACGTCAAGTGTCTGATTGTGTAGACAGTGATATGGGGGGCTACAATCGCAATTGGGCAGGTGGCGATTGGTTTACTGCAACGTGGCACTGGGCTGATGCTGCGATTGGGTTCTAAAAGTGACGACGTTCGACATAGCGGAGTATTTAGCAACAGTTTTTTTACGTCATGTGGTCACTGTTGGTAGTTCACGCATCTTTTCGGCGAGTTTTATCGCTCACAAGAATTTTATTTTAGCGCCTACTATTTACATACATACATATATATATATCCCCCATTATTGATCAAATTGCTTGCTTAAAATATTTGCTTAGTATGATTGATTGATTGTTGTGATATTGGATGTTATTTTGGAATTTTATAGTGGAGTTGTGTTTGTTGGATGTCCGAAATGTAAAGGAGATACTATCCGTTTGCATTTTAATGTTTGAAATTTATTTGCATTATGTGTATAGTTTATCGATGATCGAAATTCGATGGAATTAAACTCGGCCACATGATAAAATTTATATTGATGATTTGTGGTTGATTTTGGATAATTTTGTTCCTTGGTTTCTAATTTATATGATTTATTGATTTCCCCTTTTTAAAATATTTTGAAAACTTTGGAAAATTATTTATAGTGTTTTAAATTTATTTTGAAATAGTATTTTATTTTAGAAAAATATGAAATGAATTTAAAGTAATCTTGAGTGATTTCAAGATGAGTTATCATATATTTTGAATCTATTGTGAAGATTTGAATTATAAATTATAGTTTACATGAAAAGGATTATTTTAGGAGATTTATAAATTTATTTTAAAGTATTGTTTAGTTATAGAAAATTATATAATAGTTTCTATAATTATTTTCGATGTGTAAAGTGATTTTGCAAGTTTTATGAAAGTGTATATATATAAGGACTTGGAAATAAAATTTAGTAATTGAATCTTTTACTTGGATTGAATAAAAAAAGTGAATATATTATTTAATATATATTTAGTATCTTCATCTAAGTATGTGCTTTTGTTACAAATGATTCATTATTAAACATTGAGTTGTTGTTTGTTATGTTTATTTATTTGAACAATTTATTTTATATTACTTTTCTAATTATTCTTCTCTTGTATATTGAATTGGATTATATGAATGATTCACCATTGATTTTAACTTGTTTAGTGATTTGGTATGATATGGTGATGACATCCTTCTATGCGATTTTGTGATAATTTCTAATTTTGTGTCACTAGAAATATGAATAAACTGGGATGAGGCATTTTGTAATATTTCTTCGGCTATTATTTCGACTCGTTATACAAAATATTGTGGAGATTGAGTGTAGTTTATAAGCAGTGAATAAACGTTTGAGTATCACGCGGTGGTATGGAACTCCGTTGTGATATTTATTCGGTTATTCATTGTAAGTAGATGACACTCACATAAAGGGTATTTGTGGTGACTCGCTGCGGTGAGTAGCATGTATTTCAATGTGTCGACAGTATTTATAGCCATGTGTCGGCTATATTAACAAGATGTGTGGCAGCAATATTTATAGCCGTGTGTCGATGATAGTATTAAGCTATATGGCAGCAATCTATAGAGCCATGTGTTAGCATTTATGAGTAGCTATGTGTTAACTATTGAGTGTAGATACTATGTATCTATATGTCCTGTCCAACTTCCTTCCTATTTCGGGAGTGAACCAGATTGGTCAGTGTCCACTTGGCGGCCTGATCGCTGTGGTCATGCCCCGGATCTGTGACACCTATAGTGTTGTGTGTGTTTTCCCCTGTGTCACCTAGGCCAGGAGTCAGTTACCTATCGGTGCAATGTGTCGGGTCATGATTAATGCATAGCGTAGTCTTGCAGCATGTTTATGACATGCGGTGGATATTATTACAATACTAAGGAGGAGGTAATGGATGACTGTAGGATTAGTGTTAGACGGATACATATGAGGCTCTTAGAGCAGGCAGACGTGTTATCAGTCTCCCATCTGGTTTTGGTCTGTGTGGTAGATAGACATATGCTATTTATATTCCTACCCGAGACTATGTCCAGGGTAGTCAATCCCCGTATATTATCTTTTTATGATTGATGGGCAGACGGCTTATCCATTCTAAGTAGATGGCCTATTTTCTTCAGGCAGACGACCTACTTATTATTGATTTTATTTGGGCATTGCCATGTGCTAGCACAAATCTTTTATTTGATTTTGGAATTCTGATGATGATTTCTAGACGTGGATGACTTACCCATTTGATGTTATTTCATGATTTCTGATATGATGAACTTTTATATAGGCGATAACATCTTTATGCTGGGTTTTGTGATTTTCTACGTTATAAAATATTTGGGGTTGTTTGAGATTACATATATTTACACCCAGCATATACAAGATTCTATATGTATATTGACCATGGATTTAGATACAGTTTGGCCCATTTATTATTTATATAATACTCAGGTCGGTCCGAGGCATTTCAAGTTCAGGGATAGATGACCAGTATGTGGATGTGGGGCATAGATGGAGGATATGATATTATTGTATATCATTGTGTATTATATTACCTCACGATTGTATGACATTATGATATATTAGATATACATTGTATAGATCCTGAAGGCATACATGTTTATTGCTTTGTGTTGATACTGTCTATGTTTGTTGGTGAGTTATATTCGATGTTTCAATACGTATTGGTGTTAGCCCAAGGAAATATTACCATGTGTACCTCATATCGTCTTATTATCTGATAGTATTATTCTGTAGTACTCTTGGATAGTATGGGTTTAGAGGTGGGGGTGTTTCATATATTATTGGGAAGGGATGAAAAAGGATGTCAGGACATTCATTTCAAAGTGTATGAACTGCCAGTTAGTGAAGGTATAGTAGAAGAAGCCAAGTGGGTTGATGCAACCACTTGAAGTTCCTGAGTGGAAATGGGATCAATTATCGGTAGACTTCTTTGATGGATTGTCGAGGACCATAGGAGGGTATGATAGCATTTAGATCATAGTTGATAGATTAACATAGAGTGCCTGATTCAAACCTATTAAGTCTAGTAGAACGACATCCAAGTTGGTCGAGTTTTATGTGAAATGGGTAGTGTGGTTCCATGGTATGCCTAAGTGCATTATGAGTGACTAAGACCTTTTGTTCACTAGTAGGTTTTGGAAGAGCTTACAAAAGGCGTTGGGGACCGAACTGCATCTCGATACACCTTATCAACCGCAAACCTATGGGTAGACTGAGAGAGTGAATCGTATATTAGAGGATCTATTATGAGCTTGCATTCTTGATTTTGAAGACTCGTGGAATGATGATCACCTGCATCTAGTGGAGTTCACATACACTACGCCATAAATGACCTTCTGCAACATTTTTGCAAGGTGTTGCCAGCTAAAATGTTGTGATAGATATAAAATTTTGGTCCTACTGCAACGTTGTATTTATGGTGTTACCTTAGCCATAAAAATGTGTTGCTTTAGCCAAAAAAGTGTAACATGATGCAACATTTTTATATAGTGTTGCTATAGATGTATTTAGATTAAAAAATTAATAAAATTAGCAATCCGCGTGAATACGATCCAACGGTCTACATTTAATCCGATTGTTAAACTGGATCACCGCTACCATTTTCTCCAAATTTTCGTTTTCCCGCTTTACTTTTCATATCATTTTCGTTCTCACCCCCAATTTCCAAATCCCTAATTTCCAAATCATATTTTTGTTTCTTTTTTTTCTTCCAAAAACAAAATCGCGTCCTTTTTCCAAAGTTTGGTAGTGATCTCAGACAAGCTTCGTTCCCATTTCGTTCTCACCTCCAATTTCGCTGCTGTTTGCCTATATGTCGAGCGCCGTTTGCTTTGTTGTCGAGATCTGGAAATGTCTGTTCGGCTTGTGAATCGGCGATTGTTGTTGGAGTTAGGTCATGATTGGACTGGGTTATGGCAGTGGGTGATTGCGATTGAAATTTCAAGCGATGGAGGTGAGGCCAATGGTGATTTAAGGTAGTTCTGGTCGATGGGTTGCTGAAATTGCGGTTGGTGAATTTGATATGGGAGGCACTGGTGGGTTCGCGATTTGGAGGAGTTTTTAACAGGTTGATTTTCAGTTTGATTGGAGAGGAAGTTAGGGTGTAGGGGTAGTTCGGGTTGTCGGAGAAGGCAGGTAGGTGGTTGTTGTGATGGTGAAGGCATAGGGTTAGTGAGGAGATGCGAATTGGTTGTGACAGATTGTAGAGGAAGGGATTTGTTGTGCTATGTGCAGAAATGGTTCGAGTTCGTTAGGTGATAGGGGCAGGAGTTTGTGGCTGATTGTAGCTGGATGGTGAATCTGGTTGTCACAGTTTGTGGAAGTTGGATATGAAGGTGTGATGGAGGTTGAAGTATATGAAGTGATAGGTTAGAGCTTTGTTTGTTGTTGCGCGTTTGGGATGTTTTGGTTGTGAGATGGTAGTTTGGAAGAAAATGCAGTTTGCTGGTAGGGGTTTCGATAATGAAGTATGCAGTGGTAGCGGGTTGGTAATGAGGTTTGGTGAGTGTTTTGGCATAGGTTAAGGGCTGTAGGGGATGTAAGTTGCAGCAGTTTGGAGAGTGGATGGTGGCAGTGTAGAGGTTCGTGCTGCCGAAGTCTGTGAGCTCATTCAGAAGCTTTCTCGTGATTCCAATTCAGAAGGGTAATGTATTATTTATTAACACGCAACATGTTCGATGAAATGTCAATTTTTATTTATCATGGTTTCAGGTCTTTTTACCAAGGCAGAGCTAAAAGCAAGGTTATTTCAGTTTTCACTCAACAATATGCTAAGAATGATGGCTGGAAAAAGGTCGGATGATTCAGAAGAAGCCATGAAAGAGTTGCAAAAGTCAATCATCGAGGAGGTGTTCAAATTCGCAGGAGGTGTTCATTTGTGCATCATTTTACGTCGTTTCAAAGAAGGCTCGATCTTCCGAAATCAGATGAATCGGGCGGTGCCCCGGACCCCCGCCGGCGCTGCGCCCGGACCCGCTTCTCGGCTCGCCTTCGGCTCGGCACTCGGCACTCGGCTCGCCATATATTTGTCAGTGTCGGTGTCTGTATAAATTGAAACTGCATATGTAATGAGTGAACTGAGTGATGTAGTGAGGAATATCTGTATATGTAAATATCAGTGTTATATATCATTGAATTGTAAAATAGTGGAGTCAGGAATTTGTACTATTTCAAATGTTGAAATAAAATATTTATTTAAATAAATTACTGTTTAAATATCAAATTCTGTGCAATAGCATTTTATTAAATAAATATTTATTTTTATTAAAAAATCAAATATGCTCTACATTGTGGGCCCCACAAATTCAGAAAGTTAATATCTATAGCAACATTTTGGAATGTTGCTACAGATACCTATGGGTGTTGCCATAGACCCAAATAGGGTTCTATTGCAACAATATTACTTATGTTGCCTTAGATAGTCAAAATGTTGCCTTTGAGGTCTAAGGCAACGGCAAAAATTGCATCACCCTAAAAGTGTTGCCATAGACCTATGGCAACATTTTTCGGGCCTGAGCCAACATTTTTTTTGTGTTGCAGTAGGCCATTTATGGCGTAGTGATATACAATAATAGTTATTAGTTTAGTATCGGTATGGTACCGTATGAAGTGTTGTATGGCCAATCATGTAACTTCTTCACATTGGTGCGAAGCAGGTGATTAACTGTTCTTGGGCTAGACATGATTAGAGCAAGTTCGGGTAAGATTAAGATCATTCGACAATGATAGAAGTTGCTCAGGATAGGCAGAAGAGCTACGCTGATAAGAGACGTAGAGATTTAGAGTTCTCTACCGACATTATGGTGTTCGTGAAGATTTCTCCATTGAAGAATGTTATCTGATCCGCTAGTAAGGGGAAGTTGGCATCAAGATTTGTTGGTCCTTTTTCGATAGTAGAGAGGATTAGGGGCCTAGCATATAGGGTCGACTTGCCTCAGAATATAGCGGGCGTGCATAATGTATTCTACGTCTCTTATTTGCGAAAGTTTGTCCAAGACTCATGCATGACAATTGCATCGGATCAACTTGATGATATCAAGATTGAACCATAAGCTTCGAGGCATCGTAGGACAATTTGTATTGTTGGATGCGATACAAAGTAGCTTTGGAGGAAGATGGTGGGGCTAGTGAAGGTTCAATGGGGGTGAAGATGGAGGTAATTGCACTTGGAAAACTGGGGAGACCATGGGGCTGCATATTCGGAGCACTTTGTATGTTAAGGCCTACTGTTATTGTATTTACTTTCACCTTTGATTTTATATAGGATAGTTTAGTATCTCGCATGCTAGGATAGACTTATCTATACTATTGGTTGCATGGCTGCCTGTTTGATATGTTTGATGGTTTCATACGACAGTTAGGCATGTGGAGTAACTATGATTGACTATTCTTTGACTTGTTTAGGGATTTTGGGGGCGAAATTCCTAAAAGGGGAGAGTGTAACAAGCTGTATTTTATGTATCAGAGGTTCGTAAAATATCATTATTTAATTCATATAAGGTCGTATGAATCTAAAACATTGAGAGATGATTACTAGGGACATTTTCCACCTTTAAAACTTTTATCGAACATATCAGACCTAGAAATTCTTGTAAGGCCTATAACTTTTGATAGGGATTGAATTAGGGTCTAAAACCACTTCTATTAGATTAGGCTTGTTGGTTTCTCTTTCCATAAAGTGTCCATACAGGAAAACGAACTTACCTTTAGGAGATATGGCCATTCTACATTCTGTTTACTATTGGACAGATTAGTGGGCAATTAAACCAAACTCATATTTAGGTCGACTAATGAAATTTCAGGAATTGTTCCTAATTGGGAAGATGAGACAGAATAGATTATTTTCCACTTTCGTAAAATAATTCCAAACCTCTATTAGCTCTAATATCAGCAAAACGCTCACATTTTCGTTACTAATCCTAGCCAAATCCATCATTAAAAGTGTAATTACCAAGGGGACCACATATTCACCATTTTTGTGCTTAGTGATTCGTGATTCTTGGCTGTTCAATTCAGATTTAGAGATTAGATTAGTATTTTAGGTATTAGGCGAGTGATTTTTAATCTCCCACTATTCTATGCTTCTTCATGTAGTTAAAATTGGTGTTTTTGAGATCATTTTCATGTTAAAACGATTTTAAACTTTAATTTAACACCTAAAATTATTTATGGATGAAATTAAAAAGATTGGATTTGATTAAAAATGGTTTTACAACCTCTTTTGGACCATATTGTCATTTTAGTGTAATATTAGATTTAAATTAGAATTTGTATGTTTATCATGCTTAAATTGCTTACTTATGCTAGATGGATGTTTATGAATGATACACATGCTTGGATGAATTGTTTTGATATGGTTTGCTAATGTTTTAGTGAAGTTAGAAAAGAGGTTGTCGATTTGGGCAAAATGAAGACAATAGTGATCGGAATTGGATGAAACTAGGAGGATGGGCTTTAAAGGAGGTAAGGAGCCCAGGATTCTGGTTGCAAGTTGTTTGGAGATGGTTTTAGGGGCTAATCAGTGGTAGGTGATGAGATGTATCTACTCGGTAGAACTTAGTTCCATTTCTAGTTGGTACGGGAAAATTGCTTCGGGACTTAATCCACAAAACTTCAGAGAAAACTCCAGAAGTTCAGATGTGGAAATTTGGTTAAGTGTAGAAACCAGTACCAACCTCTTTTGGTCGGTACCGACCTCTTTTTCAGGCAGTGGTGAAGCTCTGGGGGCTTAGGAGCTTGAAGCATGGAAAGTGGGGACTTCAAGGAAGCAAAAGGATGGAAGAGGTCAGGGTGTAGACACATAGTCAAAATTAGCTAAGTAATCAGATTTGTACTGACCACTTCTGATCGGCACCGACTTGAATTTCTTTGGTTAATGTAGGCAAAGCTTTTAGGGGGTGTTGAAGGGTCTCTACAGGTCGTGTTGAAGGTGATTGTTTGTTCGCTTAGGGTTTGATGGCGATATAGCACCACGATGAAGGATGATAGCTTCGGGAATTCGATTGTGAATGGAATTAGGTTTCGATAATGGCGACTCGATGTTGAAAGGAGTCGTGAGGATGATTATCCACAAAGGGCAGGTTCTCGAAAGGGTGACCCATGGATAGAATGTTGAATGGTTCCATAGTGGAAAGAAAGGAATGTTGAATGATTCCTTGAGGATAATGGAAACTTAATGGAGATGGTAAAGGGCTCAAATATGCGTACTAAGGGATCATTGATACTCAGAGTGTTTACTATTGTACTCGAAAGCAGGAGTGTTCTTAGGATGCTAATTGAGTACTTAGAATGGCTACTCCGGATCGGTGGAATGCATCTGTATATCCTAGACCGGTGGAATGAGTCTAGTGTCAGCTTTAGGTTGTGAGCGAGTGCACTGAAAATCAGGATTTCCCATTAATCCCTGACAAAGGAATGGTCATACAAGTTATACTATATCGTGGGCACATTGAGTTATAGGGAGGATTATTTGATGGATGCTATGTTTGCTTTTTTTGCTTTCTCTAGTAGTCTTTCACTTTAGGGATGTTACTTGAGATATATATTGTGTATAGGGACACCCGGACACCCTTCATTGTACTTAGGTTGCAGTACACCTTTATGATGTTGCAGAGTAGCATATTATGTTTGTTATATGCTAACTCTATGTTTGTTATATGCTAACTCTTTAGTTGTAGGGAAATGTCAAGTATGGTTCGTATATCATTGTTCCTTACTATATCGACTTGTATAGTATTTTTAATTGAGATTTCTTATAGCTCACACCAAACTGTTGTCAGACCTGAGATTTTATGTTTTGCTTCTTATTATCTCAAGTACTCTTGAATGAGGAGATTAGATCACAAATCTAGGTGATATGCAGTGGTTGTGCAGAAACAAGCTGGATGGAGCTTTCTCATATTTTTATGGATATACTATTGCTTATTTCGTTGTGAAATACCGTGGAGCCTAAATAATGTTTACATTACTATTGAGATAGTTTAATTTGATTTAATTATTTCTATTTGTATTAACTCGATTACAATGTTGTACAACTCTGCGGATCTGTACTCCGATAATTGATTCACTTAGTTATTACTGTCTTTCTTGATTTATATCCATGATGATTATTATATTTTATTCGACGAGTTTTGAGATATACGACATGTTTTGTGATGTCTTATTCCTTTTCAACCCTTGACAATCTTCCTACATTAGATGGGCACCACGGCAGCGCACGATTTAGTTATATTGAGTGCTGGTGGTGTAGGGTGGTCGTCACATCAAACATCTTCCTAAACTTTTTGATACCAAATATATTAATTTTGATGACAGCAACCATATAAATACAGATACTAATGTTTTCCTAAGTTGTATAGAATATTATGAAACATATTGCATAGGTTTATACAAGTATAGGATAATCTGAAGACTGATCAGCAAAAAGACTAGAGATCAAGATTCAGAGATAATCAAGATAATTGAAGACTTGTGAGTTTAAAGATAAAGACATGAAGAGTTCAAGACTACAAATTATAGTTAATGGACATTAGATAAAAAATTTAAAGTCCTTGAATAATAACTTTCTTTTCTTTGAATACTCTCTTATCAAAATATTTATTTTACTATAAAATATTTATTTTATTTTCCAAATATATTTTTAAAAATATTTTATAATAGGTTTTATATGCTAAAAGTATATAAAAACTATGTCTAAATGATTTTACAAATATCAGAATTTTAAAACACCTTAAAAGAATTTTTCAAAATACATAAGGGTATGTCGACATACCTTTACCTATGTATGTTGACATATGTACCATTGAAGAGATGTTTTTTAAATTTTGAATAGTTGTCATTTTTGGCTATATCTCTTCATGAATAGACACATACCTTCAAACAATATACAGAAGGGATTGGTAAATGAATTTTAACAATTGCTTTCTCTATATTCTTCTTACTCCAAATTCTCATTATATATTTCACAAAATCCACTTTCTGTACTCTTCAAATTTACTTAAATTCAATCTCTACTTTACTACATTCATTTTCTATAATCTACTCACTGGTTTGCAAGCATTCTCTCATCAATTAAAAGATTAAAGTGCTATCAAAGGGCTATAGGATATTCAGTATCCAAAGTACAACTATTTGTATTTGGAATCAACAACTCTCTACTACTAATTTGTATGGGTGTGCTTGTTGCATGATAAAATCAAGTGGGTGTGCCTGTTGCCCGTTCAAATCAAGTGGGTATGCTTGTTGCTTGGTTAAATGAAGTGAGTTTATCTTGAGTTAGGAAAGTCAAGAGGGCGTATCTTGTTTCCTTAAAATCAAGATTGTATTCTGGTTTGCTAACTACTTGATTAAAGTAGTCGTTTGGAAGGAAATCTGTACATATACTGTACACGACTGGACATAGAATTGGTTAATCTGAACCAGTATAAAACTCCGGGTGTCATCTCTCTTACTTTTACTTTATTTTTATTGCATTATATATATGTGTTGATTATCTGTGTTTGAATTTGAATCTTGAAACAATTTAGAAAAGTTCTATATAAGTTATAAAACATTATTCATCCCCTTATAGTGTTAAATATAGCCTTAAGATCCGTTCAAACTAGTATAATTTATACTACACCACTTTCCACAAACCTTTTGTTGATCAAGAATCTCTGCTCTAATAATTCCTCACCAAACACTCACCAGTCCCTTGAATTGTCGAGATAAAAGCTTTACATTTTTAGCATCTATCAACTCTAAGTCTTCACAAATCCTCCCACACATCACCATCCAATCATTAGCCGCCAATGCCTGATTATCCCATCAAACATTTCTCCTCCCAGGCTCTTGAAATCCTTACTCATTTTAGTAAAATCCTCTCTAACTGGCTGCACCGAGCCCCTTGGTACATTCTGGGCCTGTGGTGGTATTTTCTCTGCACTGTCTGCTAAAAATCACTGAAAGGGTGCGTTCATATCAATATTCCCTATAACTGGGGCATGCATTTTATAACCAGCTTCAACATGAACTTCCAGGACACCTTCCCTCCTTGATCGTTAGTCCGGGTACTAGTGGTTCCTCTACTAGCATTTATCCTTCCTCCTCTCAAGTTAAATGTCCACTTCGCGGATCCATTTTGCCTTTCTGCACAAGCAAGCATGCATAAGGAACGAAAGTAAAAGACGGTGGAAACAATAGTAGAGGGATAGATATGTCCACTTATATATTTATATCAAAATACAAGTACATTATATATATAGCATGTACTTTCCCCAAGGTGTTTGTTTTTTAATCATCTTACTCATACTTCGCTCTGTTTCACTTAAGTTCCCCTAACTTAAGCTCTAATACCAAGTTGTAACATCCCCAACTTCGAGACCAAAAACGAACACTGGTGATGTTGGAAGCATCACTAAAATTATTTTCAATCGACAAAGTGAGATCAGTATAATTTTTTTACAATATTAAGTAAATAGAGCAGCTAAATAAATTCATTACATCAAAATGTTTTACAAAAATAATTACATCATTTACCCACCTTGTTCCCACACAGGAGTAAACATATAATAAGATATAAATAGAGTGTCATGCCCAACATATGAGAATGCCAACATGGATACTTAATCAGTTATAAACTCTGGTTTTACACGGCGGAATTTCAAAATAGCTTTTATTTGCAAAATAAGCCTCCTACTTTGTCTTCGAAGTCTTTATTCGTCTTTTCCAAAAGCTACCTGTCTGTACCACAAACTCAACCTACACGAATGAGTACCCATGAGTTTATGGAAAATAATAAAAACATGGGTCATACATAAAGACTAATATGATCAATACTTTACCCTAAGCAAATAATCATATAGTGAGACTATGCCACTAAAACACAAAAAAGTTTTCTCCTCGTTATTCCTACTTTATCAATCACATCATATAATGTATGTTAAAATTTTTTTTTGTCAACACCCCAAAGTTATTTCAAGTAGTGCGGTAAGTTCAGAGGATGTGATTCCCTTAAGGATTGCTTTTGTATCCTCACTTGTAAGTATCTTGTGAATCAGACCTTCTGTTGACGTCGAAAGGTTTAGAGCTTGGACTAAGTGACCTTCCGGCTTCGTTGAGCTCGCTTGAAGTCTTCCACAAAGGCTTTTCTTTTGATTAGATTAGGTTTTCCTGATTTAAGTCCTCAAAAGGTAGGATTCAATCTTATCGAATGGTTAAGGAGACAGCCTTCCTTGAATTAGGGCAGGAATCAATTACTTTGGTGAGAAGGTAGTAGCTTCCGACCTGGACGAAAGGGTTGATCACTTATATTGAGTAGATTCCAACCTTGTTGAGAAGTTAAAACAGTTGAGTCAAAAGTTTCGGAAGGTTTCAGTGAATGTTGATCCAAATAGGTTGTCGACCTTGTTGAAAGGTTTAAGTTGAAGGGTTTAAAACTTTGAAAGGTTGCAGTTATTGATTGTTCAGGAATGTTGTCGACCTTGTTAACAAGAACCTTCCGATGAGGTTGAACCTTATCAAAAGGTTTTATCTACAGCCCTTATGACTCCGGAAGATTTTAAGGATGTTGATTCAAACAAGCTTCCCTTATGGCCGAAGGGTTTGGGATGCAGGATAGAGGTCTTCGAAGGGTGGTAAAGGTTTCCTAGAAGGAATATTATTATCTTTGTTGACAAGGACCTTTCGGAAGAACTGCACCTGAAAATTGAAATTAAACCAGCAAAAACTAAGGTAAATCGTAAAGTAAATTTACGAGACTTAAGACTTCCCTCTTTATCCAAGAAAAGTCTTCACTTTTATTAAATTCCCCAAATCACTACCCAATTAGGGTTACAGAGCTTTGATTTTAGATGTTACAAGATTAGAATGAGGAAAAATCCGCCCCTCAAACAGGACCCCTTGGGTCTTATTTATAGATGCCGGCGGCCATGCTTCCTACCCTATGCTTTCGGCTGGATCGAAGGGTTCCCTTCTTATATACAATTGCTAACCTTTCGGCTTCAACAAAAGGTTTTCCTTTCACATGTCATCGTGGATCCTTGAATGCTGTCGAAGGGTCTTTTCTTTCATTTGTTTTTAGGAACCTTTTGCCTTTGTCGGAAGGTTTGTCACCTATATAGTATGTGAACCCTTCGGAGGTGCCGGAGGGTTCCTGGCTATTGTGAACCCTTCGACTTGGGTGGAAGGTCGCTTTTTTACTTGGATGTTGCCGAGAGTCGAGCTTTCCTTGAATGTTGTCGGAAGGTTGCTTTACGTTCTCTGCTGACTTATGAATGTTGCTTTCATCATAGACCCTTCAACACGGTCGAAAGGTCCCGAAAGGCTTATTATGCTTTCGGAAAGGTGGTTATAGGGTCGCATGCCCTTGTCTTGACTTCTTTTCCTTCTTCGGAGTGTAAGAACTCCCCGAATGGAACCTTTCGACTACTTCGGAAGGTTTGAAGCTATTAAATCTTGATGGCTGCATCCCCTCGACTCCTTCGAAAGATTTGGTTTGAAACCCTTCTCCTTTCTCTTTGTTGAAAGACCACTCATTCTAGCCGAAAGGTGGATTCTTGGAGCATCATCCTGCCTATGGACTTTGAAAGATAGCCTTGGACTTCGCCGGAAGCTCCTTGTCGGAAGGTATGATTATCCAGAACATCTTGGTGCTTTCTAATCTTTCCTCATGCTCTCGTTACCCTTCTTTCATACCTTCGTTCTTCTGAATATTTTATGTTTAACAGTTAGCCCCCCTGTATGAAAGAAGTTTTTGTTCTTTAGGACAAAACTCCAATGAACTTCCTTTTTTGCTTTCTGCAAAATAGATTATAACTTCTATTAAGATTGTGACTTTGTTATGAAATCTTAACGAGCAATCTCAAATTTACGCGCTAATATTCAAGATGTCATTAGAGTAATATTTACAAATAAGTTGCTTTGTAATGACCATAATTAAACTTCCTTAAGAATGTGGAGTAATATCACCTGATTTGCAGATATCGGTTCAAAAAGTGAACCTTTGAAGAATATATATTACAGACCCTTGATATTTCTTTCTCGAGTTTAACCTTTTCAACTTGTGGAAATCAATTTCATGCTATCGGAGACCTTTCCTTGTCCCTCTAAGTTTCCTTCATTTTCAACCTTAAACCATTGATTGGTAATTCTCGTTTAGTGAAGAAGTAGAAAGTAGTTTATAATGTTTCCATTTGGTGTCATGAAGGTCTTGTATTTAGAATTCAATGGAATCATAAAATTCAATAGCAGGATATAGAATTTATAAAGTTAGGAATCCAGTATAGGTCCCATAAGGAAATCAGAGATGTGAAGTTCATAAATTGTCATCAAAACCCACAGAGAAATTTTAAAGTCCATGAAATTGGTCAATTGAAAAGATCATTCAAAATTCAATGAGAAGATCAAGCATAGAAAATTCATAAATCATCAGGGAAACCCTCAAGGAAATTTCAAAATTCATTTGATCAAAAATCCAAATAGTGATCATCAAAAACCTCAATAAGGACAGTAGAAATACAAAACTCATGAATCATGATAAAAATGATTAAGGAAACACAAAATTTTTAAAACCAGGGACCTGAAAATCCAATAAAATGGTAGGGAATAGGAAAATCATAAACTCTCATCAAATTCCAAAGGAAAACGTGAGTCTCAACAAATTAGAAAATAGGCAGGAAACCATCCAAATTCTGCCATCGAAGTATGGAGAACCAAATTCGTGGATTATTACGAAGACCAGCAAGGAAATTCGAAATTCACTGTATCAAAAACCCAACAAGAAATTATCCCAAATTTATTGAGAATGCAAAATTCACAAATTACCATAAAGATTCACACGGAAATATCAGAATTCATTAAATCAGAAATCTCATAAAGGATTATCAAACGCCTAAAAAGGAAATCAGAAATTCATAAATCACCATGAAAATCATCAAGTAATTTCGGAATTCATCAATTCAAAACCCAATAAAAATCATCCAAAACTTCCAATAGGAAAATTAGAAATACAAAATTCATCAAACCTCCTAAGAATTAGTAAGGAAGCTTAAATTCCAATAAATCAGGGAACTAAAAATCCAAGAATCAACAATGTGATCTGAAATTCATCCATTCTTGTTCAAAGTCAGAGATCAATGGAAAATTCATAAATTATCATGGAAAATCAACAAAGGAAACCAAGAAATCATGAACTCATGAAACAAGCGATCAATGGGAAATTGTAACACGTTTAATTCATGAATCATCAGAGAAATCAATGGGGAAATTCATTGAACCAATAATTCAGCAAGAAATCACCACGGCGATTTAGTAAATAAATCATGAATATAAAATCAGCAAATCATCACAAAAATCAATGGGAAGAAACTCAATATTTGGAATTCACAGACCATCATAAGAGACCAATAGGGAAATTCAAAATTCATGAAATCAGGAATTCAATTAAAAGTTATCATGAAAATTTGACAAGGCAAACATGAGTATGAAATCTATAAATCATCATAAAAAGCAATATGGAAATTCAAAATTCACGAAATCCAAACTGAAATTTGCTTCAATAGAAATGGTGAAACTCAAAATTCATGAAATCAAGAATTTATCCAAAGTCTCGTCAGGATCTCATCTGATGAATTAAATATTCAAAGCTCCATTCAATATAAGTACAAAGCCATAGATATATCTAATAATAGGATATTTAGTAGATTTCAAATGAAAGATAACTAAGTTGATCTAACCTTAATTCTAAGGTTATTCACAGGTAAGTTTCCTGTTAATAAAATGTGTTGCTCCTAAAGTGCCTATAAGTTTGTGGTATATGTATATACAGGTATAATAGACTCTTCTATCTAATCGTTCACTTTATCTCAAAGGATTTAGGAGTGGCTTTCTTAAACTGGTCTTAGAGTGAAGTACTTTATCTTTGTGGCTAAAAATTTATTATCTATTCCATTCCTTTGGATTTCGTATCAGTTATTGTTTTTGTTTCCATGTAATGGATTCCTTCTTCCATTTTCTGGTCTTACGCTTTTTTGTGGTATGAAAGTTTCTCAATCCTTTGATGTAGGAATCACTTTCCTACGATTGGAAGTTCTGTAATTCATTAGCATATCCTTTGCCTCTGTGTCTATCCTCTTCTAGGATTCCAACTTTGTCTCAGATGATGGATAAGTTTCTTTCTTTAACCCTTAACTTTCTTGGGTTCTGGCTTTCTTCTTGAGTTGTAGACATCTTTTCCTTTATTCTTTTATTTGGAGCCCCTACTGGGCTTGGATGTCTCAATCTACTCTTTGATGAGCCACTCTCTGGGCTCGGACATCTTAGTCCATTGTTTGATGAGCCTCTCTTTGGGCTTTCCTTGTCTCAAAGGGATATGTACTTAGGTGACCTCTCTCCAGAAGGCCGCTAATGAGCGCTTTACTGGATCCTCCCCTAAGAGGTAATTTGGACGTTAGGGGCTTTTGATTTTGCGGGTGCTTATCCTGACCCTCCTATAAGAGGTGATATGGATGTTAGGGGCTTTTGATTTTGCGGGTGCTTATCTTGACCCTCTCCTAAGAGGTGATATGGACGTTAGGGGCTTTATTCCTCCCTCTAGGAGGTGCTCCGGATTGGACGTCGGAGGCTCAATCCCAAAAACATTTTTTGTACTCCGGATTGGACGTCGGAGGTTAATTCTCAAAAACATTTTTTGTACTCCGGATTGGACGTCGTAGGTTAATTCTCAAAAACATTTTTTTGTACTCCGGATTGGACATCGGAGGTTGATTCTCAAAAACTTTTTTTGTACTATATATATATTATTTTCAAAAATTTTGTTTCTCTTCTCAAGAGACATTTCCGAGGAAAGATTGAATGGTTTTGTTCCCACTTTCTGTGAGGTATGAAAGTAATTTTGATCCTCCTTCCAAGAGGTATAAAAACAGTTTTGGAGACATTTGTGAAAATATATTTTGGTCTATCGACCTTTTTGTAATATATATATATATATATATGTATGTATGTATGTATTTTTAGAAATTGATGAAGAACTAATAGCAGCCCGAGGTTTCACGAGAACTGATCTTTGTACTGCATTGACTTATACATTGATAGTTGCTCCGCATTAGGCATTTGAGCCGTCTTTCTCAAGTAGCTAGAAATTTGTTGTGTACCATCCGTGTGCTGAATGCCATGGACTGGTTTTGTTTTTACCTGTAATGACACTCGAATTTCAAATCAGTACATGATCAATTTTGGAATACAAATCGAGTTTAGAATTTTATGAATAGGAAAAGTTCATAGCAAACAAATGCCACTGGATTTGACGGCTCAATAGACTGTTAATCTGCCATTCTTCTGCAGAAAGAGTTAGTTCTCGGGTATTTAGGCAATTCTCTTATTAGCATAAGAAGTTATTCAAATTTCTTTAATGAACTCTTTAAGAGATCCTGACTTGATTGCGTTTTGGACCATTCTTGATAGGGCGCGACATTCATCAGTCTTATGTCCATTCGCTTTGTGATAGTCGCAATAATCATTCCCTTTGCTTGCTTTGGGGCAGCTTGATATACTGTGAGTAATTGAAAAGCTTTCAGAATCTTTTGCTACAGCGAAAATATGAGAAAAGGGCTTGTTCAAATTCACATAATTGGGTTCAGAAATCTCTTTCTGAATTTTCCTCCTACTTTTCTTTCCCTCCAATCTTTTACTAGGAGACTCAAAATTGATTTCTTCTGTCCTTTGTCTTCGTTGAGATTCCTTTGTCACGGAATTTTTTTCTCCATCTGAATAAATTTCTCGGCTTGGAAGTAGAAGTTTCGTAGATCCCTACATCCATTAATATAAAGTTGTTCCCAGAAAGAGGTTTGTTCGACTAGCCTAGACCGAACTGCTATTAACT
Source organism: Allium fistulosum (assembly GCA_030737815.1). Lineage (NCBI taxonomy): Eukaryota > Viridiplantae > Streptophyta > Magnoliopsida > Asparagales > Amaryllidaceae > Allium > Allium fistulosum. The sequence goes on from CM060902.1 coordinate 1,178,967,258, forward strand.
TGTCTCTATCGGTCACGTCTTAGACTTTTAATGCTTCAGTATTGAACCTCTTTAAATAATCGTTTAGTGGTTCTCCCCATTTTTTTTTGATTGTAGCTAACAAGCTAAAGCTCATAGTTTGACCTTTGAATACGTAAAATTGTGTCACAAAATCATAAGAAAATTATTCCCAGGAATAAATGGTCTTCTTTTGATAATTCCTACACCATTTGATAGCTACTCCTTGAAGAGTAATCGGGAAAAGTTTGCATCGAACTGTCCCAGAGGCATTATATAAGTTCATCCAATTTTCAAATGCTGTAAGGTGATCATCTGGATCAGTAGTTCCATTGTACTTTGGTAGGGGGATCTGAATGTGAGAAGGAATGCTAGTTGCCATAATTTCTTCTGAAAAAGGGGCCTTTTGCAGGATAACATGTTTCCTTAATTCGTTGAGTACATTTCTTATTGTATCCTCTATGACTTGGTTATGAATGTTGTCATGGCGACTTCCACTGTTTTCAATGTTTAAGCTATTTGATTGCTCGATGGTTCTCCTAGCCTGACTTCCTTGCTCCTCATATTGATCTTCATTTAGACGTTGTGCCTCGCCTTCTCCTTCCATAACCTTTAGCGACTCTTGAGACAACACTCTATCAAGAAATTCCTGAATGGGTATCATTTGTTGGTTCAGGTGCTGGACTTTGATTTCATTGTTTTACAACCTCCTTAAGGTCGAAGGTTGCCCAATTTCTATATTCTCCAAGTTAAAGTTTGGGACTATATAGCTTTCCAAAGTTGATTGTGGCTTAACTTCTTCATTTGAGATATAAATACTATTCATGACTTCTTCCATCTTCTTCTTTTTGAATGAAGAGCTCTATTAATTCTTGGTAAAAGTGATTAGGGATCGGAGGTTCAAGCCCTTCTTCTAGCGCCAAAAATGTTAACAAGATTTCTTGTCAACACCCCCAAAGTTATTTCAAGTAGTGCGGTAAGTTCAGAGGGTGTGATTCCCTTAAGGATTGCTTTTTTATCCTCACTTATAAGTATCTTGCAAATCTGACCTTCCGTTGATGCCGAAAGGTTTAGAGCTTGGACTAAGTGACCTTCCGGCTTCATTGAGCTCGCTTGAAGTCTTCCACAAAGGTTTTTATTTTGATTAGATTAGGTTTTCCTGAATTGAGTCCTCAAAAGGTAGGATTCAATCTTATCGAATGGTTAGGAAGACAGCCTTCCTTGAATTAGGGCAGGAAATTAATTACTTTGGTGAGAAGGTAGTAGGTTCCGACCTGAACGAAAGGTTTGATCACTTATATTGAGTAGATTCCAACCTTGATGAGAAGTTAAAACAGTTGAGTCAAAAGTTTCGGAAGGTTTCAGTGAATGTTGATCCAAATAGGTTGTCGACCTTGTTGAAAGGTTTAAGTTGAAGGGTTTAAAACTTCAAAAGGTTGCAGTTATTGATTGTTCAGGAATGTTGTCGACCTTGTTAACAAGAACCTTCCGATAAGGTTGAACCTTATCGAAAGGTTTTATCTACAACCCTTATGACTCCAGAAGGTTTTTAAGGATGTTGATTCAAACAAGCTTCACTTGTGGCCGAAGGGTTTAGGCTGCAGGATAGAGGTCTCTGAAGGGTTGTAAAGGTTTCCTAGAAGGAATATTATTATCTTTGTTGACAAGGACCTTCCGGAAGAACTGCACCTGAAAATTGAAATTAAACCAGGAAAAACTAAGGTAAATCGTAAAGTAAATTCACGAGACTTAAGACTTCCCTCTTTATCCAAGAAAAGTCTTCATTTTTATTAAATTCCCCAAATCACTACCCAATTAGGGTTATAGAGATTTGATTTTAGATGTTACAAGATTAGAATGAGGAAAAATCCGCCCCTCAAACAGGACCCCTTGGGTCTTATTTATAGATGCCGGCGGCCATGCTTCCGTCCCTGTGCTTTCGGCTGGATTGAAGGGTTCCCTTCTTATATACAATTGCAAACCTTTCGGCTTCAATGAAAGGTTTTCCTTTCACATGTCATCGTGGATCCTTGAATGTTGCCGAAGTGTCTTTTCTTTCATTTGTTTTTAGAAACCTTTTGCCCTTGTCGGAAGGTTTGTCATCTATACAGTATGTGAACCCTTCGGAGGTGCCGGAGGGTTCCTGGCTATTGTGAACCCTTCGACTTGGTCGGAAGGTCGCATTTTACTTGGATGTTGTCGAGAGCCGAGCTTTCCTTGAATGTTGTCGGAAGGTTGCTTTACGTTCTCTGCTGGCTTATGAATGTTGCTTTCATCATAGACCCTCCGACACCGTCGAAAAGTATTCGGTAGGCGTTCCAACCAGCCCGAAAGGCTTATTATTTTTTCGGAAAGGTTGTTATAGGGTCGCATGCCCTTGTCTTGACTTCTTTGCCTTCTTCGGAGGGTAAGAACTCCCTGAACGGAACCTTTTGACTACTTCAGAAGGTTCGAAGCTATTAAATCTTGATGGCTACATCCTCTTGACTCCTTTGAAAGGTTTGGTTTGAGCTCCTTCTCCTTTGTCTTTGTTGAAAGACTTCTTGTTCTAGCCGAAAGGTGGATTCTTGGAGCATCATCCTGCCTATGGACTTTGAAAGATAGCCTTGGACTTCGCCGGAAGCTCCTTGTCGGAAGGTATGATTATCCAGAACATCTTGGTGCTTTTTGATCTTTCCTCATGCTCTCGTGACCCTTCTTTCATACCTTCGTTCTTCTGAATATTTTATGGTTAACAATGTAGTAATATCAAACCATGATAGAAAACAAATCATCAATTTCAACATAAGTGTGAGATTCCTTTATAACATTTTCAACTAATTTCTACAGTTAGTTCACTTTTAGATTTGCCACTTAGGCCTTACTCTTATCAGTTTAACAAGAATACTGGACACTTAAGGTTATCACTTAGGTTTTTTATTCGACTTTCCCTCAAATGTATCATGAACAACTTATTAGGTTGCCATCAAGGCCTTACACCATCCATCATCGAATATAATGTCGCGTTTAGAGAAACGGTTGACACACAAGTCTTACACCACCAATCATCAAATATAGTGTCATGTATAGACAAACGGTTGCCACACATGCCTTACACCACCAATCATCAAATATAATGTCGTGTATAGACGTATTAGTGTCATAAAGGCCATATGTGTACATTTTCGTTATTTATGATGATCCAACATACCATCACATAGCTTACTTTTTCCCAGTCTCGATTTTCATGCATTAAGTAAGTTATTTCATTTTAACTTATTATTGTCTATGACCGTTTCATCTTTATGAAATTCTCAACCATCACTTATGAAAGATGGCTTCCCAAGTTCTATAAAAAGTTCATTTATTTACTTAGAATTTCTTAGCATCATTAGTTATTGCAGTCTGTCGGTACATTGCCATCGTAGGATAAAGGCTAATGCAAGTTGATAAGTTTATTAGCAATCTCAAGTTGACATTAAATTATAGCAAGTTGATAAGTTTTATAGCTATCTAAAGTTGACATTAAGTTATCTCTGGTTGATATCTCTAGTTGATATTAAGCAATCTCCAGTTGATATCTCTAGTTGACATTAATTTATCTCTGGTTGATATCTCTAATTGAAATTAAGCTATCTTCAGTTGATATTAGCTATCTCCAATTGATATCTCTAGTTGATATATCTAGTTAATATTAACTATTTCCAGTTGGCATTAAGCTACCACAAGTTGATATCTCCAGTTGCTATCAGCTATTACAAGTTGCTATCTCCAGATGATATCAGCCATCGTAGGTTGATATCAATTATTTTCAGTTGATATCAGCTATCTCCAATTGACATTAAGCTATCGCAAGTTGATATCTTTGGTTGATATCAGCTATCGCAAGTTGATATCTCCAACTAATATATCTAGTTGATATCAGCTATTGCAAGTTGATATCAGCTATCTCCAATTGATATTAGCTGTCTCCACTTGACATTAAGCTATCGCAAGTTGATATCTCCAGTTGATATCAACTATCACAAGTTGATATCTCCAGTTGATATAAACTATCGCTAGTTGATATCTCTAGTTAATATTAGTTATCTCAAGTTGGTATTAGTTATCTCTAGTTGATATAGCAACTTGGTAATTAAATTGAAAACTATTTTATTTTTATTCAGAAGACTTAATTTTCACCTAAACTTGTTATATGTCAAATTATCATTGGTTTACTAGAGCTTTATGTAGTTTTCTTTATAGAAATTATTAAGTACCCTTATGTAATTAGCTCTTCCCTCTGCTAAATAAAAAGGTAAAACCCAGTGCATGAGACTCCCAAATGATTATAAGCTCTGGAGAGATCGATAATGTATGCAACCTTTGCCTCGCATTGCAAAGAGGTTGTTTCTGGGCTCGAACCTGGGCGCTCAGATCACTATGTGAGTGACCTAACTTCCTCCTGCTAAATAATTCATATAAATTCAAAAATGCATGGGAAAATTCCAAAAAATCTTAATCATCATATTTTGCCTTATATAAAATTTTCGAGACAAAATAATTATTTTTAATATTTTAAATAATTAAATTTTGAAATTAGGCATTTTCTCAACTTAGAAAATTCACATAAACTCTAATAAATTTAGAAAATGATGAAATTAAAAACTCATCTCAAAATCATTATTCTACAAATCATATAAAAATTTCAAGTGAATTGAAGAAGGTTTGATTCACATTTTCTCTTGAACACATCAAAAATCATCACCTTTAAATTCCCAAACATGAACAAATATTTTCTAATCTTTCTAAACTTGTTCGTTAACATTTAAAACTTCCCAAATACATATAATTCTAATCCATACAGGTTAAGAAGATTTTAGAGAAAAATTTACTCACCTTTTGTTTAATTAAACTTGATTTAGAGCTTTGCTTCTTCTTAAGAATGAAACCCCTTCATTTCCTTTAAATTTTCTTCTTCTCTTCATTTAAATTATGGCGGGCCTCTTCTTGGTTAGTTTTTTTTTTCGTTTTTGAGTGAATGAAGGAAGGAAGGAATGAATGAAAGGTGGGAGGGTCAGAGGTTAGAATTTTGGGATTTGGGCTAACTCCATTCTAACCAATTCTTATTAATTCCCCCAACCCTTCATCTTAAATTTATTCCTTTTTAAATGACTTATCTTTATTTTTATCTTCATAAATTAATTTAATAAATTAACTATCTAATTAATTCCATATATTATGGTACTCTAAATTATGGGGTGTCACATATACACACACAAACCATATACATATATTACAGTATATTCAAACATATGTATACTTAGGCATTTATATTCCTGATATGCATGTGAATATTTCACATGTCCATGTATGTATAATATATATATACAACAAGTATTAATCTGTATATATGTGTGTGTTGTATGGGAAAATCTATTTAAATACAAATCATGACACAATTGGTGATACAAGAGATGTCAACTATTAGATCTCCCTCTAAATTCAACCCTTAATGATATCTAATAACCAATATTCATTGTGTCCACATTATATGTTTTACTTTATGTCCCAATAACCATCCCCTTTACACACACACATGCTCATTTATTATTTTGTTATCATGCTAGTGTATGAATGTATTAGATATATTCAAAAATATCATTAAATAAACTAATTAATGTGATTATTTAATTAAACACACAATATTTTAATATAAAATATGATTTTATTTTAAGTAATAGATTTGATCTAATGCCAGTTAATAGATTACGTAAGCCAATTAAGAGCCTAACAAGGATTTATTTTGAAATTTAGCCATTTCACTTGCTGTTAGAACGGGTCAGACCCAATAGTTATATTGTAGAGGATGGTTCTCATGTAAAATAGTTAGAAATAATGGACAATGAAATCAATTTCAGGAAGGGGATGTAATTAGGTCGAAGCTCCTACCTTTAATCTAATGGTGATAACGACCAAGATTAGGTCGATTATAGTATATTGAGTGTTGGTAGACGATAAAAGCTTGATGAATATTCTATTCAAACATTATTATAATTAAATAAGGTCAAGCAAGCAGGACTTATTATATGTAACTCCCACTACAAAGGTTCAATGGAGAGGCAACATCTCAAATTGGTTATATGAACTTAACTGTGCAACTATGAGATAAATCTTGTAGGGCTATGTGGATTGAGAAGTTTATGATGGTTGATGGGTACTTTGCATACAATGCATTTTTGGGTCGATGAATTATAGTCAATTTTAGGATTGCTTTGGCTCCATGGTGTTAATTATGAAGTTTCCGACCGATAATGGAGTTGTAGTTGTTCAAGGAAACCAGAGTACCGCAAAGGAGTGCTATGTTATTGAGCTCAGAGAAGTTAGGCATAAGAGAAGGCAAGAATGCAAAGAACCCTTTCTATCAGGTTGCAAAATGCATAACATATTTAGCCTCGGCTTGGATCCAATAGCAACAATTTGAAGCTATAGATCGTCGGATAGGGCCAAACGAGGCATGGACGGGATGCGTAGAACCGATGGATGAAATCAAGATAGATGAAGACGATTCTACAAAAGTTGTCAAGATTGGTTCCCGACTTAATCATGAAAACGGAATTGTTGAGATTTTTGATGGCGAACCATTATGTGTTCGCATAGAATCATTTTGATATGTTTAGGATTTCACCTAAAGTTATGTGCCACGCATTGAATATCAACCCGACTTTCATTCCCGTAGAGCAGAAGAGAGGCAGGCGGTACAGATTCAAAGAGATCCACTGCATTGAAGATTGTGGTGAATAAGTTGATGGAAAACAACTTTTTCAACGAGTCGCGCTACCTTGATTGGGTAGAAAATCCTATGATGGTTAGGAGCGAAATTGAAAGCGATGGAGATGCATTGATTATTCCGCCTTGAAAGTGGATCAGTTAATGTTTGATCCACCCAACCAACCCAACCATTCCCAACAAAATGAATTTACCCTGGGTGAGCCTATTGTTGATGATAAGGGTCGATGTTCAATAAGCACTTAGTTTGTTGCTCGATCTAACAGAAGACGCTCATAGACTGTATTGTATGAGGACAACCACAAGGTTATGTACTTACGAGGAAGAATGACGCACTGAAGCTCAGTTAGTTCCTTTTGAGGTAGTAATGTTTCTTAGAAGCAAAATGATCCCCAGTTGGCTATTGTGATGGAATATCGAGGCCGATGCATGAGGTTGGGTGACTATAGCCCTGTGAAGATCACGAAGCTAGCCCTTAACGGGTTAAAAATGATAGAAAATGATGATACCTAAACATGGAAGTTTATCAAAGAAAAAATGAGAGCGTTATGAGATCGTAATTAATTTTTCATTTCGGTTTATCGAAGTAGAATAGAGTTTATTGAAACAGAACTAGGGATTAGCTATGGATTATTAAGTAATATTTATTAGTTATTAATTGTTAATTTTTTTTTTGAGTTTGGTTTTGTTTTGGAATGAGCTCTGCTCGGCATGCTTGGTGATGATATGGTTTTTGAGGTTTCTTTTTGGCATTTTCTTATCACGGCGGATGGTGAAAGCTCGAGGTTGTGATCGCTTGTTTGTAGGTTTGAGTTGTTGTGTGATATGCAGCGTTTGTTGCTTGTTGATGGAAACTGGTTATGCCCGTATGTGAAGCAATGCGTCTCTTGAGATTAAGTTGTGCATCTTTCATTGTTCATATCATCTATGCTTGGTGCTTGTGTCATTTCTGTAATCGTCGTTGTCGTTTGTGACTGCCTTATGCAGCTTAAATATTTAAGTATGCACCATACGTGGTGCTTGAGTAGTGTTTATGACCGTCTTGGCTAGCACAGTTTTGATTGTATGTCACAGTGTTCGAGTAGGTTGTATTGATATAAAGCTATGTGTGTATGTATTTTTGTGTGAGTTGCAGTTGTTGGGGCATTCAAGCTCACACGTGATGTTCAATTTATAGAAAAATGGCAAGAGACCATTCAACTCGCTCAACATTAAAAAAATTAGTAATTAATAATTATTACATGTTAATCAGTAAATAATTTGTAACATTTATACTACAAAAAAAGAAAGAAAAAAAATTCAACCAAATTCTAGCCACTTTTATTCGGGAACCGAACGCAACCTAGATTCCTCATAAATAACCAAATCGTGGCGCAACATTATTAAATTGATCCGCCAGAGCAAATAACTAACCCATTATAGTTAACACCTCGGGGGAATCAACCAGCCAATCCATATTGCAGAAAATTCGTGCATCAGCTCTCCTTCTCTACTTGGAAGACATTCCAACAATTCTCCATCTAATCTTATGGCACAAGTGAGCAAAATTTTCTACCTGATAGCTTAAACTTCCGGTTTCTGCCTTATTCTAATGCTCATGCGAGCATCTAACTTTTCCCTTCCTTTTCTTCTCTTTTTTTCGATTTATTCCAGCAAAAGGTAGTGCTCAAAATATTGTCGATGAACGATGAGAAAACTAAACAAAAAGCCATTGAAGCAGTTGCTGATGTCTATGGTACTTCTTTCTTTCCTGATTTCGTTTTCAGAATTAATTTTCTTATGCTTTACTCTTGTTCATTTGAGACAATAACTAGTTATTAAAATGGTTAATGACTAAATCGTTATATAGCAAAAGACTCTTGTCCGCTGTCATGATATGAATGGGTGATTCCAAAATAGAGAGGAAAATCATAAAAATGTATAGAACAATAATTCCCCCAACCACAGACGTGAGATAAACCAAAAAAATAGAAGAAAAAAAAAAGAGTTTAGCTGGCGCACGCATTACTTACAAAAGAAAAGAGTCTTATTTTGATAGCTGTCAACTAGTGGAAACATTGTAAATATTTGTACTCTTTTGAATACTCTTGTATAGTTGTATTCATTCCATAGAACACGGTTTGATCTCTTTCGACCCATAACTGATGGCCACACTTCATATGCATATGAAAACTCTCGTTGTATTGATCACTACTTATAACTAAGGTTTGCTGGAAGAATCAAAACTTTAAACCAATCATTTTTCAATGTGCGGACATGATAATCTACTTGTACCAGCATTTTAAGATGGATGAAAAGAATACAAACTTCGGCATCAACGACCACCCAATTTATTTAATTTTTTATCATGACCGCGTATGTTTTAAAATTCTATTTATAAGATGCAGATCTGATTTCAGCAGCATATCGTGACTTTCTTCTATATATTTCATTTTTCAAAGCAAATAATGTAACTTATGCGCTTTGGCTGTACATTCGATGTAATATGCTATCTGCAAATCTACAATCTGATGTTATTTCCATAACACCTGACATGATATATTTTGATATTGGACCCCACTATGTTTACATTTTTGGAGTTCAAATTAAATGAAGATCTAATGGTTGGAATATATTGTATCATCCATTATCTCAGCAATTTATGCTTAAGATGGATTTTTCCTTGAATAAATATTGGATTTATTCATGGAAGCATTGAAATTGTTCATAGAATACTATTCCAACATTAATAAAAGAGATGCTCTTTTTGTGGGTTTTAGATAGGGGCTCTCAACAGGTGTTCAACAAATATCTGAAATCTACCTCCGTATTCGAAAATTGCGCATTCAAATTTTGTCAAGGTTATAGTTTATATTATGTTTATTTTAGTATAATGAAATATGTGTAGTTTTTGTTTTATTAAGTTGTCAGTTTATATTATATGCAATTTGATGCATATTAATTGCTCAAAACAATTTACTACTACTATTATTATTTTTTCAAACCTGAAAGATTAATATGATCAAAAAATGTTGACAAAAAGTTTCTATTTATATTTTTTGATTTATGGATCGTTAGTGGATAAGATAATTATCCGATATTAGTGTGTATCCATGAATGCAAATATCCGATATTCGAAAATGATTTCGAATGCGAATGAAGATATGATACTATCCACATCTAAAAATATTGGTTGATAGGCCTAGATATAGAGAGAAAAACCTACATTAGTAAAACCTAAAAACATCTAACAATGCGAGGGAAAAATTGTCACAGGACACAAATTCAAATATAAGAATTATTTGTTGTCCGCGGGTGTGGCGCAGTGGAAAGGAGGCTTCGGTTCTGGTAAAAAGACCCAGATTCGATTTCTACCACGCACTTCCATATTCTATATAAATTTACCCGGAGGTATGGTTTATAGACCCGAGAAAAAACATATAGTGTAAAAAAAGTGACGTAAAACTTCAGCAAATTTTATCCCTTCTCATTTGTCGGTGGAAAATTCCAAATATTCATAGAGCATATTGTCACTGTAATGCGTACTGTTAAGAATTACATGCATTAAATTTAGGGGTTGATTCCATTGCGGCTGAGATGAAGGAGCAAAAGCTTATTGTTATCGGGGAAATGGATCCAGTTGCTGTAGCAAAAAAACTGAAGAAATTGGGAAAGATTGATATAGTAACAGTGGGACCAGCCAAAGAAGAGAAAAAGGAAGAGAAGAAAGAGGAGAAAAAAGAGGAGCCGAAGAAAGAAGAGAAGAAACCAGAGCCCAAAAAAGAAGAGAAAAAAGAAGAAAAGAAAGAAGAAAAGAAGTAGGAAATGATACTTACTGCATTGAATCAATAGCTACATCTTGGACCAATTTTCTATATATCATATATATATCTTGGAATAACGAGAATATAGTTGATTTATGTACAATTTGAACATGTCATTATTACATGGTATGCAAGTATCAAAGTATGTAACATGCCACCCATCTCTAATATTAAAGTATAGTTTACAATAAAGTCAGATAATATGATCAAAACAACCAGTAAAAAGTTCAATTTTAACAACTTCGTTTTTTTTTCTTGAATAATAAAATAACTTTAATCTGGAGAAAACTCGGATGTAGGGACTTGTTTTCATTATTAAACCTTACATTTTAAGTTTTTACAGAGGAAGCAAAGTTGATTGTATCTATCTATCTATCTATCTATCTATATATATATATATATATATATATATATATATATATATATATATATATATATATATATATATATAGTAAACAGTCAACATTGAAAATTAATTTGGATGATTATAATGTATAATTCATGAAGTAATTAATCTAATGACCAAACAAACAAAGAGGTCACATGTCATGCTTCCTTACAAGAAAAAAAAATCTAATATGAATTACATTTCAATATAGACTTCAGATCATAGTTTTGAAATTAAAGCCGTGAGTCAAATCGTGTTGATGCAAAATCAAAGATTCTAGTGGTTTAACCGATCAGAACATGAAAACCACGCTAATCGTTAGTTTTTATATTTTTGAATGAGGGAATTAGGCACAAGGACAAACTTTGAAAAAAATTTAGGTTGAAGGACATCAAGTTTCTATTTTGGACTGAAGAACAAACTTTGAAAGAAAATTAGTCTGAAGGACAATGCTAGTTATATCTAGTATTATATTCGGTTTTTACAGTATAGAAAATGCTATTACAACTAGCATTATATTCAGTTTTATACTGTACAAAATGCTAACTATATTTAACATTGTCCTTCAACCTAATTTTTTTTAAAGTTTGTCCTTCAGTCTAAAAACGAACCTTGTTGTCCTTCAACCTATTTTTTTTTTCAAAGTTTGTCATTATGCCTATTTTCCACTTTTTGAATTAAATATAAATTATACAATTAGTGTAATTAATTACAAGTTATATATTTTCTTTTAAAACTAATTTTTTAGAATACTTATAACAAATAATAATTTAAAAAATTCTATAACAATTTTCTTTAATATTAAAATGTAAAATTTCTAATTTATTGAGATAAAAGAGATTTATTTTAACAAAAGTTCATAATAATCATCTAATAATATATCATATACCCCAAAATTAATAAGCAATACAATAATTTGATGTTTAAGATTATAAAATCGTTTCTTATATTGATTATGTTGAAAAATAAATATTGAAGCGATATTTTTTTTTTCTTCTTCTTAAATTTGAAGATTCGTATGGTTTCAAGGGGTTGACATAGAGATTTTTTTAAATGATTTTGAGGTTACACCGTTGATTCATTTATGCGTAAAGAAAACTCATTTTTAAAATCGTAGCGCTTCAAAGTAAAAAGTTAACCGTGATCAAACCATGATTAAGTTGGGTCTTAAAACACTGCCTCGGACTGTTCTTACCCAGTGTATAAAACAGCAACAATATATTCACGATGAATATATCTTTTGCAGTAGGTCCAGTAAAGGTGAATATAAATAGTTAGATGCTGAAAAACAATGTTCCTTGTAATTGAAGGGACCCAACATGCGACGTTGTTCTTGCTGTATTTAAGCATTCCTATTAGTACGCTTAAGTGGTACACGAAATAGTTATAAAAAGGGGTTCAATTTCTGGATCTTCAATCGTATGTATCCTCTGTTCCGTACATTGTTCACTAATTAATTTGGTTGATGAAATAAGTGGTTATGGTTGGATAATGCAGGTATCATATAGTATTTGAGTACAGATAATTTCATCTAATAAAAAAGAAGTTAAATGGTTATTCTAACAAATAAAGCATGATGTTGCAGGTATTTGAGTAGACCATGAGGACAGTTGCATGACAGCTTATAAATCAATCAACCAGGCATGTTAAAAATATAAAATATAATTGCATGCAAATAGAAACACGCAATTTAGGGATCCACCTGGGAATAAAGTAAAGCCAATGTTTTAGTATGATTGTTCGCCGATCAATTAGAATTGTACAGAATAAAGTAATGTTTTAGCTAGGCTGACCTTAGATCATCAAAGAGATAAAAGTTGCCGATAAAGTAGAATTAATCGGTGGACTGAGTACCTCAGCATGCACAGGAGAAAGAAAATGCATGCTACCATCAGCGTAACGTATGACACTAATAGAAAAGAGTTAATCCAGAATATTCATAAAGTCAACAAGACAACCAATTGAGTTGCTTGCATGGGACGTATATAGGCCGATCCAAAATATGCCCCTGGTATGTGTGAATGGGTACCTCTTGTAGTGTACTAGTGGGCAAAGAGATTTCATACTGACCACCGCTTACAGGGGCTGCTTCACTCTTTTCCTCTACCTATCAATGCAATGATGTATATATATTATGATATTTAGTCATTATTCTTACTCATTAACTGTTCGGCCATTTCAGTTTTGATGTGTGTGAACTTTTTTTTTTAGCAAAGTTAACCGGATTTATAGTGCGCCGTGCCACTAAAAATAATGGGATAAACATGCGCTCTGTACATGCACAGAATAGCTAGAAAGGTTTGGAGAAACCAAACCACAAATAAAACAATAAAGCACATGAGATAGACAAAAACGCCTAAACTACTATAACAACATGACTAGACACCGCCAGAGAAGGATGGACGGCCACGACCATCATTCGACGCTGGATCAATAACATGTGGATAACCGAAGAAGATAGTAGCCAGATTTGGATCATAACCCTCGGAATCAAGATAGTAAATAAATTTCCTGTCTCAGCTGACATCATAAAACTTACTTTTGTTCTCCTCACCAATCTCGCCAACTCTAGTAAGGGACAAACCCTCACCATCAATGTGACAGATGAGAAAACGACTCTCAACCTCAATATCACTGATAAACGCATAAAAAGTGTCATTCGCAGACGAATAACGCACATTAGATGGAACATGAACCCAGGCCCGTTCCTCAGAGTTCCAAATAATAGATCCAGACAAAGGAGATGAAGCAACCTCAACCTGGGCGGGAGGGGATGCACTAGCGGGCGGGAGGAACTACATGAGCTTCAATAGAGGGATCAACACTACCGAGAGCGACAAACGGATCAGAAGGGGGAGGCACAACCTTAGGAACCCATTTCCGGATGGAAGGACGTGGGAGAGGGATCCGATCAGAAATGGAAACAGGGCCAGCGAAGGCCAGGCTAGGCCACGCGTCCGAAAGATGGCCAAAAGACTGACATGACGTACAAATATCAGGTTTTCAACTGTAGCGAACTCTGACCTCAGCAAAAATGCCCTCATCTAGTCCGACTTTTAACACCAAAGGTAACAATTTGTCAGGTGTTATTTCAATCAGAGCTTTGGCATAAACTAGTCTCTTTCTGACCACAGTGTTAGCGTCATAACATATAACCTTTCCAACTAGCCCCGCAAGCCAATCAATTTCGATAAGAGGCTGAAGAACAGATGTGATGTTTGAAAAGTGGGCCCAGACAGGAATAGACAAAACCTAGTCTAGTGCCCTATCAACAGACGGACTCCATGCAGTAGTAATGAATGGTTTCCTCTCAATGAGAATAAGGTCGGCTTCTAGAATTCATTGTCTTTCCTCACTAGGAGAGAATTTAAAATAGAACATTGGAAATTATCGTATCGAACACTCAGTCCCCCCTTAGGCTTTCGAACTGGCCACGACGCGGCTTAACAAGATGTTAGGAGGGATTGGAGTCGAGGAAGAAACCGATCAAATAATCTTTCCAATAATCAACCCCGGCTATTATCACTTCCATCGGAGGAATCATAACATCATCGAACTCAACTTTATCAAAACAACGAGGAGTATGCGCACCCGTATTTTTCGGCAATTTGGAGAATAAAAAGGTCCATTTTGGAGCTACCCCAGTTGGAGATACCACAGGAATAGCAGTTGTTTCATTTGTTATGGGGATATTGAGCTCGGCATTTTCACAAGCACCTGGAGTGCAGCCACGAAGCAAACCAAATCCTAAAGTATTTAACCCCACTGCATCGACCATTATTTCACAAACATGTAAGCCATCCACGACAACATGTGAATTCTTCCCGACCAAAATCGAAGGGGTATATACAGTTTGCCCATTCACATCATCGACTAAATTAGATTCAACATTAAGACTAACAAAAGACTTTGTCCAAGATGAACAACTAGCAGAAGCTAATAGAGGAGAAAGCGGATTCTCACCTAAAACCAAGGGGCTTCATGGCAAGTGGGATGAATTCATGTCAGCCAGCAAGCCGGAAAGAGGATTACCATTTACTGGATTACCCAAGGGAGGGTCACGCACGCTGTCCCGAGCTGCAATATAAACAAAGACCGGTCTAGTAGCAGGCACTGCAGAAGAAGCACCCGCCATTGGAAAGGTGGATCAGATAAGCTCGCCAGAACGTGAGTTGGACATATTCAAATCAGGCATTGGAGAAACAGGCTTTTTCTTCTTCTTGAGAGGCATGAGAAGGACGAAGCGGATGTGAAAAAAGAGAGGTGGGAAAGACGAAGAAAGGAAGTGGGAAACGATGATCGGACGAGGCTTGAAAGTGAAATGGAAAGTAACTCTGTCGCCTTGGATATTTTCGTTGTCGCCATTAAGCGATTTGTTTTAAAGTTACTTAGATATTATAAAGTGGAAATTAGCCACAAGGGCCTCTTTAGCAGGTGCAATTAGTTTCTAGGACACACAACTGAAATAATTACTTTTAAGGACAAAATGAAAAATAATTAGTTTCTAAGGCCTAAAAACCTATGAAATTATGTCCTTGAAAGTAATTGGACTGCTGACTTTGTCCTTAGTAATTATTCTGTTGACTTTGGCCTTGAAATTAATTTCTAGGGGTGTGTGTCCTAGAAACTAATTGGACTGCAAAGTTTGTCCTTCTGGTGAAATGCCCCTATTATAAAATGGTGTGTGTGAACTCTTATTGTTACATATACATAAAATTGATAATTTAGAATGGTGTTTTAATAATCATAAAATAAATTCTTGTAGAGGGCAAAAATATATTTATTTAACCCGGAAATGCATGAATTTTTTTCCTCATATGTTTTCATAATAAAAATAAAGATTTCCTCAACCCCAAAATTCATATTTTAATATTTTCTCTAAGCATAATTTATGAAGTTTTAATTTTTAGATCAATAAAAAGAAAAACTAATTTTTGCATAAACTATAATCAGCTAGATCTAAATTATAATAGACCGGATCTTTAAACAAAATAATATTCACAATCACATAATAGATCAAAAGAGCATACCATGATTTATAATAAAAGCAATTAATTTTTAGTGAATAACTGTCTATGATTGTATTTCTCTCTCTTGACCTCTTTAATTTGATAAGCTTTTTCGATGAAGAGAAAAACTAAAGGAATAGGTAGAGAGAGAGAGAGCCAATTCTTTTATGTTTTTTTATTCTTTATACACACACCTACCAACATGATGTTAATATGAAATTACATTTTTATCCACCAATAGGAATTATTTTCTTTATTTTATCAAACCCAATAGGGTACTTTTCACTTGGGCCAGTTAATTACCCACTTTACCTGCATACCCACTTGGCCCATGTGACATTATTACTTTAATGGTTTAATAATAAAACAGAATGCGCATAGTGAAAGAAATAAATCAATCCTCATATTGGTCACATCATAAAGTCGATATTAAGTAGAGAAACTAATAAGGATCATAATAGTCGTATATCAATTTATCGACATAGTTCGTTCCATGTATTATAATATTAGTTTTCCACATAACGTGACATATAAAAGGCATTCAATAACAGCTCAACAGTAATGTCTTTGTTAGGGAAAACAACCTGTTTAACATACATAATGCATTCATGTATATATATCAATCATACGAAATAGGATTCATAAATTCATATCAGAAACAACAAATAAACGAACTCAGAGTGTCAAATTTATAATAGCATAAAACATAATATAACATCAATAATGATATCCGATAATGTTCATTCTTTTGACATATATCTTCATTAAATGTCTTTGGGAGCAATACTTTTGTCAACTGATCCGCAACTATAAGGTTTGTGATGATGTGTTTAATTGACACTATTTGTTTTTGAACTTTTTCTTTAATGGTATAGTATTTTAATTCCATATGCTTAGCACATTTTAAATACTTGCTGTTTTTAGAAAAGAAGACAGCTGTAGAGTTGTCACAATAAGTTTCTAGCTGCTTGGAAATAATGTCGATGATTTCAAGTCCTAAAATGAAGTTCTGCAGCCATAAACCATGAACAATGGCCTCAAAGGAATTTGCACTCTAACTTCTTGAATTTCCACTTTATGTGGTTCCATAATCCCACTAAATTCAACATTCTCAATGAACCTATCATTTCCAATTTCAACAATTTTTGTACTATGATTAGAACAATAAAGTCGATACCCTTTTGATTTTTCTGGATAACCAAAGAAGAAACCACCTATTGTTCTTGAATCCAGTTTCCTTTCTTATTGATTATAAATTTTTACTTCCGCTAGACAATCCCAAACATGCAAAGGCCTTAAACCGAGTTTCATTTCTATCAACGGTTCAAAAGGTCTCTTTGGAACTGCCTTACTAGGAACCTTGTTCAACAAATATACAACGGTCTTTAAAGCATGCATCCACAATGATCTGGGTAAAGATGAATGAATTGCTTAACATAATTCTAGCCATATACATTAAAGTACGATTGTATCTTTCCACAACACCATTTTGTTGTGTTGTTACTAACATTGTGTATTGAGCAAATATGTCATGATTGTTAACCCAAAAAATTGATCAATACCCTAGATCAAGTGTGAAAGCACCAATGTAGATCATCAGCAGCACAAATCTCAGATAAGCAACAAATAAAGAGCAGAAGTAAGAAAAGAGACACAAAATTTTTATAGTGGTTCGGCTGACTCTGGCTTACGTCCACTTTAATCAATTTTTATTATGATTATACTAGTTGAATCTCTCTGGATATCAACTAGTTAGTCCTTAGATCTAAGTTACAATGAGTTAGAATAAATCATAAGTTCAAGGGTTGACTGGAGAATCACAGTTACCCCCTTGATGACTGTTGTGAGGGAGAAGAAAGTTGAAGAAGTGAAGGAATTCCAGTAGAGTAATGGAAGCTCTCTATCCGGAAAGATCCATCTCTAGTTGCAGGTAGGTGAGTCTTTATAAGGAAGTTCAGTAAGTATTGGGCCAGAAGTCCATGTGCAAAAGAGTCCAGTTGTTATGCTAAGTCATCACCAAAAATCTCAAATCAATCTGAGTCATTTCTATGGATCGCTAGCTATCCATAGGGGATGGATCGCTAGCTATCCAACAACTTAGCATATTTTTCTACCAGAAGCCTTTACTTAGTGCTACGAAGAAGCTCAGAAAGTTTGTGGGCGATCCAACCTATATTGATGGATCGCTAGCTATCCATAAGGGATGGATCGCTAGCTATCCATAGTGGATGGATCGCTAGCTATCCATTCACTTAGTGTATTTTTGAGTGATCTTTGTCTAGTTGTCCTCATATCTTCTATTTAATTCCTTGTCCAAATATCAAGTCGATTGGAGTTAGTTTGGTCATCCGTCTTCATGGATCATCTGGTCCAGAAGAATCATCCATATCTCGCTCAAATCTTAACGAAATCAAACGAAACTTTGCAGGAGCACTCTAAAGGGTGTTAGGGACCCACCATTAAAATTTGGGGTGGTGGGGCCCAACCTAGATGGGTCGCTAGCGATCCATCAATTAAACTCTAAACGACTTCATTTTTTTGTGAGCATTCTCCTATTTTTTCTAAATGTTCTTCCAAAATTTCAAGTCAATCCGACTTTGTATGAGTTCTATAGGTCTATTTTAAGTTAGCAGAATCTGGCCAAACAGCTTGAATCAGATGTTTCTTCACTTCTCGAGCTAGATTGTTTGGCATGCTATGAAACTTGGCAAGTGTGATTTGAAATGGTAATGAATCATGATGCAAGAGGTCTGGAGGGTCCATGAGTAAGCCTTATGGATCACTAGCGATCCATAGGTGATGGCTTGCTAGCGATCCATCACCTTAGCTTATTTTGGCATCTTTCCTCTTGGGTCTTTCTCTTCTTCTTTTTCAGGTCCTTTTGGTTGATTCTTGAGTTGTTTTGGCGTAGTCTGAATGTTCTAATTCTTATTGAATTTTGATGGGTTAAAAACCCACTTAACACTTGCCCCCCAAAGTACGCCTTTTGAATGAAAGGTGTGCTTTATTTAAGAACAAGTTCATGTCTCCAGTCTTCGATAATTGAGCTTTTTAGCTGCTTTAGCCTTAGTGAATCGTCCAGTTTCTTCGGATTCTCTTGCCAATCACAAGCCATTCAAAACTTACATATTAAGAATCTAGACTCTACCTAAGTGTAATCTATACATCACAATCATTCCAATTTCATTCGGAGTTATTACATCACATATCTCTAATTAAATCACATGCTTCCAATTACATTGCATATTTCCAATTACATCACATATCTCCATTTACATCACATATCTCTAATTGTCCCATGTTCATTCGGGATATACATTATCATTTTTCTTCTCATTCAGAGTTGTCATATCATATATCAAAATCACATTATATATCAAAAATCACATCATATATCAAAATCACATCATATAGATCATCCTGTGTTCATCCGGGATTTATCAATTTTATTCTATTTATAAGACATTCAAATCCTTTTATTAAATCAAATTTGTTTCAAGGCTTAATCTCTCCTGATCATTTAAGTTTAATGCGCGATCTCTCCGGATCGTTTAATGTTTTAAGTTAAGGGGACGATCTCTCTGATCATTTGTTTGTTAAGTTAAGGGGGATTAAGTAAGCCCGTCCGTTCACTCACTGGTGAGCACTACAACAAAAATACCCTATTACAACACCCTTTTTACAACGGGCATTTGCTGCCCGTTGTAATAGAAGGCTATTACAACGGTCCATTCAGGACCGTTGTAATAGATGCCCTATACAATACCTTTTTACAACGGGCATTTGCTGCCCGCTGTAATAGAAGGCTATTACAACGGTCCATTCAGGACCGTTGTAATAGATGCCCGTGGTAATTTCGGATGCTTTTGTCTTCGTACCCGAATAAACCCCCGCCTACTTCTTTTCTCATTTTCATTTTACGCAACCAGACACAAAATAAAGTAGATCCCCAAAAAAAAATCCCTAAAACCAAAATCCCTAAAACCTAAACTCGACTACCGCCTTGCTAGCGCAACCGCCTGCCTCCACTTCGCAGCCGCCTACATCCACCTCGCAACCGCCTGCTGTAGCTTCATTGCTTTTGAGTAAAACCAGATGTTGTAGCTTTTATAGCCACAATTAAAGTAAATTGCGTTTCTGTTAGGGAATGACAAGTATGTAGATTGTTCAACTAACATAGAGGCAACCAAACTTGTGCACTGAAAATCCTGCTGGTAAACATGGATACCACCGAAAAGTTAAGTGCTTCAGCTTCATCTGCCTTGCTTTTGCCTAATTTGATTTTCAAGTATCATATGATTAGCTATTTACAAAAATAATTATGCCCAAGCTCAGTGCTCAGTGAAAAAATCTGGTTTGGTTTTCTGTTATATCTTGTGTTTTTTAGTACAATTTTGGTTGTCAATGCTAAATTTATTTTATATTTGGCAAATAAGATTGCTATTGATTCATTACCTCAAATATTTTCAACAATAATTTCATTGTTTATTTCGTAAACTGTTCTAAACTATTTGGAATGTTGCAACGTACAACCAAATATGTTTGTTTCCATGTTGAAAACTTTTCTAGGATTAGTTTATTAGTCATGCTTTTCTTATGATATCCTATACGCTGTTAGTTGTCACAGTAGGAATATTAGAAAAAATAACAGGTGGTTGGAGATATAATTATTCAATGTTTCTTGAGTTTTAATTATTGTCCTTTGCATCTCTCCATTCCACATATATTTCACTGCTGCTTTTGTTTAAAATCACGTTTCTTGTACCAATGTTTTGTATGGCTGTTAATTAAAGTGCTTATGTCTCATAGAATCCAGGATTTGGCTATATAATGACTGAACATCTAATATTTGCAAATGCCAAAGTTCAGCATAATTATCAAAAAAAATTTCTCAAATTTATTTTATATTTGACATCCATAATTATCAGTAAATAATAAATGGGTGAATGCTTTTGTCAATGCTAAAATACACTGCAATTTGCTTTTTGTTCGTTCAAAAGACAGTGTAAATTCTGAAACAATAATGTATGGTTTTCAGGAACAAGAAGCTCGAACTTAATGAGGCACTTGCGCAAAGGATTCTTGCCTGCAGTTTGTTCAATTCCAGCGCCTGGCTATATGGTAAAGTAAAATTTTTACTTCTACATACAATGACATGATGATGAATTCATTGTTTGAGGTTATTTCTGTACATGGTTCAGTTTGGAAAAGCAATAATATGCTCGGACGCAGCAGCAGAGGCAGCTAGGTATGTTTTACTGCAGTGGACAGACCAGAAGGGTTCCTTGTGCTAGCTGTGGTCTCTCTAGGTGAACAAAATTGTGAAGTCTTAACTGTGCCTGAGGTAAAAAGCATTTTTTAATGTAATTTCAGACATGTATCAGATGAACTGAGTTTGACAAACTTTTAAAAAACAAACAAACAAACAAATATCTGCAAGCTTTTGTCTGTATCATTACAGTATACAATATAAAAAAAACCGAACTCTTCCTATATTACATACTTGTGTAGGTATCTTAGCAATAACAAGCTAAATGGAAACATACCTGATTGGATACTGTCGAAGGGTAGAGCCGTGTAAGTTTTTTCTCTCGGTACTATCTCAAGTGTACTTTATAGTCATATTACTAATTAACTTCTATATTGCAGAGACATATCATATAATGAATTCACTGGGGATCCTTCTCTATCTGATTGCCCTGATGGCTCTATGTAGGAGACTTTTTCATTATTATATAGATCAAATTCATCCATTCTGACTAAAATTATATCTGAACTTAAATACTTCCTTTTGCATTTGCAGGATTTTAACTTCTAGTTTCACATTAGTAAATAGTAACTCGTAAGTTCTACAACTTGTATTACAACAACCGTGCTTTTGGAAGAAGAACGATTATAGTTTAATACCTCAATGTTTCACATATGCTACACCCCCATATTATTTTTATGGATAACTAGAGTTTTCCCGTTAAACTCTTGACTAACTTTGAGTTTAGACCTTAAAATTCCTGATTGTAGAGTTGAGTTCCTAAATTTTAGTTTTCTAATTATCAGATGTTTTTCTGAAATGTTAGTTTAGTTTATTTTTTAGTATACCCCTATAGACCTAAATGTGAATTCCATACCCATAGTTACAATATTGAAAAAGCTACTGCTGTAACGCGAAATAATCTTCAAGGTTGCTAATAAAAAATCCTTTGCATTATTTCTACAGAGCACTTCGGATGAGAAATGAGATGCAAATTCACAACGTACATACTTTCACGTGAATTTCGATAACTTTCTCCAAGAAGAATTAATTCAATTTATATTTGGTTTTACATTGTTAAGCTACATAGATGCTACAATTAAAAAGCCAACAGTCCCTTTACGAACAGGTTTTTGTATTCTTTGTCATAAAATATATATCATTGTTGAGTTTAGGGTACAGAAGGATATTAGAAAATAGTAATCTCTACTATTAGTAAAAAGAATTCAATGAATATGATTTCCACTGTTTCTTTTTGAAAAGGATTGGAACTGGTCATCCTAACAAGTGATTGCTCCAGTATCTCTAATTTCTGAAATGTTTAAATAATTGAAATTAAAGTAAATAATAAATATATAAAATAAAATGCATATAATGTAAGAACCACACATAATAACATGTTATGGCCACTTTGGTGGCTACAAAACATAGAAATGATTTGCTAGGCTCTTACCGTAGCCAGGATTCAACGCTCATATGCTATCGAAAAGAAAAAAGAATCTGAAAACATATCAAGAATGTATAATCTATTCCAAAATAATAAAAATAGCTTCTGGATCAGGGAGACACTTGTTATTTGTTTGTTAAGTTTCTTCTAAAATAGCTTTTAATTAACAAACTGGGTTGGGAAACAGTTCCCTCTTCTGGTAGATACTGTTGGGACTCATCTTTTATCAGTTGGTATGATATTACATGACGCTTTTTTATGCAACTTCTGAGCCATCTTCACAGTTAATTATTATACAATATATTTATTTAATCTAAACAAATTTTTGCTCTTTTTGGACTCTACAGTGGTAGTTATCATGTTCAAATGTTTAATATGAGATGAATAAGTCCAAAAAGTATGTGTTTTGTTACACATGCATTATACTGAGTTATATTGGAACGCTACTTCATCAAGCTTTGGCGCCTAAAAATTTCATCAATGCATACACTACCTCTGAAGGAACAAAATGAGTTGCAAGACCAGATGCAAGCATTTCAGATCCATCTAGTCTTTTACCGGTTAGACCAATGTACTCTCCTGTGGGAAATTATGTATTATTATTAAACACTAAGCTGTAAATTGCAATTACTCAATAAAAGTTTTCTAAGAAATATAAAGATTGGGCACGCAAGATCAAAGTAAATAAGGTAAATAAAAGGAAGTCATGTGGCTTAAGTTTCATAATAATCCAACATTTGATAATGTATATGGTGTATAATTGCTGTGATGGTTTCATTGTATAAAGCCACTATCAATCGCTGTCATTTTTTTAGATGTTTGTTTATTTTATTGCTATACTATTGTTTCCTTTCGCATACTTTACCAGCCTTAGTTATGGCATGGATCTTTCAACTATTTAACATAACTTAATCCATCAAAATAGTTTGACAGCAAATTTATGAAATATGTTTTCCAATGCTTAGTTTGACAGCAAATTTATGAAATATGTTTTCCAGTGCTTAGTTTGACAGCAAAATAGTTTGATTTTATTAGTTTTCTTTCTTTTAGGCTTAGTTTGTAGGGTCACATTACTATATAATTTAGTATAAGAACTAACGAATATTATTAACTATATTTATCTTATTAGTTTAGATTTAAGATTGCCTAATTAACTTGGATATATGGACTAAAACGTAGAACATTAGGAGAAAAGCGAGATGGATATGGGACAAAATTGAAGTTGAGAGACCGGAATCGGCATCAAGACAAGAAAATCGATTCGATGTAGAAATAGTTGAATCAGAGTTTACTGTTTCCTTTTCTTTACCTTTCCTACATCATAAGCCTTACTGATAGTAGTAGTTAGATGTTCATTTGTAATTTAGATTTGCCTATGTAATTTTAGAAATATCAACAGTTAAACATGTTAGTTAACTAAAAAGTTATTGTGGATGGTTTGATGAAAAAAAAAGTGCAGGCTATTGAGTTGGGAGAAGAACGTAGTTGCAGAGGGGACAATAGCAAGCACTGATCCTGATGCGTTGGTACATTTTGTAAAGCTTGGAGCAGAAGCTTGGAAAGTATGGGTGGATGTAGCGGTGGAACCAGAAGCTTTTTTATTTAGGCCAAATTCAGAGATGTCCACTATTAAAGAGGTCGTTGGATCAACCGTCGCATGACACAAAGACTTTATATCCTTAGTCTAGTATGATTGTACTTAGAACTTGATATTTATAGCCGACTGTTATGTATTAATGCTTTATGAATTTGGGAGGTAAACTTATCTGACTTTTTGGAGTGATGGAATTTTATGACTATCTTTTAGTCTTTTCGTATGTGATTTTGGTTGTTTGTGCGTAATATTTATTACTGTTAAATTATTCATTATTTGTATGGATATGCTACCTATACGTTGCTGTAATTTTTTTTTATTTGCATTTTTTTTGCAACGGTCAAAGCGCGTTGTATTATACTCTATTACAACGGTCAATAACCGTTGTCAAAAAGTTTTTTACAACGGTCGAAAACCGTTGTCAAAATGTTTTTTACAACGGTCAGGGAATGTTGTAAAACATGCTATCCATCTTGTATGTAGTATTTTGCAACGGACAAAGAAGCTTGTATTACAGTCTATTACAACGGTCGGCGACCGTTGTAAAAATGTTTACTACAACGGTCTTTACAACATTAACTGCCCGTTGTAAAATATGGGTGATCTATTACAACATCGCCTATTACAACGGTCCGCTGCCCGTTGTGGAACACATATTACAACGGGCATTGCCCGTTGTATAAAGCCTGTTTTGTTGTAGTGGAGGGCACTTACTTCTTGCACTCCGGTCCCGTCTCTCCGATCGGGACTCTATGGCGATCAATATCATACAAGTCCATCCACTCGCTCTCTGACAAGGGGACTTGCACTTTGCACTCCGATCCCATGGTGGAACTCTAAGGTGATCAATATTAGTCATCACAATCAATGTGGATTTTTCAAATTTTAAATATTCAAATTAAAACAAATAAGCAGAAATCAAAGAAGCAGGAATAAAAACAAGCAGAAATCCTAAATGTTCACCCCGGAGATCCGACTCAGAGCGTGCCTAGAGACCAATCTGGATCTCGTACATGTGTAAGTGATTCAGGTCATTATTGTCTTAAATAGTCATCTCAGGCATCCGACTCAGAGCGTGCTTAGGGATCGTTTGGGATCCCGTACACGTGTAAGCGGCCTGAGATTGTTATTGTCCTAAATAGTCATTTCAGGCATCCAACTCAGAGCGTGCCTAGGACCATTCGGGATCACGTACACGTGTAAGCGGCCTGAGATTATTGAGGGCAGAAAAAGCTGAAGATAGAGAGTAAGGGACGAACCTACCCCCTGTTCCAACTATGGGCTTATGGTTTCGGCTCATGCAGTCATGTATTCGTACTTTGATTTGCCGTTATAGCTCCAACATCACCCGTTCCAGGCGTAAAGCTCATCCTAGATCCAAATCTATCATGCCCCCAAGTCACGTGGGCATTATTTTTGTTTGTTTTGCTCTAAGCTCCTGTGTCGTTCTCTGGAGTTTGATTCTAATTCCCTACCGTAGCCATCCCTTGCTGCTCCATCCTCTAGAAGAAGCTACCCATCATCTCTTATTGCCTAGACAAGATCCCATCTTGCATCTCCTTCATCATCCTTTTCATTTCTTCTCTAATCACATAGATGGGTTGATGAGAAATTGAGGACACCTTCTGGCTGCCCATAGACTCTGGTTGACTTGCTACAGCTCTAGATCTAGTATTAGGCCTACTCATATGTATAAACCTTAGATTCAAACTTCAATTCTTAAGATCTCTTTCAAGGTTCTCAGTGAAAGCACCAAAATGTTAACTCAAAAAATGGATCAACACCCAAGATCAAGTGTGAAAGCACCAGTGTAGATCATCAGCAACACAAATCTCAGATAAACAACAAATAAAGAGCAGAAGTAAGAAAAGAGACATAGAATTTTTATAGTGGTTCGGCCGACTTTGGCCTACGTCCACTTTAATCAAATTTTTTTATGATTATACTAGTTGAATATCTCTGGATATCAACTAGTTAGTCCTTAGATCTAAGTTACAATAAGTTAGAATAAGTCACAAGTTCAAGGGTTGACTGGAGAATCACAGTTACCCCCTTGATGACCGTTGTGAGGGAGAAGAAAGTTGAAGAAGTGAAGGAATTCTAGTAGAGCAATGACAGCTCTCTATCCGGAAAGATCCATCTCTAGTTGCAGGTAGGTGAGTATTTATAAGGAAGTTCGGTGAGTATTGGGCCAGAAGTCCAGGTGTAGAAGAGTCCATTTGTTATGCCAAGTCATCACCAAAAATCTCGAATCAATTTTAGTCATTTCTATGGATCGCTAGCTATCCATCAACTTAGCATATTTTTTTACCAGAAGCCTTTACTTAGTGCTACGAAGGAGCTCGGAAAGTTTGAGGGCGATTCGACCTATCTTGATGGGTCGTTAGCTATCCATAGGGGATGGATCACTAGCTATCCATTCACTTAGCATATTTTTGAGTGATCTTTGTTTGGTTGTCTTCCTATCTTCTATTTAATTGACTTGTCCAAATATCAAGTCGTTTGGAGTTATTTTGATCATCCGTCTTCATGGGTCATCTGGTCTAGAAGAATCATCCATATCTCGCTCACATCTTAACGAAATCGAACGAAACTTTGCAGAAACACTCTAAAGGGTGTTAGGATCCACCATAAAAATTTGGGGTGGTGGGGCCTAATCTAGATGGGTCGCTAGCTATCCATCTAGATGGATCGCTAGCGGTCCATCAAATAAACTCTAAGTGACTTCATTTTTTTGTGAGCCTTCTCCTATTTTTTTTATAAATGTTCTCCCAAAATTTCAAGTCAATCTGACTTTGCATGAGTTCTGCAGGTCCATTTTAAGTTAGCTGATTCTGGCCAAATAGCTTGAATTAGATGAGTCTTCACTTCTCGAGCTAGATTGTTTGGCATGCTATGAAACTTGGAAAGCGTGCGTAGAAATGGTATTGAATGATGATGTAAGAGATCTGAAGGGTCCATGAGCAAGCGTTATGGATTGCTAGCGGTCCATAGGTGATGGATCGCTAGCGATCCATCAACTTAGCTTATTTTGGCATCTTTCCTCTTGTGTCTTTCTCTTCTTCTTTTTTCAGGTCCTTTTGGTTGAATCTTGAGTTGTTCTGGCATAGTCTGAATGTTCTAATTCTTATTGAATTTTTATAGGTTAAAAACCCACTTAACAATGACTTCCTAAGAATTTACCAAATGAACCAGGGTAATGTCCACTTTCATCATACCTTCCATAATATTCACCACCTCTATCAGACCTGACAATTTTCACCTTTCTATCTAATTGTCTTTCAACTTTATTGATAAACACTTCTAGAGTGTTTACTAATTATGACTTTTCATGCAACAAATACACATATCCATAAGGTGAAAAATCATCAACAAATATGATAAAATACTTTTCTCCATCAAGAGATGGAACATCAAAAGGCCCACATATATTAATGTATTTTATTTTAAGATGTTGTGTGCTTCTTGTGGCTGCTTTCTTAACTGTGTGCCATATGTGTTTTCCCTTAATACATTCCACACAAATTCCAAGATTAGTAAAATCCAAATCAGTAGGATTTCATTCTTTACTAATCTTTCGATTCTTTCTACATGTGACACAAATGTTTATGCCATAAGTAAGCTGACGATTCGTCAAATAAATCACATTTAGTACCAACATTTTGATGCAAGTTCAATAGAGTTTTAGCAAAGAGAGTATCAAGCTTTAATTTGTACAAACCATCATAAAGTATACCCGAACCAATAAAAAGATTTTGTTTAAACGAACCGAAACATCCATTCCCAAATTTAAAAGAGCATCCAGCAATATCAAGTTTAGACAAGGAAATCAAATTAACATAAAAAGTCTGAAAAGGATCTAAATGATGTCTAGTGTCTAAAATTAAACAATAGGTTCCAATGTCTTCAACTGGGAATTTGACTTGTTTCCCATAATGATAATGTTTGCACAAAATATGGGCAAACACCTCCAAGTCGTATGATTTAGTTGATTTTATGTTGTTTTTAGTGATTTGGGAGATTTATGCAAATATGTAAAGAGCAAGGACTAAAGTGTAAAAGACACGCGGATTTATAGTGGTTCAGCCAAAATGTGCCTACGTCCACTTTATATATTATTTCTCCTTTCTTGTTCAGATTACAAGTACAAAGCTTTGATACCAGTAAAGGAAAGTTGTTTGAAAGTTCTATCCGTGCTTGAGCTTTCAAACTTGTTCCCCATTGTTGTACCCCTGCCCCTCTATTTATAGAGTGAGGCTGGGGGTAGGGGTCTTGGATGTGTATACCTGCTGGTGGGCCTGGGCTGATGTGATCTGGCCTGGTAAGTCTTGGTCCGGTAGCACTTGGTCCGATGATGGGTGATCCGGTCGTGTCCTCCTTTGCTTTTGCTTTGGCAGTGGATGGAGATAGCTGGTTCGGTAGCCTTCTGGTTCGGCTATGCATGGAAGTGGGGTTTGGACCGGTAGTGCTTGGAGAGGAGATGGTTCGGTGGTTGGTTGGTTCGGTGGTGACGTGGAGAGGAGATGGTTCGGTAGTTGGTTGGCTGGTTCGGTGGTGATGTTGGTTTGGTGGTTGGTTGGTTCGGTGGGGACGTGGAGAGGAGATGGTTCGGTAGTTGGTTGCTGGTTCGGTGGTGATGTTGGTTCGGTGGTTCGTCCCTTGCTTCCTCGTGTTGGTTCGGTGGTGGTAGAAATGTACCCAACATTTGCCCTCCAAAGTAGGGCATATGTTAACATATGTCGTGCTTTATTTCAGTTTGAACAACCATATTCGGCCCGAGAACCGAACCGGCTGGTCCGGCAATCCAACTTTCCTCTATAAGTAGGAGCCCCAGGCCTTCGTTTTTCCTTACCGAACGAGATAGCCGAATCAATCTCTGAACTGTCGAATCAATACGTGCCGAACCAATCTTAGCTGCCGGACCAGGCAAGCTCTCTTCTGCCGAATGACTTCTTAAAGTCCTTTATTTTACCGAATGAACTTAATACCGAATGGTCTTGATACCGAATGGACTTGACACCGAATGGACTTGATACCGAATGTTCTGGACATCGAATGGACTTGATACCGAATGGTCTTGATACCGAATGGACTTGATACCGAATGGTCTTGATACCGAATGATTTTGATACCGAATGAACCTGAAAAACTTGCTTGTTTCATATTTCTACATCCTTTGTTCTAACAACGTGCCTTTTTTGTGTTTGCAGATAATGTCTCATAAAGTTGAAACCCGATCAGAGAAGAAGAAATCTACGGACAGAAGAGAATCTCCCGTCGTGCCCCCAGTCCAGCCGAATCCAGAACGACATGGGCCCACCCCGAGATCGCTAGTGGACGGGTATGGTCCTCAAGAGCTTCTGAACTCACCTCCTGATTGCTTCCCTAGCTCCCTCAAAGACGAGCAGCTTGATGTCATCTCTCGCTCTTTCGGGATTGACAGAGCGCGTATGCTGTTGCCGGGGGAAGGAGTGCTGCCATATAATCCCCCTGAAGGATACTTTGCTTACAGTAGGTACCATTGCATGTGTGGGGCCATCCCCCCGATCAATGCCTGGATACTTAGCTTCATCACCTACTTGAAGGTGGCTCCATTTCAGCTTCAGCCTAACTCCTACGCCATCCTGGTGAGCCGTTTGTCATTTTTCAGAGGAGATACGGGCATCCTCCCTCCAACCGGGAGATCCGGTATTTGTACAATCTGAGAGTCTATAAGAAGGGGTCTCCATACATTAGCCTGGAATCAGCCGTATCTTTCAAGCCAGTCCTGGAATTATATTCGAAGTTCAGCATGTTCAAGAAAGAATGGTTTTTCGTTAAGGATGACTCTGTTTCCATCCGTCGCCTCACCTCAGGCTGTAAGTCGAAGTTTATTTATGATTTCTGTTTTGACTGCGATGCTTCTTCTCATGTGTTTTTATTCCTTGCTAGCGACAGGTGGCTTTGCGGTCGTGGAGAATGATCGCCTGGTTCAGACGGCAGTGGAAATAGAAGCCATTACGGGAAGGGATAGGTCGGCTTCTTACTTGATCAGGAATGCTACACTTCTGGGGCACAACCTGATCCTTCCACATCAGTCCGTGGTTAAGCAGAGAGACACGGCGGAGGAGAGAGCTACCAAAGCTACAGGAGGGGCCACGGCGAAAAGCAGCAAAAGGAGACCCTTCTCGACGCATCCAGTTGCTGGGGGAAAGAAACTCAAGAAGTCCGATGGACCCTCTCCCAACACACATCCGGATGTTCAGGAGGAGGAAAAAGTGGAGGGGGAAAAAGGCGAGGACGAAGGGGGTGAGGCGGAGAGTGGAAGCGGTGGAGAAGGTGACAGTGATCATCACGGCGATGATGGTGGCGAAGAACAGGGCGGTGATGGCACCGGGGCTTTGCCTCCTGGGCAGGCGGGCGTGATTCAAGAGTGGATAGATGACGCTCTCCGCCAAGCCTTCGAAGAGTTCGAGGAAACAGAAAAGTCCAAGAAAGCTGATAAGGTTGGGACCGGCGTCGATTTATCTTCCGGGAGTGCTTCTACTGAGGCAACTTCTGCGGTTCAAGGTGAATTTCTCTCCATTCTTTTTAATTCTCGAATGATGGCTCAATGCATGCTGGTGACACTTGATTTTTATTCCAGGAGCGGGCAAAACGGCCAAGACCTCAGATCTTCGGCACAGGCTTGAACAATACAAACTCCTCAAAGCTTCCGCCAAATCGAAGCCTCCTACTAACCGTCCTGGAGACGTAGTCGGCTATCGTCCTCTTCTTGGAGTTATTGAAGAAGATATACAAAAGAGGAAGATGAGTCGATCTACGCTTGAACCTCTTCTTGGCCCTCCGGCCCCACTCCAGCCTATTCATGATATTGAGGAGGAGGACACCGAGTTTATACCTTCCCCACATCTGTCTGAGAATCCAACCGTCACCCCGATAGATCACCCTGGCTTAGTTCGCAATCCGTTTGCGGGTCATCCGAACCTGGACCCGGCATCTCATGACATCTCCTTCGATGAGGTTACTGGTGAGCATCTTCTCCCTCGCAATCCTATGGTACGGGTGCTTGACGAAGCTAAGTCCCTGGACCTTGATTTGCTTACTACCCGGGTTGTGACTCTAGGGGATGAGGCTAAGGCAAATTTTGACCGGGTTGCTGAGGAGACCAGGAAATTGATTGGGCACCATGCCCGACTGGTCAAGGCTGGGGAAGAGATAGGGAGCGCCAACATTCGGCTACGGTTGATGGTTTCCGACCAGGCCAAACAACTTGCCGACCAAGCCATCCAAATCTCTCAGCATGAGGCCGCATCCAGACAATTGAGGAAGACTATGGAAGAGGCCAGTAGGGCAGAGTTGCGGAAGATGGAGGCCGTCTGTAAGGAGCGGATTGACATGGCCATTGCCACGGTGGATGAGGTTCGGCAAGCGGACCTCGAGCGGGTAGAGGAACTATCGGGGAGACTTGAGGCCGCGGAGCTTGCTCAGGCCAAGTTGAAGGAGGAGATGGAGGCGATGAGGAGGTCCCTTCAGGCTGACCGTTTACGGTATCGATCGGAGAGGGATGCTCTCGTTGCAAAGCTGCGGGCTTCTGAGGTCCGAATGAGGGAGTTTGAGGAGAACGAGGGGATGATGGGCGAGATGCTCCAGGATATGTACTTTCGTACTTGGAGGCAGGGTAACTTGTCCTGGATGGATGATTACCCCCGGGTTATGGCTAGGATCTATCTCAGGGCTCTAGAGGAGGCCAAGGCTGAGGCGGATAAGGAGGGTGGCATGGCCTTCAGGATGGATGTGGTTACTGCCCAGTTTACCAAGGAGGAGAAGGTGGCGGTGAAGGAGGGCATGCGGTTGCTTGCAGCTGAGGAGGCAGGTGTGCAAGTAGAGGATGATGATCAAGACGATCAAGGAACAGATGCTGGTAAGTCTTCCTTTCTAGTCTTTCCGTTAACTTGGTTGCTTATCATTAATGAATTCTTTCTTTGACCGGACAGGTGGGCAACAGGACAAGGATAGAACTCCGACGCAGCCGGCTTCTTGATTTGACCTGGATATCTTTTTGTGAACTTGACATTGTTGTGTAGGTTAGTCTCAGAACAGTAACGTAACTCTTAGGCTGTAATTATGCTACTTGTAATAAACAACATTATTCTTGACGTCTAATTTTTTAGCTTAAGCTGATTCTGTCGTTTTTGAATGTTTTTGCTATTTTGACATGTTGTATGAGAAATGTAGCTATGCATATGCTTGTAATTCAATTGTGTTTGATGTCAAGTTCTTCCTTAAAACATAATTTCACGTCTTGCGATGTTAGCTTGATGTGTGAATAAATTACAACCACATGTTTATACATGAAAGAAGAAAATACCGCCCTTCATATTTTACTTGTAGATGGCAGCTTTGAATGTCTTGCGTGACTGAGTATGGAATGCGGTCCAGTGTCCTGTTGTGAGTATCCGCTTCCATCAGCGAATGTCTCCTATTCTGCGTCCTGTACTTCAGGGATTTTTACAGAGGATAGGAGAAAAGTTTTTTAAATAAAATTGAATTATGTGAAAAAGTAAAACTTCCAATCACGGAAGGCCTTCGATGTGCTTAAGTTCGTGGCAAACGGGCTTTGTAGTCACTTTCCCTAGCTGTGGGTCTTGGAGACATTTGTCACCCATCTTACGCCTCCGCGGGGAGTTAATTCTTTGTTACCACAGCCGCACTTAAGACACATCGAAGCCGAGATCGCGCACAGTAACTACCCGAGCCATTATGGCCTGTAATCGTGGGTATTATTCGATTTACTGTGGCCGGCTAGCGTGGGTGCCGATCGTCAACCGTGAACTACCCCAGGCTGGCCACACCTTATGTTAGGGCTTATAGTCGGTTCACAGTTGCCGGCGAGCCGAACGCCGTAATGAGCTGCCTTGGCTATAGTCGGCCTTCCCGGTGGCTTATAATCGGCTCATTACAGTTGGCTTTAAAGGCCGTCGCGAGCAATGAGTTAACCCGCAGCAGAGGGATGCCAGAGCAAAAGTGTCTCATTGGCGAGGGCATAGATTCGCATAGTACCTGTTAGGTCTTGTCCAGGTGAAGTCGCGCTGTGGAGTGCTTTGAATGGAAATGCTATATGCACAGGATTTTGTCCAACAGAAAAGGATAAAGTTAACAAGCAGCCAAGATATAAAGGAACAAGTTAAAAAAGAGACAAGGTTTTTTAAAGTGGTTCGGCATGAAAATGCCTACGTCCACTGATTCTCTTTGTTAATTTACTTCATATGGGCAGTACAAGTTAAGAAAAGTATCGACAGAGGTGTTGGATGTTCCATGCCCTCTGGAACACCTCTCCGTCCACTGTTGACAAAATATAAGCTCCGTTGTGGAGATCTTTATGAATTACATATGGTCCGTCCCAGATTGGATCTAGTGCCCCAGGGCGAGGGAAGATTCGCTTGAGGAAAAGATCTCCTTCTTGTAAGGTACGACGCTTGACTTTGGAGTTGTATTGTGCTGCCACTTTTTGCTTGTGGGCTGCTGCTTTGAGGGCTGCATCATTTCTTCTCTCCTCAATTAGATCCAAAGACATGTGAAGGAGTTCTTCGTTCTCTTCTGGGTTATAGTGGATCCTACGGTGGGAAGGCACGATGGTTTCAACTGGGAGCATAGCCTCCGATCCGTATGCCAAAGAGAAAGGAGTATGCCCTGTTGATGTTCTGAAAGATGTGCGATAGGCCCATAGTGCCGTAGGGAGTTCATCCACCCAAGTGCCCTTTGACTTTTCGAGTTTCTTTTTGATTAGAGTTTTCAAAATTTTGTTGATGGCTTCGACTTGTCCGTTTGCCTGGGGATAAGCTACGGATGAGAAGCTTTTGTGAATTCCGTGCTCTTGGCACCAGTTGGCGAACTCCTCGCTGTCAAACTGAAGTCCATTGTCTGATATAATTTTGAATGGGACTCCGTACCTGCATAGAACATTTTTGATCAAGAAATTAATAACTTTCGCTGAAGATACTTTATTCAGGGGTTCTGCTTCCACCCATTTGGTGAAATAGTCGACTACCACTATAGCATATTTGTCCCCGCCTCGGCCCATTGGCAGTTCGCCGATTAAGTCAATTCCCCATACTGCGAAGGGCCAAGGGCTGGTCATTTGAGTAATCTCAGTTATTGGTAGCCATAGAATCTTAGCAAACTTCTGGCATCTGTCACATTTTCTGACGAAATCTAAGGCGTCCTTGTTTAAGGTGGGCTAGAAATATCCATATCGGAGTACCTTTTTTGCCAAAGTCTGCCCTCCGGTGTGATCTCTGCAGCTTCCTTGATGAATGTTGGATAAGATTTCCTTGGCTTCCCTTCCAGCGACACACCTTAATAAGGGGTTAGAGAAGCCACGCCGATAGAGGGTGTCCTCTTGTATTGTGTAGCGGGAAGCTTTCCTCAAGATTTTCTTGACTTCGTT
Organism: Allium fistulosum; assembly: GCA_030737815.1. Lineage (NCBI taxonomy): Eukaryota > Viridiplantae > Streptophyta > Magnoliopsida > Asparagales > Amaryllidaceae > Allium > Allium fistulosum. The sequence continues at coordinate 1,179,001,920 of CM060902.1, forward strand.
ACGCCCGTTGGGTAGTGTGCCACTTTGTAAGTAGTTTTAGATGGGAGTCATCCAAGTTGCTTCTTCGGTTGCAGCTATCAGATTCACTTGCTCAAAACTTGGGGTCAGTTGCTTTGAGATGGCTACCGCTCCGGAAATAGCGCCGTCTCTCATGCTAGCTTGCTTCGCCAATTCGTCGGCCTCTTGGTTCTCTTCCCGAGGGATGTGTGTGACTAAGTAGTGGTCCAATCGACTGAGAAGTAACTTGGTCTTCTTTAAATATGCTATGAGTCGTTCTCCTCGAGCCTGGAATTCTCCTAGTATTTGATTAACAATAAGTTGAGAATCGCTATGAAGACACAAAGAATTGGCTCCGATTTCTAAGGCAAGTTCTAATCCGGCTATCACTGCTTCATACTCTGCATCGTTGTTGGTGGCAGCGAATTCCAACCTTATAGCATAGTGCAGCTTATTTCCCCTGGGAGTGATTATTACCAAACCTACCCCCGAGCCTTATTCGTTTGATGCACCATTCACAATGAGGTTCCACCTGATGTCTTCTGCTATTTCTGATTGCTCCTTACCTTCGTTGGTAGTGAATTCGGCAATGAAATCGGCCATGGCTTGCCCCTTAATGGCGTTGCGAGGATGGTAGGTAATATTATATTGACTTAGTTCAATGCACCATTTAAGTAGTCGCCCAGAAGTGTCGGGACGATGGAGTACCTGCCTCAGCGGTTGATCGGTCAGAACTCTGATGGAATGGGATTGAAAATAGTGTCGCAGTTTTCATGATGCGATTAGTAGACAGTATGCTAGTCTCTCAAGTTTAGGATATCTGACTTCTGCCCCTGTAAACTTCTTACTTACAAAGTATACTGGCCGCTGCGTGCGGTCGTCTTCTCTTACCAAAGCAGCGCTTAGAGTATGAGATGATACAGCAAGGTACATGTATAACTCTTCGCCTTCGTTTGGAGTCGAAAGTACCGGCGGTTTTTGGAGGTGTTCGATTAAGTTAAGGAAGGCTGTTAAGCATTCGTCAGTCCATTCGAACTTTCCTTTGTCTTTCTTTAGAGCTTCGAAGAAGGGGACGCACTTGTCCGTAGCTTTGGAGATGAATCGGCTTAGGGCGGCCACTTTCCCATTCATGCTTTGCATTTCCTTTCGAGTGGAGGGTATTTTGATATCTTTTAAAGCTCGGACCTGTTCAGGGTTTGCTTCAATCCCTCTGGCATGGACGATGAATCCCAAGAACTTTCCTGATGATACCCCGAAGGAGCATTTTAGAGGATTAAGCTTCATTCCATATTGGCGAAGTAATCGAAACATCTCGCCCAGGTGGTTTACGTGATCGTCGACTTTCCTTGACTTTACCAGCATGTCATCCACATACACTTCCATAGTTCGTCCTATCAGCCCTGCAAACATCTTGTTGATGAGGCGCTGGTAGGTGGCTCCTGCGTTTTTAAGTCCGAAAGACATTACCTTGTAGCAGTACAATCCCCGGTCAGTGATGAAACTAGTGTGGTCTTGATCGGGAGCATGCATGGGAATTTGGTTGTATCCTGAGTATTCGTCCATGAAAGATAAGAGTTCGTGCCCGGCTGTGCTGTCTACAAGTTGATCGATTCGGAGAAGTGGGAAGCAATCCTTCGGGCATGCGTCATTTAAGTTAGAGAAATCAATGCATGTTCGCCACTTCCCATTAGCCTTCTTTACCAGCACCGGGTTGGTGATCCACTCTGGGTAGATGGCTTCTCGTATGAAGTCATTGGCCAGTAGATTCCTTACTTCTTCATCGAGGGCTGTTGATCGTTCTGCCCCCATGCTTCTCTTTCTTTGTTTTACGGGCGCCTTGGTAGGATCAATGTTTAGTACGTGGCATGCTATGTCAGGGGAGATTTCGGTCATGTCAGCATGTGACCATGCAAATACATCCAAGTTGTGGCGGAGAAAGTCAATGAGTTGTTCCTTCAACTCTGCTTTTAGTTGGGACCCGATTTTCAATAGTCTACTCGAGTCATGTTTGTCTACAGATACAAATTCCATAGCCTCTGCAGGCTCGGTGGTGGCCTCCTCCTCTTTGTCCCTAGGGTCTAATTCATTGAAAGGGTCGCTGGTATATCGAAGAGGAGGGACTTTCTTTAGTTGCTATGCTTCCAAACTTTTTGTGCAGAGGGCAACCTTTACACTCTTCCCTTTATCCTTCCTGTGGTTGTTGCGAAGTTCAGTTACATAGCAGTCTCGAGCAACGTCCTGGTCTCCTTCTACTTCCCCTACTCCATTGTCTATTGGAAATTTCATCTTTAGGCACCATGGGGCCAGGACAATTTGGAAGTCAGACAAGGCTGGCCTTCCTAAGAAGGCATTGTAGGCCGAGTGGTTTTCTATCAGCACAAATGTCTGTTTCCGCACAACGGAGCGGAGATGACTTCCAATTTCAACAAAGAGGTCCAGTTGCCCGAGGGGCATCTTCGCATCTCCAGTGAATCCGTGTAGTGGTTTATTGCAGGGAGAAACGTCCTTTATTGATAGTTTCATTTTGTCGAATGCATGCTTGAATAAGATATTTACTGAGCTTCCAGTGTCTACTAGAATTCGGAAAACTTCGACTGGACCGAGCCGGGCAGAGATAACCATGGGATCCATGTGAGGGTACTGCCTTCCCTCTAGGTCACGCCTACTGAATGTGATGCCATCACTCTCTTTCCGCTTCGGGTGGCATTCTTCTATAACAGAATTAACACAGTCTTCATTGTTTCTAAGCGACTTTCCATATCTTTCCATTTCTGCCCAGCTTCTGTTGGCGATGTGCGGTCCTCCCGAGATGGTATGGACCACTATCTTCTCTTGACTGGAGCCGCTAGTGTTGCGATTTCCTCTGCCTATCTCTGGTGAGGGTAGCCTTGGGTTCTCATTGGCAAGAGCTGGAGTCCTGTTCTGACCTTTTACATAGCATTCCAGTCTCTTCCTTCTGATGTGTTCTTCAATCAAGTCTCGGAGATGATGGCATTCATTGGTGTCATGCCCATGAGATTCTTGGAAGCGGCAGAACTTTCCAAATTTTTGTGCGTTATCTGATTCCTTCTTGTATGGTGGGCGTTTGTATCTAATTTCGTCTTGGGTGGCATGGAAGATGTTTTCAATGGTTTCATTCAAAGGAGTGTAAGTGTTGAATCTCGGTCCTGGCCGATATAGGCGCTTTTCTCCCTTCTTGCCCCCAGCATTGTCTCTAGAATCATTTCTTCGAACGTCCTTCGCTGCAGCGGGCGTGTTGCCGTGAGCTGCCTTATTTTGTTGCCCTGACTGCCCCTCAGTGGCAGCATCTTCAAGCCTCATATATTTCCCGGCTTCATGGAAGAAATCAGGTAAAGTAGCTGGTTTTTCTTTTGTCAATCTTCTAGCAAATTTAGTATCCGGATGCACACCACTACAGAGGGCCATTAGGATAAGCTTCTCATCGGCATCTTGGACTGCGACCGCTGCGGTATTGAATCGAGTTAGGTATTGCTGCAGCTTCTCTCCAGGTTTCTGTTTGATACTGGATAAGGAACAAGCGTCCTTCGGTTGTTCCACATGAATGCGGAACTGGCTGATAAACTTTTCTTTCAACATCTCTCATGAGTTGATGGATCCTTGGGGTAGATGGCAGAACCAGGAGGTAGCTAGATCTGCTAAGAACAATGGAAAGCATTTGCACAGTACTCCCTCTGTTGCCCCGCTCATGAGCATATGCTGTGTGTATCTCTGCAAGTGTACAACGGGGTCAGAGGTTCCTTTGTAAGGTTCCATTGTTGGCATTTTCCATTCTCGGGGGGTGATAGAAATTTCGATATTGCGGACGAAAGGGCTGGTTACCCTAGCGCCTATCCCTTGATCTCTTTGATCCCGTTGGACGCACTCTCTGAACAAGCGTGCCATCCTTTCATCAGAATTCGGAGCAGATAGAAACGAGTTCGGTTCTGTTCTGTGGGATTGATTCCGTCCAGATGACCTGTAGGGATGGTATCGTCTATCATTCCTCATATTTTCCAGTGGCTGCCTTTGGTCTTCTGGGAGCACGCTAGGGTCAGCTATAGTTGGCCCTTGCCTTGATCTTCCCCTGTTGGGTTCTGATCTAAGCACTTCCTCGGGTCCAACTTCGGGCTGGACTCTAGCTCGGCCCCGTTCATTGGTGTTTCCGTGGTTAGGCAGTACGACCGGCTCAGCTACAGTTGACCTCCGCCCGGTACCTCCCCCGTTGGGTTCGGTTCCAAGCGTTTCCTCAGGCCTAACTTCGGGCTGTGCTCGATCTCGGCTCCTACCATGGCCGCTTCTGCCGTTAGCTCCTTCGAAGAAGGAAGATCTTTGTTGTCTCTGAGATCCTCCAGACTGAGACTCACCCCATGATCCAGTGTTGCGGTTGGACTCTTCAGCATCCCTTAAGCGTGACATGAGATGGTCCACCAAGGCTTCCTGCTGGGACGTGAAGCGGTTAGTCACTTCAGCCACTACCCTGTCTAGATCTGCCCTAGTAATTGATGCCGGCTGTTCTGCGGCAGGGGTGGTCGGACTTGCCTGCCTTCATTTGGTACCGCTGCTGGAGGGGGATGATTTACTTGATCTGTGACCACTGGATCTGGAAGACTGCTGGTTGCGATGTTTTTTCCTTTGTTAACATCTTTCTTCTGCTTGGGAGGCATGTTTTCCAAGCAATGAACGATGCTGTTAGGAAGAAGGTTAAGTGGAAGAAGCTGAAGCTTGAGTTCAGCTCTCAATGAAAGCACTAAAAATGTTTGCATAAAAAATGGGAAAACACCTCCAAGTCGTATGATTTAGTTGACTTTATGTTGTTTTTAGTGATTTGGGAGATTTATGCAAATATGTAAAGAGCAAGGACTAAAGTGTAAAAGACACGTGGATTTATAGTGGTTCAGCCAGAATGTGCCTACGTCCACTTTATATATTATTTCTCCTTTCTTGTTCAGATTACAAGTACAAAGCTTTGATACCAGTAAAGGAAAGTTGTTTGAAAGTTCTATCCGTGCTTGAGCTCTCAAACTTGTTCCCCATTGTTGTACCCCTGCCCCTCTATTTATAGAGTGAGGCTGGGGGTAGGGGTCTTAGATGTGTATAGCTGTTGGTGGGCCTGGGCTGATGTGATCTGGCCTGGTACGTCTTGGTCCGGTAGCACTTGGTCCGGTGATGGGTGATCCGGTCGTGTCCTCCTTTGCTTTTGCTGCGGCAGTGGATGGAGATAGCTGGTTCGGTAGCCTTCTGGTTCGGCTATGCATGTAAGTGGGGTTTGGACCGGTAGTGCTTGGAGAGGAGATGGTTCGGTGGTTGGTTGGTTCGGTGGGGACGTGGAGAGGAGATGGTTTGGTAGTTGGTTGGCTGGTTCGGTGGTGATGTTGGTTTGGTGGTTGGTTGGTTCGGTGGGGACGTGGAGAGGAGATGGTTCGGTAGTTGGTTCCTGGTTCGGTGGTGATGTTGGTTCGGTGGTTCATCCCTTGCTTCCTCGTGTTGGTTCGGTGGTGGTAGAAACGTACCCAACAGATAAGATTTTCGTTTGGGCTTATGGTTTGGGTTGTAAGGAATCCCTACATCATATTTGAAACATTAGTGGTACAACCAGAATCAATCTACCAAGTATTATAAGAAATTTTAGCTAAATTTGATTTGAAATATACTAAATCACTATGATTACCTTTCCTTTTGAACAATACCTTACGTTTCAGGCAATCTTTCTAATAGTATCCAGTCTTTCCATGGAATGACACTTATCCTTGCTTGTTTCCATCTTATGGATTTGGACAGATAACTGATTTACCTTTGATAGTCCTTGCTTGCCTTTTCCAATATTCTTTCTTGGTTTCTTTCTAGATCCTTTCTAACCCATGAGATATGCTAAGTGAATTTCTGGTTTCTTAAGATTTGCTTCCTCTTAAATAAGCATATTTTGCAATTCATGAACATTCCATTTATCCTTTAAAGTATTATAGTTCATATGAAATGGACCATACGTAGGAGATAAGGAGTTAAGAGAGAACATTAATAAGAAATTTTCATTCACTTCCATTCCCATGGTCTTGAATTTTGCTGTTATATTTGTCATTTCAACGATATGCTCATGCATCATATGAGAACCATCAAACTTAAAGGTGGTTAATGTACCCATTAGTGTCCCAACGAGCAACTTATCAACAGACTCGGACATGGAGCATTCTTCCACAAACTTCATGAATTCCTTAGCACTTTCTGTATTCTTAATTGTGGACTTAATATTGTTTTCTACAATCATTTGTATAAACATTAAGCTTAGTATGTTAATCTCTTCCAAGCTTCATAGGATTTGTTCACCGCTGCTAGTAGTAGTAAATTCAGCTAGTTTCTCACTTAAGAGTGCCAAATTAAGATCCAGAACAACGTGGCGAAACTAAACTTATTCAGACTAATAACAACAACAACAAAGCCATTATTCCCAAACAAGTTGGGGTCGGCTAGAGATGGAACCCAAAACTAAACGACAAAGCTAATTTAAAGGTTATAACAATAATAATAGCAATAATAAAATAAAGTCAAATAAGTAAATTAATAGTAATAGTAACTAAGTAAAGTAAAAATAAAGATAAATATATATATATATGTATAAAAAATAAAAAATAGATAAATAGACAAATAAATGATGATAATAGTATAAACAGTAATAATGATGCTGACAGTAATATTGATCAAAGACCAAACGCTATGGCTTAGACTCCTTTTCCCTAGTCCTATAATCTAAAACTTATAAAACTCATAGCTCATGGTTCTGGTACGTGAATCGCTAACTTCCACGCACTCCTATCCGTTACTAGCTCTTCGGATATATTCCAATCCTTCAAGTTCCTTTTTACTACTTCCTCCCATGTCAACCTTGGTCGACCTCTACCTCCCTCTGAGCATACGGCGCGGCCTATAATTCCAACGCGCATAGGTGCCTTGGGCGGCCTTCATTGGAGATGTCCAAACCATCTTAAGCGATGTTGAATTAGCTTCTCCTCAATTGGTGCTACTCCAAGTTTTTCATGTATATCATCATTTCTAATTCGGTCTCTTCTTGTATGACCGCAACTCCATCACAGCATACACATCTCTGCTACGCTTATCTTCTGGACGTGTTGGTTCTTAGTAGGCTAACATTCTGCACCATACAACATCGCAGGCCTGATTGCCGTTCTATAGAACTTTCCTTTAAGCTTCTGTGGGACTTTCCTGTCACAGAGAATTCCAGATGCATGTCGTTATTTCACCAATCCCGCTCCAATTCTAAAACTAACATCTTCATCAATCTCACCATTACACTGCAACATTGATCCTAAATAACGAAAGGATTCCTTCTTATGAACTATTTGTCCGGCCAGACCGACATCTCCATCCTCTGACCTGACCCCGTTGAACTCGCACTTCATATACTCTGTTTTAGTTTTACTAAGTCTAAATCCCTTTGATTCTAAAGTTTGTCTCCACATCTCAAGTTGTCTATCAACCTCAATCCTACTTTCATCAATTAGCACAACATCATCAGCAAAAAGCATGCACCAAGGAATTTCCTCTTGTATACCCTTCGTAACCTCATCCATCACTAGGGAAAAAATGTAGGGGCTTAAAGCTGACCCTTGATGTAATCCTATGTTAATGGGAAAGTCCCTGGTTACACCATCGCATGCTCTGACACTAGTCACAACATCATCGTACATATCCTTGATAAGGGTAATGTACTTTGTTGGGACTCTCTTCTTTTCCAGAGCCCACCACATCACCTTTCGCGGTACTTTGTCATAAGCTTTCTCCAAATCGATAAATACCATGTGTAGATCCTTCTTTTGCTCCTTAAACCTCTCCATAAGTTGTCTTATCAAGAAAATAGCCTCTGTGGTCGACCTTCCAGGCATGAAGCCAAATTGATTTTTTGAAACGCTTATCATTCTTCTTAATCGATGCTCAATGACTCTCTCCCAAAGCTTCATCGTATGACTCATAAGCTTAATTCCTCTGTAGTTTGTGCAACTTTTGGATATCTCCTTTATTCTTAAAAATTGGGACTAATATGCTTCTCCTCCACTCATCTGGAATCTTGTTTGATTTGAAAATATTATTGAACAAATTAGTTAGCCAGGCTATCCCTGCTTCTCCAAGGCTTCTCCACACCTCAATGGGGATGCCATCAGGCTCCAATGCCTTGCCTGCTTTCATCCGTTTTAGTGCCTCCTTTACCTAGGATTCTTGGATTTTCTGAACAAAATGCCTACTGGTGTCATCAAAAGAGTCATCTATCTCGATCATAGTGCTATCACCATCTTCATTAAATAGCTTGTCGAAGTAATCTCTCCATCTATTTTTTATCTCATCGTCCTTCACCAAAAGTCTATTATTGTCATATTTGATGCATTTAACCTGGTTGAAGTCTCTTGTCTTCCTCTCACGGAGCTTAGCTATCCTATAGACGTCTTTTTCACCCTCCTTCGTACCTAGCTTATGATACAGGTCTTCATACGTCCAACCCCTTGCTTCACTCACCGCTCTCTTTACGTTCTTCTTTACCACTTTGTACCTTTGGATGTTGTCCTCGCTCCTGTGCTGATGCAAGCACTTATAGCATTCCTTCTTCTCTTTGATAGCCTTTTGCACATCACTGTTCCACCACCACGAATCTTTAGGTTCGCGTTTATTTCCTTTCGTTACTCCAAACACCTCGGTAGCCACTTTTCGAATGCGCGTTGCCATCTCATCCCACATGTGATTTGCTTCTCCTTCCAAATTCCATGCCCCTTCTCCCATCACCCTATCCTTAAACACCCGTGAAGCATCTCCTTTGAGCTTCCACCATTTCGTTCGACTAATATTGGCTTCTTTATCCTGTCGAACACGTATTCAAAGATGAAACTCGGATATCAGAAGCTGATGTTGTGAGACGATGCATTCTCCAGGTATGACTTTGCAATCTACACAAGCTCGTTTGTCATCTCTTCTAGTAAGGACAAAGTCAATCTGGCTAAAGTGTTGACCACTATTAAAAGTAACTAAGTGTAACTGTCTCTTTCTAAAGAAGGTGTTAGCTATCATGAGATCATAAGCAATAGCGAAATTCAGTATTTCTTCTCCTTCTTGGTTTATATCGCCATATCCAAAACCACCATGCACTCTTTCAAACCCACCACTAGCTATACCAACATGCCTGTTGAAATCTCCTCCTATGAAAAGTTTTTCGCCACTAGGCACATCTCTAACCATAATATATAGCTCTTCCCAGAAATTCCTCTTGACGGCTTCACTTAGACCTACTTGTGGGGCATAAGCACTAATGACGTTCAGAATCATATCGCCCACTATCAGTTGACTAGGATGATCCCATCCCCTTGTCTTCTAACGTCGACAACTCCGTTTCTAAGTTTCTTGTCAATTAAGATGCCTACCTCGTTCTTGTTACGTTCTTTTCCCATGTACCATAACTTGAAGTCTGTGTTCTCCACCTCCTTCGCCTTCTAGCCCATCCATTTGGTCTCCTGAACGCATAAGATATTTACACGTCTCCTAGTCATAGTATCAACTATCTCTCTTAGCTTTCCTGTTAATGGTCCCACATTCCAACTACCTAACCGAATCCTACTTTCATCGACTAGCATCCTTGCCCCTCGCACCCACCGAGTAAAGTGTGAAGACCCTTGCTCATTTATAACTACATCGGGGCGTCAATGCAGCGCGCCACTAAAGGAGTGACGACCCAACCCTTGCATATTAATCACCATACCCGAGCCTCGATATGGCGCGCCACTAAGGGAGTGGCGATCCAGCCCTTGCTCACTTTTCACCATACCCGAGCCTCGATATGGCGCGTCGCTAAGAGGGTTACGCCCCAACAAAATATAATTAGGTTCCATTTCCATAAGAGAGACCGTGGTTTTTACGTTGGCTCGCCAAGCCTATCACAACCCTCCTCTTTATCCTGGCTTGGGACAGGCTGCATAGAAAACTACACAGGCGGAGTTACTAAACTTATTCAGACCAATCAAAGAAATTACGCGCATTAAACTTAATAACAGATGTGGCTTGTGAATGTAGAGAGATAGGAAAAATGCCGCAAAAACATACAAAACACGCTCATATATTAATGCATTGAGCAATAAAATTAAATTTATAACACAAATTCAGATTCAGCCAACAAACGTAAGGTGTATATTGAAGTTCTCCTTTGGGTGATACAACAATATGCAACAAAACAAACATAATTGATGCTCTATAAAATTTCACATAATTGGCAATTAACATGTTCCAGTTAGATATATTTGCTATCATTGGATATACAAAACTTACCTAACCAAGCATATCAATATGCCTCGTAATGGTTATAGTTATAAAATAAGTGATCAACCTTTGGGCAATCCAAAACATTTTATGACTATAAACTCAATATACTCATGACAGATCTTTAAAATTATACATAAACCATAATGTCATTCATTCATAAGCATCACACAAACATGAGTAAATGAATTTCTTCTAATTTAACATTTCTAAACCTTTCTAACTTGGCCACTTTGGTGACTAAAAAATTGCACATACAAAATTCATATGCATAAATCATTAATTTTTGATCACTTTGATGACCAATAACATACAGTATAATCACTTTAATTCAAATAGCATACTGATAATACTTTAATTTAAATGGCAGCGTACGTGTATTGTGAACATAAACATAAGACATATATAATTCATATATATATATATTAATCATTTACGACACTGTACTATAATCCAAAACATTACTTACAAGCCGAAATTATTATAGTAATAAAACAATACACTCTTTCATTACATGAGACAGAAGCAAGCATACTCGCAACTATATATAGCATAATTCAAAACTTTACAATTAAGTTATTAAAGTTACAGAAAGTTTCAAAACTTGATACATATATACATACATATGTACATACATACATATATCATAAATTGAATTCGTGATAATACACACACACACACACACACACACACACATATATATATATCATAAATTGAATTCGCGATAATACACACACACACACACATATACATATATCATAAATTAATCAAAAATATTCAAATGAACAATAATAAAGAAAAACAAACATCAATCGACAAATACTATAATATAACATATTTTGATAAATTTAAAATATCTCGCAGAGGTGAAAAAAAATCATTTATGGAAAATCATTGAATTCTCAACCTAAGCTCTGATACCACATGTTAAGCCTTAATTTTTAGATTAATAAAACGAAAAACTGATTTTTAAATAAATCATAATAGGCTATATCTTAATCAAAATAGGCTAGATCTCTAAATAAAATGATTTTCACAATCACATAATAGATTAATAGAACGTATCTTGATTCATAGTAAAAGCAATTAATTTCTAGTGAATAATTGCTCATGATTGTATTTCTCCCACTTAACCCCTTTGGTTTGACAAGCTTTCTTGATAGAGAGGAAAACTAGATGAGTAGGTAGAGAGAGCCAATCCTATTAGGGTTTCCTGTTCTTTATATAATGGAAGAATCGAGGTTCAGTACCGACCCCAGTTCGAGGATCGATTCCGATCCCCACATCTTCAGAAAAACCATTCATCACCCCTTCTATCTCTCAATCATGATGAATGCAGACTATTCCAAGCCTCAATGGATCATTCATAAGTTGAGAACTCCATTTCACCACTAATCTAGCTAATTCAACCAAGAACAAGCTTATGGAAAAGCAATCGAGATGGAAAATACGAAGGCATGAGCAATTCACACCTACTCCAGGACATAAGAAAGATTCATTAAGCTATCTTATGGATCAGTACCGACCCCCGAATATGGGTCAGTGCCGATCCTTGGGAATGGTTGACATGGTCACAATCTTCCGAGCTTATCTCGTTCTGGACATGGCGAACGTGACTATGAATGTGGTGGAGGAATTTTTGCTGACCTTTAACTATAAAGCGAGGATGAGGGTGACATTTTGAGGGATCTTTTTCAGCTGTTTATGAATTTCCATAAAAAAAAATTAATCTCGAGGATCATTACCGATCCCCAAGAACAGTGTTTATAAATAGTAACATAATCAGCAACAAAGCTAAGTGGACGTAGACAATGTTTAACTGAACCACTATAAATTTTATGTATCTTGTTTTTACTCATTTTTATTTAATTTCTTCACTTATTTCTCTACTATAATTTCTTGGGTTTTTGTGCCACATTTTGACATAAACAGTTTGGTGCTTTCACTGAGAACGTTATTCTCAGGATATTTGGATCAATCATCTACTGTTGGATTGCTTTAATCCTTGAGATCGATCCATTTTTCTATTTTCTTGCATTCAGAACTACTCAGATTTCCACAAAATCTACTAGAAGCTAATTTGAACAATGTCCCCATGAAGAGACCGGTCGCCACTTCCAAAGCTGCTAGTGATGTCAAGAATATCGAATCTCGACATGTCAAAGAAGTTGCACAACCAACCGATGTGAAGACAAGAACCCATCAAAGGTAATAATAAGGGTTGAAATGGACCGTATGATGAAACAGATGGAGTATGAGCTGCAGCAGACTCGCGATGAGATGAAGCAATAGATACAGGAGAGTATTAATTTACTGAATCAACTGACCCGTAGCTGTAGAAGAAGCATAAAGGAGTTGATGCCTTTCGATTTAGAGGATGACAGTTCTTCATTATCCGGACAGAGGCATAAAGAAGGAAAGTAGAAGATGGTCAGAAAGGAGACCGGCATTTCAAGGTAGAGGCTGGAGACTAGTCATGGATGAAATACAGGGATCGATACAGAATCCCATACAGGGATCAATACTGAACCTCCTCTTCATGGTTTGACGAGTCAATGAGCTGATGTTGTAGATGATGATGTTGGAGGTACGTCTAGTCATGTTGTTGATGACTAGAGTGTTGGAGATCAAGCAGCAGCTATCGATCCACCATGTAGAAATCGAATTAGTAAAGCTGTTGGATGAATGGTTCTTCCATAGTCAGGTAAGCCCAAGTATCGTGAACCTGATCGAGGGTGTTTTCCTACCCAAACACTCGAGACAACCCATGATTACTACCGTTCAGTGGACCCTGCAGAGATGGAGTACTTGGCCTATATGGTAAGAAGATTGATAAGTGAAAATTAGCATCGGAGTAATGGTGAATGGGGTTTTTCTCCTAGTCGGAACCTGTTCAATGAATAGATATCACGAGAAGAATACCCCAGGAGGTTCGTGATAATAACGATGTCATCGTATAATGGAAGGATGGATCTGAGGCAGCATTTGATAAAGTATAAATGGTATATGGATTCGGCCAGAGCGACCGTTGCTGTCAGATGTCGTTGTTTCCCGATTTTCCTCGTGTTGCGACAATGTAGTTCACCTAGCTTCCATCGAGATTCATACCATCTTTTGATCAGTTAGCATGAAAGTTTATTGAGCAATTACATTTACACACCACTCATCCTAAGGACGTGATATCAATGTCAAACCTCTTCCAAGAAGCGATAGAGTCGTTGAAAGATTTTTTTTGAACTGATTCCATACAGCTGTGATGGAAGTTAGTAACATTCAGGAAGATATTGTTTTGATGGCAATAATAAGGGGATCCATCCCGATATTGATTTCAGGAGATGCTGAAGATGAAACCCCGCCGACGATGGATGTGTTTTATAGAAAAGCGAACCAGTTCTTGCACTTGGAAGTGGCAAGTACTACTACCAGGAAGGTCAGTGCTGGGAAGTTGGTGGAAGTTATTCAAAGTAATGTTGCTATGAAGTAGTCTGGAGGGAATTCTGGGAACGTTGAGAATAAAAGTGGTGATGGCCAGAGAAGGAATGATGACGGTGCCAAAGACTGAAAGTTTATTCCTGGAGACGTTCTAGATTTCCGAAGTATGACAATTACACCCAGCTGAACAATTCGATTGAGAACATATGCCTGCAACCTAAGGTATATAGAAATACAAGAAGCCGACTCCGAGGGTGTCGACCAATAATGAGAAGAAATCCAAAAGGTATTATAGGTTCCATGAAACCTATGATAACAACACAAATGAATGTAGACACTTACATGATGTGATTGATGATTTGATAAGAAAGAAAAAGTTATAGCAGTTTGTTAAAGTCCTACAGGATGGCTGGCAAGGAAGTTTTAACCTCCAAGGACCAACGTTCCAATGAGGACAAGATGAGCCTGGTAAGTATGAGCCCAGGCGGGATGTAAAGAGATTGATCATCAACACCATTTCTAGAGGACCACATCCAGCAAAGAAGAGCTGGAATGAAATGGAAAGATATGCAAGTGCATTGAAACATGCTGATAATAAGAGTTGCTTTTCCATCAAAGATGGAGCTCCTACGAAGCAGCTCAGGACAATGACCATTGATACCATTTTTAGGAATAGGGACACCGATGGAGTTGAAGCCCCAACATTGGATCCCTTGGTAATTTCGGCCATAATTGGACCGGCTATGTGAAAAAGGTGCTGGTTAACTGTGGCAGTTCAGTCAACATTCGATTTAACAAAGCTTATGACCAAATGCTCTTGAAAGGCAAAGAATTGAAACCGTGCAAATCTTATATCCAAGATTTAATGGAACAACAACTAAACCCTTCGGGTGCGTGGATTTGCCCATGGTGCAAGGAGAAGGCGGCTGTTATCCCGCCTTTTGGCAAGGCTGTGACACCAAGAACTTGACTACAAACCAATGACAGTTCGTCTTGGAGATCGGTTATACGCAGGCTCACTATGGATATCGACAAATTTTTTCCGAGTCCGGATCGGGCTACAATTGATATGACATGACAAGCAAAGCTATGGGAGCCAACATTCGGAATTTCAAGTCAATCGGAGTTCATATGCTCCAGATATTGATGGATCACGGCTGAGAAATCCGAACTTGCATCGATCATATCTCGAGATCTACAAGTCCAAATGCCACCAAATTTGGACAGTAGCTTACTGGCAACATAAGGAATGTCCACGCCAAATTTCAGCTCGATCGGAGCAAATCTTGATCGATTCGAAGCAAGGGTCGAATCGATATGGGCCAACTTGCATCGATCATATCTCGAGATCTACAACTCCAAATGCTATGAAATTTGGACAGGAGCTAACTGGAAACCTAAGGAATGTCCATGCCAAATTTCAGCTCAATCGGAGCAAATCTTGATCGATTCGAAGCAAGGGTCGAATCGATATGGGCCAACTTGCATCGATCATATCTCGAGATCTACAACTCCAAATGCTATGAAATTTGGACAGGAGCTAACTGGAAACCTAAGGAATGACCATGCCAAATTTCAGCTCAATTGGAGCAAATCTTGATCGATTCGAAGCAAGGGTCGAATCGATCCCAAAGTGGGCCCGGATTTCCAAAGAGCGGGCATGTGGGCCCCCTCACGCGCCAGAACTGGTCTCCCCTCAATTTAGGCGAAATATCAGCCTCCTACACCTATAAATAGAGCCCCTGGTCATTCAGAAAAGGGGTCAGAGAATTCTAAGAGCTAAAGAGCGCCCAGACTCTGCCAGATTTACTCTAAATCACCACTGCTGCTTTAGTTTCAGACTTAGCTTTGAAAATCAGTTGTATTACAGTATAAGAAATTGTAATCTTCAAGTGTCGAGCAATAAAATCATCAAACTTCATAGTGGATGTAGGCTAAAAAGCCGAACCACTCTAAATCGCTTGTCTTTGCAATTTACTTTCTGTTATTTGGAGTTTTTGTTAGATAATCCACAGTTTTAATTTTCATTCTACACGTTTATCTCTTCAAAGACTTTCGAAGAGTGTTGTGCCCATTTTTGGTACAAATACTTTGGTGCTTTCACTGAGAAAAAACGCAGTTTTTTCTCCTGCTCTATGGATCTACTACCGTCGTTGGATTGCAAAAATCTAAGGAGAAGATCCAGATCTGTTCATAAGTGGTTCCTTCTATTCTATTCAGATTGCTCCAGATCTAAGAGGAACTACATTCATCATGAATTCCATACCCATATTTTCGAATCCAGAAAAAATGCAATTTTTTGTATCCATGAAAATATGGTGATTTTCGTATCCATGTCTTCGAATCCATGAAAATATGGTGAACTTCGTATCCATGTCTTCGAATCCATGAAAATATGGTGAACTTCGTATCCATGTCTTCGAATCCATGAAAATATGGTGATTTTCGTATCCATGTCTTCGAATCCATGAAAATATGGTGATTTTCGTATCCATGTCTTCGAATCCATGAAAATATGGTGATTTTCGTATCCATGTCTTCGAATCCATGAAAATATGGTGATTTTCGTATCCATGTATTTGTTTCCAGAAAGTATGGTGATTTTCGTATCCATCTTTTCGAATCCAGAAAATATGTTGTTTTTCGTATCCATAATCTTCGTATCCATGAGATGGATGCCATACTTCGTATCCATGAGATGGATGCTGTACTTCGTATCCATGAGATGGATGCTCAACTTCGTATCCATGAGATGGAAGCTGTACTTCGTATCCATCAGGAAGCAATACTTCGTATCCATCCATCTGCCTCCAATTCGTATCGATACTCACAGGTACTTCGTATCCATCCATCTGTCTCCAATTCGTATCGATACTCACAGGTACTTCGTATCCATCCATCTGCCTCCAATTCGTATCGATACTCACAGGTACTTCGTATCCATCCATCTGCCTCCAATTCGTATCGATACTCATAGGTACTTCGTATCCATCCATCTGCCTCCAATTCGTATCGATACTCACAGGTACTTCGTATCCATCCATCTGCCTCCAATTCGAATCGATACACACAGGTACTTCGTATCCATCCATCTGCCTCCAATTCGTATCGCTACTCACAGGTACTTCGTATCCATCCATCTGCCTCCAATTCGAATCGATACACACAGGTACTTCGTATTCATCCATCTGCCTCCAATTCGTATCGATACTCACAGGTACTTCGTATCCATCCATCTGCATCTACTTCGTATCGATCGACAGATACCACTTTCGTATCGATCTAGCCATGCGCACTTCATATCGATACGAAGACGAGCACATATGATGGATTCGAACAAGAATGATACGAAGAAGGACTTTTTCAGGTTGCTTGATGGATACGAAATTTAAAAAAAAAAAATTCTGGTACGACCCAAATTTCCTAAAAAGAGGCTAAAGCCGCAGCGCAGGGCACCCGCATAGTGAATTCAATCACCAATTTAGTGAAGGAACATTCCATCCGTGCTTCTAACTGTTCCATGACTGAACAAGACATAGGAGATCACAACAACAAATGTTGAGTTGCAATAAAGGAATGGGTAAAGAAATACTACTCAACCGTACTCCCAGAGGCTGGAGAACCTAGATAATATGCCAAGAACTGGAGTTGATTAATATATCAAGCTTTTAAGGTGGAATGCAACTCCCTCCAACTAACCAGCTTTTAAACTCCTGAATTGACAGCTATGGTACGATGGTTAATATGACAACTCTCCGACATTGTCTACTCTGCCAACCCAAAACATAGCTGGTCACCGCTGAACCATCTTCAAATCCCCGCATCTTAATCATTCCATGTCCACATGACTAAAAGCATGATATACAACCTCAAGAGGACTTCCTTAGTACCCTATATAGGTCTCCTATCTAGATGAAAGTTTGGGATAAACACCAATCTATTAGCCCATTTTAACCAACTCGCCGTCCAATCGGCATTACCAACCACTCAAACGTTGGGCAATCATGCATACATCATTCACTAGGGTTACAAGGCCCCTTGGCAATAAAATGGACTTGATCATAATGTCGATTGGAGAATCTTTTCCAGTCGAGACATATTCGTTGAAACCATCCTACATGAAGAACTTCCAATGAAAGTTCAACATGCTGACTACGTCAGTGCACGTTGGAAATATACAACCCCCTGCACTACCTCATGAAGTGAGAATTGCGCATGGCTTACACCAAGAGTGACGAGTGCCATCAAACGCAGATGTCTTCCCTCATTCCTTAGAGAAGACCGTCGATCACGACTTTAACAAGAGAACTGGTGGATCGCCGCCGACAATTACACCAACATGTCTAGGCCATTTTTGAGTTGATGAATCAGATGAAGGATCAACATAGCAAGATAAGGAGGGGACCTGCTCCATACTCTAGATCAGAAAACTCCTCTTCTCTAAATGGCTACTGTGAACGCCAACGCCATAAGGCTGCTCCGGGAAGGATAGCTCCAACAATATGTGCAAGCCCTATAAAACGAAGGACCGGGAACATTCGACTCCTATAAATCAAATACTTTGATCAAATTGAACCATTTGCGTTAGACTTCCAACTGAGAAGGGCTGGAATGATGTGCAATAGCGAGCATACGACACTGCCTCACTTATCAATGAGATTTGATCTGATCTCTTTTGAATTATTTCTAATTCAATTTCATTTACGTTGCGAAATATGACCTACTTGAATTAAACTACTTGCAAATGATGCAGGTAACCGAGTACTTAAGATTGGGTGCAAAACGACCTCCGCGGACCATGATTAAATCATTGAGATATCATCGTGATGAGCATGATTCGACCACTCATCGGCTACTATATGCCCCTGACTGGGGGCAAGGCATCAAAGCGGAAGAGACCGACAAGGTCAGAACCCTAGTACAAAGTGGATGCAACCGACCATCCACTCATCCGCCTATGCAATTTAATTAGGAGATGTAAGAAAGACTTGGAGTTATATGTCCCAACAATGCACTCTCCATCTCGTACTTGAAGCTTGCCAAAATACTTATGCTTCTTCTGATGCCTGATAAAATCGGAGTCACTTCTAGGGTGGACGTGATGTCACCATCCATGCATCCAATCCTACATTAGACATTTGGGATTATTTGAGGGAACACGTGTTTAAAGGTCTAACCCTCAATTTAAAGTCATCAACGACTGACTGCCTACTCACTAACCATCACGAGCTGTCATTTCAACTCTTTTCCTTAGCTCGATCGAAAGAATGCAAAGTATAAATTAGATGTGACTCGATTGTCCATCAGCTCTTCAATTCTTGCCCCTGACTTAAGGGAATATGCACAACTCAAAGTGGATGTAGTTCTACCATCCTCTCCTCTGCTCGAGCTTAAAGTTTTCCGAAACAATAATCTTACTCCTTAGGCTTGGCAGAAGCAAAATCCAAATGAACATGGATGCGATTCAACCATCTATAAATTATATCTCATCCTTCATTGTGGGCAGATAAGTGAAAAGTAATCGGGATCCTACCGATCTCTCGCTAAGTGAAACCCCAAGCTCGGGGGCATATCGCTACACAAAAATCCGGACAAAAACTGATACATGGCGATCCATCAACAAACTCCAGCTTCCGAGAGCACGAACTGGAGTATAAACATTAACCAAACCCCAGAGTACTCCGAGAGCGCGAGCTGGGTACAAACATCAATAAACTCTAGCTTCCGAGAGCGCGAACTGGAGTATAAACATTAACCAAACCCCAGAGTACTCCGAGAGCGCGAGCTGGGTACAAACATCAACTAACTCCGAGATCCCAGAGTGTGAACCGGAGTATAAACAACAACTAACTCCAAACTCCCAGAGCGCGAGCTGGAGTATAAGCATCAAACAAATACGGCTTCGAGGAGGGTAGATCCATCTACCTAACGACTTCGACCGTATCTCCATTCAATACGGCTTCGAGGAGTGTAGATACATCTACCTAACGACTTCGACCGTATCTCCATTCAATACGGCTTCGAGGAGGGTAGATACATCTACCTAACGACTTCGACCGTATCTCCATTTAATGCAGCTTCGAGGAGGGTGGACCCGTCCACCTAACGACTTCGACTGCATCCCCATCAAATACGGCTTCGAGGAGGGTAGATACATCTACCAAACGACTTCGACCGTATCTCCATTCAATGCAGCTTCGAGGAGGGTGGACCCGTCCACCTAACGACTTCGACTGCATCCCCATCAAATACGGCTTCGAGGAGGGTAGATACATCTACCTAACGACTTCGACCGTATCTCCATTCAATGCAGCTTCGAGGAGGGTGGACCCATCCACCTAACGACTTCGACTGCATCTCCATCAAGTACGGCCTCGAGGAGGGTGGACCCATCCACCTAACAACTTCGACCATATCTCCATTCAATGCAGCTTCGAGGAGGGTGGACCCATCCACCTAACGACTTCGACTGCATCTCTATCAAGTACGGCCTCAAGGAGGGTGGACCCGTCCACCTAACAAATTCGACCGTATCTCCATTCAATGCAGCTTCGAGGAGGGTGGACCCATCCACCTAACGACTTCGACTGCATCTCCATCAAGTACGGCCTTGAGGAGGGTGGACCCGTCCACCTAACAACTTCGACTGCATCTCAACCAAGTTACATCACTCATTCCCCGAGCATAGGCGCAGACTCAACACATTAAAATGAGTGATCAACAGCTGTCATAAAGATGCAAGTCCCCAGAGTGTGGACAGGGGTATAAACATCAAATAGGTGCGATGAATGGCCCTTCAACTGACTCTGATCCCCAAAGTGTGGCTACAAGAATAGACAAACGAACGAATGAGATTCGACCATTTATTCACCAACTCTGACCTGAACTCGACGTGAGGAGTGTAAACTCACTACAGGTGCAATTAGACCATCCACGAACTAACTCTACTAACCCAAGACTGGGGGCAGAAGTGCAAATCACCGAAAGAAGAGAAAGGTGACTCGCTACATCTCCAGCTTAGCGTCCTTTACAACTTAAGGAAATGACTACAAGGAGACCTTTATGCTAACCAATCAGAATGATGCCCGAAGTTCTGGGCAACCAATTATATCGTACCGCCGGATCGACGGGCAATATCGATTTGCACCTTTCATATCATACCATTGGATCGATAGGAAATGAGGTCCGAGCATTCTACATCGTGCCGTTGAATCGACGGTCAATATCGGGACCGGAACGTCCATCGAATACCTTTGACCAATAGAGCACGGATAGAAGAATAAACCACGAATGAGTGTGACTTGACCATTCGTCCTCCGTCGCCTTCCTTCGATCCGTCAGGAAGAGCATGAGACCAAATGAGCATGGCATGACTGCATTTGAGCTGACTTTATCCCTAGATCTGACGGGAGAACGTAAATCGAAATGGACATGGTTGATCACCCAACTCCAAATGAATGCAACGCGACCATTCATTCATTGACTCTTACCATGATCCAACTAAAAGAGCAATTCAAAACAAGTGCAACCTAAACATCGGCACACTGATTCTTACCCTGGATTCCACAAGGGAAGCATCAATCCTGCATTAGATCTGATTGGACGATTCACTCTTCAGTTTTTGCCCAAAGTACGGCGACATAAGCAGCGAAGTGAATGTCATTGACCGTCCAGAATCTAGCTTATGTCCGAATGTTGGCAAATTAACAATGTATTCCGCTAAGAAAAAAGAACTAGAACATAATACAAGATAGGCACGACTCAGCCTTCCATTGATTAACTCAATCCCATGGTTCAATGGGATAGAATACAAAATTGAAGCGGACATTATCTACCCTACCACTTATCGAGATATTCCCCAGACTTAGGGGCACGAACAAGAAGATAAGGTTGCGACCGAAAGGATGCCTAGAGATAGAGTCATCGGATCAATACTAGGACTTATGGGCGACTGATCATCATTCTGACCTTTCCAATGAGCAATGGATCGTAGGTACATTGAATGAAAAGCGCATCATTCAGAAACATAAGTCAATTCAATCTCAAAGCTGGAGCCAGCTATGTAGCAGCGTGCAATACAAGGCTAAGTTCTACCGATCCTTTGATTCGACATCCTTCTAAGCCTGATCATTTACCATTGCAAATAAACACATGAGGCACCTAAAACCCATCACGAGTACTGTAGATCAGATCACAACTCTGCGCAATGATGAAGAAAGAGTCAACTGTTTTACTTCAGGTAAATCTTGACGTGTTCGTCTGGACTCGATCTCATATATATATATATATGGACTCTCGCCAGCCATGAAGAACCCTACACTAAATGTCGACCCGAGGCATGTCTCGGTAAACAAAAGCGATGCGACATGGATCCGGAGAGATCTGTTGCACTTAAAGAGGAGGCGAATCTGCTCAAAACCAGTGGGTTTATTCGTTATGCCCTCCAACCAAAACGAGTATCCAATCCTTTACTTATAAGAAAAACAAACAGGGAGTGGAGGACATACGTCAACTACTCAGATTTGCATGGGGTATGACAAAGCACAGTTTTCCACTTCCAATGATCAACCAACTGATGGACCCGACCATCAGACATGAATTACTCACATCCATGGAATGCAAACTCCGGATACAATCAGATACTGAAGCATGTCCCAAACCAGGAATACAACTGTTTCGCTACTAACCTGGGCCTATAGTGCTATGCTGCAATCTATAGTTTCAAACTTAAGGACACTTGTGCTACTTACAAAAAGACGATTAACAGATCATTCAAAAATTAGATCGACCGATCGAAAAAGGTAGATGTGGTTAATATGCTCGTGAGATCATGACTATCAAACAACCACATCGATGACTTGGCCGAGATATTCAGTGCTCTCCAGAAAATGCAGGATCAAACTCAACCCTTCGAAATGATCTTTCATCATTACATCAGAAAGATTCTTTGTTTTCATCATCAATTCTCATGGAATCAAGACTAATTTCTAGAAAATTCCGACAATTAGAGACACCCATGTACCGAGGACAACCAAGCAGCTCTAATAGATCGCTTAAAGAGACCTCCCATTTTACCTAAGCTTTTGGATCGCGAAGATTTATACATCAATTGGGCCATGTCAACACACGCCATAAGCATCGCGATGCTATGTGAAAAGAAATGAATCCAAAGACCCGTATATGGTGAAGGCTGACTACTGGCAAGCTCACCCCATTAACATCCATATCGACCAACTGTTAAGATAGGTCCAATAGAAACCTTAGATGTATACTTATCTCCCTCGGAGAGCTCTCCATGGTTAAACATTAGCATTCTTCATATCTGAATCCACCACATCAGACAATTATCCAAAGAACAGTGGAGAACCGTCCAACCAATGGAGAACGTACACCGATGGAACTTCCAATAATTAGCTTTCTAACATCGAAGTTGCGTTAACGACTCCTGAGGAACGAACGATCTGCTACGCCCTGAAACTCAACTTCCCTACAACAAATAACGAAGCTAAGTATGACGCCTTGGCACTCAAACTTGCAAGAAAAGTACGAGTGGAAACTTTACATGTTTTATGTGATTATTGGTTAATAGTACGCCAAGTCAGGGAAGATTATCTGATTAGGGGGCATCGTCTTGCTCCTTATCTCAACCGGGACCAAAAGCTACTAGCCGGCTTCGACTATTACACCACTACACAAATCCTTAGAGAACTAAACGAAAAGGCCGAATCAATCGCCAAGCTAGCCAGTTCTGGGGATGCACGACAAATAGACTTTGTCCCAGTTGAAATACTTATTATTCTAGGCATTGACATATGAAGATCAACTATATCTTGGAAACGGTCTAGGAAAAGAGTCATGGATGATTCCTATCAAAGATTATCCACAATCGGGGATTCTTTTTGAATGAAGGAATGAGAAATGGAATATCCTCTGTGAAGCCTCACTGCATGATTACGTCAAGATCGTTCGACTCCGTCGATACAAAGCATTACTCCTGTATCCGCCAATCCGAGACCCATTATGACGTATCCGTCGATACGAAGCATACATTCCAACATCTCAGATCGATCCAGGAGAGGATCGATACAAAGGAAGGACTAAAAACAACCATCGAACGTTGTTACAACTTGAATTTCACTTCGATCCAGGAGAGGATCGATACGAAACTCAATCCAAACAAAAACTAAAGAACTTGACAACGACTCGTGAACGTGCAAACGTTAACAGGAGCCAGGTTAACATACGTACATGTATGACGGACTAACATTCAATTTTCAAAATTTACAGGAATTGAATGCTCACCTGATGACAATTACAACAGCGAATAACAAATCGCTAGCACTCGACACTCAGTTACAACACTGCACTACATAATCACTGACAGTGGTTCAATAAACATTAATATTACTGGAAATCAATCGAGGGTTACATCTTTTGACGAAAAGATAGCAACTACTCAACGAATCAGATAGAACTTTTTCAGAATAAAGGATGCAGCATTTCAAAGCACGTCATGTTCACACAAGACATACTTTGGGGGGCAAATGTTATCCCGCCTTTTGGCAAGGCCGTGACACCAAGAACTTGACTACAAACCAATGACAGTTCGTCTTGGAGATCGGTTATACGCAGGCTCACTATGGATATCGACAAATTTTTTCCGAGTCCGGATCGGGCTACAATTGATATGACAGGACAAGCAAAGCTATGGGAGCCAATTCGGAATTTCAAGTCAATCGGAGTTCATATGCTCTAGATATTGATGGATCACGGCTGAGAAATCCGAACTTGCATCGATCATATCTCGAGATCTACAAGTCCAAATGCCACCAAATTTGGACAGTAGCTTACTGGCAACATAAGGAATGTCCACGCCAAATTTCAGCTCGATCGGAGCAAATCTTGATCGATTCGAAGCAAGGGTCGAATCGATATGGGCCAATTTGCATCGATCATATCTCGAGATCTACAACTCCAAATGCTATGAAATTTGGACAGGAGCTAACTGGAAACCTAAGGAATGTCCATGCCAAATTTCAGCTCAATCGGAGCAAATCTTGATCGATTCGAAGCAAGGGTCGAATCGATATGGGCCAACTTGCATCGATCATATCTCGAGATCTACAACTCCAAATGCTATGAAATTTGGACAGGAGCTAACTGGAAACCTAAGGAATGACCATGCCAAATTTCAGCTCAATCGGAGCAAATCTTGATCGATTCGAAGCAAGGGTCGAATCGATCCCAAAGTGGGCCCGGATTTCCAAAGAGCGGGCATGTGGGCCCCCTTACGCGCCAGAACTGGTCTCCCCTCAATTTAGGCGAAATATCAGCCTCCTACACCTATAAATAGAGCCCCTGGTCATTCAGAAAAGGGGTCGGAGAATTCTAAGAGCTAAAGAGCGCCCAGACTCTGCCAGATTTACTCTAAATCACCACTGCTGCTTTAGTTTCAGACTTAGCTTTGAAAATAAGTTGTATTACAGTATAAGAAATTGTAATCTTCAAGTGTCGAGCAATAAAATCATCAAACTTCATAGTGGACGTAGGCTAAAAAGCCGAACCACTCTAAATCGCTTGTCTTTGCAATTTACTTTCTGTTATTTGGAGTTTTTGTTAGATAATCCACAGTTTTAATTTTCATTCTACACGTTTATCTCTTCAAAAACTTTCGAAGAGTGTTGTGCCCATTTTTGGTACAAACAGCGGCCGCAAGAGAGTGCGGATTGTGACATTTGTCGTGTTGGACATTTTCTTGGCCTACAAAGCATTTTTGGTCCAACAAGCCCTAGCTGATTTTCGAGTAGCCATTATGCCATGGTTCTTGATGATGAAATTCCAGATAGAGAAAGGATTGGGAGTCGTGCAAGGAGACCAGGGTCTTGGACATGAATGCCACATCGCGAAGCTGAAAGAGGCAAGACGACGTGAGAAAGGAAAATATGTGGAGAAGACTCTCTACATTAAATCTTTTGACACATAGCAACTACCGCTTGAGCCCTGGCTCGGACAGCTCAGTCGGTTCCATAAGCATTTGGGTCCAACAAAAGAGCCAGAGCATACAAGGGCGGCTCCTGTAGAGTTGATGATCAACTTCCTGGTCAGTTACGACGTTCCTACAATGGGTCCTAAAGATCGGATCTCAACTCGGCATTGGGATGACGAATGAATTACCTGGTTTTCTCCGGGCGAACCTGGATGCATTTGTCTGGATGCATTCTGACATGTATGGAATATCGTCGGAGATAGTGTGTCATACATTGAATGTGAACCCCAAATATGTGACTGTGAAACAAAAACACTACATCCTAGGTCTGAAGAGATCCACTGCACTGAAAGAAGAGGTGGGTAGGCCGAAAGACACCAACTTCATCTGCGGTGCTCAATACCTGGAATGGATATCCAATCCGGTCTTGGTGAAGAAGTCCAACAGGAAGTGGAGAACGTGTGTTGACTATTCTGATCTGAATAAGGCATGTTCGAAAGATAGCTTCCCACTCCCGAAGATCGATTAGCTAGTAGATTCGACCGTCGGACACAAACTACTACTGTTCATGGAGGCATACTCTGGCTACAACAAGATTCCTATGCACATCCTAAACCAAGAACACAACATCTTTATAACTGACTTGGGACAATAATGTTATCTTATTATGCCCTTCGATTTGAAGAATCCTCGAGCAACTTACCAGAGGCTAGTGAATTTGATGTTCAAGGAACAGATTGGGGGTTTAATGGAGGTATACGTGTACGATATGCTTTTGAAATCATTGCAATCGATGAGCTACATTGATGACTTGGCATAGATGTTTGGGGTACTCCACAGGTATGGAATGAAGCTTAATCCGCTAAAGGGTTCATTCAGAGTTGAATCGGGGAAGTTCTTGGGTTTTATGGTGAACTCGAGAGGGATAAAAGCTAATCTGGAGAAGATTCAGGCATTAAGGAATATCAAAGTCCCGAACTCGATAAAGGAAGTACAGAGTTTGAATTGGAAGGTGGCCACATTAAAACGTTTCATTTCAAGAGCCACTGATAAGTGCATCCCTTTCTTCGATATCCTCAAGAAAGGATAGAGAAATTTTGCTTGGATACAGGAGTGTCGGGATGCTTTCTAGACTATAGTAGGTCACTTAAAGAGGCCTCCTATCCTATCAAAGCCGCTACAAAATGAAGACTTGTTTGTTTACCTGGCAATTTCGGTGCACCTTTAAGCGCCGCACTTATGCCTAAGGAATCTCGAATCCATAGGCCAGTGTATTACATTGGCAAGCAGTTAACGGGGAAGAGGAATTACCCAAAGTTGGAAAAGATGGCATACTGCCTGGTGATCGCTTTGAGGAAACTCCGCCCATACTTCCAGGCTCATCCAATCAAGGTTCTCACCGATCTCCCTTTAAGACAGGTCTTGTAGCGACCCAATATTTTTGGAAGGCTATTGAAATCTAATATTGAATTAAGCCAATATGACATAACGTATCATTCTCAGAGGAAAATCCAAGGCAAGACATTGGAAAATTTCATAGCTGAGTACACTGCACAAGATGATACTCCGGAGAGCAATGGAGAGCAAAGTGTTGGATGGAAGATGTACATCGATGGTGCATCCAACGAGCATTCTTCTGAAGTAGGTGTTGTATTGGCAACCCCCGAAAAACATTCAATCTATTAAGCTTTGAAACTCGACTTCTCCATGAAAAATAACAAAGAAAAATATAAGGCAGGTCGCAGGACTCAAGATCGTGAAATAGTTGGATGTCCGAACTTTACACATCTTTTGCGATTCCTAACTGGTGGTATGCTAGGTGAGAAAGGAGTTTAAGGTAAATGAGGAGAGACTGGTCATATCTGAATAGAGTCCTTAAGTTGCTTAATGACATCGAATATTACACGATAAAGTATATTCTTAGAGAGGAGAATGCGAAGGCCGATTCGCTGGACAAGTTAGCTAGCTTAGGAGATGCGAAGCTCATAGGCTTGGTCCCCGTCAAAGTGCTTTTGGCTCCAAGCATAACCAGATAGATGTCGATTGGATCTTGGAAGCTAAGTCTGAGAAAGAGTCATGGATGACTCCGATTAAGAATTACTTGCAGAAGGGAATCCTTGCTGATAGGAAGAACGAGCAATTGCAGCTTCTTTACCAAGATTCAAGATTTCTTATTCAAGAAGGAGTGCTATATAGGCAGAGATTCTCAATCCCCTTGCTTCGGTGTGTTGTGAATGAGGAAGTCAATCGAATCCTTAGAGAAGTGCACAAGAGAGCTTGTGGTGACCACATTAGAGGACAAACCCTAACAAAGAAGATTCTTTGCTGTGGGTACTTCAGGCCGACTATCAACCAAGACACAGCTGGTTACACTAGAAATTTTAACAAATGCCAAGGTTCGCAAAAATTCCTAGAACCTCGCCAATAGAGATTACGCAAAGGGTTAGCTCCTGACTATTTGCAGTGTGGGGAATAAATATTATTGGTGTGTTGCCAATGTCCAAAGGTGGCATGAATTACGCCATCGTTGCTATGGACTACTTTATAAAGTGGGCTGAAGCAGAGCCACTAGCCACAATCACTACGAAAATGGTAACCAATTTCATAGTCAGAAAATCATATGCCACTTTAGGGTCCTACAAACGATCATTTCTGATAATGGAACACAATTCGATAGTGCCGAGTTCAAAGACTTCTTTCGTAGACAATATATTGAGAAGAGATTTGCTGAAATAGCACATGCACAAGCGAATGGACATGTAGAAGCTGTGAAAAAAATCATTAAGTCCATTCTCAAGAAACAATTGGAGAAGGCCAAGGGAAAATGAGTTGATGAACTACCATTTGCACTTTGGGCTTATAGAATGACCCACAAGTCAATGACCGGCCACCTTCCATTTGCCCTAGCCTGCGGATTGAAGGCTATGATTCTAGTCAAGCTTGAAGTACCTTCTCATTGAGTGGCTCATTACAACCACAGAACGAAGGAGGAACTACTACTAGAGTCTCTCGACATGATCGATGAGAAGTGTGATGAAGCTGACCTGAGAGCAACCACACATCAAAAACGAGTCGCCCAATATTAAAATACCAAGGTCAGGAGATGGAACTTTGAGAATGGCGATCTCGTTCTCAAATGAATCTTCCTAGGCCCCGTGAACATGGGCCCGAGTTGGGAAGTTCTATATGCGATTGAACACAAGCTTGGGGATGGAACGTTCAAGCTAGCAACTGTTGATGGGATTTCGCTCCCGCGGGCATGGAATGGAGAACACTTGCGATGCTATTTCACTTAAAGATGTGATTTTGTAAATATTCAGCCAAGTTTGATGTAACAAGACAAACTCTATCATTTTCTTTGAATAAAAAATGAAATGACTTCTTGAATCTATTAGTACTCTATCTCCGTTTAACCATAAATTGTGGATTATGGTGAATATGAATGAATCTACATATGTATAAAGTAGGTGTGTAGGTATCCAGTGATAGATGCCAATCAAACTTCTATGGTCCTTGATCGGATCTTCAAAGTATGACTACTCCTGGCATCCAGAGATAGATGCCTACCAACACTTTCAACCCTTGACTCGAGGACAGGAGTATAAACATGCAAGGGCAGAATGAGATATTTTGCCTCAGCAGCTCGTGCTTGGAGTTTGGAAGAGCAACGAAACCTTGCCCAAAAATGGCAAGGTGAAAGATCGACGCCCGAAGTCTGGTGAGATCTAATTCAAACCCCGATCGATGCCCGGAGTTAAGCACGGTCGAAGAACAAACTTCCTGGAAAGGGATGCCCAAATCACCATCTCAGGCGAACAGCAACTATCAATGCCTAGATTTAGGCATCGTATGGTTTAAACATCCCGAAGAAAGATGTTCGAACTACTATTCCAAGTGGTCAAGAAAAAGCACTCAAGAATAAGTGCACTCAGTTGTTGCTTCGCACTTATGAAAATAAGGCAATCTTGGTTGTGGTCATTGGTCAGACAGAAACTGATCGGAAACAAACAAGGTGGGTTAACAACTTGGCCAAATAAAGATGGAGAAATGGTTCGCAAGTATAAAAACAAGAATATCAAGCACATTTCTCATAACTCAAACAAATCAAAACAGAGCCTGAAAAGAAAACAAAGTTTTATTAACACCACATTCAAAACAAAAGCGTGGGTCAAACTCGCACATAGCCGACCCATGCAAAAACAAACTTGCCACTATACAACCAAAAGCAAATGAACAATCATTTTGATGCTTCTATCTCTTCTACTTTTTCTCCTCTTAGGAGGAGTGTGCACTGGCATTCTCTGTTTGCCACCTGCCTCTTCCCCCGCTTCCTTGGCCTTTTGAAGGGGTACTGTGTGATGACCTTCCCACTTTTGAGTGCTTCTGAGGGAAGGAAGAGTGAATGAGAAATGATGGTATGATCAGGCAAAGCCATGGACCGAGAGGAGGAATAATTCATCTGGCTCTTTCTTAATCTCTTGTACTAATAAAACTTGAATTTGGAGTAACTCCTACATGCTGGGCCCTAAAGAAGGCTCAGAAGTCCCAATTATAAGAATATACTCCTCATCTTGAGTTCCAAGGAGATCACCATTCATCTCCTCTTCCAAAGTGGTAATCATTTATGCACGAAGTCAGGGGGGCCACGCTAATTGGAATGGTCTGAGAGTCAAACACGACCACCTATTCAATCATTGATACTTGTTGCCCTAGCCAGCGACCTTCTTTAGGCATAGTGACGATGGCAGGCTGCCTAAAAGTCGAGAAATATAAAAGGAGATATTAGCGATATCGACCGGTGTCATTTGAGCCTTTTCAAAGAGGGGTGCGATCACTGGGATACCTCCACCAGAGTTAGACTCGGTGTGAGCCAAGGTACCGTCAGAATTCTGCTCTAGAACATGGGACAGAAATAGTTTTCTTTTGCTTCTAGGGTGCATATGGATTGTACGGAGGATCTAATGGAGAAACTGTAGCGGTCTAAGCCCTAGAGGCAAGATGTGTTGATGCATCTTGAGGAGTAGTCCCAGAGCCTTCACCTTGATTTTTCGGGACCTCGGTGGCCAGCTCCAAGTGTAGAATGAGCTTACCAGCTCTAAGTGCTTCAATCTCCTTTGCATTCAAAAGCTCGCATACCAACTCTTCCAAGTTTACTTCATTTCCGTCCAAGGACTCCCACTCTTCTTCCACTATCTACTCTCGTGCCAAGGCCAGAGCCTTTGGACAGTCCTTGTCGAGCCACTCCAGATTTCTAAATTTGATTATGTTGGCATTGTAGTTAATGATGATTGGCTCGAATTTCTCCTAAATTTGCCTCTTTGTATCCTCGACCTGCTCATTCACTCTTTTGGCACGAGCTACTGCCTCATCCCTCTCCTTACGAGCATTCAGCAACTCTTTACAATAGTTATGAGCTTCATGAGGGCATCGTCTCTTTCCTTTTTCTCTTTCTCCAGTTGTCCTTTCATGCTCTCCTACCGCACTTTCAGCTCTACTACCTCTTTTGTTAGGTGCTCCTCCTCTTCCAACAAACGATGATTTCTGTTATGAGCATACTCGATTTGGCTTTGCTGGTTTTGATTCTTTAGCTTAACCGACTCGGTCAAGTCTTTGATTTTCTGCTCAGCTTCTTTCAATGACTTTTTCAACCTTACGAGCTCCTTATTGAGATGGGCTATAGTCTCCTTGTCCTTGCTTAGCCTCGAGCTTTAGTCTCGCAACCTCTACCTTTTTGTTTTCAACATATTCTGAGACCACCTCAGCCAATCTCTTCTATAAGAGGTACTGTTCATAAGCATCATCGACATAAGCTGTGATTTGATGTGCAAAGGGTGTCTTTTAGATCCGAAGCAAACTTGACCGTGTCGAATCAAATTTTTGAAATACGAAATTTCACGTCAGCTATGTGAGGATTAGAATCGACCTTTTGCTCTATCATCAAAACTTGAGGCTCAATAGCTTTCTTCAGCCTTATGGTGAGAGGAGTTAGAGGCAACAAGTTTGGATGACTGATCAGATTGTCGGTGAGCACTAGACGACACCGCTAGCTTTGTGGAGTGGCAAGCCAAAGTAAGGACATAAGAAACATCCTCAAGTGAAATGTCATTGGGTCATTCAGAGCACTTGTTCAAGCTTCTAGGCAGATGTGACCTAAATCTATGCCTTTAAGATGAACCGTGAGAGTGATAACCCCTGTCTCAGCCCCCTCGATCTTGACTTGGGCGACTGCTAGTATCTAAGTCATGATAGTATCATGAGAATGTTCAAGCGGATTGCTCTTCTTATGCTTTCATATCCGACTCTCAGGAGAATCAAACATAGTCTTGTGCTCCATTGAACCTGTAAATGGAACTGAGACAAATTAACTTTCACAAGACAAAAGGCATGATGCAAGCTAAGTAAAGTGTAGTGCATGTGTGTATGAATGTCCTAGTATCCCCCGTAATGGACCGTGAGTCTGAATTTTGCTGATAGGGGTGATTTCCCCGTGCAGGTTGTTGGCAAGTTACCTTGTAGACAGATAAAGGAGTCGATATTTCCAAGGCTCACGTTATCTAGGCTGAAAGAACTAAATTTATTCGAAATCGGACCAAGGCATTGGTAGGCATTGTCAAAAGGAAGGATAAGAGTCTCCTCTATTGTAGTGGATGGCGGAGGTTGAGTAGGAGTCACCCTCATAACAATTTTTATCTTGGGTCTCTTCCTTAAAAGAAATTCCTGGTAATTGTTGCCATCGTCATTGGAAGGCTCGCGATCTACGTCAGCATCATCATGGCCTACTCCGCCCCCTTCACCTTCTTCAATGTGCTCGTGCACTTCTTCAGCTCTAGCATAGGACTTTAGACTGGGGCACCACTGGTTTCTTGTCGTTATTCTCGGATGAGGAGTTATCCTCATCACTATCGGCAGCCGTCGAAATTTTACTGATGTTGCGACCCACTTCTAGTAAGTTGTGGGCCAAAAGGTTTTCATCGGTGAGGAAGGTTCTTGCTTCACTGCTAGTGGCCGGAACCACGAGGAAGGTCCTAACAGTATCTGCAAGAGCCGCGCTACTAGGCCTCTTAGTACATCTGAAAGAATAAAGGAATATGATTTGAGTGGACAAGATTATAAAGTAAACTCGTATGAAAATGAAAGAGCAAGACTTACATCCGGATAGCCACCTCAGTGCGAATCCAGGCGAGCAACAAATGAAAAAGAACTCATCTTTGAAATAGATCAATTTATTTCAAGTGCCTATGACAATCCTGCAACCTTTAGAGGGTTCCGAATGTGTGAGAGAAGGGTTTCCTTTTTGATGTTTGAAGCTGTACAGATATCAGATCTCTTCATCGCTTAGAATGCGATTCAATTGTCGGGAAAGATGATGTAGACACCATGCAAGAAGGCATAACCATTTGGATGCAGCTACGTCAGTGCCAATCTCATAAAATTCAAAATTCGATGAATGAGCTGATTATATGGTGGGACACACCTCGCCAAGCACATATATCGATTACATGCAGTGTACCTTATTGAGGGATGGTGTGCCCACTGATAGCGTGTAGGAAACAACACATCCTCGGATGGGATGCCATGTTTGTCACAAATTCTCCTAGGACCCCCTTCTTTGATTTTAGAGGTAGTAGAATCTGCAGGATCATCTAATGTTACTGCATCACCAAGACTATCCGGGACAACCTCTACTTCTGAACCTTCTACCGGCTAAGGAGGAATCTCTTGGGAAGGTTGTTCACCTTGTTGATTAGTATGCTGAGATACACATGGTGGTGGAGTATGTCCTATAACTGGAACTGTGGTTGGACTCGACTCAATATCTGATTCGGCATATCTAGAAGTTTATGGGTCTATAGTCATTGTGGAGATATGCTCAAAGCATCTACGATCCATAACTATCAAAAATCAACACACAAGTGATATCAAAAAAAAAAGCTATGTCCCCATGTCAGAGTAGAAGCCCAGTGAAGTGTGATGCTATTTACACTGTTGTGTAGTATTATGCAATGTCAATATCCGATGTTGTGCAATAGTTCATTCGAAGGCCAGCTTATCATTAAAAGTGACCATTGTCCTTGACCGTCCCAACAGACTTTGCATCATTGACCATGCATTAGCAATCCCACGATAGCACTCGAAGAATTTCACTTAGAAAGCCCTATTTGTTCATTTATATTACATAAAGCAACTCAAGTTGTTTATATGCACTAGTGAAATTCCCCTAATCCTCATGGCGTGGTGATGACCGCCTTTCCTCCTCCTCCCCATCGTTCTCCTAAGCATGGTTGTGATGCAGGTGCTAGAGATCTCCATTTACAGCGTCGCCGCCTACCTAGAAAAGTGAAACTCAAAGGTGGTGAAGGAATTAAGACGAAGCTTCGAATCGGTCGTGGTAGGCAAAACAACGATTGAAGGCTGAGGCGATTGAGGTGGCATTCAAGGGGAGGCGCTAGTGTCAAATGCTTCAATTTGGGGGCAAGAAGTTTTTTAATGGTTGTCATGAAGTCTAAAATCTCCAAACCAAAGCATAGTTAAAAGTGAGGAGACAAGAGTTGGGTCGGTATATATGACCCTCGAATCTAGAAACAACGACAACAAAATAACCATGATTTGCTAAGTCTGGGATCGGTACCGATCCCTGGACAGGGATCGATACCGTACTACAAATAATATATATATATATATAATAATAAAATAAAATATATATGTGTATATATATGATGTGTATATGTACATGTATAAGAATGTATGCAGGTGTGTGCATGTACTCCTATACCTAAAGCCCGATGAGCAAACTACATATGTGTACATGCATATCCAATGCTTGACAACTAAAATTACAAGGCAACAAGTTCGATCCTGTGGAATCCAAGATGGCAGTTTGTCGAAAGTTTCTAAATTTGGAGTGACAAACCATAAGAGCACACTTCATTTTTTATAATATAAAATATCAACAAGCAAGGGCTGTGCAAATAGTTGCAACAAAAGGTCATAGGCACTACATTTCACCAGAATAGTCCCAAGGAAAGGCACAACCATTCAGAGTGTAAATCGAAATCCTATATGGGTATTCCAGCTTGTCTCGATTCAAAGCCATCATGTTGAAATTAAGATGTACTTTGGAAGGCAATGTGTTATCTAGCCATTTGACCAGGCCGTACTTGGATGAATCCGATTCGTCGAACTTAGAAGTTATAAAGGAAAAGTTCCTAGAGTGATAACTAGCAAACCAAAACAACAAGTACAACTAAGATTACAAGGTCAAGATGATAGAAACTAGCTTCCAACTGAAAGACAATGCCAAATGCGTCAACGAACCGAAGTCAAGAAGCAGTAAAATGGAAGAATTGAGGTACGTATCAACCTCTGTTAGAGGATTGGTACCGATCCCCACAATCTTCAGCAAAACAATCCATCACCCCTTCTATCTCTCAACCATGATGAATGCATACTATTCCAAGCCTCAATGGACCATTCGCATGCAATAAACACCAAGCGTCTCCAACACATGAAGCCAGGAACTCCATTCCACCGCCGATCCAGCTAGTTCAACCAGGAAAAAGCTTCTAGTAAAGCAATTGAGAAGGAAAATACGAAGGCACGAGAAATTCACACCTACCCAAGGACACGAGAAAGGTTCATCAAGCTATCTTATGGATCGGTACCAACCCCCTACCATGTATCGATATTGATCCCTAGAAATGGTTGACGTGGCCATGATCTTTCGAGCTTATCTCTCTCTAGATGTAGGGAACATGGCTATGAATGCGGTGGAGGAATTTCCGATGACCTTCAGCTATAAATAGAGGGTGAGGGAGACATTTTGAGGGATCATTTTCCGTTGTTTACGAATTTCCGTAGAATTCTTGTAATCCCGAGGATCATTAAATATCCCCAAGAACAGTGTTAGTAAACAACATAATTAGCAATAAAGCTAAGTGGACTTAAGCAATGTTTAGCCAAACCACTATAAAGTTTGTGTATCTCGTTTTTACTCATTTTCATTTAATTTCTTCACTTATTTCTCTACTATAATTTCTTAGTGTTTGTGCCACATTTTGACATAAACACATTGTTACCAAATTATCATTGGTTAACAACCTATTTGTAAGGGCTCTAGGTTATTAATATTATCAAATATGAATTTTCCCCCGTTGATTTTAGTTCGATGATACCTAGAAAGTGGTGTTTTTAATATTGATCGCATCATTTCTGATATGAGTTAATCTTTGTCGGAACCATTGTCCATTTTCAATAATCCTTTTAACTTTATTGAAACCCACCCCCACCACCCAACTCCCCCTAAAAAAGAATAGTCAGGATTTGAACACTCAATTTAGTAAAAAATGATCCATCCTGCAGCCATGGATCATACCAAAGACTGGTTGTTTTGCCATCAACAATTCTCCCTTCAAGTACATTTAAACCAATAAATCTTATACTTGAAAAACTATTGTTCTTATTAATTTCATAAATTAAATTATCCCATGCATAATTATTATACATCCACTGACCATATATTCCTTTCTAATTTAGTTTAACACCTGAACTATGATTCATGTCTGAAATGTTTTTATAACGGTCTGCAAATTCAACATTGTTAATATTAAACTAATTAAAATGGTTTTTAAATTAAATGATGGTTTGGGTATTGCATTTATAACTGTTGCATAAGTCTTTTCAAGCTGATTAGTTTCGACTGCAAATTTGTATTAGAAGCTACGGTTTAGAAGATATTAATTTTGTAAGTCTAAAAGATTTGCACCTTCAATGATCAATGTTCTAGTTTTGAAAACAAAAACATGTTTATTGCAGCTGGTTAAGAGATTAAACTTCATTTGAAGAGGTCAGGAGTTTAATCTTAGCTAGTAACACATATTTCCGAATTCTTTAGGAAACCGACAAAAGATACATATTCATAGAGAGAAATTTATGTATATATAAGAGAGAGATAGAAAAAGGTATATTGAAAATATATACATATATACATGCACATATTTATATAAGGACACACAAACACATATATAGTTTGATGTAAGAAAATAAAAATTTGGTCGCTATGCAAAAATTGAAATATATAACTCATGGATATAAAAATATGTATGTGTGTATATATACAATATGATGAATGTATTTCATGTACCTTGATTTTTGAATATATATATATATATATATAATTTGTTTGTGTATTAATTTCATGCATTGTAGGAAATAAATTATGTAAATTAGCAATTAATGGTGCATCGATTGGCATAGAGTTAAACAAACCCTTTAATTTTGGGATATTAATTCCCTATAGATATTGAAATCAATCTTCTTCATTTACAAGATAACTTTCCAATAAATTAAAATATATTTGTTTGTCACTCTTTCTAAATATTACATTCAAAATTCATGTCCTTCCCCTAATTAGATAGGTTGATGAAAATAAACTTTTGTACTACAACGAAAGGAGCCTATTACAGTGTTTATTTTTAAAACTTTGTAAAAAAATCTGTTTTACAACGTTTTTCATGGTAAAAACCTAGTTTTTTACAACGATTTCTTATTTACTACAACATTTTTTTGCAAACATTGTAATAATACCTTTTTAACAACTTTTAATACAAAACTTTGTACAAACATTATTTTTGACAACATTCCTCTAAAAGCTGCAAATATTCATTTTTATTATAGTAAAAGTTGATTTACTCATAAGTTGTTAAATCTTTAAGGAAACATTCACCATTGGAAAAGGCCGAATATCGTTGATTTTTTAAATATATTTACTATTGTTAAATATAATAATATTTAATAATTAGTAATTTATAATTAATAACAAACAATAGATACTTACTTAATAATTTATAAAAGGTAATTTATAATTAATAATTATAAATGACTGCTTATATAGGTAATTGTTTATAATTTATTATAATTAATGATTATTAATAAATAATTTATAATTACTAATTATTATCTATAATAATTAATTTTATATTTAATACTTTATTATAGTTAATTATTAATGATTAGTAGATTACAGTTAATATTTATTAATTATATTTAATAATTAATAATATATATATAATGATTATTTTTTAATAATTAATATGCAATTATAATTAAGAAATAAAATGTTGAATTAGTCTTAATTTTTTAATAGTTTATAGTTTATTGAAAATATTATAATAATTAGTAATTTGAAATTATTTTTTTATTTTAATTTTTCTTAAATAATATAATTGAATGAATTTATATTATTCATAAATTATGAATAATTATTAATTTTATTGTTTTATTTTTTTATTACACAAACTTTGTAAAAAAGTTGGTCAACAACGTTTACTATGCATACTTTGTAAAAAAATGTTTCTTACAACTTTCCCATAATGTTGTAAGTATTAATTTACAACAAGTTTTTAGAAGTTGTAATAATTAATAATTTATAAATGATAGCTTATTATAAATAACTTGTAAATAATAAGTTATAATTACTAATTATTGTTTATAATTAATAATTATTTATTATAATTAATATTTGTCATAATTGTTTATTAATAATTAATAAATTATATTTAATAATTTATAACAGTATTGTATAAATTATAATGTATATAAATATGTACTTGTTCAAAATAATAAAATATTTAATGATTAGTTGTTCATAATTAATATATACAAATTCAAACATTTCAGATTAAATAACAAATTCATATCTCAAATTAATTATTATTAATTACTAAACATCAATTAATAAATATTTTATATTTAATAATTAATAAATGATGGTATAATTTCATATTCAAATAAATTAATGGTAATAATTAATGGTAGAAACATATCTTAATTCAAATTAAAATACAATTTCAAACACCAACTATCAATTCAAACATGAAAAAATCAAAATATTTTCAAAGTATTCAAAAAACAAGAATTACATTCGACTTATCCTAGTTACATCAAAAGTAACTATTACATCATGTCCTTCCATTGCAACATTGAGAATGCAAAACGCTCTTCATGAAAATGCTTGATGTAACTGTTGCATTCGACTTATCGAAGTTACATCGAACGTAATTTCCACTGAATGCTTTTTCTAAATCATTTTCCATGTCCATGAACACACCCTATATGAACCATGCAACCTACATTTTACAAATAAAAAACACTAGGCGCTATCCACTAGCACTCGACGAATAGTTATCGACCCGATCATGGTCGTTATCATCATCGGGTCGAATATCGGTGCCTCGACCCCATCTGCATCCCTTTAAGGAAGATGATGTCATCATCGATCCTCTGTTGTTGCCTGGTAGGAGCACCTCCCTTAATCGCATAACACCTCTCCTGAGGTGAATGCCTTAGTGAACTCTCATATTCTCTATTTCATTCCAACTTTTTCCCACGGGATGCGGACCTTCAGAAATTGCATTTATCACCAGGCTCTGGCTTGGTGGTTTCGAACCCTCTCCACTAGTACCTTCTGTGTTACCTTAAGGCAGCTACCTCTTAGGTTGACAATCTTATTTCTCATCTTCTTGCAGGTTTATAACATATTGTTAGGTTGTTTTTTCTGGATCAGCTCATCGATCATGCCTTTAAGGTCACTACACTTGTTCGTGTTATGTCCATAAGTCTCAAAGAACCTATAGTATTTTCCTAAGCGTTTCTCCTTATCAACAGCCTTCCTCGTACTTACTTTTTGTACCTTGCAGTACACTGATATGCAAGGTTAATGTTCTCTACAAAGTTCGTCCACTCTGTATACTTTCCATCGCGATTAACTATGAACTTCTTCCTTTGGTCTTGCTTCTTACCTCCAGCGGTCGAGTTCATTTGCTTATTACCTCCATTTCCAGAATTGTTATTACCACTGTCACCATCTTGCTAGACCGACGCATTACTCTTTATGACACTGCTCGATCCAGTCTAGCCACCGACGCTTATGTCCACCTCCAAATCTACCTCTTTCAAGCACAGAAATAGGTTTTCCTTTCGAAAGTCCTTCAAGGTAGCAGGTTTCTTTATACTTAACCATCTACCAGAATCCATCCCATTGTTTACTCCACTTATCAAATCCATCAAAATAATATCATCTCTTGGATTTTTCACCTCGACTATAGCAACATCGAACCATTTTAGAAAATTCTTTAAGGTCTCACTGGACCTTTCATGCAGATTAGCCAAGGACGTTGCGTCCTTAGACTAAACCGAGTGAACTCGGAACTGCTCCAAGAATTTGTTCGCTAATTCATCATATGATGATATGGATCCAAATTCCAACCAACAAAACCACATCATGGTTAATCCCTTGAGAAAATGGGGAAAACATCTATATTTCATAGCATCATCAACTATGGCACCATTCATGTGTCAATCGTAGTTCACTAAGTGTTGTATTGGGTCAGTCAACCCATTAGAGCTAGGCATCATCGGCATAATGAACTTCCTGTGAAATCAGGTGCTGTAATTTCCTCGGTAAAGGGTTTCAACTAGCAGCAATTTCCCATCCGTCATTTGTTGCCGACTTCATTGTAATAACCTTTTGATCATTTCCATGACCAATTCGCCATTGCCTTCATCTTTCCCTGAGTGGCAGCCATCGTGTTCATCACCGTTTGTTCGATTTGGCAAATGGTCATGGCTAGCATGATGATGCCTTAGTCCTCTTGTCTCTAGGGAGTCCAATAGCTCAGTTCTTCGGTGATTTCAAGTGGACTACATCCTCTTTGAGCATTTCCAACTGCATTTCCTATAGAAACTCAATCTCGAGGACCAGCTACTTGTTCCTCGCCATTAACATCATCATTAGAACTATCCTCAAGATCCACTATAATGATTTACCCGTTCGACCCCCAAATGTTGATACAAATACGTCCATGGTATTCACATGTTGAGCACTTATGTGCCAGAAAAACAAATTATTAGCGTAAAATGAAAAAGAAAAAGGATAAGGGAAAAGAGAACAAAACATTTCAATCTCACAATGAAACGATAATATATAATATCAAAAGAAAGTACAAAGCGCTACTTTAAGATACATAGCATTTCAAAGTACAATCCTAAGTATTATAATCTGTCTGGACAATTATAACAGTTTGTCCTCACAAATGTTGATATATACATACTAATAATGCAACAAAAATAAGAATATTACAGTAGATGAAAGATTCGGCGTCTCCTTGAGCTTCAAAGAATATCAATGAAAACCTATCTTTCTCAAACTGCCTGAGAGAACACCCGAGGAATTAAGGGAAAGATAAAATCACGAATTAGACATAAGCTTGATGTGAGTGTTGGAACTGGACCAGCCTGCAGCTGTAGTTAAGGGCGAATGACAAAAAATTAACCTATTGAATCTTTATTGGGCCTATGAAGTTAAGTTTATTTGAAACATTTCTGAATTTTATTTAAATAAAATCTTTTATTTTATTTAAATTTATAAATTGATATAGGTTTATTTAATTTATGTTATGATACACACGTACATGTGTATCACATACATATATATTTGTGTGTGTGCATGTGTAACATATCAATCCATACAAGGTATAACATG
This sequence comes from Allium fistulosum, assembly GCA_030737815.1. NCBI lineage: Eukaryota > Viridiplantae > Streptophyta > Magnoliopsida > Asparagales > Amaryllidaceae > Allium > Allium fistulosum. Next base: position 1,179,043,178 of record CM060902.1, read on the forward strand.
CCCGTGTATGTATGTTGGGATTTAGATCGCAACAGACATGCTAACTCATCTAATATGCAAGTATATTGTCTGAATGTATGTGTATATACACTTTTGTTTACATACATAAAATATTATATATATAAACTTTAATTAACTTTTTTATAAATATAAATGTATATAAATATATGTATGTAATTATGAATCCTAATAAAATTGCCATGGTGAATAACGACTTTGAAGCGGGAACGGTTACCGAGCATCCTCCACCCCCTAAACCGCCCGATCCACTCGCCACCTCCGCATTAGAGACTTCACTTCATCCTCATGGCGGGTTCCTGAACACAACACAACCATCAATTTCCAAAGTTCCGCCTTCTGACCAAACTGCTTCACCTGCTTGTGTGCCTACCTGTTCAACCCATTCCTGGCAGCGGTCATTGGCAGATATAGTGAAGGAGTTCGCTGTCGAGAAAGAAGTGGATATTACGGATTTATTGTTCTACCCTCCTACTAAAGAAAAGGAAAATGTTACTGGTTTCATGCCAGAATCAGTGTCCAACGTAGCAAAAAGCAAGTGGAATAATACCGTAGTTGTGTACGTCATGGGAAGAAGACCTCTCTATGCGAATTTTAAAACTTTTATTGAGAAAACTTAGCATCCTGTTGGTACGTTTGAGTTGTATTATAAGAAAAATGGCTTCATTTTTATCAAATTTTATAATCCGGAAGACTGCGCTAAAATAATCAGATCGGATCCTTATACCATTGGTTTATGAATTTTGATTATCAAGAAATGGAAACCAAGGATAGAAATCAACAAAGAGTCTTTTTCCACAATCCTAATTTGGGCGCGTTTCATGGATCTTAAGTTAGAATACTGGAGTAATAAGGGTATTAGTCGGATTGCTAGCGTTCTTGGACGCTCCATACGTATGGACTCTACTACGGCAATGGAAAATAGGCTAAATTATGCACGTGTACTAATAGAAGTTGATGTTCAGTTTTCATATCCACCAATTATTCAATTACAGTTATACAATGGTACAATAGACGATGTAATGGTTGAATACGAACATAAATTTATTCCCTGTTCAGTTTGCAAGGTATATGGACATTCAGATATAAATTGCAGTAAATTGATTCAAAAGGAATGAAGACCCAAAAACACAACATCCACAGAAGCGTCGCATTCGACAATGCTTAATAATTCAGACCTTACTACTCGTACAACACATATAACAGAGCATAATACTAATATAGAAGACGAGTTGACTCTAATGCTTCTACAACAACTGTTACATTAGAGAACCAGTATTCCGTCTTGGCTGAAATCCTCGAAGACCCATCTTGCCAGCGTGACAACATCGACACTATAGTATCTTTAACAGGTGACATACCAGAAGTACCTATTTCTCCAGTTACAAATATATTAGACAACAAAGTGATCACTACAGAGATTGAAAAAGACACTGATGACAACTATGTGAATACAGATGCACTTATTGAAGATGTTGCCTCACACATACAAGAAACAGGTAATAAAAATAATTTGGAATCAATGTCTTCCCCATGGTTTCGAAGAATGCTATGTACGCGAAGAAACGTGAAACTTCAGCAAATCCCAAAACTCAAAAAACTGCTCTGCCTAAAAGATCCACACGGAGCTCCTCGACAGGTAAATGAATATTATGAGTTGGAATATTAGAGGCATGAATACTGATGATAAAGTCAGTCAAGTATTCACGCTTCTACATGCTCACAAGCTTAGTCTTCTAAGCTTAGTTGAGACCAAATTATCTACACATAATATTGATATTCTAAAAATGAAGTTGCCTGCATGGACTGTTATACATAATAATGATACTGGAAGTAAGGGACGTATTTTAGTTCTGCTTGATAAATCAGTATAGGAATATGTTGTTGTAACTGCTTCACAACAACACATAACCTTACTGTTAGCAAACAAAGGAGGTCTTCAATTTTACTGTACTTGCGTATATGCAAGTAACTCTTTTTTCGAGCGACAAAATTTATGGGATTTGCTCCGTCTCGATGCCTCAACTATCAGGTCTTCGTAGCTAGCCATGGAGGATTTTAATAATGCTCTCAACATAAAGGACAAAAAGGGAGGTTTGCCAATTCCTTTTTCCTACTTGAATTCTTTTAAAAAATGTTTATTCAATTGTGGTTTGGTTGAATCTCAATTACAGGGTTGCAAATATACTTGGCGGCGTAGGGGAATGGCAGCGTAGGGGAATTGCGACGAACATAGACAAAGTTCTAGTCAATTACGAATCTATGTCTATGTTTGCACAATTAAGTACTATTGCGCTGCCTTCTTCTATGAGTGACCACACCCCTATTCTGATTTGTTTTAGCCCACAGCAACAACGACGCAAAAGAGCTCCATTTAGATATGTGAACAGTTGGTGTTATTCTCAGGGGTATGGTCACTGCATTGCTAAGGGTTTGTCTGCTAATACATGGGGTTCATGTTTTGACAAACTTATACATAAACTGAAGGCAGTTAAGGTTGAATTGAAAACATGGAATAAGTTGAGAGCTTGTGAAAATCAAATTATTAAATTGCAGACAGAGTTCGACACAATTTTTTACCAATCAGATCAAGATCCAGAGAACCCTATACTATATGAAACGATGTATCAGTTGGGCCAGAGATTAAATGAACAGACTCGACAACACCAAGAATTTTTTAGGCAACAAAGTAAAGTGATGTGGTTGCAGCAGGGGGACCACAACAGTAAATATTTCTACGCCAAAATGTCCATGCGGAGACACAGAAATAAAATACATGCTCTTCTTGATTCTCAAGGACAATATATCTATGATTGCACTTGTATAAAAGATGCAGCCATAGAATACTATCAGCAAATTTTTAATGGTGATATAAATAATATTTCCCACAAGTAGATAGCAAAATGCAAATAAATACAGCGGGTCAAGATTACTTATCTGCTCCAGTTACAATGGAGGAAGTTAAAGTGGCTTTGTTTTCCATCCATGACTCAAAGAGTCCAGGGCCAGACGGCTTTTCAGCCAAATTTTACAAGCTCCACTGGGAAGACCTGCAATAAGACATATACAAAGCTGTTTGAGAATGTTTTATCTCAAGAAAGCTGCCTCGGGGGATTAACCACAATTTCATAACTTTAATTCCCAAGAAAGATAAGCTACAAATAATTTCAGATTATAGACCAATAGCTTGTGCTAATGTCCTATACAAAATTATATCAAAAATCATTTGCAATAGAATTAAATGGTTTCTTCCATTGTTAATTGCAGAAAATCAATCTGCTTTTATACCAGGAAGAAACATTGGTGAAAATGTTTTGCTGGCTCACGAACAAGTTCGGGACTTCACAAAACGGGGTAAATCAAAAAAGTGCATTAAAATTGATTTACAAAAAGCTTACGACATGGTTAATCGTGAATTTGTCTGTCATATGCTCAACTGTTTCGGGTTTCCTATAACTCTCATTGAGCTAATTCATGACACAACTCCTACGTTTTCCATCATGGTTGATGGAAGACTAGAGGGGTTTATCACGTCTAACAGGGGGTTATGCCAGGGATACCCCTTATCACCATATTTATTCTGCATTGCCATGGAATTTTTCACGTTACTTATGGAGGAGGGTGTGACAAACATTTAGAGCCTATAAACAGACTTCAGCCTGCTGTATCGCATCTATTATATGCTGACGACGTTATGATTTTCCTAGCAGCCACTATAGTGAATGCTACTTATATGACTTATATATTTTCAAAAATGGAGGAAACTGTTGGTCTACGAATTAACCAAACGAAGTCGTGGATTTTTTTCAGTAAAGGTGCTTTATGGAAATCTGAAATTGCAAATATTTTACATATAGCTGAGAAGGAATTACCTATAAAATATCTCGGAGTCCCCCTGTCATTAGACTACATACACACTGCTCACTGTTCCCCCCTGTTACATAACATCATATCAAAATTAGAGGGACGGGATAGTAACTTGTTAACAATGGCAGGCAGTGCAGAGTTGATACAAAGCACAATAACTCCTCTAGTGATGTACTGGATACTTATATATCATTTACCTTCCTCTGTTTTAAAAAAAATTCATTTATGTGCAGACTTTTTTTGGAAAGGCAAAGTGCATAAACTCTCTTGGGATACATTATGCAAGCCGAAAATGGAAGGTGGTATAGGCCTTCACAAATTCGCTGACCTTAATACAACAGCCAGGACCAAATTGCTCTGGAATCTATTAACCACAGATAGTTTATGGACCAGGTGGATGAATACTAAATACTTATCAAAATCAAATTTTTGGGTCCTCTCTATTAATAACTATTTTTCTGGTACTATGAAATCCGTTCTACGGCAACGACATTTGGCAGCTAAGATTATGTCTCGAATCATTGTAAATGGGGAGCTTACTGACTTGTGGTATGACCCATGGATCAATCATAAGTCTCGTGTCGACTTAATTGGATGGAGCAGAATTTTTATAAGTAACACTGCTAATAGTAAGGTAAATTGTATTATACATGATGGACAACTACAACCACAAATATTACCCAAGACCAGAGAGGTAACTTCACAGATAATGCAAGTACATTTATCTACTGCAAATGCTACTGATTATTGGACTATAGCAAAGCAGGAAAAATTTAAATTCTCGACAGTTTGGAACGAGATCAGATTACATGCGCAACGAGATGACAATTACAAACTAATATGGTATAACGAAATTGCTAGGCGATTTTGTTATACAACATATATGGCTTACATTCGTCATCTACCTACATCCAATAGGCTAATTTCATGGGGAATGAACGTTGATCTACTATGTGAATTTTGCAAAAAGCATAATGAGATACATCAACATATATTTACAGATTGCGAATTTAGCACTTATCTGTGTGAATCTTTATTATCCAAGCTAGATCTTCAACTTGTGGTCGAACGCTCACTTCATCAGCAATTATCATTTTTTCGCCAGAGATTTGCAACCACTTCAGCTATTCAACAACTGGTTTATGTAGCGGCGGCTAAAACTACTCACCACATATGGTTGGAAAGGGTTAGGAGGCGATTCGAGAAGAAAAGCTACTCCATGGAACAACGATGCAAATTGATAGAAATTGATGTCCGTTTACAGCTCCGGAGACGATTACGCTATCAACATTTATCAGCGAGGGAGCGACACAAATTTCTGAAATGGGGGATAGAGTTAGATGATGTTGGTTAATGGTGCGCAGCTATGTTCCAGAGGGGTCTTGCTAGGGTTTTTGTTCATTGTGGTTTCATGGGCCGGATCGGGTGGATTTTTGCACGCAGGGTGTGTCCGTGGTATCCTTGGGCCGGACTTTTATTTATTTGAGTTTTGTCATTGTTTTGTATATGTTTTTTATGGGTGCTGTTTATTATCTGTATCAGAGTTGTCGCATAGAAGACGTCGTGCTCTTTTTCCTTACCACAATGGTAAGGTCTTTTAAGGAGGCGAGTCATGCTATTGTAAGGTTCTTTTTGTTATTAATAATAGAACATTTTCCTTCAAAAAAAATGTATGTAATTATGAAATGTTAACATGTGTGTGTGTGTGTGTGTGTGTGTGTGTATATATATATATGTATGTATGTATGTAGGTATGTATGTATGTATGTATGTATTAAAAATGAGTTCTTTATTAATGACGTATAAGAACCAAGTAGAGAATTTGCCTCTTAAAAAACCCTATCATTTGCCTCTTAAAAAACCCTACCAGTGTAGTAAGGAAAAAAAGCGCGACATTCACTATTGTACCACTCTAGTGCAGTAGAACATCAATATTACAACCATGAAATAAACACTCAGACACCAGCCCAAATGCAAGTAACACACCACCACTTTCATTTTGCTACCTATCTGGCCCAATAAGAAATAAGATACACAAACCCTAATATATCTGCGCCACATCATCCCGAATCATTTAACTCAATATCCTATCTCTGATTCTCTGTAGCAATTCACGTTCCATTTCTGTACACTTATTATGTCTCCATGTCGTTTAATTTGCACTCTTACGTCTATCTACAATAGCTTTAATCACTGAGATGCAGAGCAACCTTTTAGGCTCGAATTTTCGACAATTCTTCTCTAGCCATATATAATGAAGCATCGTTGAAGTTGCTGTAAAGATCAGATCTTGCAAAATTGATAGCGTTGAAAGTCGATCAGGAAGGGTCACGATTCTCTAATATAGAGTTAGATCGAATTCTGATGGAATGTCTAGCTTGTCCATCATGGAATTCCAAAGATAAGTACTATATATACATTTAGTGAAAAGATGTTCATGATTTTCGCTTTCCTTATGACACAACTCATAGTGTGTATCAAGATCTATTCCCCAATTTGTTAAAGGGTCCACCATAGACAGTCATCCCAAATAAGCCATGTATGCAGTGTATGTGAATTTCCATGTAGTTGTTTTGTGCCAAATTCGACGTAGATCATAATTGTGTTCTGTATGTTGCCTAACTTCGTTCCATACTATAGAAAATACAAATTTGTCAGTTTGTGAAATTTGCCAGTAATCTTGTTATCAATCTGAAGCTAGTTTAACTTGATTAATTACTGCTGGTACCTCTTTGGTTTTTGGTAGGAGGTCAGGATGTACTGTGTGATTCCGTATAATACGGCTTGTTATATATTGAATAATATTACAGATATGCACTTTGTTCCATCCAATTAAATCCACCAATGATTTGTGGTTGATCCATGGGTCAAAATACAAGGAAGTGTTTTCCCCATTAACAACAACTCTGTTCATGACCTTGCAGAATATATCTTGCCGTCTTAGTATAGATTTCATAGTACCCAAGTAGTTGTTGTTGATTGACATTACCCAAAATTTACTTTTGACAAATACTTTGCCTTCATCCACCTAGACTATAATGCAGTCCTTAGTAATTAAGTTCCAAAGTAACTTAATCCTTGCTGCAGTGTTTAAATTTGAGAATTTTTCATAAGCCCACACCCCCTTCTAGTTTGGGTTTACATAATGTATCCCATGTAGGGCTGTATATAGGACAGGACAGTCCGTTGTCCGACTCGGTCCGAAGCTGTAAGACGTCCGGTCCGTGTCCGTACGATTCTCATTTAGGACACGAATTAGGACAAGAAAAAATGTACGAAAAAACGTCCGTCCGAAAATGTTCGATGTTTTTCTATTGTCCGAACATTGTCCGTCCGTTGTCCGACTCGTACGAACAATGTTCGAAGTTAAAGTTTGTCCGGTCCGTGTCCGTTCGAATCTCTTATAGGACAGGACTAGGACACACCTCCGTCCGGTCCAGTCCGACCCGTTTACACCCCTAATCCCATGGTATTTTGTATAATTTTCTACGCCAGAAGAAGTCTGCACACATTTGATCCACTTTTTCAAGAACTGACAGTGGTAGATAATAGATAAGTAAACAATACATGACAATTGGTATAATTGTGCTGTGGAAGAGTTCTGCTCTCCCCGTTGTTGTTAATAAACCAACATCCCACCCTTGTAATTTGTTGCTTATCTTGATAATCGAGGGTGAGCAATGTGATGCATGGATATATCATGTCAAGTGGACAGCAAGGTACTTTACAGGTAAATTCTACTCCATGATATGTACTTAATATTTCCATTTTTTGGCCTGCCCCTTTACTAAAAAATAACAGTGACTTAGTCTGGTTAGTTTTCAATCCCGCCATTTCTTCTAGCATGTTGAAATATATATATATATATATATATATATATATATATTGCATTGTCAATTATGGTTGAGCAGATCTGTTATGCTAGGCTTCAAATTAGAAACAGGCCGTAGTTAACCTTCTAAAACCCCTTTCCTCCATTAATATGGAAAAAAATTCCGTTGCCACACAAAATAAGTAGGGAGAAAGTGGGTCGCCTTGTCGCATTCCCTATTTAAGCCGATAAAACCTTATGGTCATCCATCGACATTAATGGAGATGGTTAGTGTTGTAATACATTCATAAATCAGTTCAATGAGAGAGTTTGAAAACCCCATTGAATGAAGCATGTGACACACGAATTCACGATTAACCATATCATATGCCTTTTGAAGGTCAATTTTAATGCACATTTTACCTTTGTCCTTTTTAGCAAAATCCCACACTTGCTCATGATCCAGCAGAACATTCTCACTAATGTTTCTATTCGGTATAAAGGAAGATTGATTTTCTACAATTAGAAAAGACAGAATTTTTTAATTCCATGACACAATATTTTTGCAACAATTTTATATAAGATGTTAGCACAAGCAATTGGTCTGTAATTGAAAATCGTTTAGGGCTTATCTTTTTTGGGGATTAAAGTTATGAAATTATGATTTAGTCCCTTTGGTAGTTTCTTTGTTTGGAAAATTTCTAACATGGTATCCATGATTTCCTGTTTAGAAAATCCCAGTGTAGATTATAAAACTTAGAAGGCAGTCCGGCTCTGGTAAGGTTCCTACAGCATCGTGGGCTGCAGCTTGACTGGTCCCCTACACTCAACCGTGTCCCTTCTCCTTTGTCTGTGCCTTCTGCCCCCCTCCGCTTGTTCTCATCTTTGTTCTCTTCCCTCTTCTTCTTGTTCTTTATCCCTTGTCATCCTGTTGCTTAGCAAGGAGGAGATTGCGATCATTAATGATCGTCTCGATCGCCTTACTGAGAACGAGGCAACTGCTCAGCTTGGCTCTTTGCAGTCGGATTTGTGTGATCCGACTGGTGGTTCCTCGGGGGCTGATTCCCGGGGTGCGGCTCCCTCATCCCGTTCGTCTCGTCGTAGATCACGTCGTGCACCTTCTACCCCTCGCACTATCCGTACACGCTCTTTAGCGGCGTCCGAGCAGACCGTCAGGTCTACTCGATATTCGTTGTATCTTATCTGAGAGGGGCTTATCCTTATACCCCCTCTCTGGGTGTGCTTCTCTTTCTTGTTTTCGTTTTCAATATGTCGAACTTCCTTTTTTGGAATGTCCGGGGTATAGGGAACGAAGCGTCTTCAGCTAGGCTGAAACGCATCGTTCGGAAGCATTCTGTCTACTTGGTTGCTCTATTGGAACCTTTTATGGGCCCAGGAGATTTAACCAATTCCGTCCTTTCTCTTGGTTTCGGCGGTGGTGCTTCCAATGTTTCGGGCAAGATTTGGATTTTATGGTCCAAAGACCTTGTGGCTCACCCTATTTTTGACTCGTCACAGCTTCTCTCTGTGGCCTGCTATGCTCCTCATCTCGCTCATCCTTTTCTTTTCTCGGCGGTCTACGCCAAATGCGACTGGATCGAAAGGCTTTCTCTCTGGTTTGACATCCTTTCGCTATCTGATTTGGGTTTCTCGTGTTCTGTTCTGGGGGGTGACTTTAACGTAGTCGCTTTCCAGAATGAAAAACGTGGATGGGTCGCTATTAACCGCTCGGTGGTGGCGGATTTCAACTCCTTCATCATCAGCTCGGGACTGTTCGAAGTCCCTTTCTACGGCTCTGCTTTCACCTGGTCTAATAATCAGGAGGGGCCGAATTGTATCCTCTCTAGGTTGGACAGAGTCTTTGGGTCGGAAGGGTGGTTCCGACTCCCTTTTTCTATTTCTCATCTTCATCGGACCTTTTCTGATCATGCTCCGATGGTGCTATTCTGTGCTCCCCACTCTATCTCTGGTCCTTCCTCTTTCCGGTTTCAGAGTATGTGGAGATCACATCATTCGTTCTACCAAGTGGTGGAGGAATCATGGAATTCGTCATTGTCTGGCTCCCCCATGGTTGTTTTCACTAGGAAACTGAAACGTCTCAAGGATTGTCTCAAGTCCTGGAACGTCCAAGTTTTCAAGAACATCTTCGACCGTGTTAGGTCGGTTGAAGAAGCCCTTATTATAGCCGAATCCTTGTTCGACGAGGATCCTTCTGCCTCTAACCAGGAAGCTTGGGCTCTTGCCCAACTGGCCTACTCTTCGGAGCTTTGTGTCAAGTACTCCTATCTTCGCCAAAAGGCGAGGGTCAAATGGGTTGTTGATGGTGATACGAACTCCAAATTCTTTCATTCTTCTATTCGTAAGAAGAACTCTATTCTGTCTATTCGCGAGATTCTTAGATCGGACCAATCTTTGGCCTCCACCCCTGCTGAAGTCAAAGAGACCATTCTTTCTCACTTCCAATCTTTTCTGGGCTCTCCATCAACTTCGAATTCCGATCCAAACCTTCTTTCCTTCATCCCCCGGTTGATCTCTCAGGAGGATGGTTCCGCTTTGGCGGATCCTCCGACCACGGATGAGATTCGTGCCTGTGTTTTCGCTTTTAGCAAGGACAGCGCTAGCGGGCCTGATGGCTTCAACGGTGTCTTTTTTAGGAGTGTTTGGCCTATCATTCAAGCTGATTTTTGTCTCGCGATCCAGTTCTTCTTCTCTAGTGGAGACATCCCCCGTAGTTGGACTTCCACCAATTTGATCCTTATTCTGAAATGTGACAATCCTCGTTCTTGCGCGGATTTTCATCCTATCAGCTTGTGTAATTTTTCTAATAAGGTTAATTCAAAGGTTCTGGCCAATCGCCTGGCCCCGCTCATGGATCGTATCATTTCTCCGTCACAAGCGGGCTTTGTCAAAGGCCGTTTAATCACTGATAACGTTCTCTTAGCTCAAGAATTGATCTCCCAGATCGATCGTAAGGTTAGGGGCTCTAATGTTGTTTTCAAGCTTGATATGGCTAAGGCATACGACCGTATGTCTTGGTTCTTCGTTATCAAGATTCTTCGGGCTTTTGGGTTCCCGGAAACCCTTATTGACTTGGTTTGGAGGCTCATTTCTAACTGCTGGTTCTCCGTCCTCATCAACGGAGCGGCGAATGGTTTCTTCAAGGCGGGAAGGGGTTTACGTCAGGGCGACCCTCTGTCTCCCTCTCTGTTCGTGATTGCGGCTGAAGCTTTCATCCGCGGTCTTCATACCCTATCGATTTATGGTCAGATCCATAGATTCGGGCTGCCTAGGGGGTGTCCTCTAATCTCATCCTTGTCCTTTGCGGATGATATTGTCATCTTCTCCAATGGCAATCGAACTTCTATTCGTCGGCTGATTCGCTTCATTCAACTCTACGAGAGATGCTCGGGTCAGCTCGTCAATGCTTCCAAGAGCTGTTTCGTTCATGCAAAGGACATGTCGCCTGCCAGGGCTTCTTGGTTAGAGACCTTTACCGGGTTCAGGGAATCCTCTCTCCCGATTCCTTACCTTGGTATTGTTCTTTATAGAGGTAGGAAACTCAATGCTATTTTCGATCCTTTAACCGACAAAGTAAGAGGGAATATTATCCGCTGGAATGCTTCCCTCCTCTCGCAAGCTGGTCGTCTGGTTCTCATCAAAACGGTCTTAGGATCGATGGGTTCTCATATTTTCGCTGCGATGACTCCTACCTCATCTTTCTTTCGGTCCTTCCAATCCTTGGCCTCGTCCTTCTTTTGGGGATCCAAGGAGTGCTCTCACCGTCATCATTGGGTCTCTTGGGATGTGGTTTGCCGTCCCAAGGGGGAAGGAGGCCTAGGCTTATGCATCCCTAAGGACCTTTGTGTGGCTTTCGCTTGCAAGTTGTGGTACCGATTCGGAGCTAACGACTCCCTTTGGGCGTCGTTCCTACACATTAAATATCGTAGTCTTGCAAGCGTGGGTTTTACCAGTTCTCCTTCTTTCGCTAGTGAGACGTGGAAACACATGCAATCGATGAAGTTGTTTGCTGATTCTCATGGTGGTCTGGCTGGTTGGGACGGGGGCTCTTTCTCTATCTCCAAAGCCTGGAATTCTTTTCGAACTCCGTCTCCGGCTCTTCCTTTGTTCTCCTATATCTGGGACTCACGGATTCCTCCAAAAGTCTCTATCTTTATGTGGAGAACTCTTCATGATGGGTTGCCGCTTGACGTCAACCTTCAGAAGATTGGTATTCCTACGGTATCTCGTTGCAGGTGCTGCAGTAACAGTGATACTGAATCTTTGGGTCATCTGCTCTTTTCCGGCTTCTCGGCAAGGTTGTGCTGGAACTACTTCGGAAATCTGATTGGTATCCGAGGTATTTACTCCTCTCCTTCTGATTTACAGAGAACCTGGTGGAACGGTAACTCTGGTAAATCGATCCGGTCGATTCTCTATCGCCTGATCCCTTGCCTGATCTGCTGGCACCTCTGGTTTGCGCGGAATAAGGCAATTTTCGACGAATCCCCTATGGACCCTCCTTCCATCACTCGGCGTGTCAAGAATGATGTTTCCCTCGCTTTTCGTGGTAGACCTTTCAAGGGTCCTATTAGCTCCCGCTCGGAGCGGTTGGTGGACCTTTTTTCCATCCGCTGCGTGCGAGCGACCGCTAGAGCTGGTATAGGTTGAGGCCCATTCCTTGGACGGGAAGTCTTCCCTATCCCGTCCTTCCACCCCACCCCCCTTTTTCAGGCTCATGAGGTTGCTTCTGTTTCAGGTTCTGGATTTACAGGTTGTGACTCTAGGCTGGCTGTATTGTACTTCTTTTTTGGGTATCCTTGCGGTCCTAGTGTTTGTTCCTTCCCTTTGAGTTTTGTTTGGGTCTAGCAGGCGCTTTTGTGGTTCTCGGCATCCTTCTGCCTTCTTCTGGTATGCCCGACATACTTTGACATCATCATTGGGTGGTGGCTTTGCCGGAGCTCGATGACGATGTCAGATGGGCGGCGGATTTATCCGGAGCTCATCTAGTATGTTCTGCTTCTTGTGGCCTTTCCCCGGCTTAGAGGAGTCTGTTACTACGGCTGGCTTTGCTTCTGCTTCTCCTTGGGCTTTGTTGCTGGGTGTTGTGGTCGGCTGTTTCTGGGTCCTGTTTCCTTTTGTGGCTCTATCTCTTCTGGTTTGGGTTGGTTGTTTCGCTGGTGGACTGGCCTTACCTCTTTGGTTTAGGCGGGATTGTTGGTGGATGAGGTGGTTGATTTTTACTCTTTTGCGGTTGTGGCTTCGGGGTTTCCGGCTATCGGTGCTGTTTTTTTTCCTCTCTTTCCTTTTGTTTTTTGGGCTTGTATTTCCTTTTCTGTGTGGTTTGGGGTGATATTCGTTCTCTTTTTGTCGCATCCATTTTGTAAGCCACCGGAGAAAGGCGCTTTTTCTCCTTTATATATATATATTCATTGTCAAAAAAAAACTTAGAAGAGAAGCCATCCGGTCCTGGATTCCTGACATCTTCGATTGAGAATAGTGTTGATTTCACCTCATAAATAGACATTGGCGAAGCCAAGTACCCTCTTCCACTACTGCTTATTTTCATTCTAGCATGAACAAGGGGAAAAAATAGGTTCTGATCACCATTAAACAGGGAAGGGTAAAATTATATTACTTCCCCCTTTATTTTAGTGAAGTCATAAGTATAATTTCCGTGTGCATCAAGTAAGGCATGAATTTTGTTTCTGTTTCTTCACATTAACATTTTTGTATAAAATAACTTGGAATGTATGTCACCTTGTTATAGTCACAACACTTTACTCGTTCGTTTGAGAAACTCCAGCTGCTTTTGGACTTGGTCAATTAGTTGCAAACTTGTACAGTACATGATTTTTAAAAGAATATCATTTTCTAGGTCTTGGTCTCATTGGTAAAAGGTCGCATTGAAACCCTCTTGTAGTTTGGAGATTAAATTTTCTTTTTCTCTTGACCTATTCCATGCCTTCAATTTATTCTTTATGGCCTTTAATTTATATATAAGTTTATACCTAGCCATGCCCCAAGTTTCCGCAGCATATCCCTCTATAATGCATTGATTGTATCCTTGTGTATGGCACCACTTATTTGCATATATGAACGGTACTCCTTTTAGCAATTGGTTTTGTTTGTTGAATCTTATAAGATAGGCTTGTGGTCATTAATTGTCAATGGAAGTGCGATGGTGACGAATTGTGGGAACATGGACATAAAATCATAATTGACCAGCACCTTGTCTATGTTCTTTGCAATTCCTCTTCATCGCCATGTGAATTTGCACCCCTACATATAAGATTCAACCAAACCACTTTTAAGAAGGCAAATTTTTAAAGTATTTATATAGGTAAAAGAGATAGGCAATCCTCTCTTTTTATCCTTTGGGTTAAGAGCATTATTAAAATTACCCATCGCAATCCAAGGCGACCTTATATTTATAGCGTCATGGCACAATGAATCGCATAATTTTAGCCGCTTTGTGAATGAGTTGCTCGCATACACAAACATGTAGTTACATTGTAGGCCCCCTTTATTAGTCATAAGTATGGTAAAATGTTGTTGTGACACGATAATAACATCAAATGTCCATACACTTGTCTCAAAATCACCAAAATCCGTCCTTTACCACCAGTTTCATTATTGTGTAATATGCTCCATCTTAAAAATCTTGGTTTCAATTTTTCAATACATTCCGTGTTTAATTTGTTCTCAACTAAGCTTAGTACCGTAAGTTTGTGAGATGTTAGAAGTGTGTATAGTTGACTAATTTTGCATCAGTATTCATACCTCTAATATTTCAAGTCATAACATTCATTTACCTACCGTAGCGCTCCTTATAGCTCTTTTAGAAGGAGCTGTAGTAGAATATTAGGTTTATCATTGCCTCGCGCTTTTTCCTATAGTTGGGGTTTGTCGAAAGCATGAGGGAGACTTTCTTTCACACTTGGATTGACAACCAAATTCCTGAATCTTGGTAGCTATATGGCTTATGAAATCTTGATTTTCAGTTGTTATATTTCCTGAATTGTAATCACTACATTCTGAGTAAGTATCTGCATCTTCAACTAAGACATGTTCCGTTGTATTCATTGTTTGTGATCTGCCTTGGTAATTTGATGCTTTTTCACTCGGTCTAGGTAAATTTTCAGCACGGTGGGAAGTACCTGATGGAGAAGTGTCCTCTAATATTGAGAATGCACTTTGAGTCAGAATAACAGGCTCCTTGGAAGCTGTGTTTTGATGTGCACCGAAGACCTTCCTCTGGTGTTAAATTGAGCAACATTTGTACTGATGTTATCTGTTGTATTATCTTGTACGTCCATATGTATAGGTGGATCATCGACATCCTCAGAGACATTTGTAGAACATGACTGTATATTAGTGCTTTCAGATGTACTTTCCTTCTTTGGTTGCTAAGTTTTTGTTACTATGATGTTACAGTTAGCATCATTATGTCCAAAGACATTACATGTAGAACATGGTTTCAGTTTTTCTTCATACTCAATCTGAATAGCATCAACATCCTCGTTATATAATTCCATTTCTATTTCAATAGGATAAGTAAATTGCACATCCACTTCAATTAGAACTCATGCATAGTTAAGTCTAGTTTCCATTATAGTAGTTGTATCCATACATATTGGGTAGCTAAGCACACCATCAATTCTTCTTATACCTTCATTGTTCCAATTTTCAAGTTTTAAATCTATAAATCTTACCCATATAGGAACAGTGGAGAACAGGTCCTTTGTAGTACTCATATCCGGTTTCCATTTTTGCATAATCAAAATTCTTGATCCAATAGTGTATGGGCCTCCTTTAATGATCTTTGCAAAATCTTAGACTTATAGAATTTGATGAAAATGAAACTGTTCTTCTTATAATACATGTCATAAGCACCACTTGGCTGCCAAACTTTATCAACAAAGCTTTTGAAATTATTGTATAATGGCCTTCTTCCTAGAATGTAAACCATTAGTATATTCTTCCACTTGTCTTTAGAAGTAATAATAACAGATTTCGGCAGCTGTCCCCTTAATCCATCTCCTTTTCAAGTTTGATTATAGTATGTTAAATCTGTTATATCCACCTCCTTATCAACTACAAAGTTCTTTAACATCTCCGCCCATGATCTAGACCATGACCCTGTTGCCTCCTTTCAACCGACGATGATAGATTTTCCACGTGTGGTTAGGGATTTGGTCCAAGTCCTACCTCTGTCAGCGTCGGAAATAGAGCAATATCTAGTGGTTTAGGTGGAATCTGGTTACCCGTAACCATTCCCTCCATGTTGCCTTGTTTCAACATTTTTAGTTATTATATATATATGTATATAATTATGTAAATGTGTTTAAATCAATTATAAATATATTAAATAAAATAAATAATAATATTTTATAAAACCGAGACCTAGACATACATATGTAAATGAAATAATTTTTTTAAATATATATATACACATATATAATATATTAATTACTTATTTATAAATATATATTACAAATGTAGATTAATATTTATAAATACACAAAATAATTTAACAAATATTTATCTGGTCTTGCACATGACTTAGAATTTTTTTTAAATTTTAAATATTATTTTAATTAATTTTGTATGGTTTTAATTTAAATTATTAAAACAAAATAATTTCAAATTAATTTTGAAATTTAAATTTCGAGTAAAATTCTAAAAGATATTTTATACTTAGAAATATTTATTTCATAATTTCATGGTTTAAAAATAATTTTATAATTTATTATTGATTTTCGGCTTATATTTGAAATACATTCAAATAATAAAAATATAATTTTTATTCTTTATTTTTCTACAGACATGTATTTTATGACAATATAAATTTATAAAATAAGAAAACATTTTTTATAGTACATGTATTAATATATATAATTTATGTCATTAAATGATTTAAATGTTATGTAAATAATAATAAATATATATGTAATATTTTACTACTACCGGATAATATATGTATAATACACTATATATAAAATCTATATAGCTTTTGTATATAAAGTATAACAAAGTAGTTAATTATAAGCTATATTTATAGGCATATATTTATAATATATATTTGTATATATAATTAAAATAGGGATAGTTTGACCAAAGTCCATATTAAGTTTCAAAATACACCAAACATTCTTGCCAAAAAAAGTATGTAAATTAGGTCCATATAATTAAGTTACTGAATAATTGCATATAAATTTATGTAATTATTCAGTGAATAATTACAGATATATATGCAAGTATATCCAAAAATTGTAGACATTTCCGCAGTTATTCACTGAAAAATTATGGAAATATCCGCAATTATTCACCAAAAAAATTGCGAAAATTTCTACAATTATTCATCGAATAATTGCAGACATTTATATAGTTTTTGGATATAATTGCATAATGGATGCAATTATTCAGTAACTTAATTTTAGGGACCTAATTTACAATCTTTTTTAGGGATGAGTTTTCATCTATTAAGTTTGATTTTAAGGACCCGAGCTTAATATTCACATTAAAATAAACAAAAATATGTTTTTTTTTCAATTTCCAAGCCGTGCCATTATAGGTATGAATATAACAAAAAAAATTATTTTATTCTCTAAGTATATACATACAAACAATCAAAACAATTATGACAATATGATTTGCATATCAGAATCGTTACCTAACTAACAATATTATATATATATGATAAAATATTATATGAAGCATTTTACTCAGAAATATACCTTACTTCCAAGGCCTTCAAGTACACCTTGAAATGATGAAGTACGCTTATTGAAACAATTTTCGATCCAAAAGAGTGATAATCCGTGAACTGTTGACTACCAGCTATCCAATACCAGTTAAATTGATTTGATTAAGCGTGGCAAATTAGAGAGCTAATAGGGGAATTTATCCAGCAAATGTATGGGGATGAGGCTCCAAAAGATTAAAATCAAATGTAAGAAGAGATGCTTAAATAGAGGAAGGAATGGAGAGAATTTAGGATCTCATCTTTTACTCAATCTCCTTTAATCTTAGCCATCTATTATCAAGCCACTCTAGCCCATTTCTAGGTACCTATAACCCTATGTTTTTGCTAAAATAATTATCCCTTATCATGGGCTTTAAACCCATCTAAAGCTTGAAAAATATTTTGCATTTAAATCCAAATAAATGCGTATCGATATTGTATATCGATTAATATATTTATAACAATTATAAATACATTTAATAATATTTGTTCATCAAAAATCAAAATTTATGATTAATATTTCATAAATAATAATTTATTTAGTTAATTTATAACAATTACTGATTAATTAAATTGTTTGGTTAAAGGAGAATTCATCATTTTAGTTTGTGACTTATCAGGTGTAAATTTGGTCAGTGATTGATATTGAACTATTCGAATATTAACATTTACACGTCACTTAGCGATGGTGTGACATTTTGGCCAAATTTATCGCTTGCTTAGTTTCGATAAAAACAATTTTACTTGGTGAAACATTACCCGATTGTGACTATTATTTACACCAATTCTCTTCGTCAAAACTATATCACTTTGGATTTATGGAACTTTGTAATGGTCATAATTTCAATATCGTCCATATGAACTCTATAGTCCAAATGCAGTCCTTAGTTTAATAATAACAATTATTATTATTCATTAACTACTCTTGCCAGAGATTTTAAATTTATTTGGCTTGGGTTGACCGTGATACTAACCTCATATAATAAAGGAGATGAATCCTCTCTTGAATAGTGTTTCCTTTCAATACTTCCACTCGACCTAACTGTAGTCACTCGATGGACCCATGCCATGATTTGACTATAATCAAAGTGGAGCTTTCATATTGAAGATTAACAATATTCTCAAGTCGAAATAACTGTGTAAATCAATCACATCGATATTTTCTATTTGACCTTATTTACATTAACCAAAAGAAAACTATCGGGTGAGTCATTCCATAGTTATCCAATAACTATCAGTATGTAACTCCTATGTGCCATTATTAGTCATTATTAATACATTACCCAATATTTGAGAGCGTTATGTACTCTAGTCTCTACAGATACATCGATATCTAGTCTCGATGCATCTTGACTAGGAACATTTAAAATAATGTGTTTTAAAATATTGTGATACAATACGCATGTTTACAACTATTTGTAATTATTATGACCAACATGCCATTTATGGATTTCTGTTAAATATATTTTAATTAAGCATTTAGTTGTTTTATAAAACATAAAAAAATATGTAACAGAAAGAAAAACACCATAATTACAAATGAGAATTGATTAAAGAGTAAATCAATTTACAATAAATTACAGACTTGCCCCTAAGGTATACACCTAACTCTATCGGTCTCCTAATTGCATTTGGGGCTAATTATGGAATCTAAATCTCATCCCTTCAATCATCTTTTCAAGAGCCGATCGAGCTAGACCCTTAGTGAACAGAATCTACTACGTTGTCCTTGGTGTTAACTAGATTTTTGGTCAACACCCCAAATAACGCTTTCAATAGGAAAGAGCGGGTTAGTTAAGTAGAATAGGACGTTGGCCTTAATTATTGTCTCTGTTCTTTGCTCCAATAATCGCCAAATGCAAATCTGAAGAATCATGATGTGGCTGGAAGGTTTAGCCTTTCAAGCAGAAGGTTATCTATCAAAGATAAACTTAGTTAGAATCTTCATGAAGCATTTCTTTTTAACATGAGTGAAAATTAACTAGATACACTTTTTTAAAGTTGTTCTCCAGAACTCCCGAGATGTTTGAATGATTGGTCTCTATGAAAATAAGGTAAATAAAGAAATCCCTGGTAGTGTGTGAGAACCTTTGGTCTTGTTGTAAAGATTAATCACTCTTAGGAGGTTGGACTTAACCTGGCCGAAAGGTATTAGAATACTAACTGTCATATTGGACCTATTTATCCTGTACTTAGATTGTTCCGAAGGGTTTGAGTGGTGGACTAATGTCCGCGGAAGGTTAGGTTACTACTTGGGCACAAGTATCTACTAATTTTGGTTGAAGAATTCCAATCACAATGCTAATAACCTCAGAAGGTATTACTTGTATCGACCCAGATAAGTTGTCGGCCCTTCAAACTTATCGGCATGAACCCTTCGGAGGAACTGATCCTGTAAATCAATGTTATAACAGCAAAGAGATAAGCAACTTATAAAATGATTCATGAAATCAGAAGACTTCCCTTGCCATCCGCAATAAGACTTTACTTTTTATTGAATTTCCCCAAATCAAATCCCCAATTAGGGTTACAGAATCGTGACCAAGAAGTTACAAGTTTTTTGAATCAGGAGAAAAGTCCCCTCAAACTAGACCCCTTGGGCCCTATTTATAGATGTGAGTGGCATCCCATCAGCCTTATGCCTTCATTCGGTACGGAAGGTTGCTTTTGTTATGCACTTGTAAACCTTCCGGTCTTGCTTGAAGATAGTTTCTTGTACACGGTTGTAGGTCTTTCATTATTGTCGAAAGGTTCGTTGATTGTGTATCATCATAGTCTACCGAATGCTGCCGAAAGGTTTTTTCTTCACTTGTTTTCAAGAAGTCATTCCTTTACCAGAAGGTTTGTTATATGCATAGCACATGAACTTTTCGATCCCACCGGAAGGTTTATAGACTTTGCGAACGCTTTGGCCTTAGCGGAAGGTCGCTTTTTCCTGCTTAACTACTGCCGAAAGTTGTATCTTCCCTGGGTGATGGCGGAAGGTTGTTTTCCGTTGACTTATGAACGCTATTTTTATCTAAACCTTCTGGTAACATCGGAAGGTGCCTTGCAGGTGTATTATCTGGCCTGAAAAGCTCATTGCGTTTTCGAAAGAGTTGACGTGAGGCCACGTCTTTGTTTCCTCTTGTTTGCTTCCTCTGGAGGGTAAGCGCCTCCTGATCGTTGTAGAATGACACTTTACTTCTCCTATGAAAGGTCTTGAGCCGCTACATATTATTGACTGCATCCCTTCAATCTCTCCGGAAGGTCTGATCCTGCTTTTCCTTTATTTCTTCTATTTAAGTCCTCATGGCTTAAGAGGAAGGTGAATTTTTCGAGTAACATTTGCCCCCTCCCCCCATGCAAAGGGATGCTCTTGACTTTCCAAGTCATCTCCTCTAAAAGTTATAAAGTCTCCAGCTTCATTTTCCTGCAAATATAATTAACCAGTACAAGTAAAAGATTTCTTTTAAACAACTTAGCCTTTTTCAAAATAAAGAGGTTACTTTCTAAACTCGATTTAAAACCTTTTAGACTATCCTTCCTATATACTCATTTTTTAGGCAGGATTTAAAACTACACTTAATATTAAATTAATAAGTTAACCTGGGATCCAATTAAGTATTAGTAACCTTGAATATCCTTTTTCGTCCCTTTTAAGGGAATCATGGCTGTAGTAATGAATTTGCTTTTCTTGAACCTTTCGACAAGATTAGGAGGAACTCTTACCCCCACTCTCATTCATTGTCTAAAGATTTAAATAACTTAATGGCTAAACCTTCTGACAACAAGCCTTCATTGAGGTCCGAAAGCTCTAAACCTTTCAATTTTTCTCTGTATAGCATAACATCATACAACAAGGTAACGAACACATAAACATATTTTTAGCTGCACAACATAACTTTAGAAATTCAACTAAAATATTTAAATATTCACATATATATATTACTCCATATTACACTTCCTAAAATGATTTGTCAATATGTACATATTCAAAATGACACTAACATCCTAAAATTAAACATCGAAGGCGATCAAAAATAGCAAGATGGTTTCTTCCCCCTTTTCCTACAACTCATTTGGAAAATGCGGAAGGTATGGAACCAAATTGATGGGGTTGATGACCACGGGTTCGACCCAAATTGGTTGATAGAGCGAGTAGGTTATTAACGCAAGGTCTTCTCCAGAAACATCCTAGATGGCCAAATCCATCCAGAATGTGTTTGTAGCCAGATCAAAAAGTAAGGAGTATGTTGCCTTTACGTATGGATTAAAGAAATTAGGTTGCAGGTGATCCATATTGCTAGATTGTGCGCTATTGACCTCTTCCACCTCATGCGGTGGGTTTAGTAGGCCTAACGCAAAGCAATAACAACAGTGTGGTGCTTCGGCATTGATGAAATCAGGATGAATTTGATGGAGATTGCAAGCGGCCATTGATGCCTTTTTTATAATAAAAGTTAGAAGGGAAAGCGAAGCAAGACGAATGGATTTCTAACAAAGATTTTTGGCGTGAAGTCTTATATGCTCTCTCTCATATTTCTAGAGGTTTACCATTAAGTGTTTTTATCTTTTTGTATAATTATTGTTTCACCTTTGATTTGAAAGCATTTGTTGGTTAAGTCTTATTTGACAAAAATTCCGCAAACGATGGCCCTGACTCAGCGCTTTTTGAGTAAGAGTGGTGAACTCTTAACCTTCTGCTGGATGACAAGTTAATAGAATAACTTTGGCTGTTTTTATGTAAAGTACACTTTTAACTTTTAGCTCTGAAATTTTAGTATTTGGGTAAATTTCAGTAAGAGTTTTACTTTTGTATTTCTATTTTCATGTAAATTAGGACTTGGCCTAAATCTTTGTGCACGTTATAATTTGCTTTGAATTAGATTGTTTGTCAAAATTTTTCCTTAAATGGCTCAGGCATTATAAGTATAAGTTTGTTCTCAAATTTCTTTCTAAGTCCATTTCATATGAATTGGGGGAGCGATTATAAATGGGTGTCAAGTATATATTCTATGAATATATATTTCTTAGTACGTATTTTATATTTCGCTTGTCTATACTATGTTATTCCAAACTATATGTTCCTTAAATCATGTCTCCTTAATAAGCCAACCTAGTTAACATGCTATATAGATGAAGGCCTCCTTCCAAAATGACCTAATATTGATTGCCCTAGGGTAAATGGTTTTTGTACGTGGAACACCCCCACTTCTCACCCAGCTTCCTTCGAAGGTAGAGGGGAAATTCCTTTTAAAGTAAATTGGGATATTTTATTCGATGTTGATTGATAGTTATACTATAATACCCTTCTAACCGAGAGATGAAATTAGCAGATACACACTAGTTACCATTCTAGACGGGGTTATTGTATCTTATTATTAACAATAAGTTTCGACCATAAACACACTCTAATATGTTTTTTTATTGTTGAAATAAAGGGACTTGTTTTGCTTGTTGATATGGGAGATTTGGACAAGGCTAGTTTTTCCTTCCGAAGCTCCTTCTTCGGAGTTCACAATGATTTTGGGTAAGTTAAGAATGGAGCTCAAACAAAGTTAATTTTACATAAACTTCTTTAATTTCTAAGCTCACATGTTGCACTATTCAAAAATTCTTTACGGAAACAGAGATTTTGGAATTAAATCTTCAAGAAAGAGGGAGGTTGGAGTATTGAAGTTTTAAAGCATTTCATTGGTGGAGTTACTTGTATAAATCTTGACTTGAAATGACTAAGCTTCATGAGAAGATAGATAGCTTGGAAATAAAATCTAAAGATAGTCAGGTTCTTGCAAATCTTCAGAATCCCTATTTGGTATCTCAATTTCAAGTGTCAATACTATAATATCCATGAGTTTTGCTAGTATGATTGATAAGGTCACGAGTATCTCAATTTACACATAAGATGTGTTTTCCATACCTTGGTAATGCTATGCAGCATAATGTAATACTTATAATGTTGTACATGCTACCTGTTTCATTATCTTTGTTTACACCTTGTTTATCTTTGATTTAGATATGCCTCTTGGAGATTGATGTGTCTCCAAGCTTTTCGTTCCAGTCCTTGATTTCTCTTCTGATTAAGTGAATCTAGATTCTTTGTCATCCTACCTTTCTTGCAAAACATGTAGCGCATAGTATTCTTTAAATATTAGTTGGAAATCGACAATTTAATCTTAAAGCCATCGGTTACTTGGATTAGCAAGCCATTGTAACAATTATATGAAAAGAAATTCACTAAAAAAATTTAGGTCTCATCTTTATCCATAATGAGGGATGAATATAGATTTAGTTCATTTACCTTGTTCAACATTCCTGACAATAGTTAATGTTAGGTTGTATACAATCATCGAAATTTAACATTTACCCAACGAAGACCTTGATGGGATATTTATGACTGAGATCTTGATAAGGTAGTTTTTGAATTCATTTTTCATTATCTAGGGGATCTGAGAATAAAGAAGGTCGGAAGTTTCCATTAGGAGACTCTTTTGGCAATAATCTTCTTCTTCCGATAATATTCTTGACTCGGGTCAAATTACTTGAGATAAATATGAACCCAAAGATTGTGCACTCAGATTGGGGCTTTCAATAACCAGTAGTCTTAGCATCATTAATGATGAAGCTTTACAAGATATCTCCGGACCCAGATTCGGGTATTAGAAAATATTGAGATAATTTGGCAGTCGCTTTTTGGTATATTCTGATAATAGGCGATGGAGAGTTAGGAGGCTGAAATGCCTTTCCTTGGAAATATGCAATAGAAATT
Source organism: Allium fistulosum (assembly GCA_030737815.1). Lineage (NCBI taxonomy): Eukaryota > Viridiplantae > Streptophyta > Magnoliopsida > Asparagales > Amaryllidaceae > Allium > Allium fistulosum. Next base: position 1,179,067,370 of record CM060902.1, read on the forward strand.
CATTGTGTCGTTTTCGATGATGGATGCCATATGTACAGATATTTATACTTGCTGATAAGGGACTGGAATCTCTAATTTGGAATAAACAGTAAAAGTCCGGAAAGCCACATGTGGTAATTAAGTAACAGAAGTCCCCACCCCGAGACCCACATTAATAAAGAGAATTATTGCGTAATTCTGTCTGCTAATTTGGAGAATAGGGCTGGTTAGTAGCGACCATCTCTAATCTTGTCTTAAACATCTACTGAATACGTCGATAAATTATCTATATATATTTTTTCCTATCTCTCGTGGATCGACATATCCAATAAATGGTTAATACAAAACTATAGGTGGCTAAGGGATCTATTAGAACAAAATACAGTAACAGAATGCATATCACATCATAGAACAATAAACGTCATACATATAAATACAATACACTAATACATCCCAGTATAATTCAAAATGATATACAAAAGTGGTTCAAAGACCACATTATATACATCTAATCAAAATACACATCAGATTCAAGTGGAAAGAAATATAAACTACACAAAACTGCTAGGTTAATATCCAAGCAGATGCATAAAAGCTAAGTCCCATAACTAATAGCTAACCTGAAACAACTCGGTCTGACCCGAGTATAAAATTACACTGGTCAATCTAGCTAAAACAATCAGTTAATAAGGATAGACGATAATATGAAGTATAAGATACAGGGTGATAATTCTTCTCGAACGAGAAGAAGCAATAGAAAGAACACACGCCCATGACTTAAGTGGACCAATGTCACTTAAGTATAAAAAGACCTCAAAAGAGGTAACTCAAACAATAACACTCAAATTTGGAAATAAATTATTTTGGAAATTTGGTATTAAATTTTTATTTTGAGTGGTGTAAGCAGCCATTGAACCATAGTGATGGTTAATTAAGTGGCAAGGCAGTTTTGATCACTTGATCAACTCTGCAGCCAATGGATAGAGTCGTTCACTATAAACAAATGGCGAGGCAATGCCATTATACTGTTTTGAATTTATAAAGTTAAATGTAAATAAGTTTTATTGTTAAAATGTTGTTTACTAGATTAAAAATAGGTTTTGAGTTTTAAAATTAAAAATGTCCATTGGATATTTTAATATAATATAAAAGTTATATGCAATAAATTTGAAGCTTGTTTTCAAAAAAATTGGTGGTTTGAAAAAGAAAAAATTGATAAGATTTTAAATTTTACTTTGAAAATATATTGGTATGAAATTATAAAAATTCTTTTGGGAATTTAATTTTGTAATAAGGGTTTTGCACGTACATAATAAGATTTGAGCTGTTGGGTCCATCCTTTTTATTGGGCTGTTGGGTCCATACTTAAGATATGAGTTTGCCGCCTTCGGCGCTTTTATATGAGATTTACAATCTTCTTCTTGGATATATATATATATATATATCTCTATACTATAATAAAAAACCTTTGGTCAACCGATCAAAGTGAAGCCTTTTTGGCAGTCCCCATTTTACCCCCTCATTCTGCCCGAAATCAAACATGTGCGCGCAAGGGCACTTCTGCCTTTTTCCAACCTCCCACGTTGCCCCATCATCTTTTCCGTTCCCCTTCCCTGCTTTCCACTTTCCCTTCCTACCACAGTAAGTTTCACCTAACCCCACAAAAAATGCCATGCTCCCTCCATTTCTTTCATTTCTCCAGTTTCGAAGACCGACTCTTCTTCTCCTAAAGTTTAAACAACGAATTTGGAAAAAGGGAAAATCAGTTGAAAGAAATAAATCCCATGAACCGATCCACTTTCTACAAGTAAAAAGAAGATCGACAGGCTGGAGGTTGGTGTTTCATCTAAGCTTCCTACAGGTACGATGGTTTTTTTGCTATTGTTTCTATTATTAATTTCGAAATCGATGCGATCTCTCTTCTCTTCCCTGAAGGTGTTTATGGACGTTTAGCGAGGAGATCGAAAATGGTTCTTCAATGCCAGAATTAGAAATCCGATCTCAAGACAAGATGCCTAAATTGAAAAGTAGAAGACAGCCGATCTACATCCATCTCAAATACCAAGTAAATTTTATACCTTTGATTTTTGAATGCATTTTTTTAATTCCAAAAGTTTTTGGTTTGGTTATTTATTCCAGAAATTTTTGATTTGGTTATTTATTCCAGAATTTTTTATCTCTTCAATCTTTTGTTTGGATTAGTTGGCAATGTGGAAATTAGCTCCGCAAGAATTTTAATTGATTTCTTCAGCAGTCACAAGGTTTTTGCACAAATAGTTTCTTTCTGTTTTCTCCATTGACCAAGATTTTTGTTTGACCCAAGTTATCTTTGATTATATTTGATCTTATTTATTTTTATATTATCAGAACCCATTGAATAAGTTATATGTTGTAAGATAACATGCATATTTGTTTAGTTTTGTTGGATTTGTTCCCATATTGAATTTGAGTTAACTGTTAGTGAATTCATACCTTACATTCAGCATTACTTTAATCGTTTTAAATGGCTTATACATTGATGGAAAGAAATATGAATTCAATCTTAAATTCATTATTACTTTCATATATAAATATTCAGTAATCATTAACATTGATTTGGTTATTTATTCCAGAAGTTTTTATCTCTTCAATCTTCTATTTGTATTGGTTGGCAATATGGAAATTAACTCCAAAATAAGGAATTAAAAGGAAAACAGTTTCGTTCCTTTTTTTAAGCAATAATTTTAGTTAATTTTCTTCAACGGTCACTAGGTTTTTGCAGAAATAACATCTTTTTCTCCATTCTTACATCATCGACCAAAATTTTATTTCCTAAAATAAAATAAAATAAAAAGAATTCATAGTTGACCCATGTTATCTTTGATTATAGTTGATCTTATTTATTTGTATATATATTATCAGAACCCATTGAATAAGTTATATGTTGTAAGATAGCATGCGTATTTGTTTAGTTTTGCTGGATTTGTTCTCATATTTTATAACTATCAGTGGTTGATTACTTGAAAGTGAAAGGTGGCATGATTATCTCAGTAATATGCAAGATAAGATTACTATTTACTCATCCCCTTCTTTTACATTGTAAATTAATTAGTTGCAGATATTATATATATATCACAACTCTAATTTATATGGTTGTTTGCATTACTGGAAGCATTTTATTTAACATTTACATTGGTGGGAGCTATCATAACGAGTTGTAATATTTTTGTACCCTACAGATTTCAAGTTGATTGACGGTCAATATATATATATATATATATATATATTTTGAAAGGCAAGCAGGGTTGGATGGACCCTTACCATATTTATTAAACAGAAACAAAAACAAGAAAACAAGTGAGCACTAACAAACTAGTACTCACAAAAGAGAAAACAGGGAAACAAAAGGAAGAAGAAAGAAAGACTAAAACAGAAAAAACAAAACCAAAGAAAGGTAAAAGAAAAACAAGGCCCTAAACTGCAGAAACATACACACTGTGATGATCAGACTTTTCTTTGACCCTGGAAATGATTAAGTTTATTAAAGAACTTTCAAGCTTCATCTTGTTTTCAAAGACACGGGCATTTCTCTCTTCCCAAATCACATGCACCAAAACCTTCAGGATGAGTAGCAGCTTGTAAGTAGTGGCATTCTTCCATCTTGTTCTCATAAACAACCTATTCCATTCAGCATCACCATGCAATACCATCTCATTATAACCATTACTGATAAGAATAGTCTCCCAGATTCTTCTTGTAATCAAACAATCAAAATAGAGGTGAGCACCATCTTCAACAACATTATTGCAGTATACACACTTCAGATCAACATTATAGCCTCTCCTACACAGTTTAGTTTTAGTCATGATCGCATTACGAAGAACTTTCCAAAGGAAGAAATTCAGTTTTTGTGAGGTAAGAGAGTTCCAAACTCTAGCATGCCATCGAAAAATGGGGCTACTATCATCTTGTCTCAAAGCTTTATAAACCCCAGCAATGGAGTGCTGACCTTGACTAGTAAACCAAACATACCCATGATCACTAGAGGGGATGCTCATGCACTGCACATCAGTCCATATTTGCTGGATGACAGGATTGGATGTGTATGGCAGAGTAACTTCACCATTCTGACAGTAATCAGAGGCACTGGCATTCGAAGGAATGCCAGTTTGATACCTCTGTTCATAGGTGAGCAGATTGGAAAGTATTATTCCTCTTCCAACCCAAGGATCATACCAGAATTTGGCATTGCAGTGAGGGCCAAGCACAAGTTGTACAAATGGAAGTAAAATGTCTCTGATCTTGAGAATAGATCTCCATACCCAACCACACAGAGGAGATGGTTCCATGGACCAAAAATTTTTGTTGCCAAGATGATGATGCCTAGCCCACTTAACCCACAAATTTGGCCTATCATTAATCAGATTGTCAAAATGCTTAGAGAAAGCAGCTTGATTCCAGGTTCTCATACACTTTATTCCCAAACCACCATATATTTGTGGTTTCTCTAATTTATCAAAGGCAATAGGAATTAGCTTTTTAGAATACATACTCCCTGTCCACAAAAAATGATTCATAGCTTTTCTAACACTAGATAGAAGAGACACAGGTAAGATGAAACATTTGCACCAATAAACAGTCATTGCATGGATTATAGAATTGATGATGGTGATTCTGCCTGCTTGGGTTAATTTATTGTTGGCCCATCTATTCATTGCTACAGTAATTCTTTCAAACAGAGGTAAACAAGCAGTGACGCCAATTCTTCTATTGCACAAAGGAATACCAAGATGCATAGTACCCACAGGAAGATTTGGCAGTTGACTATAATTGTGTATGTTATGATTATCACTCTCAGTGAGACCAGCCACCAAAAGGGAAGACTTGCTTCTATTAACCTGTAGACCAGTGCATTTCTCAAAGGTGAGAAGGATACTATTGACACATTCCATAGTTGACACAGTAGGCTTCATAAAAAGTAAGACATCATCAGCAAAAAGGAGAGTGGTAATGAGGGGATTCCTGCATTTGGGATAAAGGTCATAGTTATTGTTCATAACCTATTGGTTAACAAGCTGAGTAAAAAATTCCATCACAACAATGAACAAATATGAAGACATGGGGTCACCTTGCCTTATGCCCCTCTGACTTTTGAAATAACCAACTGTACCCCCATTATAGCATAAAGAGTAGTTAACAGTAGATATGCAAGTATAGATCCAGCTGACAAAATGACCAGGGAACCCCATTAAACCCATAATACCACTCAATTCCCAACTAATAGTATCAAAAGCACGTCTAATATCAAGCTTCATCATAGCTCTAGGGGAAACATGAGTTCTACCATACCCATTAAGAAGTTCATGAGTAACAAGCACATTGTCCAATATACTTCTGTTATTCAAAAAGGCAGCCTGATTATCAGATATTACAGTGGGAAGTACATGCCTAAGCCTTGCAGCAATAACTCTAGAGATACATTTGTATATTATGTTACAGCAAGCAATAGAACGAAAAGCATGCAGAGTAGACGGTTCTTTACCTTTAGGCACCAGACATAAGTTGGTAGCATTAATGGAAGAAGGTAATTTATTGCGCTCAAAAAAATTGTGCATAGCATTTTGGAAATCAGTGGCAATAACTCTATTTACTTTGATAAATATATTGATATGAATACAGGTGTAACAACTCATACAACCAAGGTCAGTAACTCTATTTACTTTGTCACAGCCTGCCTACATACACGTGTATAATAAAATACTGAAAATATGATCAATGATAAATAAATTTTGATGTACGATTTGTAAAAAGTGGAAATATTTAGGCAGAGTACAGTAGCATGTACAAAATTAAGAAGAGAATAACATTCTTTGCTTTCAATAAATATAACAGATGTAGCCTCTTTTCTTTTATTACTTTTAACGCTGCACTTACATATAGTGATTTTTCACATCGCTATCTCAATCTATATATTTTCTTTCTATATGAAGCCAAAATAAGGTGAGACTAAAGTAGCGTAGGTGTTCCTTTATGGCAAAAATAGCATAACCAAGTAGAAAAGTTTGGGAGATGGGAAAGCTCTAACATAATGCCTTTCTCATATATCCTATCAACTTTTTACCTTTCAAATTGCCCAGATTCCACACCACATGTGAAGAATATTTTGTTTTGTAGTGGTAGATGTTGATTGTCGGGTCACAAAGAAACTGAGGATGGGTGCTACGTGTGCCACAATTGATGAGTAAGCATGTGCTTGGTTAAATCTTCTTATCTACTATAATAACTATGCAATATTGTATCTTCATATCTACTATATTTTTGATTAGAAAGTTGTTGGCTGAAGCATAGTACATTGTATACCTTTTGGTCTTTTTGTTACACAACTATAAGCTGAAATAAGAACTATATATGAAATGTGTTTTATTCAATTGTTAGGCAAAGGAAACTTTCATATGAAATTTGATTTTTCATTTCATCAAAGTGCAAAAATAATATATTGGATGTTATCTTAGGCCAGATGAGTGAGTTTTAAAATATTGGATTCATTTGATGTAGATCTTTTCAAGCTTTCATTCTTGAGAATGAAAATTCATGTTTTGTGTTAAGTCATGACGAGTAATACACTGTTAACCAATTTTAAAGAAAATATTTTATTATTTTCCATATCCTTGGTATACAAAATCAGTGTACATGTTATATATCATAATATATTGGAATTAAGGTATGATCAGATTACTTTATTTAAGTTTGAACAAATTTGGAATCCCATAGTTGCACATAGATTAATTAAAGTTGAATTGCCCCTTAATTCACATTGGTCATATAATTATGACTGAGATTGATACATGGCTTTATAATTTGCTAACGTTTAGATGATACGTTCAAAACAAGGTTTAATGAGTAGTGGAAAAATATACGAAGCATTTATCAAATGCCTATTTATTCCATTTCTATTTGCTAACATGCTTTAAATAAATTAGCTATCTGTACATTATTAGTGTCCCTCCCTCACCTCTAAAGCACAACGCAGTAGTTGTTTCATTATAGCCATTAGATACTTTGAGCTCATTTTGGCTTCCAGTATAAATATCTATTAAAAAAATCGAAATATCTTATTCTGAGAATGATGATGTTGGGAATATTATAAATGAAGATATCCCATTTGCTTAATTTTTAGCGTATCTAAGAATGTGTACTTCATCGATCAATGCATTCATTAAATTGAGTACTCACAAAGTTTTAGCATATTTTTATTTAATGTGTTAGGCTTCAGTTAATTAATTAAAGCAGAATATATTTGATGTAATTAATCCTTCATGATACGGTTAACATATACTAATGTTATTATGAATTCTATCAACTTTTGTACTAACCTTTATTATTGAAGCTTAAAGGCTATGATTCTTTTTAACTGTTTTAATATATTGAATCTTGCAATATAAATGAATTGAAGCGGTTAAACAAGAGTTAACAAAGTAAACACTCAAATATTCCCTACCATAAATATTCTCTACAACAAATTTCCATTTCTTCATCATTTTATTTTCAATTTACAGAATATTTTGTTTAAAAATAAGAACAGGCACGTGGATCAAAGGGAGAAATAGGACTACAATTTCCCGATAGAAAAAGCAGGCAACACAATGGAAGCTACTTCTATGGTGGACCTATATGAGGTAACTATTCTATAAATAAGAATGATTAACTTATATAATTTATATGGATATAGGTTGTATCAAATAATGAACATGTTTATATTAAATCAATTCAGCGGTTGAAAGTATGAAAGTTTGGTGAATTGATGTTTAATACATTTTGTTATATCTCACATATTAAGCCTTCTGTTAATTTTAATTTTCAACTTCTATTCATAATTTTTTTGTACTTCACATATTCAGCCTTCTATTAATTCAATTTCTAAACTTCTATTCATAATATTGTTAACTCTGTGTTGTATTTGTATGCACATGTGCCATTATTACTACAAATTGGCAAGGCAATACAACATGGTCACTTGCGGATTCAACGCCATCATGGTGGGGAAGACGTTTGCATCTGCGATACAGATAGGGGACCCAGTGTCGATTGACATGGAGATGCATGCGATCAGAGAAACATATGGTGTGGTTGAGGAGGCCACTGAGGAGGACTTAATGGACGCCATGGCCCAGGCCGATCTTATAGGGATGTTCTGCCGTCCGCATACGGGGGTGGCGCTGGCTGCGTTGGAGAAGTTGAGGAGGAGCCAAGTGATTGAAGTGAATGATCGGACGATTGTGGTGAGTACGGCGCATGGGTTGAAGTTTGTGAAGAGTAAGGTGAGTTATCATGAGAGGAAGATTAAGGGGATGGACTGTAGGTATGCCAACCTGCCTGTTGCTGTTAAGGCCGATTTTGGGTTTGTTATGGATGTTTTGAAGAAGACGTTGAGGAAGATGTAAGCTGTACTGTGTAGTGGTCTGAGACTGAAGTTTTGTAGCAGGGAAATGTTGTATTATTTTGTACTAAGAGGAAAGGTTATTTTAACGTGTTTTCATGCTTTTGATTCATAGCAAGCTTCCATGTTCGTACATGTTTAACCTTTTTAGCTACAATAAAGAATGAAGAAAAATGATTCATTTTTATTTTATATTTTCCCATATACGTTTCATAAAAGCTGACAAAGCGCTCATCACTTTCAATATCATCTGGGCATAATTCATCTAAATTTTATAATTAGTTGTTTTATAATTTAATTATTCTTATGTCTATTATCTCAACTTAGAATCCATGCTTTAGTTATGCTTAGCAGGTTCGAATTTTTTTGGATCGATAGTGAATGTTTAGCAGGTTCAAAAATGCAGAGCGCATAATGTTATTCTCTAAATGACAAAATTGCAAGTGTATACGCCATTAATTCAAAAATGGAGATCTTATAAGCTCTTGAATCTGAAGTATGCAAAGTATGATCAAGTGAGGAGTTATTGGCGTGTCTCAATCTGAAAACATGGCAAGATATATTTTTTATAAGGTAATTTTTGATTTCATACCTCTGTTTCCAATCATGCATTAATTATTATTATCCTGTATTTAGATCAAGTTGATTGAATGTTTTTTTATAAGGTATACTCAGTGCCGATAATATTCAAAAAAACAAACATTTGTATGTTTGTTTGTATTATTAAAATACTCAACTCTTCTATAGCCAGATTTGAAACTGTACATGTATCTTATATTTTGTGTTATACTTCACCATTTCGATGGATATTGAACTATAAGCGTATGCATATATGCACATAAAGTTTACCTCAACTTTGTTATGTGAAACAAAGGTGATGGCATGAGAAGAATACATTCCTCTAATGATTCAAAATACTAGATACTGACCACATAATGAATAAAATATTCCTTAACCGCATGAGGTTTTGTATCATTTTCAAGGTTTGTATTTTTCATGTGTGTGTTATCTAAATTATCGTGCTTCTGTTAACATTATGTACAAAAATGCCTAATTCATTTAAAGACCAAGTAAATTTAGCGCAACATATCATCTGGACTTTCAAATATGGCTACTAATAATTGTAAATAGCTAAACACCTCCTTTACACTCATTCAATGGAAATAACTATAATATGGAAAAATATGACGAACATGATTCGAATTAACGGGCCATCCAACCGAATTTTGCAGTTATGTCTATGGAATTATAAGAATAATTTCATTAAAACAATATAAAATTGAGAATCAAGACTGGAATCACATGATAAATGAAGATACATACATTATTATACTCATAAACCAACATTTAAAACGACATAAATGAATGTTCTCTATCTCAAATCCAGCTGTTAACCTCGATATATAATTTAAATAGCTAATTACCTACTTATTTCGTCGACAACAGGTATCCAATATAAATTACATGCAACTATTAACGACATTTTACCTTCACAAAGTATGAACTCTAATAATTTCCACACCACTAATAAACATAGACATTAGTAGACCATCAACTGTCTTTGTGTGAAGCACGAGTTTCTTCGACCCTATGTACATAATGATTTTTTATATAACCATAAATGTGTAAGAATTATAGTTAACATCGTTTTCTCCATTTCATTTGTTTTTCCATATTTCCAAGCCGTGCTTTTATAAATTATGTCATTGAGTTAATTTTACTATATGCATATGAATATTTTTTCCAATTTTATTACTAAAATAAAATTGTAATTTACGTAACAAAATCACTTACACAACGTTTTTAACTCTGCCATCTACATATTACCGATGTCGGTCTCAAGCCCGCAATAAGAGAATATAAAACGATTGCTACAACTTTATTTTAGTTCTTACATATTACTTACAAGCTACCGCCTTTGCGATCAACCTTGAAAAAGCATAGATAAAAATTATTATATCAATTCAAGTCTTACAAACTTCTATTACGATATTAATGTAAAAAAAATCAAAATTTATACACTAGCACCAAGTAGTTTTATGTTTTAGCAGATACTTTTTAAATGAGAGATTGATGCAAGTTTTTTAAGTTTTAAATTACTGGAAATGCTAATTTTAATATTTTTTACATTTCTCTAGATATTCATGTAATAGTTGATTGCTTTCTTTATTTGTTTAATTATTTCCTAAATCAACTTAGTCTCATTCACATTTTGATGATCGATTGATTTGTGCGTGTATACGCGTAAAAAATGCAATATTACATACACGTCAAAGTTATTTTGTAAAATCATAAAAACCTTACAACCAATGTTTTTAATACCAATTCCTCCTGCACACGTGCATGTGCATCGCACGTGCCAAAGAACTCCTACAAAGGTGCTTCATCATTATCGGGTTTACCTATCGTCTTTCTTACAACACCCTATTTCTGTTTATTTGTCATATCTCTTCCTCTTTTTTCCCGTAATTAACGAAAACATTACTATAATCTCTCACAATATCATAATTGTAACAAAGACAAAATACGTCACTTCCTTCTTTGCACACGTCCAACGGACGTGCCACCATACTTGTATATATATATATATTGATGAGTTTGCCATTTGGCGTAGTTTTGAGTTTTTAATATTAACAGGTAATCTCCAAAACCAGGGTTGTTACAGACTCTCCCCCTTAACAAAATTGCATCCTCACAATTTCTAGAGAAGAGTTTGTGTTCAACATATTAATTTCATCAATCAAAGGAAGGATAGACAAGCACGAGATCAAAATTCCTCACTTTCTACTCAAGACGAAAGAAGACCAAGATAAAATTGCTCGATAAATTCTATGATTATCTGAATATATTTGTCGGGATTAGCAGACTATAGAATATCTTCGAGCAATACCTTATGATTTCGATGACATTTATATAGTACTGGACAAGAGTTTTGCACGTGCATATTTTAAGATTTGAGCTGTTAGGTTCTTATTGGGTTGTTGGGTCCATCCTTTTTATTGGGCTGTGGGGTCCATATTTTGAGATTTGAGTTTGAGATTTTTATTGGGCTGTTGGGTCCATATTTGAGATTTGAGTTTGCCACCTTCGGCGCTTTTATATGAGATTTACAATCTTCTTCTTGGAGATATATATATATATATATATATATATTGATGAGTTTGCCATTTGGCGTAGTTTTGAGTTTTTAAATCACTCCTTTATGAGTTCATATTTGTGTTTGTCATTTACGGAATTTCTCGAATTTTGATTTTAAGACTTCTCCTTTTTAGGGAATATGGTTCATTGAAGCCATTATAGATGTTTTGGGATGTCACTGATGATATGAGGCATTTATTTCTATATTTGAGTGTTATTGTTTGAGTTACCTCTTTTCAGGTCTTTTTATACTTAAGTGAGATTGGTCCACTTAAGTCATGGGTGTGTGTTCTTTCTACTACTTCTTCTCATTCGAGAAAAATTATCACCCTGTATCTTATACTTCATATTATCGTCTATCCTTATTAACTGATTGTTTTAGCTAGACTGACCCGTGTAATTTTATACTCGGGTCAGACCGAGTTGTTTCAGGTTAGCTATCAGTTATGGGACTTAGCTTTGATGCATCTGCTTGGATATCAGCCTAGCACTATTATGTAGTTTATATTTCTTTTCGCTTGACTTTGATGTGTATTTTGATTAGATGTATATAGTGTGGTCTTTGAACCACTTTTGTATATCATTTTGTATTGTACTAGGATGTATCAGTGTATATATATTTATATATATGATGTTTACTGTTCTGTGATGTGATATGCACTCTTTTATTGTATTTTGTTCTGGTCCATTAGCCACCTATAGTTTTATATTAAGCATTTATTGGATATGTTGATCCACGGGAGATAGGAAAAAAATAATAGAGCATTTAGCGACGTATTTAGTAGATGTTTAAGACAAGAGTGTAGATGGTCGCTCCTAAGCAGCCCTATTCTCCGCATTAGCAGACAGAATTACCCAGTAATTCTCTTTGTTAATGTGGGTCTCGGGGTGGGGCGTGCTGTGACGCCCCACCTCGAGACCCACGTTAACAAAGAGAATTACTGGGTAATTCTGTCTGCTAATGCGGAGAATAGGGCTGGTTAGGAGCGACCATCTATACTCTTGTCTCAAACATCTATTAAATACGTCGATTAGTGCTCTAAATTTTTTTTCCTTTCTCAAGTGAGAAGGAATAATTCAAGGGTATATGGTTACTTCACATGACATAACCAAGTAGTTATAGTAATTTCAAGCGATATAAGGGTATCACTAAATATGAATGCAACTCAAAGGCGAAAAAACTTCATAACAAATCTCCCAATAAAAGCACGCCTCATCTCATCGGTGTATCACAAAACATCAAATATGGTTTAGGAGAAAAACATAACTCCAAAGAGGAGAAACCCCAAACCCGCCATATTGGCAAACCTTAAAGCATTCTCAAAAGAGAAAACATCATCTCAAAATATGCCATAAGGCAATCAAATATAAATCTCCAACATAGGAGAATATAATCCCAAATAAATGCCAAAAGGCAAATCTCATATAATAATGCTAATAGGCAAATCTCTAATAATACGCCAAAAGGAAAACCTCAAATAACGCCAGGTGTTGGCAAACCCAAATCTCAAATATAGAACTTGATAAGAAGTTTAATTTCCAAACATGTATTCACCATATATAATATCTCGAACGGCTCAAAAGGCCAATAATGTAAAAAGGCAATACACTTGGAAAATCACAAAGAAATCAATGAAATCATCTCAAAGATATAGCACGTGCTTATGGCCGAAGCTCGCCAAGTACTGTTCTCCTAAAATAATTTATTTCCAAACTCAACCTCATAAAATTTAAAATCTCTGATACCAAGCTATGACGCCCCACCCCGAGACCCATATTAACAAAGAGTATTTGAGTAATACCGTCTGATAATGCGGAGAATATGGCTATTTAGGAGCGACCATCTATAACCCTGTCTTAAATATCAATTGAATACGTCGATAAATGCTCTATATTTTTTTCTCTATCTCAAGTAGATCGACATATCCAATAAATACTTAATACAAAGCCATAGGTGGCTATAGGATATATCAGAACAAAATACAACTCAAATGCAAAACACATCACAGAATAGCAGATAATCCATATACACACACATATACAGATACATCACAGAGTATACAAAATGATACATCACATATGTGGTATGACGACCAATATACAAACACGAGTCAAAAGAACATACATATCAGAGTAGCAACAAAAAGGACTACACAAAAGCTACAACAAAAAGAGCTAGCACAAAAGTCCATGCGGAAGCAAAATAGGCTAAGTCCAAAGGGTACCTAACCTAAAACACCTCAGTCTGACCCACGTATAAAATACACGGGTCATTCTAGCTAAACAAACCAGTTTACAAGGATAAGCGATAATATGAGCATAAGGATAATATGGTAATATTTTCAAGTCAGAAGGAATAATTCAAAAGTATATGGTTACTTCACAAGGCACAATTAAGTAGGTATAGTAATTTCAAGTGATATAAGGATATCACTAAACATGAATGCAACTCAAAGGCGATAAAACTTCATAACAAATCTCACAATAAAAGCACGCCTCCTTTCATCGGCGTATCACAAAAAAACAAATATGGTTTAGGAGAAAACATAACCCCAAAGAGGATAAATCCCAAACCCGCCATATCGGCAAACTCAAAACAATCCCAAAGAAATTACCATCTCAAAATACGCCATAAGGCAATCAAATATAAATCTCCAACATAGGAGAATACAATCCCAAATAAACGCCCAAAGGAAAATCTCATATAATAACGCCAATAGGCAAATCCCAAATAATACGGCAAAAGGCAAATCTCAAATAACGCCAGTGTAGGCAACTCAAATTCCTATAAGGTAATCGCCATATATATATATATATAATGGCTCGAATGGCCAACCATGAAAAAGGCAATACACTCGGGAAATCAACGAAAACATCTCAAAATTTGCACGTTCTTTGGCCGAAGCCTGCCAAGTACTGATCTCAAATATGGTACCACACCCGAAGGCAAATACGTCACAATGACAAATACGCCGCAATGGCAAATACGCCGCAATGGCAAACGTCTCGAGGACAAATACGCCGCAATGGCAATGACTCGAAGGTCCAGTACCGGCAATATGCTGCAATGGCAAATGTGTCACAAACTCTCGGATAGGAACCCGAACAGTGTTAATGTGTGTCCCATACCACATGTTCACACTAAATGGTTTACTAACCGCTAGTAAATTTCATACTCAAAGCAGTAAAAACTTTACCTCATCTCATCGGTAACTCGACTCGAAGGTCAAAACGATCAAACAGACAAGTTGGGAATTAACCGATAAGATAAACGCACATGTCCCATACCACGTGTTTTACCAAACCGTTTAATTCTCCTTCTCATTCGCTCGAATAGTGCAAAAATGTGTATTTTATATATAAAATAATTTACTTGAGAAAACAAGCTTTTAAAACCATTTTCCCGAAATCAATTTTGAAATCAATATTTGAAAATTCCCTTATTATAGGAAATAAACAGATTTTTATAACTTAAAATAATTTAAAAATATTATATAATAATTATTTAAAATGCCAATTTATTTTAAAAATTATTCCAAAGCCGTTTGAAGAAACCGTGGTCGAAAACAAAGAAAATACCTCAAACTGATAACTCAAATTCAATTCGAATTCAATTCAAAATTCAACTCAAAATCAAGCAAATTTCTTCATATTAATTCACCAAATTCAAGTCTTTTTGCAAGCTAGTGATAAATCAAAGGTAATAAACTCCAAATCACACCATTTCATCACAATTTTCTATTACCGTAAGTGGTTTTCTAATTTTATTGTATGTTTTGGTTTGCATGTTCTTCCTATCTCCTGTACAGGTCCTTAGAAGCTCTAATCTTGCTAAAAGCTTCCTCTTTGCTACTATAATCCGAGTTTTAGCCTTCAATCAGCAAGGTGAGTTTGTTAACTCACATCTCTAGCAAATCAAAGTGACAAATTGCTTGACGTGGCATTTGGTAAATAGTAGAAGACCAGGAATTAGCCCTGGCATTTAGTATCAGAAGACCAGAAAACCAATCTTTGAATTTTAAGTAATAGAAATTTGGAATACCATGCTTAGCAGTTAATAATAAAGGATCAGGGATTTAACCTGGCAGTTAGCAATAGAAGACCAGAATACCATTTCCGGCTATTAGTATTGAAAGACCAGAATGCCATTTTCAGAATATCTTTTCTGGTAAACAGTTTAGGGTACCATTAGCGGTGGGGGCCAAAATACTATTTCCAATAATAAAAGACCAAAAATCCATCTTCGTACTGATAATGGAAATCCAAAAAACCGTATCTGGTAATGAGTAATAAATGATCAAGATAACTCTCCTTAATATTTAATAGTAGAAATCCAGAACACCATTTTAGATATCTAACGATAGAAGTCCAGGATGCCACTTTTAGGACATCATTTTATGGTAACTAATAACAGATGTCCTAGAATACCATTCCTAGTAATTAAATAATGAAAGATCATAATACCATTTTTGGCAATAAGTAATAGAAGACCAATATACCCATCTGGTAATAAGTAATAGAAGACCAGAATGCCATTTCTGGTAAATGTTCGCGAGAAGAAGTCAGTGACTTTTCTCTAATTTTCTTGTTGTATGTGTCATCTTCAAATCTTGACGAAGTTCCGCATGCTTTTTCTTTCTCGGGCCCGAGTTTTCTTTTTCCATTCGTTATTTGTTTTAGTCTATTTCAAGCGGGACTCTTTTGTCCAATTTTTGTGCTTATTTAAGCAGAGCCATATTCAAGCTGTTTGTCATTTTAGACATTACCGACCTTTTGGCGGTTGCTATTCTTAAGCGATCCCAATTTCCGGCGGTGCCTATTTTAGGCATGGACTTTTCTTAGTCCGCTGGAGATTTCATCTGGGTTTCCGGTGCACTCAGCTAGCTTATTTTGAAGCAGGGCCCGAGGACTTACCCAACCTCCCACCAGGAGGCGCCTTAACCTGGCCATAGCGTGATGCGGTTAAGGGCTTGTTCGGTACCTTGGCTAAGCCATAGCGTGGCGGGACTAAGGGATTACCCGTCCTCCCTCTAAGAGGTGCCTTATCCTGGCCATAGCGTGACGCGGATAAGGGCTTGTGCCGCTTTAACCTGGCCATTTCTGATTTAGCGTGGATAAAGGCTTACACCTTCCCTTCAGGAGGTGCCTTGACCTGGCCATCTTGGCGCGATCAAGGGCTTTCCACCATTATTGATAGCCTACCATTTTAGGTAGTCGAAATTTAAGGAAAATTTCTCTCCCGATCATGTAGATTTTTTTCTTATTTTGAGAATAGAACCTTTATTCCATGACTTGATCAATCCTTTACAAATTGCTTCAGCTTTCCTTGTTTTAGAAAGTGTAGGACCATTTTCCCGAGTACTTTGCATTGATTAGTATCATGTCCATTTATGAGATGGAAGTCACACTATGCTCCTTTAGATCTTCTTTCAAACCCTGGTTTTTTCTTTCGAGAAGGCCAATAATTCAATTCTTTGTTAGTTTTAATATAGATGTCTTCAATTGAGGTTGTAAGGTTATACTCTTTAAGAAGCATTGACTTTTGAGCCGTCTTTGACTAGCGTCTAATTCTTTTACAGCTTGGTTCAAATGCTTCTTTCTAAGGAGCAGGTTTTCTTTTCATCGCCCGTGTTTCTTCTTTCAAGGAAATTTCTTTCAGTCTTAAGGTTTTGGTTGGAAATCCCTTAATGATTCTTATATTTCCACTGGGTAGTTGTTTTATCTTCCTTATTTCTTCAATTGGGAATTTTTCCCTGTACCCGTAGTTCTCCCTTGAATGGCAAGCCCAATTTATAATCTTACTCCACTTTTACGTGAAACTATCACAGTCCTTCATTATTTCTTTTTCAAAGATAATACCCTGGGAGTATGACTGAATGGTTCTTCTTATTCGGTTAAAAATGTTGTCACTTCCATATTCTTCCTCCAAGCACAAAAATGGGGTTTGGTCCCACATGAAAAGGGTGTAAGCTCCATTTCTCAAGGTCATAAGAATCTGCCTTCTTTTTGTTTATAATTTTTAAGGCCCCAAGCCTTAGCCTTTGTTCCTTATCTTGATTGGAGTCTCTGATATTTCATAAGAAAGCCTTGTCAGGTGTGGTTCGAAAGATCCTTGTTCCGACCTCTTAAATCTTTTAGCCATGATCAAACCAAAATAAGGAAATTTGATGTGAATCAGCGAATTCTTACGTCAGGAAATCAATCAAGACGGAGGTTCGAGCCCTCCTTCTAGCGCCAAAAATGTTAAGCAGATTTTTTGTCAGCACCCCAAATAACGCTTTCAACAGGAAAGAGGATGTTAGTTAAGTAGAACGGGACGTTAGCCTTAATTATTATCTATGTTCTTTTCTCCAATAACTGCCGAATGCAAATCTAAAGAATCACGATGTGGCTGCAAGGTTTAGCCTTTCAAACGGAAGGTTGTCTATCAGAGATAAACTTAGTTAGAATCTTCATGAATCATTTCTTTTTAACATGAACGAAAATTAACTAGATACACTCTTTTAAAGTTATTCTCCAGAACTCCTGAGAGGTTTGAATGATTGGTCTCTATGAAAATAAAGTAAATAAAGAAATCCCTGGTAGTGTGTGAGAACCTTTGGTCTTGTTGTAAAGATTAATCACTCTTAGGAGGTTGGACTTAACCTGGCTGAAAGGTATTAGAATACTAACTGTCATATTAGACCTTATTATCCTGTACTTAGATTGTTCCGAAGGGTTTGAGTGGTGGACTAATGTCCACGGAAGGTTAGGTTACTGCTTGGGCATAAGTATCTACTAATTTTGGTTGAAGAATTCCAATCACAATGCTAATAACCCCGGAAGGTATTACTTGTATCGACCCAGATCAGTTGTTGGCCCTTCAAACTTATCGGCATGAACCCTTCGGAAGAACTGATCTTGTAAATTAATGTTATAACAGCAAATGGATAAGCAACTGATAAAATGATTCACAAAATTAGAAGACTTCCCTTGCCATCCATAACAAGACTTTACTTTTATTGAATTTCCCCAAATCAAATCCCCAATTAGGGTTACAGAATCATGAACAAGAAGTTACAAGTTTTTCGAATGAGGAGAAAAGTCCCCTCAAACTGGATCCTTTGGGTCCTATTTATAGATGCGGGTGGCATCCCATCAGCCTTATGCCTTCATCCGGTACGGAAGGTTGCTTTTGGTATGCGGCTGTAAACCTTCCGGTCTTGCTTGAAGATAGTTTCTTGTACACGGTTGTAGGCCTTTCATTATTGTCGGAAGGTTCGTTGATTGTGTATCATCATAATCTACCGAATGCTACCGAAAGGTTTTTCCTTCACTTGTTTTCAAGAAGTCATTGCCTTTACTGGAAGGTTTGTTATATGCATAGCACGTGAACCTTTCGATCCCACCAAAAGGTTTATAGCCTTTGGGAACCCTTTGGCCTTAGCAAAAGGTCGCTTTTTCCTGCTTGACTACTGCCGAAAGTTGTATCTTCCCTAGGTGATGGCGGAAGGTTGTTTTCCACTGACTTATGAACGCTGTTTTTATCTAAACCTTCTGGTAACATTGGAAGGTGCCTTGCAGGTGTATTATCTGGCCTGAAAAGCTCATTGCATTTTCGAAAGGGTTTGCGTGAGGCCACATCTTTGTTTCCTCTTATTTGCTTCCTCCGAAGGGTAAGCGCCTCCTGATCATTGTAGAATGACACTTTACTTCTCCCATGAAAGGTCTTGAGCCGCTTCATATTATTGACTGCATCCCTTCGATCTCTCCGGAAGGTCAGATCCTACTCTTTTCCTTTCTTTCTTCTGTTTAAGTCCTCATGGCTTAAGCGGAAGGTGCATTTTTCGAGTAACACTTGGTATCCACCTTTTTCTATCACGACCTATTTCTTCTCAATGAATTCTCTAATGAAATGGAACTTCCAAAGAATGTGTCAAGATTTCTTCTATACTCTTGGCTCCTTTATGATCTGCATCGCTGCATTATTATCACTAAACAATGAAATAGGATTCTTAATATTAAGAATCACTTCAAGCTCACTCAAAAACTTGCGCATCCATACTGCTTCTTTAGCCGCTTCATTGTGGGCGATGTACTCGGCCTCCAGCACGGAACTGGCTGCTACTTTTTGCTTGGAACTTTTCCAACTAATGGCTTCTTCGTTAAGTATAAAGACATAACTAGACATCGATTTACTGTCATCTATATCACTTTGAAATCTCGAATCCGTATACTCCTTCATAAGGAGGTATCTGTTCTCGTATATAAGGAATAAGTCTCGAGTATTTCTTAAATACTTTAGTATATATTTTATGATCGTCGAATGTGTTTCTCCGGGATTAGACTGGTATCGGCCTATGCATCCTAATGCATCTGCTACATCTGATCTAGTATATAGCATAACATACATTATAGATCATATGGCTAAAGCATATAGTATCCTTTTCATATGCTCTTTCTCCTTATCAGTATGAGGAGCATCCTTCTTAGAAAGGATGATTCTAGACTGCGTTGGAACATTTCCACACTTAGAATTCTCCACATTGAACATTTTCAGTATGGTATCTATGTACAGAGATTGGGACAATCTCAACAACCTCTTAGATGTATCTCTATAGATCTGTATACCAAGTATATAGGCTGCTTCACTCAAATCCTTCGCAGAGAAATTTTTGGAAATCTAAGCTTTCACTGATTACAACAACGAAGTGTTATTGCCAATCAACAATAGATCATCAACATAGAGTGCTAGAAATACGATAGCATTTCCCTGTTCCTTTCTGTATATGCACGCTTCCTCTATATTCTGATAAAAACCTAGTCGTTTGATCACTTTATCAGAACACTTGTTCCAATTTCTTGAAGCTTGTTTAAGTCTGTAAATGGACTTTAACAACTTGCAAGCTTTGCCCTCACTCCCACTAACCACAAAACCCTCGAATTATGACATATAAACGACTTCTAAATCACCATTTAGAAAAGCCATTATACATCAATTTTCCATATTTCATAGTCATAGAATGCACAAATGGCTGGCATAGTCTAAACGGACTTAAGCATGGCTATGGGCAAAAAGGTCCCATCATAATCAACACCTTGGGTTTTAAGAAATCCTTCTACAACTAGCCCAGCTTTGTAAGTCTCTACTTCTCCATCTGCATTTAGCTTTTTCTTACAAATCCATTTGCAGCGGATGGATTTTATCCTCTGGGTAAGTCCGACAAAGACCAAACTTTGTTTTCATACATGGAATCCATTTTGGATTTCGTAGCTCCAAGCTAGAGTGCAGAATCTTTACCTGGCAGTGCTTGTTGGAAAGAAAAAGAAGTGTCATCTTCTAAGACATGGTCCTTCTTCTCGCCATCCATAAGAAACTGTAGTATCTCTCTAGTGTGCAAGATTCCCTACTGGACCTTCTAATAGGTTAGATTCCCTACTGGACCTTCTAATAGGTTACATGTTTTTATATAAGGATGAACTTGGTTCTCCCACTAGTTCGACCTCAGTGTTATTTTCTTGGATCCCATCTAAGCCTACAATCTCATTGTTATTTCCATTAATAGAAATTGGTTTTATAAAATGATAATGTGTCGAGAAACAATAATCTTTTGTTCCTTGGTATTGTAGAATATATATCCCATTGAGTTTTTGGGATATCCTATAAATTTACACAGTATTGATCTTGCCTCTAGTTTATTCAAACTGACACACTTAATGTACGCCGGATAGCCCCACATCTTTAAAGATTTGAGTTGGGGTTTCTTACCATACCATATTTGAAATTGTGTTTTAAGCATAGATTTAGTGGGTAACAA
This sequence comes from Allium fistulosum, assembly GCA_030737815.1. Taxonomy (NCBI): domain Eukaryota; kingdom Viridiplantae; phylum Streptophyta; class Magnoliopsida; order Asparagales; family Amaryllidaceae; genus Allium; species Allium fistulosum. The sequence goes on from CM060902.1 coordinate 1,179,088,700, forward strand.
GTTCAACATATAAGATGCGATTTCCTAATTCATATCGCCTATAGGACAGAGGTAACTCAGCTTTACTTGTTATGGATCGAACCATATCTAATAGGGTCTTCGCTCTGACATGTCGTTGTGTTGTGGAGTATATGGTGGAGTAACCTAAGAGATTATCCCATTATCTTTTAAGTGTTGATTAAAATTCTATCCAATATACGCACCTCCTCAATTTGATTAATGAATATTAATCTTACGGCGCGTTTGGTTTTCTACTACACTTTTATATTCTGCAAATTTCTCATAGACATTAGATTTATTCTTTTTAGATACATATATCCTAGTCTTGAGAAATCATTAGTCGAGGTGACAAAGTAATAAATATTATCTTTGGTAATTACAGGCATCGTACCACATACATCACTATGTACTAACCCTAAGGGCTCATCAACTCTTTCATTGCTCCCATCGAAGGGGTGCTTGGTTACTTTACTTTTGAGACAAGACTCACATGTGTCAAATGATTCAGAACCAACTGATGTTGGAAAACCACTATTTTTCAATTTGTGTAGTCATTTCACACTAATATGACCTAGCCTACAATGCCAAAGATAACTATCATTTTTATTGTTAGAAGAATTATTCACAGAACACACATAATTAGTATTAATCACATAAATGTCATTTTCAAGAATACCATCGCAGACTTTACTTCCATCCAAACTAGTATTCATAACATTATTTGCATAATGAAATATATATCCGGTCTCAAGTAATCTAAAAATAATCTCGTAAATGAAGTCCTTTATAAAGTAGCAATTATTCAATACTAATAGTACTCCACTAGTTCAATAGATCCATCAGTAATTTAGAACCTTATATCTCCTTTTGCAATGTGATGCCAGTTCCTAAGCCCTTGTAACAAATTACATATATGAGTACTAGATCCAGTATCTAAGACTCAAGACATTTTATTGATTACAAAACAATTTTGAATCATAAATGTACCCGATGGAGCCGCATAACCATTTTGCTTCTTTTCTTTAACAATCTTCAAGTGGTTAGGACAATTCCTTTTCTAGTGAGCTTTCTTATGGCAATGGTGACATTCACCCTTATTATAGGTCTTCGTACTTTTCTTTTTTTACCTTCTCTTTTCCGCTTCTTCGAACTCTTCTAGGATGATGCACTACCCTTTACTACAAGTATAGCCCCTTGGTCCTTAGAGTGTGATTCGACTGACAACATATTGAGGAGCTTCACGAGATTTGCATTTAATTGGTTCATGTTATAATCCAGTATGAATGGTTCGTACTGAGGAGTAAGTGAACCAAGGATCAAATATACTTGCAATTCATTGCTTACTTGTACATCCAATTTCAAAAGCTATCAACATAGCCCTTCAACAGTAGCACATAATCATCCACTTTCTGTCCTTTGGTTATTTTTGCATTGAACAGCTTCTTCGTAAGCTCATACCCTGCAAAACGTGATTGTTCATAAAAAAACCTTGAGACTATCAATTATCTCATGGACATACATATTTTCGTGATGTCTCTGCAATGGCTTATCTAATGTAGATAGCACGAAAACTTGGGTGATCTCCAGGTCTGACACCCATTTTCATAAGCAAGTCATAGTTCGTGGTCCGCATCATCGACGGGTTGTTCTTTAGGTTCGCATATAATAGCAGTTCAAAGGTGCTCGTAAGTCAATGATATTTTAATTTCTTCTAGCTAATCGTTATAGTTAGGTCTGGTAAGCTTGTCGGTTTCAGAAAACAGTTTTGGAGTAATCATTTTCTGCAAGTTTATGCCGTGGATTATTAGGAGAAATCATAGTAGATGTTTTTATAGTATTAGTAAGGTTAAACTTTATGTTTCATTTTACTAATAAGCTCATATTAGTCTTTTATGTTTTGCCAGACCCTAAGTCTTAACATAGAAGTCTTTCGACTTCACTAGTGGATGTTAGGACTCGTACGTCTTGGAATCCTAACCTTAAGTTTGCTCAACAAATCATAGCTCTACGAACGATGGATTGCTCCTTATCGATTGTATGATATGCAACTCCTAACCCTTTGGTTCCTTGTCCTAATTTCACTTTGACCTTGAGTTTTCTAAACAATCGAAACAAAAAATTTCACTCGTACCTATCACACTGTGACGGCCTAAATACAGTATACATACCTTGAGTTTACTCAACAAATACATATAGTTACCTTATATCGTCTATTAAATATATTACTAATACTAAAAATAACATCCCTAGTTGAGTTTGCTCAACAACTAAGGAGTATACAAGTAATTTATTAAAAAATATATATGGTAGAGGACAACATTATATTAAAGATTCATAATCTTCACTATATTATATTGACCGATATCGATTTATGGAATAATACAATTCTTATGAATTACTCACGTGATTCAAGCCTCCGACACATTGGAAATCACGGTATGCATACATTTAAGTATGTATTTATTCTGTAAGTCTAGTTAGAGTTTTTTTAATGTTCCACCTTTAATTTATACATTCATGTTATATAAGTTTTATTATTATATAACTTTTATATTTTATATTACTTATATGATAGTCTTATGTATAACATTAAATAAATTAAATCTTAATTAATTTTAGTTATTCAAAATTTTAATTAATTTCATATTAATATAACATTTATATTCATTAATTATTATATACTATAACTTTTATAATATAACACATATATCATACATAGGTATATTATTTAGTTAATTAACCTTTTAATTAATTTATTTATTTAAACTATTTTAATTAAATTATATTAATTTCAATTTTTTTATTTAGCAAGGTTAAGCCGGGTTGACTAGGCCCTTACCAGTTTATTGTAAGCATAATAAAAAAGGAGCAATGGTCCATAATAGGTTATGCACCGTCCAAAAAGAATATACAAAGGTGGGAATAAGAAACAAACCAAAAAGGAAAACAGAGAAGAGGAAAAGAACACACAAATACCCTAAGACTAGCAGGCTAAGTCATTCTCATCATATTCAAATGAAGCTTATACCATTCCATGCTTTATTGCTTGCACAATCCCAACCCAAAGTTACAATTCTGTATTAGTCTTCCCATTGAATACTCTTGCATTTCTTTCAGTCCATATACCTTTAACGAATTTCTTTAGGATCAATAAGAGCACAAAACTATCATTCTTTTTCCATCTTGTCGCCTTGTAAATTAAAATCTATTCAATTTCACTATTTCTGTTAGTGTTGCTTCTATCAGCTTTGAACATTAACTTGAGCCAAAGATAAAAAAAATGATAGGACAGTTAAACAATAAATGTGAAATGTCCTCTTCTTCAGCATTGTAAAAAACAGAAAGACCATCTATAAGCATTCCCTTCTGAATAAGCTTGGTTTTGATATGCAAAGCATTTCTCATGACCTTCCATAGGAAGAAGTTATCACTTTGTTTACAAAGATTGTTCCAAATTCTTATGTTCCAAGCAAAGAATTGCAGATCATGACTGGAGGGTGATGCATTTGTAGACAGTGGCAATTGTGTGTTCAGAGTTTTTATGGGACCACACAACCTTTTTAGTAGCAGAAACAGGATGGGAAGATTGTTGAATATCCAACCAGAGACTTCTTTTTACTTGGTTACTCAAATATGTAAGGCAAATATTACTCTCATGAATGAAATCATTGGCATATGCATTAGATGGGATACCAGCTTGCATCATCTGGTTATAAGACATAATATTCATAAGAATTAAACCTTGCTTACCCCAAGGGTCATCCTAAAATTTTACAGTCCCATCATTAGCAGTCAAGGTTCTAATATGAGGAATAATGGTTGGCCTTAGGTATAGAATGGCATGCCAAACCCAGCTACAACTTTGAGGCAGGTCCATAGTCCAAATTTTTTTATTGTCAATGTTGTGCTTATGGGATCACTTAACCCAAATGTTGTTCCTTTTTTGAGCAGGCTATCAAAATGTTTGTTAAAGGCTGCTTTATTTCAAGATAGCATATTGATGAATGCATGTTACCAGACCAAAAAAAGTTATTCATAGCTGTCATAATCATAAGAGTTAGCTTCTTTGGAAGAATGAATTTTCCACACTAGTAAGAGCAGTAAGTAAATATGATTGAATTAATTAACACCAACCTACCTGCTTGAGATAGGAATTTGTTATTCCAAGAATACATAGCATTAGTAATTTTGTCATACAACCCTAGGCATTGAATTGTAATGATTTTGGAAGTTGCAAGCGGAATTCCAAGATAAGAAGAAGTGTCAACACTAGGTTGAAGGTAGGCCATAGATCTGATATTAGCAGCATGCTCAATAGAAACTCTTACCATCAAAATACTGGACTTATGAGGATTGATGCATAGACCTGAAAAATTGTAAAATTCCTGGAAGAGGTCAAGAATGCATCAAATTGAAGCAGTAGTAAGTTTAGTAAATAGGAAAACATCATCTATAAACATTAGAGAAGTGATCAATGGGTCCTTGCATTTAGGGTGGAGCATAATCAATTTACTGGACATGCATTGATTGATCTTCCTAGTTAGAACCTCCATGACAAGAATAAAGAGATAGGAAGTCACTGGGTCCCTTTTTCTTAAGACTTGTCTGCTTGTGAAGTATCCAACAGATCTGCCATTGATGCATATGGAGAATTCGGCAGTTGACAAACAGGCGTAGATCCAAGCAACAAAATGCTTGGAAAATTGCATTCTAGCCATTATTCTAACAATAGACGTCTATTGAACTGTGTCATAGGAAGTGGCATCTAGATTATACCCCTTAAGCAGCTTAAGGGAGATTAAAAAATTCTCAAGTATAATTCTAGTAGGCAAAAAGGCAGATTGATTGTGGGAGATTAATGAAGGTAGCACCAGCTTTAGGTCAGAACCCAGAAACATCAATAGGATATCAGTTTTAGGGATGAGAGCAATGTTAGTTGCATTTATCCTATCAGTTAATTTTCAATGTGTGAAGAAATTAGAAACAGCTTTAGAAAGATCCCACTTGATGATATCTCAGCAGTAGTATAAAAAACAACATTAAAACCATCAGGCTCACCACATGAAAGCTTATTCATACTAAAAGTGCAATTTTTAATTTATTTAAATGTCATCTCAGATGATAGGATATTGATATGCTCACTGGTTAATACTGGGAGGTCTAAGTCAAAAATTATGCTTAAATCAGGGATAAAGTTTTCATAATTACCCAACATGTCAGAAAAGTACTCCAGGAAAGCTTCATTAATTAACTAAGGACTGCTACCTTGGTTTCCATGCTTTTCAAGAACGGAGTGAATAGGGGTTTTAACTTACTTGATTTTGAGGGAATCATGGAAAAATTTGGAGTTTCTATCTCCTAATACTTACCACTTCTATTTGAGCTTTTGTTTATTTATATCAACTTCCTTGGCAAGGGCTTTAATATATTGATCAGAGAGGTCACTTTCCAGCTTGGAGGAAACTATGTCAACAGTGTTGAGTTGAGCTAAGCTTGGATAATCTCTAATTAGACTTCAGAAGATTGGAAGAGAGCAACCCACTTCCAAAGTTTCCTTTAGCCCAGCTCCTTAGAGCAAACTTGACATTCTTTAACTTTTGTTGAAAATTAAACATAAGGTTACCAAAAGTAAAAATATCCCAAGCATTATTAATAATAGTTAAAAAGTTTTCTTCTTGTGACCATGCACTAAAAAATTTAAATGAGGATTTCACATTAAAAGTAGCTTCTCCAACAGATAAGATTTGAGGGGAGTGGTTAGAGATGAGAGGAGGCAAATGGAAATATAAGGTATGCCACTTAGATAGGGTAGCTAGGTTGCAGAAGGCATCATCAATTTTGCTAAATATTGTTCTGCCACTTCTAGTATTATTGTTCCAAGAATACCAAGCCTTAGAAAATGGGATTTGGACAAGAGTGGAGGGGCAAACAAATTCATTTAGGAGGGGGACTTCATGTATTGTCACAGGTTTAGCACCAACTCGATCATCAATGTTCAGTAAGAACTTGAAATCACCAATGACCACCCAGGGATGGCTATCTTGAGCGAAGTGGGGAAGGTAGCTATGAAGTTGGAGCCTAGAACCAGGGTAGTTGTCAGCATATATAAAGGAGATGTACATGGATGTGGAGGTAGGGAGGTGCATCATGTGGTATTGAATGAATTGCTTGTTAGATAGGAAAGGCTCAAGCTTGAAAATGTTGGGGTCATATATAGTCAAAATACGACCATATGGTGCTTCAATTAGGTTATGGATAAATGACCAGAGGGGATTTATATAGGCAACAACTTTAAGGGTAAGAATTCTATTAAGCTTGCTTTCAAGAACATTTAACAAGGAAAGATTGTGTTCTTTGATTAAATATTTCAAGTGATTGAGTTTGATTTCTTAGTAGGCACCCCTGAATTCCAAGATGTATGTCATGTATTATATTTAAACTAATTTGGATTTTGGAGAGTATCTGGTTCCTTCCCCTTGTTGAAGGAGATTTGACTGCAGTACAACTTTCTGGTACAGTGCTACTAAAAGAGAGCTTGCTTATTTCATCCATGTCTAATGATGCAGCCTTCTTAGGCTTCTTACTTTTTTGATCAGTGGAATGAATGATAGTTTTGGGTTTGAAAATTGTAGAGAAAGAGGAAATAAGTTGTTTGGGATATGAACACAAGGAAGTTGTAATGGGATCAACCCATCCCGGGGGAGCAACAATATGGTTATAAAGTGTAGGAGGGGTGGTTGACAAAATATTCATGATAAAATAATCAGGATGAGAGGAAATATTAGGTGAAGAAGGGTTAAGGGGGATTGTATAAGAAAGGGATGTAATGTTAGTTTCATTGATAAAAATGGATGAATGCACGGGAATTGAATTAGAAGGATCTAGGTCAAGTGGGAGGGATGATGTGGATACATGAAAACTTTTATTGGTACCGACAACATCATGCTGCTCATGCAAAGGATTGGTAGGTAGGGCAGTAATGTTGCTTGGGTTGGTTTCAGATCCAACTAGTTGGTTCGCTTGTGACTAGGAATGTAAAGGGTTACTTTCAAAAGTGGTTTGCATAGAGGGATGTGTTTCAATTGTGCATGAATGCACAACATCAATTGCACGGCCACTTATATCTTTAGGAGCATGAACAACCAAATATTATCATTTATTTCCACTTCGAAATTTAGGAATAATTCCCCATCATCAATAGATGCTAAACTTTGGAACTTATTGCCTACTAATACTTCATTTTCCTTGTGAATGCTCACAGTAGGATCCCGAGTATCTGCAACATTGTTGTGCACCTTTTTTTCTTTCATGTTTTCATTGTTCAAGCTACTTTTATCGTGAGGGGAGATGGTCAAACCCACTTCTTCTTCATTCACAATATTTCCCATAGCAGCCTTCAAAGCAACCTTTTTACTTCTAACAACTTTTTGTCATCTTTGCTTCTTAACAAAATTCACTTTTCCCCTATCAACCTTTTTTCCAACTGATTCAAAATTGTTATCATCTGCATCTTTACTGCTACCATATTTCTTTTCTTGTTTATCAATCACGAACGAACAGTCAGAAGACTTATGCCCAAATGTTCTACAATGAACACAAATATCTGGTTTCCACAAGTATTTGACTTGAATAAATTGTTCCTTCCCATCCAAAATCTAATTGGAAATTGGTTTAGCAGCTCTTGATTAGGGTTAACATCAATTAAACATTTTGCATACTCAATTCTCTCGAGTCGCTCAATGAATTCATCCATACAGAGCAATTTACCAATCCTACTGGCCAACCAATTTATGCCTAAATGCGACCAGGCATATATGGGAATGTTTGAAAGTACATCAAATGGGAACTGAGGTAATACTAGTACAAACATTTCCTATCTCAGGATTCCAAGGTTTCACTACAAACACCTCATTCCTCATAATTATGGGGTCTCCTTCCAAAATTCTTGTTTTATTCTCATTATAAGATAAAGGAAAGAGAAAAACAACCCAATCAAATTTGACCTTAACAGATCCTTTTAACTTCCACATCTTCTTCAAGTGCTCAATTACAGTGGTGTAAGAGATTGGTTTATCAAGGAAAAAGCCAACAATGTAGTCTTTCCAGACATCCCTACCTACAGCAATAACATCTAGTGTAGGGACAATAGCCTCACCTTAAAATTTAAGGCTGACTCAATTGGAACCAACGTTCCTGAGCTTGCAATTGAAAAGAAAGGACCAAGCAAAGTCAAAAGGGACAGTAGACAGAACATGGGGAGATAGGATAGAAGGTGGCAAGAGATGAGAAACATAGGGAAGAGAGGCCAGTAGGATGGCCGGTAAAAGGGAAGCGGAAGAAGGAAGAATGGGGATGATCGGGGAAAGGGGGACAGGGGGCAGAGGAGGAGGAGGAAGAATGGACATGACACGGGAAAAGGCTAGGTCAAAAAGAGAGGGAAGTGGGAAACGGAGAGAGCGACCATCGAAATTTATTTATACACATGCATGTATGTAACAACCTTGCTTCTTACGCAGTAAATAAATTAAATTTAATTGAAACAAAATATTCAAATTCAATTTTGAGTTATTTTTATCTTTGAAAATATATTTTTATTGAATTAAAACTTATTTAATAAATAGAATTTATCAAAATAAATTGAATTAATCAATAAAATATTCTATGAAAATATGATGATTCTAAATAAAATATTTATAGTGGAAACAAAATATTTTCATAATATGAATAATTATATATATGATTGAAATAACCAAAAAGAAGTATTGATCGATATTAACAAAATAGTAAGTCAATTTAAATTGAAATATATTTCTAAATAAATGTTAGAATTATTCATATATGTAAATAAAGTGATTTAATTGGCAATAATAATGTCATTTGATATATGTTTTACTTGATTGCCTTAATTGGAAGATGGTCAAGGAAGAGAAACAAATAAATCAATATATATTGCTTCCTCTTTTGGTTAAGGACCAAAGTATCATCCCAAGGCCCAATCTAATCCTTTATTCCATAACTCATCCCTCTCCTTTCCGAATAACCAAAACCCACTTTTCCCTTTAACTTGTCCTAGCCCATATTAGATTGGGAAAGATCAAATTCGAAAAGAAAAAAGAGGGATGCCCAATTCGTGGGCGACTTTGAGTTGGATGGGTGCACGCACGAGTGCTTAGCGAGGAGATGCCATGAGTGACTTTAAGAAAGCACAACGGGCGATGCGATGGCGAAGGAGGCTTCATGATGTGATGCCTTGCATGCGTGCGGGCATGGGTTGACTAGCCACGATGTAGTGGCTGAAGGTAGAGGCAGTGGCATGGGGAATGTGGAGCGTGCATGATTGTTGACGGATGGTGTATGGACTATGATGTGCTATCTTGGCATGTCTGGCAATGATGGCTGGCCAATAGGGACGACGTGTAAGCTTCGGTGGGTGATGACGTGAGCGGTGGCAAAGGCAGGAGGATTGTTGCTTGTGCGTAGGCTTCTGGAAATGATCGTCGAATTTGAAGTGGAAGCTAAGGTCGATTGATTAGTTTTCCGCTCTTTGATTCGGTGAGTTATAATATTTAACTCACACATATATACCTAAAATAATTATTCCACTTTTTTACATGTCTTGCTTTAGTTATGAATTGCGTTAATCTTTGGTAGTGATTGAATGATATGATTGAAATATAATTGCATGTTATAATTCCAATTGGTTTGGTGTTTGAATTGGCTGAATTGTGTGTTTAAAATATTGGATTTGAATCGACTATTGATTATAAAATGACATGTATGTTGAAAATCGTAAAAATTCATTTGATTTTTGTAACTAGATTATATGATGGTTGTGCAATGTTTGTGTGACCAGAGTTATCGGAAAGCAAATCCCATCACTAAATGGTTTCATATTATGGAATGATATTTTATAGAGCGATGTTGGCTAAAAGTTGAATTCTTGATGGATTTGTTGTTTGAATTGTTTAAATATTTATAAAATATTTTCAAAATAAGATTTTATCTATTTTGATCCTTATTGGAATTTAGTTTAAAGAATTAGTTAAATTATTATATGTTCTTAATTATTTCTTATTTCAAAATCTATATTCAAAGCTTTTAAAAATGAGTAGTATTTATTCACAAAACCTTTTCAAATTTACTACTATAAGTATATTATAATTTTTGAATTGTTTTAGAGGCAAAAAATATGATATAGTATAAAAGGAAAATATCTCATTTTGAGTATAAAAAGCTGTAAAAGTGTTTTTAAAGTGTTTTCATGCCTTTATAAATAAACAACTCTTCTTTAAAATGAATTTAAGGATTTAAAAGTGATTTAGGAAACTATATTTTTGTATATATAAAAATAATTTAAAACTCTTTTATTTTATTTATTATGGATTTGGATTTTATTGAGATTTTGTGCTTCTCTATAAAATGAGGATTTAGTAAACGGTCAAAACGTACAGATTGGTATGAGACTTTTTGTACAATTTTTCCGCTTATTTTTATAACTTTTTGAATAGAGTATATTAAGTAGAATTTACCAGCTTTTAGTAAGTACTTGAATATCACTAGGTAGTATGGGATATTTGGTGAAATTCTAGCAATTACTAAAGTGACAATGATCAACACTTTAGAGTTGTATTATCTTGGGGTGTTTGGCTATATGGGCTAATAAATCCCTAAGAAAAATACGACTACTAATTTTGATGATTGTGATGATCGTTTGATTTTAAAAATCTGGTTAATCTTTCATTATCCTGGTAACTTATTAGACAGTTCTGGGATGTTATCTTCTTCTGAAGATCAATTGATGGTCTCCATAGGCTTTTATGAGTGATTGGCTATCACCATATGCATTTACTGACTTACTAGTAGCTACATTCGTAATTTCATGCTTATGCATATAGTAGTTTACTAGTGGCTACATTCGTACTTTCGTGTTGCCTAAGAAGAGATAGCAATTATTAGTAGCTTTCTAATAGCTACATTGTGTTTTTGTGATTTGCCCATAAGGGGACCGTACCTCTATGTTTTATCCAGGAGGGGATCGTACTTCTGTCCACGAGGGCATTGTACCTTCAATTTAGTCGTATCCATATATAGGTTTATTGAGTTCATTGATTTGAAATGGACAAATGTGAATCATCATTTGTGTATAGTCTATGATAGACTTGAGTGTTTTATGAAATGGTGATTATTTTGTGATATACCCTTTTGGATTGATTTGGATTGGCATATTTATTATGACTCTATAACTCTGTGTAGTCATATTTTATTGTGATATATTATTCCCATACTTTTAAATTAGATATAGTCTGACACGCTTATTTTCATAATATTCGAGTCAGGCCGAGACTCTATAGGTATAGGTACTTGCTGACCTTGGACATGTGTGATGGTGTGGGGATAAACTATTTTTGACAGTTTGAGTTTACCTCATGTGTGTGTATATGTATATGGATATACTGGGATGTTATGTATTACTTTAGATAGTAGCCTTGTATCGGTTTTGGATGTAATATTATATATATTTGATATGTGGGTCTAGTATTATCATTTTGTAGACTCATACTTTTGTAGTTTTATATAATGTATATTATTTTTCTATGATCTATGATTTTGTGACTGATATTTTATGTTGCTATGATATAATTTAATCTATGTGTTTATTGCTTTATGTCGAGACTGTACTCATCAATTATTCAGTTTAGATCCTCAAATTTTAGGTAAGAAAGAAGTGCTTGTGTTAGCTCAAGGTAATATTCACATCAAATCGATCTTAACCAACCTCTTTCTCAGTATTACTAGACGGTATTACTTAGTAATACTCTTTAGTAGTATAGATATAAAGGAGGGGCGTTATAGCTTGGTATTAGAGCAGGTCAAAATAATATAAAATATAAGGGACACGAACCTGGACCTAGATAGACTTTGAGTCCCAATTTCCATTTCGGTGTGCGGTTGTCACTATATATATTAAAGGGAAGTAAGAGTATCTAATGATTACTGGGGTGATAATCTGAGGAAGTATTTATTATTTTCCTATTATCTATTATCCTTATTACTACCTCTTTTGTGTATTTGTCCCTGTTAAGAATGTAAGGTTTGATGAAGCAAGTTTGAATGGAAAGATCCAGTAGTGATCAGAGTGCACAGTGGAAGCTGGAAGATAGCTTCCGTTGAAGGTGATTGTTTGTTTGGTTGATTGAAATATATGTTGTTCGTATAAATGTTTTTTTATATTTCTAATTAGTTTAAAATGTGGGAATTTAATAAGAAGTTATCATTCAAAAATTTATAAACTCATTTGGGTTTGGACAAATCCAACTATTAATAAAAGCCAGCGGTTTCTCCAAAACAGAACCTCTGGGGAAAAATAAAAATATTTAAACGATTATTAGTAATTGTTTATATAGAACGATAAATTATATATATCTACTTAAATTTGGAATTGGAAAAATATACTTAATAAATAAAATAAGATATAATAAAAATTGAATGATTGCTTGCTATTGTGAATAATTGAATATGGTGTAGTGTATTGTTTTGAATGCAAATGGTTGATAATGGATGTGTATATATGTAACATCGTAAGTTAATATTTTTATGTAAGCAAGCAAATGGAGTATGAGTATTATTTTCTAAAGTGGTTTAAAAGAATTTTAATGGTATATTTTGTTTTATTGGTCTGTTAAATGGTTTATGAATTTTGGTGGATACGAGTAGCTAACGTATCGATAGGAATTTCTAAATACTTGAACGAGACAAGAATTGGCGCAATATTTCGAAAATGTAATCAAAAATGTTTTACTTGGCGTTTACATTGTTTTGTAAAATAATGTTTAATTTAGAAAAGGGGGAAAGATTTAAAGGACAAATTAGCTTGATAAATTAGGCATAAGAACATGCCCATTTTATTTTTCCTCCAAGGATAGGCCCAAAGTCCATTACTAAACTAATTGTTCCCTCTTCTTCAATTCATTACTCTTCTTTAATTAGACACTCTCCTTTAATTTCAAATTCTCTCTTCGAACAATGGCGCCTCAAACCAAAAGCAAGTTGACATCACCAATACAATCGCAAATGTCAACGCATAATCAATAGCATAAAAAATTCAATAGCAATCGCCAATTGGAGAAACTGAAAACCTAGCTCCATTAGAATTTGAATAGCAATCACCAATTTGAGAAACCGAAATCCTAGCTCCATTAAGAATTCAACAGGAATCACTAATTCGAGAAGAGGAAAACCTAGCTCAAAATAACCTAAAACCATAAACGACAAAAGTGACATCTAGAAAGCTAAAATGACAAAAACCGCCAACCGAATAAGAAGAAGAACAACAAATGTTAGAAAAAAGAACAAAATGAAGAGACAAAAGACCTACAGAGAATTAAAATCAATCAAAAATGAAAGAAAACAAATTGCAAAAGATAACTGATAGTATAAAATCAAGTGTAACAAAGTTAATATAGTTGCATAACAACATTGAAATTATTTGACAAAACAACAAAGAAAATACACAACAGAAAATAGTTGCTGAGAAAGAAACTGAAGAACAGCCACAAAAAAAGAAAGTAGATCAAAAAAAATGAAAAAATATTTCAGAAGGAAATTCACATAGAAGCTCAAGAGAGAGTTCAACAGGTAGGTGATACTATTAAATTATAAAACTGATACTAACAATATCATATTATTAAATATATTCTGATAATGTCAAAATATTTAAACAGGAAAAAACTGTAAAAGAAAAGGGAAAAATTGCAAACGAAGAATCTAAAGAGGAACAATCAATTCGATAAAATTACAAAGACACTCTTTATAACACGTTGTTTATTGCAAAAATGATACCTACGGCCTATTAGTTTGAAGACGGTGCTTTGTAGTTCTTAAAATAGTTTGCAATGTCATTTGTAACAAAACTAATACTAATATATTAAAAAAGTGATACCCACTATCTGTTTGGTTTAAGTTGGTGCTTTATATTTTTTGAAATTAATTTAATTGTCATGTATAATAAAACTGACATCAATATAGTGCAAATCTGATATCCACTGTCTGTTTGAGTGGAGTTGATTCCTTGTAATTTTAGAAATTATTTTTCATCTCATTTGTAGCAAAATTGATACCGATACCTTAAAAAATGATACCCACTGTCTATTTGTTTGAAGTTGATACTTTTAATTTTATAAATTGTTTCCACTATAATTTGTAATAAAACTGATAACAATATAAACCAAAAATGATACCTACAGTCTGTTTGTTTGAAATTAATCCTTTGCAAATTTAGAACTTCTTTTCATTGTAATTTGTAATAAAATTGATACCAACATATACTAAAAATGATACCTACAAGCTTTTGTTTGAAGTTAAAGCTTTGCAATTTTAGAAAAAAATTTCGCTGTAATTTGTAATACAACTGATATTAATATATAACAAAAATGATACCTACAGTCTATTTGTTTAAAGTTAATACTTTGGAATTTTATAAATTGTTTTCACTGTCATTTAAAAAAAACTAATACCAAGATTTAATAAAAATGATACCCATTTTCCGTTTGAGTGGAGTTGATGCCTTATAATTTTATAAATTATTTTCCATGTCATTTATGGCAAACTGAAACCAATATCTTCAAAAATGATTTCCATGCCTGTTCGTTTGAAGTTTATGCTTTGTATATTTATAAAATGTCTTCATTGTCATTTGTAGTAAAACTTACACCAATATCTTGCAAAAATGATACCAATAATAAGTTTGTTTGAAGTTTACACTTTGCAATTTTATAAATTGTTTTAACTGTAATTTGTAGCAAAACTGATATCATTATAAATAAAAAATGACATCTACGGTCGGTATACTTGAAGTTAATGCTTTGGAATTATAGAAATTATTTCCACTATCATTTTTAATAAAACTTATATCAATATATAACAAAAATGATACCCACTTTCTGTTTAAGTGGAGTTGATGCCTTCTGTAATGCCCCAAAAATTTAGAGGGAAAAATTAAAACAATTCTGTAAAATATATATATATATATATAGGATCAAATGTTGATGGAGTTCCTGAATTGAATGATGTGTAGGGATATGTGTGCACGTGCACACTGGAAATGGCACAAGGAAGAGATTTAGAAATTCTCTGGAAAAATAAAATAATATAATGATGATAATAAAATAAATAAACAAAGTAAGGAAGCATTTCAGATATGATCTTGGAATATGAATCATTGATCAAATTAAATATGTTTTCTGTATACATTGAAATTAAAGACTTTTTGGAAAAAAATATACATAGTGAAACTAGAATAATATTTAGATATTGAAAAAAAAATTCCTTATGAAATTAAGGTAAAAATAGGAGGGTCACTTCACCTTCTAATTTTATAAATTATTTTCCATGTCATTTGTAGCAATGCTAATACCAATATCTTAAAAAAATGATACCAATAATATGTGAGTTTGAAGTTTGTACTTTGTAATTTTATAAATTATTTTCACTATAATTTGTAGCAAAACTGATACCATTGTAAATCAAAAATGATACCTATAGTGTGTATGTTTGAAGTTAATGCTTTGAAATTTTAGAAATTATTTCCACTATCATTTTTAACAAAACTGATAATAATATTTAACAAAAATGATATCCATTGTCTGTTTGAGTGGAGTTGATGCCTTCTGATTTTATAAATTATTTTCTATGTCACTGATATCTTACAAAAATGATACCCAATGTATGTCTGTTTGAAATTTATACTTCGTAATTTTATAAATTGTTTTCTCTGTAATTTGTACCATATCTGATACTACTATATTGTAAAATGATACCCCTTATATGTTTGTTTGAAGTTGGTCACTGTAGTTTGTAACAAAACTGATACCTACAGCCTATTTCTTTGAAGTTAATGCTTTATAATTTTAGAAATTATTATCACTGTAATTTGTAATAAAACTGATACTAAAATTTAACAAAATTGATACATGCAGTCTATTTGATTGAAGTTAGTACTTTGTGGTTTTAGAAATTATTTTCACTATCATTTGTTACAAAAACTGATACCAATTAAATGCCACTTCTTTATACAACAGGATGATGATGAATTTTTTGTCACCTGTCCTAAGAGCATGAAAATGATATCTAAAGTACTGAAGTAGGAAACTAATGAAGAAAAAGCAATATGCAAATATATAAAGTCTGACACTGCGTATAAATGTGGATTTCAAGCAATATTTGAGATTATACAATTGGTTAAAAAAAGAATGGACTAACAAAAAGGCAGACAAACTTTATAAAGCACACCTAGTTTTACCATTTTCTTCAGTGTCTTTTACGAAAACAAAATTACAACGAAAGAACGTAAGAAACACCAAAACAAGTTGGATGCATTGTATAGTTGCTACTCAACGAAGAATGAAACTTTCATAGTTAGACAAGAGAAAATGACAGTGTCTGCCGTTGATATTAGCTTACTGTTTGGTTTACCACTGGAAGGAAGAAATATAGAGCCAACGCCAAAAATCACAAGTAAAACAATTCCAATGGAGTGCAAAGAATTTGTTAGAAGAAATTTTTGAAACTGTGTTTTCATCACAAGGAATGTTCTTAAAAGAAGAATAAAACAGGAAATAGATAAGAAGAAAAAGCAAAATGAGGAAGATTTTGCTAGTACTAATAATAGTGAAAGTTTTGTTGACAATTTTCTTTTCCAATAATCAACAAAAATTAAGATAGGGACTTCTACCCTATTTTATCAATTTGGAAACATTGAACATGGTTTCTTGGCTGAAGACAAGAGAGAAAAATTTAAGTAATTTCATAGAAAAATTTATCCACAAGCCAAGGAACATGTCGGGATGTTCCATGCTTCCATTGGTAAGATATGTTATTCAAAATTTTATTATTTGAAATAAATATTATTTTAATAATCATATCTAATCTGTTTTTCAAATATTTACAGTATTGCATTTGTGAGAAGATGAAGCTCATCCAACCAAGGCAGCAATATAGTGAAAATTTACCAAGATTTCCAAAATGGGATTTGGGTAAGCAAAAAGACATACTAGTTGAGCAATTTTTGGATGATGTAAAAGAGGGTGAGGTAAGTTTAAACTCTATCTTGCATATATTTATTAATATCGGTTTATCTTCTACATAGAATCAATTTTAGCACCATATATTTTCTACTATCATTTGTGCCTATGGATCAGTTTTTTTTTGAAAACCCAGGAGAACCCGGCGGGCCGGTAAACTCCTCATGAGGGTATAGTAAAGTCGTCTGCTGATCCATGCCCCCATACCCCATGGTAAATTTATATAGGATAGGGAAGCGAATGGTAGAAATCGAACCTGGGTTTTTTTACTAGAACCCAAGCCTCCTTTCAACTGCGCCACACCCGTGGACTATAGTATCATTTTGCCTCTATGCAGTAACAGTTTCAATACTTGCTATCATTTTTGCCTCTGCATGGTATTAGTTTCAATACTTTGTATCATTTCTATTTGTGTGTAGTATCAGATTTGCCTTTGTATAGTATCGGTTTTGCTTCAACATAGTATCAGTTTCAATACTTGCTATCATTTTTTCCTCAGCATAGTATCAGTTTTTCCTTTGTATAGTATCTGTTTTTCTTCTTCATAGTATCAGTTATAATACACTACGATACTTGGTATCATTTTTAACACCGCACTGTATTAATTTATACTTCTGCATAGTATCAGCTTCATAACTATTATTTTTGCTTCTATTAAAAATTCAATTATAATTATCAGTTATAACATATTAGTTATAACACAATATCATAGCTTAAAACTAATACAAAATTTCCTTATGAATTATATAGGTGAAAGAAATAACTAATATTCTTCCACATGAAGCAAAGCTTCTTCGAACAGTGTCAACAACAAGGCAATTAAGCAAAAAAGGAAAAGAAAATCAAGGCAAGAAAAGAAGACTTGAAGAAGCCGAATAAACTTTTGGATCATTTGAAGAAGATGTAAGCATTAGGGTCTTGCAAATACACATAAAAGATTTTGAAGACAAAGCTAAAAAAACAAAGGAGTAATTGGGAAAAGAAAAGAAGATGAGGTAAGAAGCTGAAAAGGAAATTTTGAAATTAAAACGAGAATCGAGAGAAATGAAATCAGGATTTTAAGAGAATGAAGAAAGAAACTCAGAGGCTAAAGTAGAAAAACTACACACTTTACATGAAGCTAACATTACATTAGATGAAAATACACCTGTAGACACTGAGATAGAAAATTAAGAAAAGAAAACAACAACCGAACAAATTGAAGAAACAATTCCTAAGCCTTATATAGAACAAGTCCACCAAGCAACTGAAACAGACAATACATGCATAGAGATAGAAACAACGACTAAAATGGATGAAGATACATGTTTAGAGATGGAAGCCCAAAATGCAAAAAAGAAATCTGCATCTGAAAAGAACGAAGAGGAAACTAAGGCGTCTCAAGTAGAAAAAGTGCTCCCAATAAATCAAGATACATCTATGGAGATAGAAAAAGGAAATGCAAATCAGTCTGAAACAAACAATACAAAGGATGAAGATACATGTTTGGAGACTGAAGCAGAAACTGCAAAAAAGAATGAAAAGAGAGCTGCGGAGTGCGAAGTAGAAAAAGTGCTCCAAATAATCAAAATACACCTATGGAGAGAGCAACAGAAAATGCAGACATGGTGGACAAAATAAATGAAACAAATTTTCCAACAAATCAAGATACAATGGTAGACAAAGAAACAGAAGATGAACAAAAAATGGACATAACAATGGAAATACATAGCCCAATGGAACAAGATACCGTTATCAAGAGCCAAATGATACATGTTTAGTACTTAACTTCACCCCTCCATCTTTCAACCTTTTTGGCTCACGGGAATTTGCAATGCATAAAATTGAACTAGGTCAATAAATGAAATCAACAAAACCTACTACCCAAAGAAGGAAGACAACAATGACAAAAGCAAAAACAACTTCTTATGTGAAAAGAGTAAAAGAAAGAATCGAAAAAAGAAAAGAAAGTGATAGCTTCAAGTATGATCAGTAAGTCAAAAAATAGCAAATAAGCCAAAAATTGAAGAAGAAAAAACAATGACATTGAAGAAGAAAGCACAAAAGAACCCATCCCAGAGCCAATTGCTATAATAGAACCAATATTTGCAGATTTACGACTAGGACAGCGTACTCGAACAGAGAACAACAGAGCATAATCAAAACTTTCTTTGCTCTGACTTATTGGAATTTAGTTTATAGAATATAGTTAAATTATTCTATGTTCTTAACTTATTTCTTATTTTAAAATCTATATTCAAAGCTTTTAAAAATGAGTAGTATTTATTCATAAAACCTTTTTAAATTTACTATTATAAGTATATTATAATTTTTGAATTGTTTTAGAGGCAAAAAATAAGATAGTATAAAAGGAAAATATCTCATTTTGAGTATAAAAATCTATAAAAGTGTTTTTAAAGTGTTTTCATGCCTTTATAAATAAACAACTCTTCATTAAAATGAATTTAAGGATTTAAAAGTGATTTGGGAAATTATATATTTGTATATATAAAATTAATTTAAAACACTTTCATTTTATTTATTATGGATTTGGATTTTATTGAGATTTTTTGATTTTCTATGAAATGAGGAATTTTAAAAAATGATCAAATCATACAGATTGGTATGATACTTTTTGTACAATTCTTCCACTTATTTTTATAACTTGTTGAATAGAGTATATTAAGTGGAATTTACTAGCTTTTAGTAAGTACTTGTCTATAACTAGGCGGTATGGCACATTTAGTGAAATTCTAGTAATTACTAAAGTGAAAGTGATTAATACTTTAGATTTGTATTATCTTGGGGTATTTAGTTATATGGACTGATAGATTCTTAAGAAAAATATGACAACCGATTTGACGATCAGGATGATCGTTTGATTTTGATGATCCAGTTGATCGTTTGATTTTGACGAGCATGGTCCTGGTAACTTACTAGACGGTTATGGGATTTTATCATCTTCTGGGCATCAATTGATGGTCTTTATAGGCTTTTGTTGGTAATTGGCTATCACCATATGCATTTAGCAAATTACTAGTGGCAACATTTGTGATTTAGCACTTATGCTTGTAGTGTCTTATTAGTGCCTACATTCATGATTTCATGTTGCCTAAGGAGATAGCAATTATTAGTAGCTACATCGTGTTTCTGTGATTTGTCCACAAGAGGACCGTACCTCTATGTTTTGTCTACGAGAGAACCATATCTTCAATTTAGTGATGTCCTTATATGGATTTATTTTAGTTCCATTGATTTGGACTTATGTGAATCACCATATTTGCATATGATAGTCTATGATATACTTGAGTGTTTTATAAGATGGTAACTATTTTGTGATATATCATATTGCCTTGATTTAGATTGGCATATTTATTATAACTCTGTAATTATGTGTAGTCATATATTATTGTGATATATTATTCTCGCACCTTTAAATTAGATATAGTCTGACCCATTTATTTCCATAACATTCGAGTCAGGTCGAGACTCTACAGGTACCGGGACTCGCTGACCTTGGACATGTGTGCTAGCATGAAGATAAACTATTTTTGATAGTTTGAGTTTACCTCATGTGTGTATGTGTGTGCACACACATTTTGTATGGCATGCTATGTATTACTTTAGATGGTAGCCTTGTACTAGTTTTGGATGAGATATTGTATATATATTAGATATGTGGGTCTAGTATTATCATTTTGTAGACTCATACTTCTGTTGTTGTATATGATGTATATTATTCCGTTATGATCTGTGATTCTGTGACTTATATTGTATACTGTTCTTATTTAATTTAACATATGTGTTTATTGCTTTGTGCCAAGGCTGTACTTGTCAATTATTCAGTTTAGATCCTCAAATTTTTGATAAGAAGGATGTGTCAGGGTTAGCTTAAGGGAATATTCATATCAGGTTATTCTTAACAAACCTCATTCCCTGTATTACTAGATGGTATTACTTAGTAATACTTTTAGTAGTATAGGTATAGAGACCGGGCTTTACAATATACACTTATGTCTTTCCAACATTTTATAACAATACAACATATATCACAATATATAATACATGTGTTCATTTATTAATTAACTTATTGAATTAATTTATTTTATTATTCTTATTTTGAAAATCTTTACTATATTATAACTTTTATAATATATTTATATCTTATTTAAATTCAACTTTTAAATTTAAAATGTTATATTTTTAAATTTTCAAACAATTTTGAAAATTAGCCCAAGACCCACTTCAAAATTTGGCCTTTTCCATTAGGGGCAACCTATAGGCTCACATATCTATTCGGACTAGGCTGGTAGCTAGGTAGGTCAAAGTACTTGATTACCTAAACCTAATTCTAGCCATTACCATTCAAAACACCTTACCATCTGGGCTGTAAGCCTAATAGTTAACCTTAACATGACTAATTTAGACCGCATAGAGTATCAGGCTCCGATACCATTGTTGGAACTGGGCCAGCCCGCAATGGAAGATATAGGCGAATTTCAGAATCTTTTACCCTATTGGATCTTTACTGGGCCTATGAAATCTAGTTTATTTAGAACATTTCTTCATTTTATTTTATTTAAATTTAAAATTGATATAGTTTATTTAATTTATGTTATGATATATTTATATATGTGTATCATTTACATATATATGTGTGTGTGTGTGTGCACGTGTAACATATCAATCCGTGCAAGGTATAACATGCACATGTACAAATGTTAGGATTCACATCGCAACAAACATGTTAGCGCACCTAATATGCAAGTACTTTGTCTGAATGTATGTATATACACACACATTTATTTACATATATAACATATTATATATATATATTATATATATATATTATATATATATATATATGTATACACACACACACTTATAAACACAACTATGAACTATTAACATATGAATATATATATAATATTATGTGAATGTGTTTAAATAAATTACAAATATATTAAATTAAATAAATAATAATTTTTTTATAAAATCAAGAACAATACATACATATGTAAACAAATTAATTTTTTCAAATATATATATTATTAGAATCTTATTTGTATATGTTAAAATATAGATTAATTTTTATAAATACATAAAAAAATTAAAATAAATATTTACCCGGTCTTGCACATGACGTAAAAAAAATTTCTTTAAAATTTTAAATTTTAATTCTAAAAGAGATTTTGTACTTAGGAAAATTTATTTCATAATTTTATGATTTAAAAATAACTTTATAATTAATTATTAATTTTCGGCTTATATTTAAAATATACTTAAATAATAATAAAATATTTTTTATTTTTTATTTTTCTAATAAACTTGTATTTTGTGATAATATAATTTTATAAAATGATAAACATATTTTTTGTATATAATATATATTTATATATTTAACTTATGTAATTAAATAATTTGAATATTATTTAAATAATATATATATATAATATTTGATTACTACTGAGTATAATATATGTATAATACACTATATAAAATTTATATATTAAGTATGATAAAGTAATTAATTATAAACTATATTTTTATGCATATATATACTATATATATTATTAAAATAAACAAAAAAATGTTTTGTATTTTTATTTCCAAGCCACGCCATTATAGGTATGAAGATAATAAAAAAATTATTTTATTTTATAACTATATATATACATATAACCAAAACAATTGCGACAATATGATTTGCACATCAGGATCGTCACCTAACTAACAATATAATATATATTTTATTATATATAATAATAAAAAAATTATATCTAAGCATGGATAATTATATTTTGGTCAGAAATATACCTTACTTCTAAAGCCTTGAAGTACACCTTGAAATGTGAAGTATGCTCCTTGAAATAATTTCTAATCCAAAAGAGTGTTAGTCCTTGAACCGTTGACCACCAGCTATCGAATATCAGTTAAATTGATTTGATTTGAGCTTGGGAAATTGGAGAGATGATAGATGAGTTTGTCCAGCAAATGTATGAGGATGGAGGCTCCAAAAGATCAAAACCAAATGTAGGAAGATATGCTTAAATACAGGAAGGAAGGGAGAGAATTTATGATCTCATCTTTTACTCAATCTCCTTTAATCTTAGCCATCTATTAGCAAGCCCCTCTAGCCCATTTCTAGTGGCCCATAACCCTATGTTGCTGCTGAAATAATTACCATTGTCATGGGCTTTAAACCTATTTAAAGTCCGAATAGATATTTTTCATTTAAATCCAATTTAAACGCGCATCGATATCATATGTAAATTAATATATTTATAACTATTATATATACATTTAATAATATTTATTCATCGATTCAAAATCAAATTTAATAACTAATATTTCATAAATATTAATTTATTAAATTAATATATAACAATTAAAAATTAATTAAATCATTTGGTCAAAAGATAATTCATTGTTACGGTTGTATGACTCGTCAGGTGTAAATATGTTCAACGATTAATGCCGAACTATTCAAATATTAACGTTCACACGTTGTTAACAAGATTTCTTGTTAACACCCCAAAATGATACTAATAAAGGTGAATAATCCTTTGTACAAGTAGTGCAGAAAAGAAGATGTAAATCCTTTTATAATTGCCTTTCGATTAGGCTTTATTTAATGATATTCCTCAAGCAGTCCTTTCGACCATGTCGAAAGGGTCGGTTTCTGGTTAGATGGCCTTTCGATGAGTATGTATTCTCCTTCGAAAGCCTTTCTTTTGATCTGATTGGAATACTTTGAGTTAATTTCTCTTAGATAGGTTTCGACCGGGTTGGAGGCCTAAAGCTGTTGACTGACTTGGGTTATGATTACTGAATAGTAAGGGAGATTTCGACCTTGTCGAAAGCTTGAGGACTTGCTCTTCTTGGATTTAAGTAGGAAATCTCAAGCTTCAGTAGATCTGAGGTAGGTTTTGACCTTGTCAAAGGCTACGGGTATAACTTCCTTGGGTTTGAATCTGTAATTCCAGGTTTTGGTGCTTAGAGGACCGACTTCGACCTTGCCGAAGGCTTTAGATCACAGAGTAGACAGCTTCAAATGGGTTACAAAAGTTATTAGAACTTAAAGAGGTTTTGACTATATCAATAGGAGCCTTTTGATAGAGGTTAAACCTGAAACACAGAGATGAATCCAACAAAAGCTTTACTAAAACAGTAAAGTAATCAAAAGTACGTAGGACTTCCTTTTTTTCATCTAAGGAAACTTTAGTTCAATGAATTCTCAAATCAACAATCTTGAAATTAGGGTTACAATGATTTAATTAAGAGAATACAAGTTCAGAATGAAAGGAATCGGATCCCCAAAATGTGATTGGGCCTTATTAATAGATACGGCCTGGCACCTTTCGACCTTGATGCCTTCGACTAGGTCAGAAGGTGGCTATTAATTAACTTAAGTAAGCTATTGCCTTTGTCGAAAGGTATGGTGGTGCTCCTCTCCTTTGAGTTATCTTGTAAGTGCTTCCGACTCTGTCGATAACTTTCAACCATTGGTTTCGATGATGTTGGTTTCGCTCATGTTCTTTTCCTGATCTGATGCAGAACCCTTCCCGATCCGCATTGGTTTCGACCAATTCGAAAGGCTTGCTATAGCTTTCGAAGGGGTTGCTCCAAATAATACTTGCTTCCTAGCAGTTTGAATGATGGCGAAACCATTGGTTTCGAATGATTTGGCATATATTCAAAGGGCTATTCTTCATTGTCTTCGGAAGGTGGGGCTTCTACTTGATCGAAAGACCTTAATCTAGCTGAAGAGTTATCGATGACAGCGGAAGGGTGCTCTTGACCCCTTCATCTTCTTCGAAAGGTTGAAACCCTCTGGATATTGATAGAAGGAACCTTCTGACACCTTCAAAAGGTCTTAAGGCTCCTAAACTTTGATGGCAACATCCCTTCGACTCCTTTGAAAGGTTTGGCTGAAACTCTTATCTCTTGCTCTTTGCTTAAGGAGGTCTCGACTTGGTTAAAAGGAGAATATTTGGAGTAACATTTCCAAGTCGTCTTTGCCGAAACCTAGAAGCTTCCCACCTCTTGGCCTTTCCGCGTGGATCTAGGCCGTTCATTCAAATCCTATCCAATGGTTGATATTCTAGGCGAATTTTATTATAAAGTACGCTTTTCTTCTTCCTCCTCTCTCACTCTTCCTGCAATCAAAATTTCAAACACGAGTAAATTGTTCTAAAAATTTCAAGCTCTCAGTTTACTTCTAGAAACCAAATCAGTCATCAAATCCAATCTGTAAGTTTAGATTTAACTTCATTATGTTAACTTTAATCGAATTCTGCCCTTCTAGATTTTAAAATTGAGATTTGAACATTCTAAAAGGTGAATTTCAATTTCTCTAAAGGTTGATTTCGATCGACTTATTGAGAAGTTTCTTTTTTCTTTAATCCAGTTTCAGAAATTTTTTAAAGTTTAATTTTTCGTTTAGGATTTTAAAATTGCTAATGGATGATACTTAAACCCATCTTCTTATCGGGTTTTGATTTTATTTCAAAATATTCTATTTTTATTCGTTGTTAAGAAATCCGGGTCTTCGATTTGATAATTATTTTCATACCTTTGAAATCAAGACAAGTTGATTTTGGTTTGAATTCATTTCCCTAATAGATTTGGGTTTTCTTGTTCATTAAGAAAGTTTTGAAACCGGGTTCGGGGGTTAATAGAACACGATTTCTTTACCCAGAAGTTTCACGTGTACGGGTGAAAAATTGGCGCCACAAAATGACTTTTCTACCCCTTCGAAAGAGATTAAGGCCCCACATTGGGTTTGCTTCCTTAGCCCCTTTCGATGGGGTCAAAAGGTGTTCTAGTGCTAATTAGATCATCCTTGTCGAAAGGTTATGCTATTAGATAGAGAGTAGGAACTCCTTTGATAGCAAAATGTTTCGACCTAATCGAAACCCGTTGTTTCGATTGCAATCCACTCTTCATAGTTAATTTCTTGGAATCATTAGACCCCTTCGACCCCACCTTTACCTTCTAGGTCGAAACCCCCTAGAGCTGTTTTTATCCAGCTTTGTCGAAACGCCCTAAGTGCGTATGAATTTAGCTTAGAACCTTTCAATTTCAATGAGTAAGCTGGGTTTCGACTACATCGGTATTTTCCTCAGATAACCTAAGTTATTGGTTTCGACAATGTCGAGGGGTCTTGTTGTTTAGTTTATGTAATGTTTGTAGTGTATATATTTGTTTAAGTTTTTGAGTTGATCCTAGCTATCTTTCCTTAGCAACTAGGTTCCTATAGAGCTTTCGACACTATTGAAATGTGATGAATGAATAAATATTACGTCTCATCCTTTCGACTTTATCGATAACTTAGGGAACACTTTTATTTAGGCTTTCGACAATGTCGAGGTATGCTTGTTAAATGATGATGCTCTTTCCTTTCGACTTTGTCGAAAGCCCTGGGTATTTGGTTTTTGACTTAAACTATTTGCACAATCTTGAAGTTTTGCATTTGTTTTCATGTTTAAGTTATCTAAGTAGGTTTTTTTGACTAATTCTTAAGAGTATACTAAACTCATAATTAACCAAGTATTTTAACTAAAACGTTTTCACCTGGCAGAATTATGAGTTCTCCAAAGAAAGCCGAAGCCATTTCCAAACGTTCTCTCATAGTGACTCATGATGAGGTTGATGCCATCCTCAATGATTTTGGCATTAACGGCGTTGAAGCCATTCCCCCAAAAGAAACCGACACCATTAACAACCCCCCAAAGGGTTCTTTGCTTATACTGCAATCCACATATGGCATAGTGGATTCTTACCCTTCCTAGAGTTCTTATCTTCGTATCTATCTCATGTCGGAATCTCGCCAATCCAGTTGTCTCCAAATGTCTACACTTATCTCTTATCTCTAGAGATGATGGCACTAGAATCCGGACTTCCTTCCCTTAATGCTGAAGCGCTAAACCAATTGACTCAACTAGTTAGGCTAAGCAATCTTAACAGTCAAATATATAGGGCCAACCCCCAGAAGAAGCTAATATCAGATGGGGTTAACAAATTCAGGGACTGGGAAAACCAGTTTTTTTTCGTCAAATGTTTTGCAAACGTCCGTGGGACCTTCGCTTCTCCACGCAAGTCTTGACTTGTTATTTTTCCTCACTCTATGTTTTTAGTTATATAATCTCTGTTTTATCAGGAGTCCCCGCTAAAGAGCTCAATGATGTCGATAAGAGAATAGTTGAGTCTCTAATTGCGGCTTCAAGTCAAATTAGGAGCAGACTGACACTACTAACTCCTTCAAATTTAAGAAAGCACTCATTTCTGCCAGCAGGACAGAAGATCTTAGGAACTCCACCCTCTGTCCAGTATAATTCTTGTAGCAAATGCTTTCTTTCCCTATGAGACTCGTCAAAATTTTCTCCCATGTCTCCTATCTTCCCTACCGCTCTGGTATGCCATAGGCCAAGTGTTTGCTTTCTATCTCGGTTGCTTTCTGAATTATTATGTTAACTTCTATATGTATAAACTTTTTTCAGCTATTTCTCAAGTCACAGTGTCGATCAACGGTGTTGCCCCTCCTCCTCCAACTTCTAGAGTGACATCAATTATGGCATCCTTTGCAAAATCCAAGCAAACTTTCAAAAGGAAGCTAATGGGATCTTCTGAAGATGTGCCTCCAAAGAAAATTGCTAAAGTTATAGATGTGGAGGAGGAGGAACACTTATCTTCTAAAAAAGTTTTAAAGAGCCCAATTGTAGAGGCTCCTAAAGATAAGACTGTGCAAACTCTAGGTGCCACTGAGCCCCTTTCCCGTATTTATGTCTCAAACTCGCCAGCTGCTCTTGCTCAAATGCAACTGGCCTTGAGTACGCCTCCTATCCCAAGGCATGATTCTTCTATGCTGGAATCTTCTTCTCCTTCCACCATCAATTTTGAAGAGAGGTCGAGTCTATTCTTCATTCAAAATCCTTCATCTCCTTCTTCTGCTCCAGATTTGGCGGGGCATTGTCACTCTTTGATGGAGCAACAACTTTTGGTTAGTTCTTCTTCAGTCGACCTTATCACCATTGGTTTCTTTTTAACTCACTAACTTATGTTACATTTTTCTTTCAGATTTCTAAGAGTTAGTTGGCTTTAAACGAACATGTTTCAAAGTCTTTTGCCGAATCCTCCAAGCTCCCGGAGGAAAATTCTAAACTCAAAGATCAAGTGTCTTCTCTATCTGCCACTAAAAATGATGCTTCCACAGAGTTGGAACAAGTAAAAGCTTCTCTTGCTCATGCTGGGACTGATTTAGAAGCAGAGAGGCAGGCTCGCCAACTCCTTATTGATGAAAAACTTGTCATGGAGCTTACCCCGAAAGATTCAGAAGACAAAAAGGTCCACTTGGTCGCGAAGAACATCTCTCTGAAAGAAAATTTCAAGAAGACCAGAGCTTCGTTAAAACTTGATGTTCATACCATTTCCAATATCCTGCAGTAAGTATCCCAATTTTTCGGCACCACTCTAGAGCAAATGATGCTGAAAAATTACGAAGATGCTCTTATGCTTGCATATACCGACAACTACAAGAATTTCCCTGACTTTTGTTTTCCTTCACTTGATCCTGCCCTAGCCGAAAGAGTGATGGGCAAAATTAATCAGATAAAGCAGGGGATCGAGCCTGTAGATGAAGAAGAAATTAATTCTTCAGAGGTCCTTTCTTTTGATGTCCCCTCTTTTGAAATTGAATCAGACTCTGAGGAGGAGGGTGAAAAGGATGACGCCGCTGAGGGAAAGGATGGTGATGATGGCGATGGCAGTGATGACGATGATGACAACAATGATGACCATGCTGGAGGCTAAGGTCTTGATGGAGATAAAGGGGGTCCTTCTGGAGCTTCTGAAAAAGATGGTGGCGACCACGTTGAATTTCCTAAAAAAGAGCCATCTCTCCAGAAGGATATGCCACCTACATCCCCCGGGCCTTCTGCTGCTCCAGAGGGTGAGCATGCTCCTGCTCAAACTGAGGATCCGAAAGAGAAAGAGCAGGCTTGTGTTCCAGTTTCTTAGGTATGGGACCCCTATTTAAATACCTTTCACTTCGAAGATAATAATTAGTGCAGAATTATTTGTTTTAGTTAAGAAAGAAGTCCACCTTTCCCTATATGACCAAACTTGAAAGAAAAGAAGCAGAAATTAACAAGTTATATAGGGAATTAGACAAATTGATAAAGGACCATAGTGTTCTTTCAGAAAAGTATAAAAATCTCAACAGGATTACCTCTGTACTAGCGTCTTTTAAATATCAAAGCCGCCCCCTTATTAAAGAGTGCGCACCTCCAATACGACAGTCTCCTGAAGGAAAATCGAGAGTTGCTTACTTTATTTTGGATGATGATCGAAGAAAAGGATATTTTAGTTAATTTTTTGTATAAAGCTTATTTTATACATTTGATTATAATTTTTTCATACTTAGGTGAATTTAGCGGGGGTTTACTCGGACGTTTCCATAAAAGATATTTAGACAAATTCAGATCTGACCCGCATCTCGGAACTTGTTGGAATTTTCCACAGGTCAGGTCGATTCCTCAAAATCTCCCCGCTGAAAAGCTTAAGTACTACAAAGATATTTTTTTTCTGAGTTTTTCTCTAAATCTATTTTGTATGAACCAGATGAATGATTATAAATATGTAACAGTTAATTGATTTATGAACATATGCTTTAGCTCTGCTTTCTATGCTTAGCTTCTCTTTATTATGCTATTACAGAATGTATGTTCACTAGGTCGACTTGTTCCTAGAGACCACTTAAGTCAGTATGTTAAACTGAGGAGATTTTTTCATGAAAAGGCATCACTTTTAAAGTCTTCAAAATTAGCAAGATATTGCTTTCTTCGTGATTTACAAAAACTTTATTTGGAATACCCTCGCCTTCGCTTTGATTTCCTTGGAGACGAAAAAGAAACATTTCTCAAGGAGATCAAAAAATTTCATACAAAATTAATTTGTGGTCGCGATAGTCCTCCAGCCGGGAAGTTTGACTATAGTAAATGCCCGCCGGTCATTACTCCGGAAGGAGTCACTATCCCTTTCGATTCAACAATTACACTTTCTGCTAACTCGTTGGATAAAGTTAGAAAAGTAGTTTCTGGACTTTAGATGTAATTTAGTTGCTTGTTGTACCTTTAAACTTCGTTGTTGTTTAAGTTGTAATTCATTATTATAATAATAAAGATATTTTTCATTTTGATTTTGCATCTGCTTTATTTCTTTTGCTTAAATAGGAGCTACAGTTATCCTCAACTTCTCTTCCTCATAATTTATTGTCACGCGTTGATGCTATTAGAGAGAATTTGTTGCAAAGAAGTAGAGGGATTGTGCCTAGCGACGATGTCTTATTAGAATGCTTTGGTGGTAATATTGAGGCTGTGAGATGGCACAAAAGATATGTTATTCAGAAAACCATCACCAGCGGCCAAAAAGATCACATCACCCACCTCGAGGCTGAAATTAAAAATAAAGATGAAACGATAATCACACTTCAGCGACAAGTGAAAACAAATCCTTCAATCGATTTTGATCACAAGATGTCAGAGCTCATTCAGCAAATAAGTGATTTAGAGTTGAAATTGAAAGATAGTCAGTCGTAGTGCGAATCACTAGAATATATCATGGCCAACCAACTCCCGAGTGTTGAATTACCGGTTCCTCGCACTGTTCCTTCTGTCTCAAGACCTATGAGATCCACTTCCCATGCTTCCCAAAACTTTCCTACAACGCTCAACCCTCCTCCTGGCTTGGATGAAAACGTTGTGGATAACTGGTGTAGGAAAGTGAGATTCAAAATTGCAAAATATTTTGATGAGAAACAAAGAGTGAAATACTCATAGAGTATCAATGAGTACACTGCCAAAATTCAATAGCTCGAGCGTGATAAGTATTTCCTTCAGAAACATGTTGCGGAGCTAGAAAGGGATAACAAGACCCTTAGCGGTGCGAACAGAGCTTTTAACCGCGTTTTGAAGACGAGTATCGATGCAATTGATGACGAGGATAGAGTAAGGAGGAAAGAAAAGAAACTTAAAGAAGTTCTCAGCGCTGCGATTCGTCATGTAGTAGATCCCTTAGTTGCAGAAACTCTTGACAAAGCCGCTAAAGAGTTGTAATTTATTTATATGTCTGATTTGGATAGACTTGTTTTGTATAAAGATATGATTATCTTCATAGTTTTGTAAATCATCTCAAGACTTATGTAAATTATAGAAACTTAGTAAATATCACCTGGTTTGTGATTCCTTTCCATAATTTCGTTTCTAGGGCGCTTTTTGATAGCCCATTCATTACTTCCGTATTTGCTGAATCTTTTATTTCTCTTTGCTGTGCTGATTCCCTGAAAAGTATGAAGCAAACAATATTTCAAATTGTTAGCTTAAAATTGACATACTAGTCTACTTATATTATTAACAAGTCATCTTGTTAACTACATGAGAGATAATCTATATCAAACATTTAAACCCTGTCTTTAACTGTTATAAGTAATTCTTAGGGATTTAACTTCAACAATTTGGCTGGAATATCTGAAATTGCTGATAGAAAATCCTGCCTATCACAAAGAATTAAATTCAGAAATCGCCATCTGAATTTCGAAAGTATAAATCCTTCGACCCATTCCTTAACATTAGTGGGATTTGGTAAATCAGAAATCCAAAACTCAAATTCAGAAACTCTTTACAGTGATCTTCATGAAAGTATTCCTTGACCCAGATTCGGGAATTTGTGATAGAAAAATAGAAGTCCGTTATTGAAATTTCACACCCATATTAGGGTTTGAATAAGTAATTGTTTCGATACCCAGATTCAAGTATATTAAGATAATCGGTGGTTAATAGAGACCCGAAACCCAGATTTGGGTATTAAATAGTGAAGTTCTAAAATGAATATCCCGAAACCCAGATTCGGGTATTAATTGATGTCATTTAGATATGATGGACCCGAAACCCAGACTTGGGTATTAATGGATGAAATTCTAGTATAAGAGACACGAAACTCGGATTCAGTTATTTTTAGATGATGTTTAGAAATGAAAGTCCCGAAACCCAGAATTGGGTATTTATAAGCAGAGCCTTGTTATATTCCTTTGATGTGTGAACCCTTCAGGTCTTGTATGGAAGTAATTTGTCTAGCTACCTCTTGAGCTTGGACGTCTTAGTCTGAAATTTGAAATGCCTCTTTCTCGAGCTTGAACATCTTAGTTCATGATTTGATGAGTCTCTTCTCGAGCTTAGACATCTTAGTCTATTGCTGAATGTGCCTCCTCTTGGGCTTAGACGTCTCAGTCCATTATAGAATGTGCCTCTTCTTGGGCCTGGACGTCTTAGTCCATTGTTGTCCGGTGCTCTTGGTTAGCTTATCTTAGAGACTAGAACCAAGGACTTACCCGACATCCCTCCAGGAGATGCCCTGCCCTTACCCTTTTGCGGTGTGGACAGGGACTTGTTCGGTGCTTTACCCTGGCCATCTTATGGTGTAGATAAAGGCTTACTCCATCCTTCCTCCAGGAGGTGCCTTATCCTAGCCATTTCGTGGGGCGGCTAAGGGCTTGTTTGGTGCTTTACCCTGGCCATCTTATGGCGCGGATAAAGGCTTACTCCATCCTCCCTCCAGGAGGTGCCTTGACCTGACCAGAGGCACGGCCAAGGGCTTGTCTGGTGCTTTAACCTAGCCATCTTATGGCACGGATAAAGGCTTACCCACCCTCCCTTCAGGAGGTGCTCTGTCATGGCCATCTCGGCGCGGACAGAGCCTTTTCTACCATCATAGGTAGTATCCAAATATAAGGAGAAATTCACTCCCAACCATGTAGATTTCTCTTAGAAAAGTATCTCTTTATTGAATTTCTCTTAAATTCTCTTTACAAATTCACAGATCTTTCCTTGTCGGAAGAAATTTATAATCATCCCCTCCAGGGCTCTACAATGATTAGTTTCATGGCCATTCATCATTTGATAATAACAGTAGGATCCTCCCAAATTTCTTTCATGTTTCGGTTTCTTTTACTGTGATGTCCAATAGTTGAGCTCATCCTTTATAAGCAAGTAGACGTTCTCAATTGATGTTGTTAAGTTGCATTCCTTTGGAAGTCTATATTTGAAGCTTGATTCTTGCGGATGGCTTTTTGAATTTTTGTTCCTTGGCACTGTGTTTTCATGCTCTTCAATTGCTTTTATTTTTGGAACTCTTTGCACATCTTGTGTAGGAAGTGCTCTCTTTATAATTGGTTGTTGCCATTTATTTGCAAAGGCGTTGTAATCAGCCATAATTTCTCTCTCAAAGATTGTGCCTTTTGAATAGAATTGGAGTGTTCTTCTCATCTGATTGAAGACATTTTCACTTCCATTTGTCTTCTTTCCTAGTGCAAAGATAGGGGTAGGGCCAACATGAAAAGGGTTTAAGCTCCATTTCTGTGGATCATAAGATTCTGCATTTTTCTGGTTTATAATTCTAAGAGCTTCTAGCCTCAATCTTTGCTCTTCTTCTTGATTGGAATCCCTGATAAATATTTGGGAAAACCTTGTCAAATGTGGCTCGGAGGACCCTTGTTCAGATCTCCTTATTCTTCTAGCCATGATTTACCAAAGCGAATAAACTTGAGAAAGGATTAGGTAGGGTAAGAGAATGGTGGTGTTGAGGATTTAACCACAGGGTCGTAGTTTCAAGCCCTCCTTCTACCACCAAAAATGTTAACAAAATTTCTTGTCAATGCCCCAAAATGATACTAATAAAGGTGAATAATCCTTTGTACAAGTCATGCAGAAAAGAAGATGTAAATCCTTTTAAAATTGCCTTTCGATTAGGCTTTATTTAATGATATTCCTCAAGCAGTCCTTTCGACCATGTTGAAAGGGTCGGTTTCTAGGTTAGATGACCTTTCGATGAGTGTAGTTTCTCCTTCGAAAGCCTTCCTTTCGATCTGATTGGAATACCTTGAGTTAAGTTCTCTTAGATAGGTATTGACTGGGTTGGAGGCCTAAAGCTGTTGACTGACTTGGGTTTTGATTACTAAACAGAAAGGGAGGTTTCGACCATGTCGAAAGCTTGAGGGCTTGCTCTTTTTTGATTTAAGTAGGAAATCTCAAGCTTCAGTAGATCTGAGGTTTGTTTCGACCTTGTTGAAGGCTGTGGGTATAACTTCCTTGGGTTTGAATCTGTAATTCTAGGTTTTGGTGCTTAGAGGACTGGCTTCGACCTTGCCGAAGGCTTTAGATCACAAGGTAGATAGCTTCGAATGGGTTATAGAAGTTATTAAAGCTTAAAGAGGTTTCGACTATATCGATTGGAGCCTTTCGATAGAGGTTAAACCTGAAACATAGAGATGAATCCAACAAAAGCTTTAGTAAAACAGTAAAGTAATCAAAAGTACTTAGGACTTCCCTTTTTCTATCTAATGAAACTTTAATTCAATGAATTCCCAAATCAACGATCTTGAAATTAGGGTTACAATGATTTATTTAAGAGAATACAAGTTCAGAATGAAAGGAAACGGGTCCCCAAAACGTGACCCCTTGGGTCATATTTATAGATGCGGCCGGCACCTTTTGACCCTGATGCCTTCGACTATGTCGGAAAGTGGCTATTGATTGACTTAAGCATGCTGCCGCCTTTGTCGAAAGGTATAGTGGTGCTTCTCTCCTTTGAGTTATCTTGTAAGTGCTTCAGATTCCGTCGGAAAAATTTTAATCATTGGTTTCGATGATGATGGTTTCGCTCATGCTCTTTTCCTGATCTAATGCGGAACCCTTCCTGATCCACACTGGTTTCGACCGATTCAAAAGGCTTACTATAGCTTTCGAAGGGGTTTCTCCGGATAATACTTGCTTCCTAGCAGTTGGAATGATGGAAAAACCATTGGTTTCGAATGGTTTGGCGTATATTCAAAGGGCTATTCTTCATTGTCTTCGGAAGGTTTGGTTTTGACTTGATCAAAAGACCTTCATCTAGCTAAAGAGTTGTCAATGATAGCGAAAGGGTGCTCTCGACCCCTTCATCTTCTTCAAAATGTTGAAACCCTCTGGATATTGATAAAAGGAACCTTCCGACACCTTCGAAAGGTCATGAGGCTCCTAAACTTTTATGGCATCATTCCTTTGACTCCTTCGAAAGGTTTGGCTGAAGCTCTTCTCTCTTGCTCTTTGCTTAAGGAGGTCTCGACTTGGTCGAAAGGTGAATATTTGGAGTAACACACGTCACTTAGTAGGTGGTGTGACATTTTGGCCAAATTTATCGCTTACTTGGTTTCAGTAAAACCAATTTTACTTTATTAAGCGACAACCAGTTGTGACTTTATTTACACAAATTCTCTTTATCGAAACTATATCACTTTGGACTTATGGAATTTGGTAATGGTCAAAATTCCAATATCCATATTCAACTCTATATTCCAAACACAAAGTCCTTGGTTCAATAATAACATTTATTACTAAGCAAACAACTCTAGCCAAAGATTTAGACTTTTACTCGACTTAAGTTGACCGTGATACTAACCTCAAATAACTGAGGAGAAGAATCCTCTCTTGAATAGTGCTTCACTTCCAATGCTTCAACGTGACCCAACTTTAGTCACTCGATGGGCATCGTGTCGTGATTTGACTATAATCAAAGCGGTGCTTTAATATTAAAGATCGATGGTATTCTCAAGTCGAGGGAACTTTGTAAATCATTCACATCGATATTTTTTATTTGCCTTAGTTATATTAATCAACATAAAACTATCGAGTGAGTCGTTCCATGGTTATCCAATAATTATCAGTACATAACCCCTAGGTTCTCCCCAACAGTCATGAGTAATACACTTTCCAACATTTTGAGAATGTTACATTCTCTAGTCTCAACGGATACATCGATATCCAATCTTGATGCATCCTGATTAGGAATATTTAAAATTATCTATTTTATAATATTGTGCTACAATACTCATGACTACAACTATTTGTGGTCGCTATCATAAATACTCATGATTACAACTATTTTAATTAAGCATTTAATTAATTATAACACATTACAACAGATATGTAACAATAAGAAAAATAACTTTATTATGAATGAGAATTGATTATAGAGTAAATTAATTTCTAATAAATTATAGAATTGCCCCTTGGGCATATCCCTAACTCTATCGGTGATAAACTCAAGAAATATGATGCACCATATAATAGAATCTTCTGAGATTGTTCGAATCAATGTAATGATTTTCCCCTCAAAAAAACCAAAACCATCTAATAGGTAAATAAGGTAATATAATAAATAATATCTAAGGTGTAGAAAATAAATAAGAAAATAGGTGTGCTGCTTGCATCTCACAGCACAACAATATTAGAAGTACAACTAAAACCGCTAAGGTATGTTCGCATATGGATTTCCATGGAGGTCTCCTTAGTACATCGAGGTCGGCCTCCTGACAAGGGTCAGAAGTTACCTTCTGAAACTAGGTATATCTCTAGATATAATATATCACAAAGTTAAAAATAGCTAGTCCACGCTTGAACATGTGATACCGAATACCATCAACTCTCACATGCCTTAACCGAAAGCATCTCTAGATATTTGGAGTTGATGTACCCTTGGGTTGGCTAAACCACTGGCTATGTATCCTACTTTGTTTATTATCATTTCGGATGGTGAAGTCACGTCCAACATCTCATCACACAAATCTTCATCACTAGAATAGATTTCGAACCTCCCATGGATTCCATTATAAGTCGTCCAATGAATGCTAATGTTGACCTCTTCATTGAACTTAACTTTAAGATAGACAGTTCAACTCTATAGCATTTATCCAAAATGTTAACGCTTACGTCTCCCTTGGACTTAACCTTAGGATAGATAGGACAACTCTATAACATTTCACTCCACAACCGCTTCCAAAACATAGAACTCATACATCAGTTTTGAAGTGGTTTTCAATGAGTAATACAAAGGTATACTTATCCGATCCTGGACTCTTCAAAAGTAAATCAGGGAATTTTTTGTTATTTTAGAAGTAAGCAAAAATAAATAAAGGAGTCATCCCCGAGGGATCTCATATACACACACACACGTTCTAAAAGTGAGATGTTTCATACTAATGAGTCCTCCTCGAGGAATCTTAAACCATATAAAGCTATGAAGCTTTCATATACTTGCTAAGTTAATTTGGTCAAGTTCGATATAAATAAAAATGATCACATATGGAAATCAAGTCTCGTATAGTTATCACCATTTTCGACCTTCTTAACTTACAATATCCCTCGATCAAGAGTGAAGCTAGGTAGGTTAAAACACTGGTTGCATCAAAGCCTTACCTAGACACTTCATTCTTAACTCTTACAAATGGAACAAGTATATTTTGTTGGCTTTTAGTGATAAGTATAAGATTAAATACTTTCCATAAACGAGTAAACACCCAAAGCACGATTAAGTCACACAAGTGACTTCTAATCTTGTATTCCATAATACTTATTTGTCAATACTTGTATATATATTTAAAATACCTTAATAAAAGATATATACATGCATACTACCATTTCACTATCATTTCAACACTTTTCAATACTTAGAGAAGTATTCATATTCTGCAAAGGTACAAGAATATTCACAAATATCTTAAAAAGATTTCACACTTTTAAAAGTATATTCAAATGGGTTAAAAAGAAATGTTACTAAAACATTGTTACTATAAACGCAAAACCATTTTATACTTGTCATTATCTTTAAACTATTCTTTTTAAAGATCTACTTATTTTCAAAGTATATTCAAATGGGTTAAAAACAAACCTTACTAAAACATTGTTACTATAAATCCAAAACACTTTTATACTTTTCATTATCATTAAAACACTCTTTTCAAAGACCGAAGTATATCTATTCTTATTTAACAAAGCAATAAACTTTTAATTAACTTCTCAAACCATTCATTTTAGCTTAATGTTATAACAAAATACTTTATCCTTTTATAATATACTTAGCTTACTTTTCCAAAATTTATATAAGTTTAAATGCATTTTTAGCAATTATTTATGAATTTTTAAAATATAGGGTTTTAAATATAAAACATGCCTTTTTAATGATTTTTGTTAAATTCTAAATTAGTTATCTTTGAGAAATATTTAATGTAGATATTTAAAACATGTTTATAAGTATTTTATATTGTGTGTGTGTGTGTGTATGTATGTATGTATGTAAATGTTGATAACTTAATATATAAAATGTTTTGAAGGATTTAAATGTATGCATATGATAGTTGGTTGATGTTGATTTGAATATTTTATATATTGGATACCAAAGATTATGGATAATTATATAATATTTTAAATTGTGTTAATTCTTCGAGATAGTACTGTAGTAAACAAATGCTATAAAAATAAGAAAACGGAAGACAACGTTTAAAGTATGTTGTTAGCATATGAATTTTTTTGGGCATTGCGCATTTTGTCATATTAGATTATTTGGTGTATGCTTAGTGGATACTTGGTGTATACTATATGAAACTTGACTTATGGATATCGTTTAATCTTGGTTTATGGATATGTTTATATATATACACTTTAAAATACTTATAAATAGGTTTTATGTATATCTACATTAAATATTTCTTATAACTAATTTAGAATTCAACAAAAATCATTGAAAAAGCATATTTTATATTTAAAATGCTATACTTTAAAAGTTAAAAAATAATTACTGAAAATGCATTTAAACTTGAACTACTTTTAAAAACTTTAAAATATGTTATTAAACTTCTCTAAAAATATCTCATAAAAATAATTAAATTAAACATAATTTTGAACTCATTTAAAATCATAAAAGTAGCTTAAAATAGAACTACACAAATAGAAGGCCAGAAGTGTGTAGCTCAAATACAACATTTATAAGTGTTGTAAATGATACGGGGCAGAGAACATTTTAGGAAATACATGAACTTTGTGACTAGTTTTCTCCACTCAAATAAATGATTTAATTTCAAAATATTTTACAATAAAAGTTATACTTAAGATCATCAAAAACCATGCAAAGGAACCCCTAAGGGTATTTTTCAAAACAATATTAAAGATTCTCAAAACAAGGTTTTCCAAGGTGCATTTATTACGACTATTTTGCTTCTAATTTTTATAACTTTGTTCTATCATAATATTATTATAATTTTCCAAACAAATTTTTTATTATCCCATACACTATTATAAGTATATAGCACAACCAAAATGTAACTTTCACAATATATCCATATAACCATTCTGAACAAGTTAAACACAAGGGATTATCAAAGTGCACTTATAGCAACCTTTCTTGCTTCAAGCACATTTCAATGACACACACAACCAAATAAAACATGTAAACACAAAGTCAAAACCATGTTGTTTTAGAGGGTAATAAAAGTGATTATACATAACATATAGTTGTCATTTGCTTTCAAAAGCAAGAGGGGTTCAAAGTTATAACTATACTTTGTTAATGAACTTTGTATTTGCACAGAACATATATATAAAAATTATTAAAAAAATTAATGGCAATTTAACTCACCCAAACCAAGCCTACAACCAAGCAAAAGTCACTAGAATTACATGAACACATCCTACAATCACCAAACATGTCAATGCTTCCACATTTAGCTCATTTTAGCTCTCGACCTTCTTCCCCCTCTTCAAGTTACTTATGGCCCACTCATGGATGGGGGTTTTGTGCTCCATTTATTCAAATTTTTCCTTGATATACTTGTCTCCTATGTTGTGCTAAGTCCCTAGCCAAAGTTTGGAGAATTTTGGTGTTGATTTTCATTGTTTAGGAATTTAAAAGTGATTAGGAAGAGAGTGAAGAGCTTATGCTTTCTATCTTTTTAATTTTACAAAAAATGATTTATGAAACATATGAAGTGATTAAATAAATATTAACAAGCGGTTACTACCACCCCCCATACCTCCTTGGAAGGTCATTATGCACCCTAATATTCACATGCCAACTTTACACCTCACTTTCCTAAGGAAAATATCTCCTCAAAATATCTTCTACCCTATGGCATCATCCATGACATCATCCTAGCCCATTAATTACCATAAGTGCAAAATATTTTTAGTTGCTAATTATTTACACATTAATATTCTAAGCAAGCACAACAAGTCTGAAGAACTTATATCGAATAAAAAACCGTTTATTGCTAATACCATTTTCGGTCACAATATCGATTTTCTTTGGACTATTTATTTTTGTAAACACATTTGGTTTGCAACCAAATTGGCCACAAACACCCAAGGATAGGTTCAAGTAGCAAAATAAATGAAGAAATTAAATGAAAATAGAGGAATAACGCTAGATATCAAGATAAATGTAGCAAAAGCAAAAAACAACAAGGTTTATAGTTGTTCGGCGTTGATTGCCTACGTCCACTTTGAGTATTCACTTTATTGCTTCACAATTAGCTTGATTACAATTAAAATCAGTAAGAAATAGCAAGAGATTAGGAAAGAACAAAAGGAGATTGGTTACAATAATAGAAGAGTTTCAATTGTAAGCCAAAAGTCCCCCAAAATGGCCTCATGTGCCTGTATTTATAGATGAAGGTGGCCTCCAATCTGACTGAAACTTCAGCATCTTGACCCCCTCAACTGTATGGGCCCACCATATGGAGAGCTAGGCCTAACTCTCAATGGATAGGGTCGGTACCGACCCCTCCATGAGTTGAGTTTGGGCTAGCGATCCCTATGGTGGCTTTCTTATAGTCTATATTGATGGTGCTTCAAATATCAAGGCGATTGGATGCATGGAGCTCTAGTCCTTGTGATACTTTAGTTGGAATCTTAACTCGGTCTGAGTTGTCCTGATCCCTTCTAGTCT
This sequence comes from Allium fistulosum, assembly GCA_030737815.1. Classification (NCBI taxonomy): domain Eukaryota; kingdom Viridiplantae; phylum Streptophyta; class Magnoliopsida; order Asparagales; family Amaryllidaceae; genus Allium; species Allium fistulosum. The sequence continues at coordinate 1,179,129,565 of CM060902.1, forward strand.
TCCAACATATGCTGATCCCTTCCTTACATACCATGTAACCCCGATCCATATTCTTCGTGCCAAGCCATGCCGATCCGAACCCTATGAACGTACTATGTCGATCCATAGCCTATGAATGAGCCATGTCGACCCCTTTGGTTTCACAACTCATGCCTACCCCTCTCCACTTCTATTCAAGCTAATCACCCTGCCATGAAATCATGCTGATCCATGCATGTTATGCCAATCCAAACATGTTATGCCGATTCATTCACACTGTGCCGACCCGAAAACACTATGTCGATCCCTCCATATTATGTCGATCCTTACATATCTCACCAATTCGTCCAGCTGTCCATGCCGACCCTATTTCAACCAAACCAAACTCCATAATCTGACATCCTGCATTGTCTATCTATTGACCCTATTTACCCTGGGCTAGATATAGCTATTCAGACATTATATTTTGGTCATGTGTATGTTGTCTCGTGACCATCCTTCCTATTAACAGTCGAGTTTGGCCTTTGTAATCAACCCTGTATAGCTGGGTCAAGGTACCGGGCTTTTCCCCCAAAGTACGTCTTGTGAATAATATGACGAGCTTTGAATTGGAGAAAACCAGGTTCCCGGGAACAAGCCTATCTAAGTCCCTGGTTGATCATTGTTCCTTTATTAATCTTCGATGATATAAGTCTGACGTCTCATTCCATTAGAATGCACAGATTTGGTCATATGAAATCTTCAGGTTTTCTTCTTATTTGACATCAAGCTTGATCGTTCCGAGGTAAACCGTCACTTCAGTGACTTTCAAAAAGTTGAATTCACAAATCTCTTCCGTGTATGCTCATACACATATTTCTGTTATTGACTCCCGGACGTGTTCAGACGTCGTTGGTCTCTGCCAAAGTGCTTTATTATGTAAGCTTCCGTTTATAATCTAACCTTCATGATATCGGTTGCCATTTGGTTTCCAAACATCTACCATTGCCCTCTGCTTTCCTTTTTATCTCACTTTTATCCATCATTCACGCTTTTCTCCCCTTCCCTTTCTTTTTAAATTACACAATTACATACATGTATATTTTTTCTTCCATTGTCTTATTTATTTATCATTTATTTTTATTTTTATTTTTATTTTTTTTGGAGGGATCGGCAATTGGTATGTCGACCCCTTGGCGAATTTGTCTGGATAGGGATCGACTTGCCTTGGGTAGACTCCTCTTCAATCTAGGGACCGAGTCAATTGGGTATGACCGGTTTGTCTTCCCCTTCTCTCTCTCCCATATAAAAACTTGTATCCTTTTCTCTTCTCCCTTCACCTTACATTTCCAGTACTCAAGCTCCTTTTTTCTTGTTCATCACTTTGCCAAATGTTTTGAAAAGGCTTCCCTTTTAAACTTAAATTCAAGTGCAAGACCACACCTACAACCTTTATTACCATCAATTTGCCCCTAGTCCAAGCTTCGCCCTTGTAATCCAAATCAAATAGGTATAATCTCTTCTCACAATTATATTAATGGAGTCATGGGTCCCAAGCGTGGAGGAGTTCAAGCGTCATTTAAGTGTGTTGTTTAGCGGGTTATGCTAAGTTACGTGGGTGAGGAAGAGAGAGACGAATGGGCGGGAGAAGGAGAAGGAGGAAGGAGAAGAAAAGGGAAAGGGAGAAAGGAATGAAAAATAGGGTTCGGTAGAAGCTTTTCGAAGGGATGATAGGAATTGTGTTTGTTTGAGGGATCGGTACGTGCCGGTTAGGCAAGGGTTCGGTGTTAGTAACCCAGGTGTAGGGATCGGCGTAGATAAGTGTCTTAAGAGGAATCGTTATAGAGGCTTATCTATAGGGGATGGTCCAGGAATTAAAAAGTAAGGTTCATCCTAAAAAGTTAAGTATAGAGATTGGCATCTAGGCTAGAAAGAATTTCATGGATCGGTAATGAGGGTTAAAGCATAGGGTTCGGTATGTAGGCTAATGGGAAGGGTCGGTATTGCCAAGTGAACATAAGTGTAGGGATCAGCTACGAGGTTAAGGCATAGATATCGACATCTAAGGCAGGGATCGGTGTTGACTATAAAGACCATCTTAACTTAAGTCGTTCAAGCATTTAACTACATGCCGCCTCGCCCGGACATAAAACGACTAAGAACTACGCGACTTGCATACTTGGACCAACGGATTTAAGTTTGAACGAACAAATTTCCAGTCTACTTAACCTGAACTAAGTATAAAATCCAAATATACTCGAACAATGGACTTAATAAATTAGAATGTCGACATCCAATCTTAAAGCTTTGGTTTCCGATCAATTTTCACATTGATTGAGACGGTCAGCGATGATGGTCTCTCCGGATGAAGCTTCCAAGCTTCGACATTTTTCTTTTGCTTCTTTAGTTTCAAACTGCTTACGTTTATTTCATATTGAACTGCACTAGTTCACACACGACATGGGGGGACAGATTATTATTTCTAATATTGATTGTCTGTTGAGTATAGCTGCCATAGAACCCAGGTTACACGAAGCGACCAACCATAATGTCTTCTGAATCGGTTGTGAGATCAAGTTCTGCTACCTTATCCGATAAACCTGGACCGAGTCAGCAAACAGAACAAGTAGGGGCACCTGACCCATAAGCAAATCTTTTTTCCGAAATCCCAGTTCTTCCTACAGAAGTTATTGATCTAGCTCCTGCTGCTGTGGAGGATGCCATCATTTTGAATAATCCGGCTGACTCACAAGCGTCCAGAATAGGTGAAGCTGCTCTGCATAGATTATGTTCTATCCATGGGATTCCTTTCGAAGACGTTCTAGTTTCCTCAAGGCAAGACAGACATCACTTGCCCCCAACTGGATGGGCCGAATGTGTGCCTCAATTCTTTCGTTCGGGAAATATTGAGAAATTTAGGGATCGCTCCTACTCAGCTACACCCTAACAGTTATGTCCGTGGCACTTTTCTTCTCTTCATGAACGTCCTATTTCATCCGCTAACCCCCAAAGACATCCGATACATTTACAATTTTAAAAGACGGACTGATAGTCCTTCGTACGTCTTTCTTGAATCCCTGCCCAAATGCCAGGTCCCAACGGGCGCATGGAATAAGCTTTCCTTATTCAAACATGAATGGTTCTACGTACGGTGTCCTTTTGGCATCGCAAGAAGATGGTTGGAAGGATGTAAGTTCCATTTCTGCCTTCGTCTTTTGTTCAAAGATTCAAGTCATTGCTTCTTCCTTAATCGTAGTAATATCTTCAATTCTTTCAGGTGTCCGCCCTCGACCTGATGGCATTGGGTACTCCAGGGCTGTTGCGGCCATTTGTGCTACTCCTGTGGAGGATCGGGACATCAAACTTCTTGTTATCGATGAGTTGCTCTCGTTATTCGGGCTGTTAGAAGATGGCCACAAAATTGGTCTCCCTGGAAGCAAATCAATTCCGAAGACTATCGTCGAGAGAAGGGAAGAAATAAACGACCTCGCGGTGCCCCCTATCAGGGGAACCCAAGAAGAAACCGAAGAGGGGGAGATAAAGGAATCGCAAGATGTAGGGCTAAGAAACAAAGACATAGGCCTTGGAAAAATGCCAGCAGTGGAAGCGCCATACTCTAGCCAATCGCAACCTCCTCCGTAGAAGGGAAATTTTTTGGCATACAAGATATGTAAAAGGAAGGCCAGGGCAATCCCAAAATTCATCATAACTTCAGCTGAAAAAGAATCATCTTCTCAATAGATGGAGAGCTCGTTGAAGGGACCCTCCAACATTCCGATCCCGGATGATTTATTAAATTACAACTTCACCAATCTTGACATTGAAGGGCTTAACTCACCCGCAAGAAGCGGCGAAGGAGTGCAACCTTCTAACAGAGGAGAAGAAACTCCAGTGAGTAAAGCTAATGTTACTGGTCTGTCGGGGGGAAACACTAGGATACACACAAGCACTTGCACTCCACCATCCACTTGTGATTAATTCTTCACATAACAACTCCTAATATGCTCCTATTTGGCTCTTTTACAGGTGTAATGTCTCACTCGCATGCTTTCGATCGCCTCCGCGGCTCTTCCACTTACTACTGCTCGGGTTGGGACTTCGAATTTGGAAGACGCCGAGACAAAGATGAAGGATGGGATAGAGACTATTATTCTCGAGAATCTTCTTCTTCATCCAGAAGGAAGTCTCAGACCCACGTCCCACACCAAGGCGATCCATCTAACTCTCCTTCTCATAGAGGAGATAAATCCGCACATCGGGTTCCCAAGCTGCCGCTCCCCATGATCAATACTCTACATCGTCAAGTACTAGGCAATCTCCCGAGCGTCGCGAACATCGACTGGTAACATCTAAACAAAACCTACGGGTTCCTGCACATGATCCTACCACAGTGGAGAAATTAGCTGAGCTCAAAGCTACTTTCCCAAAAATCTGCTTTGACAGGCTCAAGTTCCTTCCGTCCATACACAGCATTCCTGGAAGCGCTAAAGAAAGCTCATTAGCATGCATGAATGACATGTACGTCCAGCATGAGGCATTCATTCACTTAGCCGAGAAAGTTTCTGAAGTTTCCATCGAGCGCCAGCATGAAATCGATCGCCTTAAGTTAAAGGCCCTTCACGACAAAGATATCATCAAACATCAAGATGCTGAGCTGCTCGAATGTAAAGCCCAACTTGCCGAGGCAAAGAAAAATGTAGAGGAAACGGCTGAGGCAGTAAGATGCATGGAGACTTCGCATAAGAGGGAACTGGATGCTACACTTCAACGCAGTAGCACCTTGGCTTTAGAAAAAGACTCCTTACAAAAGGAGAAAGATGTCTTAACCCACCGCGTTGAGCAGCTAGAAAAATTACTGTTCAAAGAGAGGGAAGAAAAAACTGAGGCACAAGAAGAGTCGTAGAAATACTGCGAAGAGATTGTAGAAACAAGGAACTTAAAGACGAAACTCGATGAACAACTCGCCCAAATTAATGTCTTGAAAGAAGCCGCTCGTGAAGAGGACAGGAAAGAGGTGCTCGTAGAAGCCAACTCTCGAGTTGACACAACGACTGAGTCCGGCAGTGAACAGATCAAGAGCTTGTTTGATCCGCTCATTGCCGAATACAATGCAAAAGTTCTACTTCACCGCGACCTGACTCTTCTAGGCGAAGGCTATCTCGAATTGCTTGCCGAAGCTTGGGAGATCATCACAAAAATAAAGAACGAAGAGTTGGGAGTGGCAGAGCTTGATGAAGAGGAACTTGCACAGGAAGTGCTCTGGAGAAACGAGCCGTCTGATTTGGCTGCCGTGAAACTTCAATTCTGCAAAGCCCTACACTGACTAAGGAAAAAGAAGATATCTTAGGGCATTCCGGAACTGAGCCCCAGGGTCCTCCTCCAATTTAGCCGGCCGAAATGTCATCTTCCAAACCCATGGAGCAACACATCGGTTATGATGTAGACAGGCCTGGACTTGGCCCACACATGCTGTCTCCCATTATTGATGGGAGCATCCCGATGACCACTAAGAACCAACTGGATGCTGGTACCGTATTGAGCTCCTTCGAGTTAAAAAAGTTGTTGTTTCCAGCATATAATGGCTATAGACTAATGCTTGCGTTTTGATGAATTTTTGCAGGTCATCCTGGTCCTGAATTCACTCCCAGGAGTGATGTCGCCACGGAGTACCAAGGAAAAATGGCCGTGGCTCCGGCCGCTACAGATACTTCGGGGTCCGATGCTCAAGTGTTTGGGGCAATCGACGAGGACAAGCCCGAAGACCCATCTTTTGCTGAAGAGCGTGATGACGTTGTGGTTATGGGTGCTTCAGAACATACTACTAAAGTCAGCATGAAAGAACAAATTGAAGAGGAGGAAAAGTCAAAACGCAAAGTCAAGGGTGAACCTGACGTGGTGGCAGTTGAAGATCCTCTCCTTAGGCCTATGTAATTCGTCCCACCTGGTAGGATAACTCCTATTGAGGTCCCTCCTCCTTCCTCAACCGCCTCCACTTTGGGCGGCAAAGGATCTCGAAAGAGACGCTCGACCGATTCAACTCCCGAAAAACCGAGGAAGGAGAAGAAATCAAAGATATTGTTAGCGTCTTTTGTCATTATACATAGTCTAGATAAGTTAGACATGTGTTTGTTTCTTCTTTTTCATTCTTTTTTTAGTAGCAGATGCACAGGCGTGGATCCCGAATTTTCGAATAATTTGTAAGGAATTTTTGAGATTGTGAATAAAAGTTTTTGTTTTCTTTGATTAATCATCGTGTGAATTATTACTTTAACAGTAGAGTAATTTCCTTCCATTCCATTTATTTGTAATAATTTTTAAAAGTCTTGTTAATAATTCACTATCCCGGTCTCAAAGCCTCTTCGTAGGCGCCACCTTAAGTCGTGAGTAATGCCAAGCCAGAAATGTAACTGACGATTGTATCTTGCCACTAACATTCTGAGCCTCTTCCGTTGATTTGAGATAGGAATTCGTGGGATAGCAAACAATTGAAAGCTCATCCGTCTACCCATTGGGTTTTCGAGCAAACCTGTGGTCTGGGGACTTAGAACTTTTTAGTCCGTAGTCATGGACTTAAGATTTTTCACCGTGGGCAGTCATGCTTCTTCCTGAATGATTTATACTCTAGTCCGCGTCAGGGACTTAGGGTACTCTAATCTACAATCAGGGATTTAGATATTTTTGTCAAATCGTTTATACGCTAGTCCGCATCAGGGACTTAGAGTACTTTAGTCCGCATCAAGGAATTAGAAATTTTTTTCAAATCGTTTATACTCTGGTCTTTGTCAAGGACTGAGAGTACTCTAGTCCACATCAGGGACTTAGAGATTTTTGTCAAATCGTTTATACTCTAGCCTGCGTCAGGGACTTAGAGTACTCTAGTCCGCATCAAGGACTTAGATATTTTTGTCAAATCGTTTATAATCTAGTCCGCGTCAGGGACTTAGAGTACTCTAGTCTGTATCAAGGACTCGGAGATTTTTGTTAAATCGTTTATACTCTAGTCCGCGTCAGGGACTTAGATACTCTAGTCCGCATCAGGGACTTAGAGATTTTTGTCAAATCGTTAATACCCTAGTCCATATCAGGGACTTAGAGTACTCTAGTCCGAATCAGGGACTTAGAGACTTTTGTCAAATCGTTTATACTCTAGTCTGCGTTAGGGACTTAGAGTGCTCTAGTCCGCATCAGGGACTTAGAGATTTTTGTCAAATCGTCTATACTCTAATCCGCGTCAAGGACTTAGAGTACTCCAGTCTGTATCAAGGACTTAGAGGTTTTTGTCGTTCTTCTACTGTCGGCGAACTTTGTTCCTTATTGCAAGATTTGCCTTTTGATTCATCTATGGGGGTCGCCTATCGAGCAAACTTACAAAACCCCCTTCGTTCGATCTCATCGGGGATCAATGTGACTGGTCGACTTCTAATCTGCGAATCTGTTCACACATCGCAGATACCGATATCAATTAGTTTCAACACATACTTAGCTTAACATGCAATAACAGTAGCTTATGCAAAGGAAACTTCAAGATTTTATTCATCATAAAAATAGGAACAGAAACTTGTCTTATTACACATCAAAAAAGTCAAATACCAAAGAAAATATCGAAAGCAAATACTACTGAAATGTGAAAGAAATAGTCTAGCTGAAATAGCGTCGTAAATGCTCGCTATTCCATGCTCTTGGAAGCGTCACACCATCAACAGTCGCTAGCTTGAAAGTTCCTACTCGAAGCCTTTGTTCAATGACGTATGGCCCTTCCCATGTCGGGTTCATGTGCGATGGGACCAGAAAAATTCGTTTTAGGACAAGATCACCAACTTCAAAGGTTCTCGTTCAGACTTTGGTATTATAGTACCGGGCGATTCAGTGTCGATGTGCAGTTCCTCTTAAATCGGCCTCCTTACGTTTCTCACCGATAAAGTCCAATGACTCCAATAAGATATTTTGGTTTGTTCTAGGATCGTAGTAAGTCACCCAATGGGAAGGGACTTCGAGTTCTATAGGAGTGACTGCTTCGGCTACGTAAGCAAGAGCGAATGGAGTGTTGCCAGTCGCAAACTTATGAGTGGTCCTATAGGCCCAGAGCGTCGTAGGAAGTTCATCCACTCACTTGCCTTTAGCCTTTTCCAAATGCTTTTCAGGATAGATTTTATAATCTTGTTTAGAGCTTCAACTTTTCCATTCGCCTGAAGGTGAGCGACCGCCGCAAATCTCTTTTCAATTTGATATCTCCAGCAAAACTACTTAAACTCAGTATTATCAAATGAGTCCCATTATCGGTCATGATAGTTTGCGGAAGACCGAAATGACACACAATGTTCCGAACAACAAAGTTGATGACTTTCTTAGTTATGATCGTAGCTAACGACTCCACTTCAGCCCATTTGGTGAAGTAGTCAACAGCGACAATTGCATATTTTGTGCCGCCTTTGGAAATTGGCAAAGAGCCGATGATATCAATTCCCCATACATCAAATGGCCATGGACTAACCATTTGTGTGATCTCTATCGGTGGTGCTCTTGAGACTTTTGCATATATCTGTCATTGTTACATCATCTCACATAATCGGCGGCGTCCCGGTTCACAGTCGGCCAGTAGCACCCATAATGGAGTATCTTTTTTGCTAGCATTTGCCCCTAGTGTGATCGACACATTCTCCCTCGTGGACTTCTTTCAAGACACGCTTTATATCATCGTAAGCGATACGCCGGAGTAAGGGAATAGAGAACCCCTTTCTATACATAGTTCCTTCTTGCATAATATACTATGAAGCTTTACGAAGGACATGTCGCTTTTCATTCCTCTTCTCAAGCAAGATTCCATGCAACAAGTATTCTTTAAATGGAGTTATCCATGATTCCCTTAGGGTTCCTTTTTCGGTACTTGATCAACTTCCATCACATTTATACTTGGGGTATGTAGTGTCCTGACTAGAACCAATCCCATCTGTTGTACATCACCAGTGCTTGCGAACTTTGCCAATGAGTCAACTTCTCCGTTCCGCTCATGCGGGATATGCGAAATGTCAAAGTATTCGATATCAGCCAATAACTCTTGAACTTGGGTAAGATATGGGGCAAGCCGTTGTTCCTTTACTTGGTAGTGCCCTTTAACCCGGTACACTACCAGTTGCGATTCACAAAAGATTTCGATAGATTTCTCCCCGAGCTCTCTAGCAAGTTTAAGTCCAGCAATTAATGCCTCATACTTGGCTTCGTTGTTCGTAGCGGGAAAATCAAGCTTCAAAGCATAGCAAATCGACCGGCTCTCAGGGGTTACAAGGACGATGCCTGCTCAAGAACAATGATCATTGGATGCTCTATCGGTATATAGCTTCCATCGTATAGTAGGGAATACACCACTCTTTGAAGGCTCATCCCGTATAGTAAACTCTTCTATGAAGTCTGCCAATGCTTGTCCCTAGATAGCTCTTCGAGGCAAATATGTAATGTCGAACTGACTGAGCTCGATGTTTCACTTAAGCAGACTTCCAGACATCTAGGGTCTTTGTAGGACCTATCGTAAAGGCTGATCGGTGTAGACATTGATTGGATGTGCTAGGAAATACGGGCGAAGTTTGCGCGACACGATCACCATGTAGTACGCCAATTTCTCTATCTTCGGGTAGTTTCTTTCTGCCCCGTTAGTCGTTTGCTGACGTAGTACACCGAATTCTGGATCCGGTTCTCCTCACGAATCAAAGCGGCACTTATGGCATGTGGCAATAGTAAATGTACAACTCCTCATGATCTACCGGCTTTGACAAAACAGGGGGTCTCGCCAAATGACTCGCTAGAGCTCGGAATGCTTCTTTGCAATCTTGTGTCCACTCGAAATTCCTCTTCCTTTCTTTATCAAATCAAAGAACGGAATGCATTTATCAGTCGCCCTGGAGATGAACCAACTCAAAGCAGCAACCTTCCCATTCAGACTCTGCACTTGCTTAATAGTTCTGGGTGCTTGAATATCTCAAATGGCTTGAATCTTTTCTAGATTCACTTCAATCCCTCATGAATTGACAATAAAGCCCAGGAACTTCCCTGACGCAACATCGAATGAGCACTTCAAAGGGTTGATTTTCATGCTATAAAATCGAAGGATATCAAACATCTCCGCTAAGTCTCGAATGTGGTCATTTGATTATCGTGACTTCACGACCGTATCATCTACATAGACTTCCATTGTCCTCCCGATCTGATCCTTAAACATTCGGTTAACCAAATGCTGATAGGTCGCTCCTGCATTCTTTAGTCGTAACGGCATTACTACATAACAATACAACCCAACATCCGTGACAAAACTGGTGTGCTCCTGATCTGGGACGTGCATCGGGATTTGGTTGTACTCCGAGTACGCTTCCATAAATGATAACAATTTGTGCCCTGTAGTTGATTCAAGTAGCTGATCAATTCTAGGTAGGGGAAAACTATCTTTGGGGCACGCCATGTTCAGGTCTAAATAGTCAATGCACGTTCTTCATTTCCCATTCACCTTCTTCACCAGCACGGGGTTGGTATCCATTCGGATATAGGGCATCGCGAATAAACCTGTAGGCTTTAAGTTTATCCACCTCCTTTTTGAGAACCATGGATCTCTCCAGATCCATACCTCGTCTTTTCTACTTCACAAGGACATACTTCGGATCAATATTCAATGCATCACTCACGATGGCAGGCGAGATCCCACACATGTCAAAATGGGTCAAAGTGAATACAACCAGATTTGCTCAGAGGAAATTGATAAGTTCTCTCATCATCGAAGAGCTGAGTTGTGATCCAATCTTCAACACCCGCGATGGATCATTGTGGGTGACTGTGATATCAATCGTCAGTTCAGCCGGCACGACCTTAGCATCCTTGGGTTCCTCCTCATCATCCTTTGGATCTATATCTCTATAGAACCGACTGTGGTGCCTAAGCCAAGGCTTAGGCACCATATGTCGATCTTCAGTAACTTGGATTCAGACAGAATTGTCTATACCCTTTCCCTTCTCTTTCCACTGAGCCTCTCTTAACTCAGCCACATAACAGGCACGACCAGTTTCCTGATCTCCATGCACGACACCTACTCCATTATCTGTTGGAAATTTCAATGTCAAACACCACAGGGCTAATGCTACCCGAAATTCAGCCAGTGCCGGACAGCCTAGGAAAACATTGTACGATGAATCCACATCCAAAACAATGAATGGTAGGATTCACACCCTCTTATGCTCACCTTCTCCTAATCCTACTGGCAATTCAACATAACCAACGGCTTCAGTTACCACACCATTGAAACTGTGTATACGAGCTTTAGACGGTTTCAAATCTTTAGCCTCCATCCTCATTTGATCATATGCCTTCTTAAAGATAATGCTCACAGTACTTCCACAATCAATCAAAATTCTTCTCACCGAAGCGGGGCTAATCATGGCAGAGATAACCATCGGATCCATAGTAGGGGCCTCTACTTTATCGGTATATCTTCTTCTGAATACTATATCATCCGTCATTGTATGTTTTTGTTTGGCCGGAGTTCCATCCTCCGTATTCGAACAACATTCAAAGTCCACATGTCCCATTAAACTAGCATAGTGCTCCATTTCATGCCAACTTCTGTCCGCAGGGTGTGGTCCACCAACTATCGTGTTTACAACCAACCTCCCACCAGTCTGAGCGGGCTCCTCGGCCCAGAGCGGGGCATGCCCTCGATTGCGATCAGACGTTCCCTATCTGCCATCCTGCGGATTATCGACAAACTGCTGCAACTTTTTCTGCCGAATCAATTTCTCAATGGCATCATGGAGATGCCTACACTCGTCAGTATTATGCCCGTAACAATCATGAAACCAACAGTACTTCCCGGTTTGCTTTTGTTCCTTAGTCGACTCTTTTGGACGTGGCTTCATATATTGGAAAGTGTTGCAGGTAGATAGATAGATGTTCTCCAGAGATGCATTCAAAGGTGTGTAGTTGTTATTCATAGGAAATTTTTACCACAACTTTCCAGGCTCCCTCTTCCGATCAGGATTCCCTTCTCCATTCTTTTTCCGCTAACCCGGCTTGTTTTGAACATTGACCTGAACCTTTCCAGAACTCTTTCAAGACTGCTTTACTGCGATGTTGCTCTGTACCGCTTCTCCGCTTGGCCCTGTAGCATTGCTTCTTCTAGACAACCTGGCCTCTTCCTTTCTCTTAAATTGGGCCGCCTTTGTGTCGAAACGGTTCAGGGTGGCTGGCGGTTTTCCAACTAGACAATCTCCGAACTCGGATTCTGGATCAACCCCCTTGTCCCCGCCATAAGTATAGTGTGATTATTAGGGTTACTAACTTCAGTGGCAGCAACATGAAATCTCTGTAAATAGTCCTTCAATGATTCCCCTGAGCCTGGATTACACTGGATAATGACATCACATCTTTGGGACGAGTAGCGTGAATCCTGAACTGCTCCACAAATCTCGTTGCTAGCTCATCAAATCTCGAGATTGATTGCATGGGCAGTCTTGTGAACCACATCGTAATGATCCCAAAAAGGGTTATGGGGAAGCATTTGCACTTGGTAGCATCATTCGCTCTTGCCGAGTCCATCAACCATTTATACCTCATGATGTGCTGCATAGGGTTAGTTTTTCCTTCATGAATAGGCATCGTGGGCATGTTAAACCTTCTGGGATACTCCGCATGTAAAATACTGTCGGTAAATGGGGTGTGGCTCCTAGAAATTCCCTAGTCGTCATTTTTTAAGTCCTAGTTTTCCCTTATTAGCTGTCTAACCATTGCGGATAAATCCAGTGTCTAGATAGGAGGCGCTAAGTGATGGTCGTGATCCACCTCGCGTGAATGTTCCGATTGGTGTCTCCAGGCCATGTTACGCCTCCTTGGCCTACCATCCTCCTAATGTAAATTATGAGTATTCACTTCATTATCATTCTAGAGAGGTAGTTGGTCAGCATCCAAGCATGCTCCAGTGTCTAAGTTCCCGGATTCAATTCGAGTACGACCCTCCAGCTGCAGTTGGGGAGTCGTCCCCCTGGTTAAGGGATCAGCACCGACTTGGCTTAGCAGGCCATGGTGGTCTACCAAGTGCTGCTCCAATGTTCCTGCTCGTGCTGCTTCGACTCTGCGGCGCCTTCGCCTGTGATGTTCGTCTGAAGAAGTTGAACTATATGACGCTGAGTACGAAGTGAGACCTCCTTTGGTGCTTTGGCGATGCTGTTGAGCAATCGAGTTCATCAGGCTAGCATTGGCCTGGATTTTCTCGTTTAGCTGCCTACAACTTTCCATCAACTCCCTCGTCAAGTCATTAAATTTGGCTCGGGTAATGGAATCAGCGGGGTTCTGAACTGCAGTAGGTTCCACATTCACATTAGCAGGTTGGTTGCTTAGGCCCCCTTGTTGGACACTAGCAGTTTCGTTGGCATCAACATTGTGGAAAGTAGATCTGGTGTGCCTTACCATCTTAGATTCCTGTGCTTAGATCTTGAAAAATCTAAATAATATCTGCAAGCTTCTGAAAATGAACCTGGATCCCCTTCGAGGGATTTCTTCAATCCAGTGGCAACAAAGGTGATCCTAACAACCTGAGAATCAATGTTCTCAGTGAAAGCACCAAAATGTTTGCAACCAAATTGGCCACAAACACCCAAGGATAGGTTTAAGTAGTGAAATAAATGAAGAAATTAAATGAGAACAGAGGAATAACGCTAGATATCAAGATAAATGTAGCAAAAAGAAAAAACAACAAGATTTATAGTGGTTCGGCGTTGATTGCCCATGTCCACTTTGAGTATTCTCTTTATTGCTTCACAATTCACATGATTACAATTACAATCAGTAAGAAATAGCAAGAGATTAGGAAAGAACAAAAGGAGATTGGTTACAATAATCGCATAGTTTCACTTGTAAGCCAAATGTCCCCCAAAATGGCCCCATGTGCTTGTATTTATAGATGAAGGCATCCTCCAATCTGACTGAAACTTCGGCATCTAGACCCCCTCAACCATATGGGCCCACCATAGGAAGAGCTAGGCCCAACTCTCAATGGATAGGGGTCGGTACCGACCCCTCCATGAGTTGAGTTTGGGCTAGCGATCCCTATGGTGGCTTTCTTATAGTTTATATTGATGGTACTTCAAATATCAAGGCGATTGGATGCATGGAGCTCTAGTCCTTTTGATACTTTAGTTGGAATCTTAACTCGGTCTGAGTTGTGTCGATCCCTACTGGTCTCCCAGCATATGCCGATCCCTTCCTTACATACCATGTAACTCCAATCCATATTCTTCATGCTAAGCCATGCCGATCCCTTCCTTACATACCATGTAACTCCGATCCATATTCTTCGTGCCAAGCCATGCCGATCTGAACCCCTTGAACATCCTATGCCAATCCATAGCCCATGAATGAGCCATGCCGACCCCTTTGGTTCCACAACTCATGCAGACCCCTCTCTACTTCTATTCAAGCTAATCACCCTACCATGAAATCATGCTGATCCATGCATGTTACGCCAATCCAAACATGCTATGCCGATCCATTCACACTGTACCGACCCGAACACACTATGTCGATCCCTCCATATTATGCCGATCCTTACACATCTCACCCAATTTGACCAATTGTCCATGCCGACCCCTATTTCAACCAAACCAAACTCCATAAAGTTGACATCCTACATTGTCTATCTATTGACTCTTTTTACCCTGGGCTGGATATAGCTGTTCGGACATTATATTTTGGTCATGTGTATGTTGTCTCATGACCATCCTTCCCACCAAAAGTCGAGTCTGGCCTTCATAATCAACCCTGTGTATCTGGGTCAAGGTATCAGGTAACACATTTCAAAAACAAGTTTCTTACTATTAGTGATTAATTAAAAGGGGGTTAACAAGTAAAATCAATTTAATCACATTTAACCACGATTCAAATATTTAAATAATTCAAATATTTAAATATGAAGTGTTCGAAATTCTAGGTCATTTCATTCTCCCCCACTTAAAACATTTCGTCCTCAAAATTCCAAATCAACCAATTAACAAAAGAAACAGACACACAAAGATACTCAATAGTATTCAAAATTGCTAGCAACCAAAGCTCATTGTTTGCTTAGTTTCAAAACTCTACCATCGCACAAGGACAATAAATAATCTACTAAGCATACCTTACACTAAAGTGCATTGGATTACTACTTAGACGATTATTCGAGCAACCCCATCACGAATCGAAGAGTCATTCCCTGAACTTTCCATAAGCCAACAAAACATAGTATGCATATATACTTAAGCCCATACGATGTACACAGATCATTTGTATTCAATATCTGATCTGATCACTTTCTCGATCGCGTAAATTTCACTTTCCAACTAGTATAGATCACTTGACCTCGCTTGTGTGTAACCCAATCAGGTTCCTTGATTAGAAACCTTTATTTTCCTTACATAGTTATACTATGATAGAAAACCTTGGGATCATATCATGAATCTGCTTCAAGTGTTCGTCGTCGGGGAACCAAGTGAAAAATCCTTGTTCAGACCGGTGTAAATCATCTAGAAACCATGTACTCGAATCCTAGATCAAGAATTGTCACGCGATAAAATGATCTACGTATAACTTACGTATTTTAATCTATTGGTTTCTTCAACTATACCAATAACTTTTTATGTCGTTCATTTACATAAATAGTATATCTTATTTAATGCTAAAATCATTTATGAAGCACTTCATAAAACATAACTTTTACTCATAAAACATTTTATAAAAACTTTCTTCAAGTCATAACTCATATAACACTCTACTTCATCCTAAGCGTATATACAAAAAATCAAATTCATTTTACTTTCCAAATTCAAATGAAGGCCTAAAAATGAATCTGGGTCTTATAACTGAGTAAATCTTTTACTTCTTTACCCTTTGAGTTAGGCGAGTAGCTAGGACTGGTAGGACATACGTATCCAAACTCAAGACTAAAGTCTACTTTCCTTAGATACCCCTAAGGTAAAGAAGTTTATTAGTTGGCCCACTAACATCGAATGATTTACTTAACATTGATGTTCAAACTTATTTAAAAGTTATGTTAACTTACTAACTTCTCAATTCAAAAATTATATAAACTTATCTTTATATTTTTAATAACACATGGCTTTAAGTTTTATAACGATCCGAAAGTTTCAGAAAGTCCGAAATCTCCAAAAAAATTCATTTGGTTCTAACAATTGAAAATTTCCTAACAACACATCATAACATGATGAATACACCACACTATCCTACATGTATAGGATACATGTATCAATAAAATAACTTATCAGAGTTTCACTTATTTATTAGAAGCACTTTATTCTAGGGGAAAACAAGAAAAGGTTTCATAATTATTCGGGTTATAGCACTAACACTTGGACTCCCTACATATCATACAAACAAATCATTTCTATAGAAAATTTATATCAAAATCTATATTACCGAAAACTACTCTTTATTAAACTACTCGACATTTTATCAAATTTCTTTAAAGAAAATTTTAGAACTAAACAACTAGGTTTTATTTCCAAATCATTTGAAATAATAATATATACTTATAGCTTTTGTATATCAAATCATACTTTCGAGATTTAACCAAAAATCAATTCAAAGCTGCATCAAATACTTAGTAAAATATTACTAAGTATCCTGATATCAATTTGTATATCCCTTATTTTAATCTATTTGTATATTACTTTAAAATCCATAGAAAATATAAATATAGATCGAGTAAGACAAAACTGATACCATAGAAATGGGTCCTACCAAGTCGTACAATATATCCCTTATTATGAAGGATGATACTCATGAGAAGTGCTTACCAACTAAACATATCTTCCGCCCTTTTTAATCACTTTCAATCCATTTGAACTAGATAACATTATAAAAAATTCCCGAATCGATTTGTCGATTCCGAGAGTAACCTTAAACTTGAACAAATCTTAAAACTCTGTTCAAAATATTAGTATTCACGAAAACTTTCAAATAATATTGTTACTGTTTAATCAGAAATCTTGAAAAACATTTTCAAAAACATCGAGATTAACTTCTCTAATTATCAGTTTAAATCCTCTTCATTTATAAACTGTACTTATATAAAATCACTACTTCGACAATTTTATACTAAACTTCCTTTTATTAGAATGAACTTCTAACCCATTAACACCGAATGTCTTATGGTCAAACTGTGAAATTCAATTCACAAGGTGTTTGTTTCAATGCTCTCAGAAATACTATCTACCCAAGCCAGGTAGTAAAAAGGCAACTGCTCATAAAGTGGTCGAGCATAAATCAACAATCAATAGACAATAATAAATTCTTATAAATAACCCGAGCAGAACTAATCAATCTACAAATGATAACAACGCTCATAAACTGGTAGAGCAGAACTAATCAATCTTCATATGATAAAAATGCTCTTAAACTGGTTAAGCGTAATTAATCAATCTTTAAATGATAAATGCTAGTAAGTTGGATGAGCAAAGCTAATCAATCTAATAAAGGGTAACAATGCTCATAAACTGGCCGAGCATGGCTAAACTAATCAATGATGGATAACGAATGATCATCATTAATCCCTACATTAATTAAACTACATTGTAGTAATTCATACTTATATAAGTTATCTTATATAAGATCTTTTAATTTGCATAGTTGAAATACCTTTAAGGCACATTTGTATAACATATACAAATACGCTCTTGTATGTATAATACACTCAACTCATTCTAGGGCATCACTTACCCTATCTCTAATGAGTTATACCCAACCAAAGCCAAGGTTCTTGCTTAACCTTCAACTCTAATACCAAATGTAATGATTCGCCTTTTCGACCTCCAAATGTCAACATTTATACATCCACGGTATTCACTGTCGCGCACTCAAGTGCTAAAAACACAAATTGTTAGGGTAAAAAGAAAAAGAAAACGAAAAGGGACAAGAAAGAGGAAAATAAAACATCTGAATCTCACGATGGAACGATAATATATAATATCAAAAGACGATACAAAGTGCTACTCTAAGATACATAGCATTTTAGAGTTACAATCCTAAGTACTATCATCAGCCTAAACAGTTATAACAACATATTCTCACAAATGCTGATATAAACATACTAGTAGTGCACAAGAAATAAGAAAACTATGGTAGGTGAACATCCAACTCGTCTTCTTGAGCTCCAAAGAATATCAATGAAAACATGTCTTTCTCAAACTGTCGGAAAGAGCACTTAAGGAATTAAGGAAAAGATAAAACCATGAGTCAGACATAAGCCTGCTGTAAGAAACTCAGGACATAGATACACCATATAACAGTATTTTTTGAGACTGTTCGAATCACCACAACAGTTTTCCTTTCAAAAGAACCAAAACCATCTAATAGATAAATAAGGCGTAGACCATAAATCAGAAAATAGCCGTGCTTCTTGTATTTCACAACACAATAATATTAGAAGTATAACTAAAATTAATAAGGTACGTTCGCATATGAATTTCCATGGAGGTCTCCTCAATACATCGAGGTCGGCCTCCTGACAAAGGTTAGAAGCTACCTTTTGAAACCAGTATATCTCTAGATAAAATATATCACAAAGGTTAACATAGCTGGTATATGCCCGAACACGTGATACTGAATACCATCAACTCCCGCACGCCTCAATTGAAAACATCACTAGATATTTGGAGTTGATGTACCCTTGGGTTAGTTAAACCCCTGGCTATGCATCCTATTCTATTTTCTGTCATTTCTGATGGTAAAGCCATATTTAGCATCTCATCACACAAGTCTTCATTACTCGAACAAATCTCAAACCTCTCCATGGATTTCAGCATAAGTCACCCAATGAATGCTAACGCTGACCTCTCTCTTGGATCTAACCTTAGGATAGACAGTTCAACTTTATAAAATTAACCTGAAATGTTATGCTGACCTCTCCCTTATACTAAACTTTAGGATATATAGTTCAACTCAATAACATTCAGTCCACAACCGCTTCCAATACATAGAACTCGTATAACGGTTTTGAACTGGTTTTTAATAAGTAATACATAAGTATACTTATCCAATTCCAGACTCTTCAAAACTAAATTGGTGAATTTCCAGTTAACTCAATTCTAGTTCTTATAGAAGTAAGAGAACGATATAAAGGAGTCCTCCCTAGGGGTCTCATATACATACATTCTTAAAGCGAGAGATGTTTCATATTAAAGAGTCCTCCTTGAGGGATCTCAAACCGTATGAAGCCATGAAGCTTTCATATACTTTGTGAATTAATTTGGTAAAGTTCGATAGAAACAAAAGCGATTGCATATAGAAATCAAGTCTCATAAAATTACACCATTTTCGACCATCTCAACTTATGTTGTCCTTCGATCAAGAGTGAAGCTGGGTAGGTCAGAGCACTGGTTGCATCAAATCCCTATCTAGACACTTCATTCTTAACTCTCAGAGATAGAACAGTCAAATTTGTCGACTTTTAGTGTTAAGTATATGATTAAATATTTTTCATAAACGAGTAAAACACAAAGGATGTAACAACCCATACCCCAGTAGGTTTGAATTTTTACTAAATTGGAAACCCAAGTCCACCAAAATGCATATCGTTGGTTTGGTATCGTACAAATAAACAAATAAATGCATATCAGAGAACTAATGATATAACTTACAATGGAATAGTAAAGTATAATAAAATATATAGATACTGACCAAGGTTGACACTTATATGATTAAGTGTCCTTGTCAGTGCCGAGCATGCAAAAAGAAACATGTCCTTCCACTGTTCCCGCCTCGTACTAGTACATGTCCCTCTAAAGCTATTTTGTGGGTTGTAATGAGGAGGGGGTCAGAATAACATTCTGGTGACTGGTAAATAATACACATTATACATAACACTAGTTTACGTTGATTGCCTTCCATCACATGCTATGTCCTTTTATTTTACTTAGTCGTCTCGACTCCACAAACGCATACGATACGCCCCCTTTACCTAAATTAGAACATAACTGCATACGTATATATAAATATATAAGTACCATAGTCCTCCTTTGGACCAAGATATTGTCCCGGCTAGTATACGTAACCCAACACCTCGTCAGGATCCATCATCAATGCGGTATCACGTCCATATGGAACTACATCTCATATTATGACCATCCGTACAACTATGCATTATGGAGAGTAACCCAAAATGTAGACTCGCCGGTGTGTCTCATCATCTTCATGTGTCCACTTCTCAATAGAAGTTTATGCCTCGTCGTGCATCCCGTAGTGCCTAATAATGACGTCACAATAGCTTAACTGTATTCTATCTTGCCTTGGGAATTTACTACTTGTTTGCTTCCTATTGTGGACTCAGCTCCATGGATCATAGAGGACGCAGCTCCTCGGACTAACCCATTCATTTTTGAAATATCTCTTTTATGGATTTACTAGCCTTACCCCTAACAAACAAACTAGCAAACAATTATGGCGGCTCATGAACTAACGTGACCTACCCTAGTAGGAGGTGTAGCCGGTTAGGTGTAACCCTATCTTTCTCGTTGACCGCACATGATCAATGACACACTCAATCTATATACAGCTTCTACTCCTGATTTGGTATTAACACATACTGACATAGTCTTGAGCTGCTCACCATCCTATTTAGATTGCCTAAGCAATCAATGCAATACCCCCCTAATTTATTGAAGCAAACTCTACTTAGGTTATTCTTTCACATATACGCAAGTGTATATAACCCCACGGGTCTTACAGTTGGATATGTCCCACATCAGTATAATATATACACAACTTTTGATGGCCCCTTGAAGTGGGAAGACCTCTATTTTGTAACAATACTAAACTCGCATTTCAACCCATTCTAATGACTGTGTCATTCTTATCCATTTAAATTATTTATATACTTGTATAATTCACACATATCATAAACACATACTTAAGGCTACGTATATATGTATATACGTTTATATATATATATATATATATATCTAAATTCATTCTTTTTTAATTTTTGTGCCTCTACTGTTCGTTGTTAATAATATTTTTGTACTTCTTCATATGTTTACAACTTATTAGTTTAAGGCCATTTACTGCTTTCTTTTAAAAAGATTTAAATACCATTTCTCATTTACTTCCCCTATTCCCCAGCTATTTTTACTTTCTATTTTTATTCCTTTTTAACATTTAATTCCCTACCTTGTTTTGGAGGACTATCTATACCCTTTTTATTTTTTAAATTACGACTTTTCTATATTTTCATTTCTTTTTACTTCACTTCCGTTTTACTTATACTGTGCATATTCTTTTCTTAGACTGTTTTTATCACATTTATATTTCTTTTAATATATCCTTAGGGATTTCTAATTTTAATGCATTGGAATTACATTTGCCTAAATGGAATGACTAACACTGTAAATTTCTATATCTTACCCAAAAGGGGAATTTGTGTTACGTTTGGAATCACAATGAGTTATGCCTTTTTTATAGTTATTGAAATACACGGTACAAAATATGGTAAATATCTTCATTTTATACATCTCTTTCGTTTTAGGTGTATTCCTTAATATTTCAACCGTTATACTTTTATTTACAAATCAGAAACTTGATAATCTATATAAATTCACATTGCAACATGCTATATAATTCAATAAATTAAAACATAACTTAAATCTCTACAACTTACTGTGATAACTCAATTTACATTTTTTACTTGCATAAGTAGTTTTAAATTTACAAATCTGGTTACATCACAAATATTATAAATTTGGACTACAAACACCCAATATTTTTAGATTAACAGACATGCACTATAAAATTCAAATTATCACTAGCATAATATGTAAGCAGAGTTTATAACTTTATTTCATGCACACAAATTTAGCCTACAACTCCAACTTACATTTCAGGCATGCAGTAATAGATTTACAATGATGAAACTTAATATTACATAAAAATATATAATTTCTCACTCACATTTTTAGCTTTTCAAATCTCAAGATCTAATCCATGTTATTCCAGTTTGACTCCCTATTTAGATATATATACCACAAGCGTACACAAATTTATCAGAGATCTAGTTCAGAAAAGAGATTTTGATTTACAGTTTATCTTACCTTTGGCGATTTGATTTGACCTTATTCTCTTCCTCAATCATCTTCTACAATTCTCCAATTGTATGTACATATAAACTATAAATATTTCTAAGAATTTAAGATTTAGAGGAGAAGAGAAAATGCAGAGCTTCGGCGTCGATACCAAAATATGAGTTTAGAAGTGAGGGTCTAGGTCTATATTTGTAGGGGTTCAAATCAATGTTAACCGTTCGATTGAAGTATATTGAATCTGGGACGTTTGGCCATACATTATTGTCGAATTTACTCAAGCAACAGTCGACCGCCCATTGCCTAGGGTTGACCGCTACCGGTCGACCTGGGTGCATCAGGGGTCGACCTATATTTTGTTTTAGTAGTGATTAATTATCGTTACTTGATTTGTTTAATTTGCTTCCTCGCTTAAGCGACCGATATAATTTATTTCCTTTAACAGTTTTCTTAACGTTTAAGCTAACATTAGTTGTCCGTTAACTTTAACCGACGATAGTTAACGTTAGTTAATTATTCTCATTCCTTAATTACATATATAATTATTTTTTATTCTAAAATTCCAAACGTTAATAACTTTTTTATTTGAACCTCGATCGGAAAACTTTGTATATGAAAATTGATAAGAAAATCGCCAAGAACCCAATGGTGCATGTTTCGTAGCCAAATTTTAACGTTTATAAAATTTTGTTTTTTGCTGTTATTATTGATTAATTAATTTCCTTTTAATTAATTGTCATAAATTACGGGGTGCTACATTCTCCCCCACTTAAAAGAATTTCGTTCCTGAAATTTCTCAAGGACTAAATCATGTAACATAACGTACAATCATTCTAAACTAACCAACCAATTAGTGTACAATAAATTTTACAATCAATTGTATATAGGTGCACAAGATATCACAATACATATGGTACATATGCAGAATAATACTAATCGGGGCCACCTATATAAATGCATTCTTTTAAAACAGTTTTGAAAATATGGTGCAAATAACCTGCTGGCAGTTCTATATGTACGCATATTTTGAAAATCAAAAACTTGTTTTTGCATCCAAATTTTCCCACACTTCTATCAATAAAAGTATAGTTCAACCAATTTTACATCCAATTCCTACCATCCACAATCCTAGTATGCCATTGCTAACATCCAAATTATAGAAAAATCCAGTTTTCCAAACCTATATTCCCATGCCGGAAAAGGATCTAGACGGAAAAATCCATATTTCCATCCTTCTCTTATGCACTCGTTTTCCACCGTACCTTGGAACCTTCTCTTTTGCCCCAAATATTTTTTTCCCAACTTTTCCAAGTACAGACCGTATAAGTAAATTTTATTTTTAAATCTTTAAAATTTTTAAACAGAAATATTTTAAAACCAATTTAGTTCGTCTATCGATAAGGTATGGAAAAAGCGACTTCATAGTTAAACAGCTATTCCCTCGTCTCTAACCATATTTTATTTTACTGTCACTTCTACTGCACAATAAATCCATAGTCGCTAACCCGTCAACTATTTCCTCATGTTAAGTATGTGGCATTCCGAAAATTAGAAAACACCTTTTTCTACTTAAAAATCGTTTTATATATCTTTTTGAAATATCAATAAACAATTTAAACTTTAAAGTCTTTCATCACAAAAAATTTCAAAATTATTTCACAAAAGTATTTTATTTTCCAAAACCAAGAATTTTGAAAAAAAAATCAAATGTTCATATATATATATATATATATATATATATAGTCAAAACAAATTATGCCACACTACAAGAAATCGAGATTTAGTCAACAGTTTAACGTCCATAGTGGACTCTATCTAACTACGCGGTAAATTTCAACTTTTCAAAAACTTTTCTTTTATTTATAACAACAAGCAACATACAAGTTCATTTATAAATTTCAGCTTATAAGGTACAGGGACATCGACCCGTGGCCTTGCAACAAACTTTCTATATCCTTCGCTCATTAAAATTTATCTTTTCAAAACTTTAAGGATTTTAGGACTTAACTTTACTTTTCTTTTATTAGCTAACTTAATAAATTCTCTAATTTATTTTATAAACTTCCAGCCTTTCATTTATTTAGTTTGTAATAGTTAAGTGTCAACATGAGATTTCCTTACTTACACGGTAATCCAATCAATATAGTGGTTCACCCAAAAAATAAATTTTCAAAAGGAACATTACCCATGTTTTACAGAAACAACTAATGCTTACAACCCAAACCTCAAAGAAACTATTGATGGAAGCCGCCCTTCAACATCAACTGACTAATGATGTTGTGGCCCCATCACCTCTTACTGATAATTAAATGAACCTTTCTAACGTGCCATCATTCTCCAAACCCCATATCTTAACTTTTCTTTATAGCCTCTGATGATTAAGGTATTTTCATTACTTCCATTACCATACCCAATTATGGAGCAACTACGCATCCCCATACTATAGTGGGTAATTCAATGGCAAATTGACTTGGCGGAATAACTTTTCCGCCCCTCTACCTTTCCTTCCTTATCTTTGAGTCTACTGATATCCTTTATGTGTGTTTTTCATCTCATTACCCTCTGTTACCATCTTCTTTTAATCCAAATCTTGGCATTTCTTTTTTCATCCTTGATCCTTTAAATGAGCAAACCCTAGAGCTCGTAGAAATGTATTTTAATACCATTTATCATTCCTTTGCGGCTCTTCTTATGGCTTGCACACATGTCTAACAGAAGATTTCTAGGTTCTTACCAAAATTCATTACACCCTACGGGGATTCCTTATTGATACTCTATGAGTAGTCATCGCTATCTTCTTCACAGCCTTACCTTTTACCCTGTTTTATCTATGCAGTCGTCCCTATCTACTCTATGTTAAAATTTTGGTTTGGTTTTCGCCACTTTTTTTTCAAAAAC
The DNA here is from genome assembly GCA_030737815.1 of Allium fistulosum. Lineage (NCBI taxonomy): Eukaryota > Viridiplantae > Streptophyta > Magnoliopsida > Asparagales > Amaryllidaceae > Allium > Allium fistulosum. The sequence continues at coordinate 1,179,154,512 of CM060902.1, forward strand.
TATAACTTCAAAATTTTGAAGCACTTAATCCCAAATCTTTTATCTTTAAAAGTACAAACTTAAACACTTTTTATTAAATTCAAAAATAACTTGGCATGTTAACTTTTAAAACTATAATTTAGGATTTTCTAAAAGTTCTTTTCCTTTTTCTTCAAATCAATTTCTTCTTTTAAGCCATTTTTCAAAAACAATGATTTTTACTTCTTAAAATTGAAAATCTTCACTCTAACCATTTATTAAGTTTTGCTTTTAAAAACTCAATTCGTATATCAAACCATTTCTTTAAAAGTACACTTTATAATGTTTCCACAGCATCTTTTACAATTTTAAACAATAAAAACTGGAGTGGACAAGGACACTTCTATCCAATTATTTTTCTATTACTCATTCTATCTCTACTTTTAATCTTTGGCGGAGTTTCAAATATCACGTGAGGGAGACTTTTTAAGAGATACGTGCAATCAATGTGCACAACCATAGAAAATATCTATCTTGCCACTAATTTCCTAAGTTGCTTCTAATTGAATCTCTAGTGTTATTTTTAATATAATCTCCAAACATTATTTCTAATTACTAACATTATTTTATACAAATTCCTAATATTGTTCCTGTTATTTTTCATAATATTACTATTATTCAACTTTCCTCTACCTAAAATGCTCTTATTTAAGTTGCTCCTCTTTATATAAATTTTTCTCTCGATTTACTGTCTTCTTATTAAACCACTACAGTGCATTCGCCTACTACTTTATTTTCGTGTTCTAATATTCCTTCCCCTTTTTTTCATCCATTTCAAACTTGTACCACTTCCTATTGTCCTCCTCCAAAGAGATTTTACAACCTAAAAAATTTCTTTTAGAAAAATTAACGATGAACATACGCTCTACTATTTTTTCAAAAGAATTAACCTTTTTTATTAAAACCTATTTACTGTAATTTTCAGTCCAACAAATTTTAAATTTTCTGCTAAAATTCTTTATTAAATATAACAAAGTTATTTATATTATTATTTTATGAAAATTTAATATTTCCTTAAAAATAGGGTTTTTCTAACTTCCAATATTTCCTTAGAAAATCATTTCAAATTTTCTCAAACTTTGACATTAAAATCATTTCAACTTTTATATTAAATTTTTTTGTACGGTATCAGACTCAGAGTGGATTTTTATTTGTCCCTTATTTTAGACATTTCTTCTTTTCCACTTATTTTCTGACTTATCTCCTTTTTCTAAATACTAAAATATGGCTATCATTTTGGAGTGATTGCTTCACACCTTCCTTCGAGAAATCAATTTCTTTCGGATATCTACAACATTTGGACTCTTACTTTCCATTTATCTGGACCTTCTGTACACCATCAATTGGCAATCATAGGGCTATCGAGAGCCCAACTAGGAGTCACATACTATCTGGTTTCAGGGACCTTCCATATGCTGCACCCATACTCTTTTAAGTCGATGTCTTTCAATACAACCTACTTCCCATAGGATAGTCGAGGTAGGTGTACTTCAACCTCTTCCATTATTTCGAATCATAATCAACTTATCCATATTTCGATATATGGTCGCAACTACTCTATAGTCGGAATTTATAGGATTTGGCGTATAATATATTTATATTTATAGGCAAAATACAAATACATTCTCTCAACGTTTCCTCGTTTTCAAGATCGACTAATATAAGCTCAGATACCAAATGTAACAACCCGCACTCTAGTGATCTTGAATTTTCACTAAATCGAAAACTAAAGTCCACCAAATTGTATATCGTTGGTTTGGTATCCTGCAAATAAACACATAGGTAAAATATAATAAAAAAATATAAATACTGACCAAGGTTGACACTTCTGAGATTAAGTGTCCTTGTCAGTGCCGAGCATGCATAAGGAAACCTGTTCTTCCACTGTTCCTTCCTTGTACCAATACCTGTCCCTCAAAATCTATCATGTGGTTTATAATGAGGAGAAGGTCAGAACAACGTTCTGGTGACTGGTAAATTATACACATTATACATAACACTAGTTTATACCAATTGCCTTCCGTCGCATGTTATGTCCTTTTATTTTACTTAGTTGTCTCAACTCTACGTACGCGCATACAATACGCCTCATCTATCCGAAGTAGACCATACAACATACGTATGTATAAACATATAAGTACCACTGTCCATCTTTGGACCAAGATACTATCCCGGCTAGTATCCGTAACACGGCACCTCGTCAGGATCCATTTTCAATGTAATATCACGTCCATATGGAACTACATTTCATATTATAATTACCCATACAACTACGCATTGAGGAGCGGAACCTGAAACATTAACTCGCCGGTGTGTCTCATCGTCTTCATCTGTGTCCACCTCTCAACGGTAGTTTATGCCTCGTTGTGTGTCCTGTAGTGCCTAATAACGACATCACAATAGCTTAGCCGTATTCTATCTCGTCTTAGGGATTTACGGCTTGTCTGTTTCCTATTATGGACTCGGCTCTACGGACCATAGAGGACTCGGCTCCTAAAAATACCCTATTCATTTTTTAAAGATCTCTTTTATGGGTTAACTACCCTTGCCCCTAACAAACAAACTAGAAAATAAATGTGGTGGTGCATGACCAAACGTGACCTACCTTAGTAGGAGGAGTAGCCCGTTAGGTGTAACCCTGTTTTTTTGTTGACCGCGCAGGACCGTGTGAAGACCCAAACTATTGAGATGAAAATAATTTTATAAAAACCAGTTAATGAAAAATATTCAAAGAATAAAATAGTTTGAAAATAAATATCAAGAATGAGTGAAATAAATAAGGAAGAGGATAGTTGTTTTCAGTAAATAATAATGAGAAGAAAATAACTAAGTATAAATGAGTTTTATATTCACATATCTCATATATATATATATTGTATATAAGTAGTCAGAGGAGTATAGAGTGATAAAATAAACTCTTATGATAATTAAAATATATGAAACCAGTTTAGTATTATATATGTATAAATACATTTTAAAATCAAGAGAAAACAAATGATTTGAAACATTAGCAAGGAATTAATTGACAAAAAGATATATATGTGAACATTACAGATTTGTCTTAAGAAAATAAATAATGTAGATAAGTCACATGAAAATAGTGTGTATGTGAAACATGCAAATGGCATGTACACAGAAAAAGAAGAAAAGCAACTGTAATACCCGAAATGGAATCAAGAAGAAAAATGGCATATTTAGCCATAAACACATATACAAAATTCTCTTATTTGTGTGGGGATAAAATGGGTTTTTCACTCCACTAAAACCCTAGCTAAATGTTTTAAAAATCAAAGGATAAGCAGTAGTTTATTTTTGAAACAGAAAGATATTTTAGAAAATAAAAAGAAGAGCAAACTCACGCTGTTTTCAAGTTAGAGCATTCTCAGGGAAAGAAGAAGGAAGGTGAGTGATTAATCATCTTATGAGATTTAAGGCACTAAGACCCAAGTTAAGGGCAGCCATATTACTTTTATAAAACCATATCATGTTTTTGTTTAATTTTATTCTCTGAATAAATAAATGTTGATTATGGTTGGTGTTTTGGATGAGTCTTTGGTTGATGTTTTGATCTGTTTTGATTGTTTTGATTAATGCTTTGAAAAGACAAACACCCTGATCACAGAAATGGATTCTGTAACTTATAATCCAGCTTTTATATGGAGATGAGTTAAATATTTTTACTAAGAAATAGGGTATTAATGAAGAATGAAGTAGGCAGTGTGAATAAGGGGATTCATGCTTATGTCTAGTTCATTAAAAAAAATGATATGAACAATGCAATATTTTATATATATATATATATATGTGTGTGTGTGTGTGCTGATTTGTTCAAATCACAAATTAATATGTTTTTATGGGTTTTTCTCAAAAACCTTACCCTATGTTCACAGTAAAATAAATGTAATGTTTTATATGACTTCACCAGATTTATGTAAGAAATGGGAATATTTCTAGAAATAAATATATGCAAGTTTTAGAAAATATGATTGAATAAAAATGACCTTAAAATGGGATGTGGTGTTTTGCATGAATGCTTTGTATGTCTGGCTGAAATCCCTAAGTGAGTTTAATACTCCTTGATTTATGAAAGGAAGAAAAGAATATAAAGCATTTCAAGAATTAATAAAATTCTCCTGAAAGAAAATGAGAATGGTCTCTAGATTATAAAGCTAATCTAGGAGTAGTGCCTTGATCTATTCATCATTAGGTGGATGATGGGTATGTGCATGACTTGTTTAAGTCCTATAGGCCTTTGTGTAAAGGGTTAACAGAATTGAGCCCCTTTGCAATGCACACATGGTGTTCAATGGCAAGAGTTAAGACCAAATAAATGATAAATGGGGATTGAGAAATTGAGCTATGAAATTAAGAGAGTTGATCCATAGGAGTATATGTACATATAACTGAATTGTGTTGATGAATGAATGCTTGTGTGCATGTATGTTAGCAAGAGCTTATATATGTATATATATACTCAGATTTTAGTATGAATTTAAATAAGCATCAAACATATGAATCTCTGCACAGTATTTAGTAATTACAAGTTATTTATAATCTATGATTTCACTCACACCAGAATATATTTTCTGACCCTATTTGTTGCCTTTGCAATCTTTGGGGTGTCTCATTTTCATTGAGGCAGTTCAAAGTGTTGCTGCAGGGAAAGATGCTTGAGTAGCTTGCTTGTATGGATGTTTGAAGAACTTGCTGGTTTTAAAATGCTTTAGAGAAGTAGAAGTTTAATTGTAATAAATAATCTAGGCAAACTCTCTTATGTCTTGTGTATTTCCAGGATTGATGCTTGCTTTGTTTTCTTGAAAAGAACATGTAAAAAAAACTTAAGTATTATATGTGCTTGTGAGTTGTTGATTTAAGTAGTAGACTCTGGAAATAATCCAGTGGATTATAATGAAGGAGAACATGCCATATAATCTAATATGTGGATATATTCTCCTTGGCATGTTTGTTATATTTCGGTTATAAAGTTAAAGTTGTTTTTGAATAAATATGTGCCAAAGTATTAAGTATATGGGTTGAACATGGTCTTGGCTAACCAGTAAGGCTTGTACATGTCTTGTAATTGATACAAGTACATGCAAAAGCTTGAAGTCATAGTCTTCAGATTCCTGAAGCAAACAAGACCATAGTGTAAGCTAATCTGAAATGCAACTAAATCCTATGATATGTCTAGAACAAGAGTAGGATTATGATACCATAAAACCTGAAAATCATAAGTATATGAGGATTTAGGAATTGGAATTGGTAAAATCTGGAACTGACTTCAATATGAAACTGAAGTAGCAAGCCAGAAATAGGGATAGACAATATAGACTCAAACAAGAATGTAGAGTAATTTTGTGAAGTGTTTAAAAATCCAGAACATCACACTTTATATGCTTTTAGCCAGAAATATGCAATGATCTTTCTAAAATCATATTCAACACTATTTCCAATCTAAATATCAGAATCTGTATGACCTTTAAATTAGTTTACAACTCTATTACTCACATGATCATTACATGCTTTATGAACCTAAATATGTGCATTTTGCTTGACCTAAATTGCTTGTGCATGTTTGTGCATGTTTTGTGCATGTTTATGTTTGAATCCTGAATCTGGGCTAGACTAACCAGTGATCCATAGATCAAACCAAGTTTTAATATGTTTTATCATTCTAAAACAACATGTATGAATTCCTGAATCCCAAAGATCAAATACATGGGTTAGAATCCACAAATTAATCAATCTGGTTTATAGAATAATCTGGAAAAATGAAGAAGAGAATAATAGATGCTAATACTTGAAAAATGTATTAGTCAATCTTGAGTCATTCCAAGATGATAAAACCTGAAAATGTATTAGTCAATCTTGAGTCATTTTAAGGTGGTAACACTTGAATCATGTATTAGTCAATCTTGAGTCAATAAAAAGATTAAAGCGTAGAAATAGCTATGTGACAAAAAAAAACCTCTCAATTATGGAAAATATTGTGTGATTAAATTTCTTTGCTACTTTAACACTCTGATAGGCAAAGAAACATTTATATATCATCACATATATAAATGATATGACTTGATTTAAATACTGATATTTTTATATTAGTAAATTCTGGACCTTGGGAAATTAATTAAAAGAAATAAAAGAGGCAAGAAAAGAAGTGATCCCTTGTAAAAAAAACTCAACTAAAAATCATTAAAATATAGGGGAAGAAAAGTGGGTCACTTCAGTTGGTATCAAAGCTATGTTACCAAAAACATAGCAAAAAAAAATCTAATTTTCTTATATGGATAAAATCCTAAGGGATAAACCACATAAAAATATTTTCAGTAGGAATAAATTATTGAAACAATTAAATCAAAAACAAGACTAACTAGCTATGTAAATTGTATAGCAAATCATGGTAGGAAGACCACCAAACTCTGGAGCAGGACCCTCTAATGCAACACCATTGGTCAATTTGCAAGATTTGGTGAGGGCATTTAGAGAAGGAGCAGTGCAGAGGGAAGAAAATCCTCATGAGGAGTTATCTAAGCTACTTAAAACATTCTTAAATTTAGGAGGCAAGGATTTTGAAGGCACTGAAGGAGTCATGGGTGTGCAAACATGGCTAAGAACTTTGGAAAGGATATTTACATACATGCAAATCAATGACCAAAGGAAGAGGCAAATAGCTTCCAGAAGGCTCAAAGGAGCAGCACTGGATTGGTGGGAGGTAATCATCACAGGAAGACCAGAAAATGAGATAACATAGGATCAGTTCAAGGATATGCTTGAGGCTATATTTGTCCCAGCAACAGCTAAGGCAACATTGCTTGAGGAGTTCATAAGATTGAGGCAAGGATCAATGAGTGTGACTGAATACACTCAAAAGTTTGAGAGCTTGTCTAAGTATGGAACCATGCTCATAGGGAATGAGGAATCAAAGAATTCAAGATTTATTCAAGGACTTAATGCTGGTTTAAGTAGAGCAATGCTACCATACAAAGACAAAACATTTGATCAAGTCATAGATCTCACTCTTTCTTTTGAACAACATGATAATGCAAGGGAGAAATTCAGGAACATGAGAGCTAATAACAACAACAAGAAGGGGAAAAATAGAGCACATCCTTATGACAAGAAGAATTCAGACAAGAAGGTTGAAGGAGCAACCAGTGGGGAAGTTAAGAAGAAAATTATTTGCTACAACTGTGGCAAGGAAGGACACATGAGTAATAGGTGACAAGCAGCTAAGAAAACCCCATTCAGTTGCTATAATTGTAGGAAAGAAGGTCATATCAAAAAGAATTGCCCAGAGTTCAAGAAAGGAGCAAAGGTAGGAGCATTGGAAGGCAAAGCAAAAGCAAATGCAGTGGAAAATTCTGGACAATTGGAAGGTATACTCCTAATTAAAGATTATCCAATCTCAGCTATATATGACACTGGGGCTACACATTCCTTAATATCACAAGACATAGTGAATAAATTGGCTCTCACATGCAATTTAGTTGATAAACCTTTGTTTATTCAAAGTCCCCTAGGTAGTTCTTGCATGCTAGGAATTAAATGTTTGGGAGTAGAATTAAACATAGGTGGAAATATGTTTAAATCTGATTTGTTTGTGTTAAAATATCTTGGAATAGGAATTATTCTAGGAGTAGATTGGTTGAGTAAATTCAACGCAGTTTTGAACTTGGAAAATTTTACTATTTCTTTGAAAACAGAAAATGGTAAAAATATTATAGTCATGAGTGAAATAGCCAAAACAAATTGCCTTAATCAAATGTGGAGCATGATTGAAAAAGAATTAATTCTGGAAGACATAAAAGTAATAAATGAATACCCAGATGTCTTTGGAGAGGTTATAGGAGTTCCAGAAAATAGGCAAGTTGAATTTCAAATAAGATTAATCCCAGGAGCAAGTCCTATCATCAAGAAGCCTACCAGAATGGGTCCTAAAGAATTAGTGGAATTGAAACAACAATTGGAAGAATTGGAGCAGAAAGGCTTCATAAGGCCTAGTAGTTCAAACTGGGGTTCTCCAGTGGTATTTGTAAAGAAACATGATGGTTCAATGAGGATTTGTATTGATTACAGGGAATTAAACAAAGTTACCATCAAGAATAAATATCCACTCCCCAGAATTGATGATTTATTTGATCAATTAAATGGAGCAAGAATCTTTTCAAGGCTAGACTTAGCCTCTGGATTCCATCAAATGAAGGTTGAGGAGGAGAGTATTAAATACACTGCATTCAACACAAGGTATGGGCTATATGAATTTTTAGTAATGCCTTTTGGATTGACAAATGCACCATCCTATTTTGTAGATTTAATGAATAGGACATTCAAAGATTTTCTAGATAAATTTGTAGTTGTTTTCATTGGTGATATATTGGTGTATTCAAAATCAGAAGAGGAGCATGCAAAGCACTTGCATCTGGTTTTGTCAAGATTAAGAGCACATGATTTAAAGGAAAAATTTACTAAGTGTACATTTTGGCAGAATGAAGTCAAATTTTTGGGACACATTATATCTCAACAAGGGATTTGTGTAGACCCAAACAAAGTCATGGCAGTACAATCATGGAGTAGACCCAAATCAGTGACTGAGGTGAGGTCATTTTTAGGAATGGCAGGCTACTATAGAAGGTTTATAAAAGACTTTGCAAGGATAGCCATTCCACTAACCAAGCTAACCGGAAAAGAGCAACCATATGTGTGGACAGAAAAATGTGAACAAGCTTTTGAATCATTGAAGAAGGCATTGATGGAAGCTCCATTCTTGCAAGTTCTAGAGGGGAATGATGGATTAGTGGTTTATACTGATGCTAGTGGGTCTGGGTTAGGGGCAGTACTCATGCAACATGGAAGAGTCATAGCATATGCATCAAGGCAACTCAAGCCAAATGAAACCAGATATGTCACTCATGATTTAGAGCTTGCTGCCATTGTTTATGCATTGAAGCTATGGAGACACTACTTGTTAGGTACTAAATTTTAATTGTTTATAGACCATAAATCACTTAAGTATTTGTTTTCTCAAAAAGACTTGAATATGATACAACATAGGTGGGTAGAGTTTTTAGCTACCTATGATCTTGATATATTATATACTCCTGGAAAAGCTAACAAGGTAGCAGATGCTTTGAGTAGACATCAAGCAAGATTAGCAAGCTTAATGATGACTGTATTCAAGGATTTAACAATCCTTAGTGAAGTAGAAATGAAGGAAGAAATTGGTGCATCATACAATGTACATAGTGACATGATTGAATATGGAAAATTAAGTCTCATCTCCTTAAGATCAACCCTGGTTGATAAAATAGGAAATATGCAGAATCAAGACACTAATTTAAAAGGAAAGAAGGACATGATATCACAAGGCATGTCAGTGGAAAATTATGAAGTTGATGATAAAGGCTACTTAAGAAAGAAAGGGAAACTCTGCATACCCAATGTAGAAGAACTGAAGCAAGAGGTTATGGATGAGCATCACATGACAAAGTACACTATACATCCAGGTGGTACAAAAATGTACCATGATCTTAAAAGAAACTATTGGTGGCCAGGAATGAAAGGGGCAGTGGCAAGGTATGTGGCAAAGTGTTTAACATGTCAACAAGTCAAGGCAGATTATCAAAGACCTTCAGGCCTACTACAACCTCCGGAAGTGCCTACCTGGAAATTGGAAAGCATTTCAATGGATTTTGTGGATGGTTTGCCAAGAACAAGAAGTGGCAATGATAGTATTTGAGTTGTGGTTGATAGACTCACAAAAACAGCTCACTTTATTCCAGTGAATTCAAATAGAAATTCTCACAAATTAGCTCAATTATTTGTGAAGGAGATAGTGAGATTACATGGAATCCCCAAGATTATCATTAGTGATAGAGATACCTTGTTTACCTCAAGGTTCTGGGGTAGCTTTCAAGAGGCTATGGGGACAGAATTAAGCTTGAGCACAGCTTACCACCCACAAACAGATGGGCAAACTGCGATTGTTAATAAGATTTTAGAGGATTTGCTTAGAGCATGTATACTTGATTTTGGAGGCAACTGGGAAGATCATCTCTATTTAGCTGAATTTGCTTATAACAATAGCTATCAGTCCACTATAGGTATGGCTCCATTTGAGGCTTTGTATGGGAAGCCTTGTGTATCTCCTGCATGCTGGATGGAGGCAGGTGAAAGAGTGTTGCTTGGACCAGAACATGTGAAAGAGACCTCTGCAAGAATTGAACTAGTAAGGCAGAGAATGAGAGCAGCACAAGAGAGACAAAAAGCCTATGCAGATAAAGGGAGAAGGCCAGTGGAATTTGAAGTGGGAAATTATGTATTTCTCAAAGTTTCACCAATGAGAAAAATATTGAGGTTAGGCAAGGCAGGAAAATTGTCACCAAGATATATAGGGCCATATGAAATTATTCAAAGAGTAGGAACTTTGGCTTATAAGTTGAAATTGCCAGAGGAATTGAGTAAAATACATGATGTATTTCATGTATCTCAATTAAGAAATGGGTGCATGATAAGGAGACCATTCTGGAGTCTCCTACACAAGTTGAAATTCAAGAAAATCTGGTTTATAAGAAGGAACCAGTGGGTATTGTGGCTAGAGAAGAAAAGAAATTGAGAAATAAAATAATTAAATTGGTTAAAATCCAGTAGAGTTTAGATGAGAATGATTGTACATGGGAAACTGAAGATAGGATGAAGGATAAATATCCTAATCTATTTTCTGCTTAAAGGTATGCCTAAAATTATGTAAACTTAAACATTACTTATGTATGTTTGATTAGTTTTGAATGCATGAGTTTCTGAAAATTTCTGAAATGAAATTATGCTTTGTATACATTTGGATGGAAATGTATGAGAAAAATAATTGTGGGACACAATTCCTTTTAGGAGGAGAGTATGTGAAGACCCAAATTATTGAGATGAAAATAATTTTATAAAAATCATTTAATGGAAAATATTCAAAGAATAAAATAGTTTGAAAATAAATATCAAGAATGAGTGAAATAAATAAGGAAGAGGATAGTTGTTTTCAGTAAATAATAATGAGAAGAAAATAACTAAGTATGAATGAGTTTTATATTCACATATCTCATATATATTGTATATAAGTAGCCAGAGGAGTATAGAGTGATAAAATAAACTCTTATGATAATTAAAATATATGAAACCAGTTTAGTATTATATATGTATAAATACATTTTAAAATCAAGAGAAAACAAATGGTTTGAAACATTAGCAAGGAATTAATTGATAAAAAGATATATATGTGAACATTACAGATTTGTCTTAAGAAAATAAATAATGTAGATAAGTCACTTGAAAATAGTGTGTATGTGAAACATGCAAATGGCATGTACACAGAAAAAGAAGAAAAGCAACTGTAATACCCGAAATGGAATCAAGAAGAAAAATGGCATATTTAGCCATAAACACATATACAGAATTCTCTTATTTGTGTGGGGATAAAATGGGTTTTTCACTCCACTAAAACCCTAGCTAAATGTTTTAAAAATCAAAGGATAAGCAGTAGTTTATTTTTGAAAACAAAATGATATTTTAGAAAATAAAAAGAAGAGCAAACTCACACTGTTTTCAAGTTAGAGCATTATCGGGGAAAGAAGAAGGAAGGTGAGTGATTAATCATCTTATGAGATTTAAGGCACTAAGACCCAAGTTAAGGGCAGCCATATTACTTTTATAAAACCATATCATGTTTTTGTTTAATTTTATTCTCTGAATAAATAAATGTTGATTATGGTTGGTGTTTTGGATGAGTCTTTGGTTGATGTTTTGATCTGTTTTGATTGTTTTGATTAATGCTTTGAAAAGACAAACACCCTGATCACAGAAATGGATTCTGTAACTTATAATCCAGTTTTTATATGGAGATGAGTTAAATATTTTTACTAAGAAATAGGGTATTAATGAAGAATGAAGTAGGCAGTGTGAATAAGGGGATTCATGCTTATGTCTAGTTCATTAAAAAAAATGATATGAACAATGCAATATTATATATATATATGTGCTGATTTGTTCAAATCACAAGTTAATATGTTTTTATGGGTTTTTCTCAAAAACCTTACCCTATGTTCACAGTAAAATAAATGTAATGTTTTATATGACTTCACCAGATTGATGTAAGAAATGGGAATATTTCTGGAAATAAATATATGCAAGTTTTAGAAAATATGATTGAATAAAAATGACCTTAAAATGGGATGTGGTGTTTTGCATGAATGCTTTGTATGTCTGGCTGAAATCCCTGAGTGAGTTTAATACTCCTTGATTTATGAAAGGAAGAAAAGTATATAAAGCAGTTCAAGAATTAATAAAATTCTCCTGAAAGAAAATGAGAATGGTCTCTAGATTATAAAGCTAATCTAGGAGTAGTGCCTTGATTTATTCATCATTAGGTGGATAATGGGTATGTGCATGACTTGTTTAAGTCCTGTAGACCTCTGTGTAAAGGGTTAACAGAATTGAGCCCCTTTGCAATGCACACATAGTGTTCAATGGCAAGAGTTAAGACCAAATAAATGATAAATGGGGATTGAGAAATTGAGCTATGAAATTAAGGGAGTTGATCCATAGGAGTATATGTACATATAACTGAATTGTGTTGATGAATGAATGCTTGTGTGCATGTATGTTAGTAAGAGCTTATATATGTATATATATATATGTATATATATATATATATACTCAGATTTTAGTATGAATTTAAATAAGCATCAAACATATGAATCTCTGCACAGTATTTAGTAATTACAAGTTATTTATAATCTATGATTTCACTCACACCAGAATATATTTTCTGACCCTATTTGTTGCCTTTGCAATCTTTGGGGTGTCTCATTTTCATTGAGGCAGTTCAAAGTGTTGCTGTAGGGAAAGATGCTTGAGTAGCTTGCTTGTATGGATGTTTGAAGAACTTGCTGGTTTTAAAATGCTATAGAGAAGTAGAAGTTTAATTGTAATAAATAATCTAGGCAAACTCTCTTATGTCTTGTGTATTTCCAGGATTGATACTTGCTTTGTTTTCTTGAAAAGAACATGTAAAAAAAACTTAAGTATTATATGTGCTTGTGAGTTGTTGATTTAAGTAGCAGACTCTGGAAATAATCCAGTGGATTATAATGAAGGAGAATATGCCATATAATCTGATATGTGGATATATTCTCCTTGGCATGTTTGTTATATTTCGGTTATAAAGTTAAAGTTGTTTTTGAATAAATATGTGCCAAAGTATTAAGTAGATGGGTTGAACATGGTCTTGGCTAACCTGTAAGGCTTGTACATGTCTTGTAATTGATACAAGTACATGCAAAAGCTTGAAGTCATAGTCTTCAGATTCCTGAAGCAAACAAGACCATAGTGTAAGCTAATCTGAAATGCAACTAAATCCTATGATATGTCTAGAACAAGAGTAGGATTATGATACCATAAAACCTGAAAATCATAAGTATATAAGGATTTAGGAATTGGAATTGGTAAAATATGGAACTAACTTCAATATGAAACTGAAGTAGCAAGCCAGAAATAGGGATAGACAATATAGACTCAAACAAGAATGTAGAGTAATTTTGTTAAGTGTTTAAAAATCCAGAACATCGCACTTTATATGCTTTTAGCCAGAAATATGCAAAGATCTTTTTAAAATCATATTCAACACTATTTCCAATCTAAATATCAGAATTTGTATGACCTTTAAATTAGTTTACAACTCTATTACTCACATGATCATTACATGCTTTATGAACCTGGATATGTGCATTTTGCTTGACCTGAATTGCTTGTGCATGTTTGTGCATGTTTTGTGCATGTTTATGTTTGAATCCTGAATCTGGGCTAGACCAACCAGTGATCCATAGATCAAACCAAGTTTTAATACGTTTTATCATTCTAAAACAACATGTATGAATTCCTGAATCCCAAAGATCAAATACATGGGTTATAATCCATAAATTAATCAATCTGGTTTATAGAATAATCTGGAAAAATGAAGAAGAGAATAATAGATGCTAATACTTGAAAAATGTATTAGTCAATCTTGAGTCATTCCAAGATGATAAAACCTGAAAATGTATTAGTCAATCTTGAGTCATTTTAAGGTGGTAACACTTGAATCATGTATTAGTCAATCTTGAGTCAATAAAAAGATTAAAGTGTAGAAATAACTATGTGACAAAAAAACCTCTCAATTATGGAAAATATTGTGTGATTAAATTTCTTTGCTACTTTAACACTCTGATAGGCAAAGAAACATTTATATATCGTCACATATATAAATGATATGACTTGATTTAAAATATTAGTAAATTCTGGACCTTGGGAAATTAATTAAAAGAAATAAAAGATGCAAGAAAAGAAGTGATCCCTTGTAAAAAACTCAACTAAAAATCATTAAAATATAAGGGAAGAAAAGTGGGTCACTTCAGACCGATAATGCATTCAACCTATGTATAGCTCTTACTTTTGATTTGGTACCAACATATACTGACATAGCGTCTAGCCGCTCACCTTCCTATTTAGATTGCATAACGTAATCAGGGCAATATCTCCCCTCCCCTAGTTTATTAAAGCAGACTCTGCTGAAAGTATTCCTTCACCTATACGCAAGTGTATATAACTTCACAGGTCTTATAGTTGGATATGTCACACATCAGTATAATGTATACACAACTGATGTTGGTCCCTTGCAGTGGGAAGAATTATATTGTGTAACAATAATGACTTCGCATTAAACCCATTCTAATGACTAGTCATTCTTATCCATTTGAGTTATTTACATACTCATATGATTAACACCCGTCATAAATGCATACTTGAGGCTACGTATATATGTTTATATATATCTTCATTCATTCTTGTTTAATTTTTGTGCCTCTACGTTCATTGTTAACAATATTTCTCTACTTCTTTGTGTTTGCAACTTATTTAGTTTAAGGTCATTTACCACTTTCTTTTTAAAAGATTTAAATACATTTTCTCATTTTGTTCCTCTTTTTTCCCCACGATTTTACTTTCTATTTTTGTTCCTTTTTAACATTTAATTCTCTATCTTCTTTTATAGGATTATCTATACCTTCTTTAAATTATGACTTGACTATCTTTTCATTTCATTTTATTTCACTTCTGTTTTACTTATATTGCGCATATTCTTTTCTTAGACCGTTCTTATCACATTTATAATTCTTTTAATTTATCCGTAGGGATTCCTATATTTTAATGCATTGGATACATTTCTCCCAAATGGAATAATTAACACTGTAAATTTATATATCTTGCTCCAAAAGGATAATTTGTATTACGTTTGGAATTACAAGAAATTATCCATTTTTCATAGTTATAGAACTAGATAGTATAAAATACGATAAATATCCCTATTTTATACTTCTCTTTCTTTTTAGGTGTATTCCTTGTTATTTCATCCGTTACACTTTTATTTATAAATCAAGAACTTGGTAATATATAGAAATTCACATTGCAACACGCTATATAATTCAATAAATTAAAACACAACTTATATCCCTATGATTTACCGTGAAAACTCAATTTACATTTTTTTTTACTTACACTAGTAGTTTTGAATTTACAAATCTAGGATCATCATATATATTATAAATTTCAGGGACTACAAAAACCCAATATTTTCCAGATTTACATACAAGCACTATACAATTCAAATTATCACTAACAGAATATGTAGGCAGAGTTTATAACTTTATTTCACGTATACAAATTTAGCCTACAACTCTGATTCAAATTTCAAGCATACAGGAATAGACTTACAACGATATAAATCTAAATATTATAATTTCTCATTCATATTTTTAGCTTTCCAGATCTCCAGATCTAATCCCTGTTATTTCAGGTTGACTACCTATTTAGATATATGCACCGCAGGCGTACACAAACTGTTATTTCAGTTTGACTACCTATTTAGATATATGCACCGCAAGCGTACACAAATTTATCAGATATCCAGAGCAGAAAAGAGATTTGGATTTGATTTGCAATTTAGACCCTGATTTGCCTTAGCTTTGGAGATTTGGATTTGATTTGCAATTTAGACCCTCATTTGCCTTAGCTTTGGAGATTTGACTTGACCTTATTCTCTTCCTCAATCATCTTCTGTGATTCTCCAATTGTATGTACATATAATCTATAACTATTTCTAAGAATTTAGGATTTGAACGAGAAGAGAAAATGGCAGAGCTCTGGTGTCACTTCAAAAAAATGAGTTTAGAAGTGAGGGTCTAGGCCTATATGTATAGGGGTTCAAATTAATGTCAGTCGTTCGATCGAAGTATATTGAATCCAGACCGTTTGCTATGCATTATTGTCGAATTTACTCAGGCAACGGTCGATCAACCCTAGGCGGTCGACTGCCCCTAGCCTAGGGTCGATCGCTACCGGTCGACCTGGGTACATCAGGGGTCGACCTATCTTTTGTTTTAGCCGTGATTAATTATCATTACTTGATTTGTTTAATTTGCTTCCTCGTTTAAGTGACCGGCATAATTTATTTCCTTTAACAGTTTTCTTAACATTTAAGCTAACATTAACCATCTTTTAACTTTAATTGACGGTAATTAACGTTAGTTAACTATTCTTATTTCCTTACTTACATGTATAATTATTTTTTATTCTCAAACTTTAAACGGTAATAACTTTTTCGTTTGTACTCTGATCATAAAACTTTAAGTATGAAAATTGATCAGAAAATCGTCATGAACCCAATGGTGTATGTTTCGTAGACAAATTATGAAGTTTGTAAAAAATGACAAGCACCATTGTCCCAGTGGTTAAGTGATTCGGCTTTGGTGCGAGAGGTCATAAGTTCGAAACTTGCGTAGCGTGATTCGAACGTTTATTGACATGTGATATGTTGTCGTAGTGACATGTTGTATATAAAGTATCATTTCAAAAAAAATTGACGTTATTTTTTATTAATTAATTTTTTTTTAATAATTATCGTATAAATCATGGGGTGTTACAAAGCACGATTAAGTCATACAAGCGACTTCTAATCCCCGTATTCAAGTAATATTTTTGTCAATACTCGTATTATGTTTGTATATATATTTAAAGTACATTTACAAAAGATATATACATGTATACTACTATTTCACTATTCATTTCTACTCTTTTCAATACTTAAAAATATATTCATATTCTTATCCCCGAAGGTATAAGAATATTCACAAACCTCTTAACAAAATTTCACATTTTAAAAAGTTATTCAAATGGGTTAAAAACAAATGTTACTAAAAACTGTTACTATAAACCCAAAAACATTTTATACTTATCGTTATCTTTAAACCATTCATTTTAAAGATTTACTTATTTTAAAAGTATATTCAAATAGGTTAAAAACAAATGTTACTATAAACTCAAAACACTTTTATACTTTTCATTATCTTTAAAACATTCTTTTTAAAGACCTAAGCATATATACACTTAGTTAACAAAGTAATATACTTTTAATTAACTTATCAAATCCATTCATTTTAGCTAAATGTTATAACAAAACCACTTTATCCTTTTATAAAATACTTAACTTACATTTCCAAAATTTATATACATAAATACTTATAAATAAATTTTAAATACTATATAAAATATTACTAAAAAAATAATTTAGAATTAGCAAAAATCATAAAAAATGCATATTTTATATATAAAACCATTTGCCTTAAAAATTCATAAATAATTATTAAAAATATATTTAAACATGAAATTACTTTTAAAATGCTTTAAAACTTGCTATTAAACTTCCCTAAAAAGATCACATAAAAATAATTAAATTACACATCATTTTAAACTCATTTAGAATCACTAAAGTAACTTAAAACAATATCAATAGAAGGCCAGAAGTGCTGTTGTAGCTCAAAGACAGCATTTATAAGTGTTGTAAAAGATACTAGGCAGAGAATATTTTGGAAAAACATGAACTTTATGACTAGTTTTCTCCACTTAAATAAATGATTTAAAGTTTGAAATTTTTATAGTAAGAAGAATACCATGATACTTAAAAACCACGCAAAGAAACTCCTAAGGATATTTTCAAAACGGTATTAAAATTTCATAAAACAAGGTTTTTTAAAAGCGTATTTATAGCGACTATTTCGCTTTTAACTTTTACAACTCTGTTATATCATTTCTGTAATTTTCTAAACCAATTCCTTGTTGTACCACACATTGTAGTAAGTGTAGAGCACAACGAAAATATGTACTTTCATAATATATTTACATATAACCATTTTGAACAAGTTAAACGCAAAGGATTATCGAAGTGCACTTATAGCGAACTTTCTTGTTTCAAACACTTTCAAACACACTTTAATGCCACACACATAACCAAATCAAACATGTAAACACAATGTTAAGACCACGTTACATGTTGTAGAGTGTAATAGAAGTGATTATACATAACATATAGTTTTCATTTGATTTCAAAAGCAAGAGGGATCCAAAGTTTTAATTTACTTGGTTAATGAACTGTATATTTGCACACAACATATATATGCATATTATTAGCTTTTCAATGGTGAGTTAACTCACCAAACCAAGTCTACAACTAAGCACAAGCCACTAGAATCACATGAACACTTCCTACCATCACCAAACATGTCAAAGCTTCCATATTTAGCTCATTTTAGCTCTTAGCCTCCTTCCTCCTCTTCAAGTTGCTCGAGCCGACTCATGGATGAGGGTTTTGTGCTCCATTTCTTCAACTTTTGTTTCGATATACTTGTCTTCAATGTTGTGCTAGACCCATAACCAAAGTTTAGAGAAGTATGGTGTTGATTTGCATTGTTTAAGAATTTAATAGTGTAGAGGAATAAAGTGAAAAGCTTATGATTTCTACCTTTTTAATATTGCAATAAGTGATTTATGAAACATATGAAATGATTAAATAGATGTTAACAAGCGGTTACTACCACCTCCAAGCCTCCTTGGAAGATCACCATGCACCCTCCTTCTCACATGCCAACTTTACACCTCACTTTCCTAAGGAAAATATCTCCTCAAAACATCTTCTACCTATGGCATCACCCATGGCATCATCCTAGCCCATTAATTACCATTAGTGCAAAATATTTTTAGTTGTTAATTAATTACACATTAATATTCTAAGCAAGCACAACAAGTTCGAACAACTTATATCGAATAAAAAGTCGTTTATCACTAAAACAATTTCCGATCACATTATCGATATTTCTTCGAACTATTTATTTTTGTACACACATTTCAAAAACAAGTTTCTTATTATTAGTCATTAATTAAAAGGAGGTTAACAAGGTTAAAATCAATTTAATCACACTTAACCAAGATTCAAATATTTAAATAATTCAGATATTTAAATACGAAGTGTTCGAAATTCTAGGTCGTCACATTCACTTGGCCTCTTGATGGATCAATGTCGATCGATGAGGAGTCGGTATGCGACCCATCATTGAACTGAATCTCCGACTCCAGTTCATCTCTTTTGACTCCTCAATGTTCCAGCACCCCATTCTCGCGCTTTCTGCTTTCCATTTCTGTGTTGATCTGCTGAATTTCTTCGCTCGACTCAGACAATGAATCCCTCCTACATGAGGGCGGAATCTTCCCCCTTGAAGGGGCTGCTGCATTATCAATGCAAATTGTTTTTTCATTTCATCTATAATGGCAAGTTCAGACATTTGCATCTTATGATCCATATCTGCCATCATCCTCCAGCTTTTCCCGATTCTCTCCATTAACTCGGTGTTCTAAACTATTTGATTCTTCTACTACTGGAGTTTGCTTGCTTATAGCCGTTCTTGGAGCCATTTCCTTCGTATCCGGTTGGAGATTTTATACAAATTCTAGTAGCAATCACATATTTGATCCTGAGTTTAATTTCTAGTGAAAACACCAAAAAATGTCAGCTAGAAAATTAGTATAACACCCCTAAATGAAAGAAAAATACATTTAAATAGTAAGAAATCAAAAGAAAGTAAAGAAACGCAAAAGTTTTATAAGAGTTCAGCAAATTTTATAGCCTACATCCACTTTATAGCTTTTTATTGCAAGATTTCACTGTTACAACCAAATTGCAAAGCAATTCAGACAGTACAGTCGATTGGTTTTGAATTTGATAGAGTTTCCTTGCAAAATCGGTCAAAGGATCCAAAAGCATTTTGGATTTGCCAAAAGCCTTTTTTCATATGTTGGAGTTTGTTATTTACGAATCCATACATTAGAATTGTCAGATCTCATTTTGATTCGCTAGACAATCAAATTTAAGAAGTTAGATCAAAAATCTTTTAAAATTGCCTAAATCCAAGATTTGATCGATCAATACTGATTCATTGATACTTTGACCAAATCTCCTATTTTCTCCAAATTTGCTTAAGTCTTCAAGCTTCGCGTCTTTAAGGGCAAAATGATAATTTTGATAGATCGATATTGATCCATACCCTATCTTTAGAACTTGTCTTTTTTCTTAAAATAGCATGTAGAACCATACTAAAAGAAAAATGAAGTCAAAATCTATCATTTATTGGATCGGTACCGATCCTTGAAGCTTGTTGTCAACTTTATTTTTTCCTAGACAGTTCGTCTTTAATTCATTTTAAGCTTCTTGATTCATTTTTTCCCATCATTTCGTAGTCCAATTCCATTAAAATGAAGCTTAAGCCAAATAGCGGATAACAATCGGGATATATTATGGAAAATGAGGACATGTTGTTTGAGATATAATCCCCTCTCCTTTTATTTTAAAACAAAATATACTTTTAAATTTTGTTCAATAGTGCTTAATCATCGTTTAAGTCTAAGCAAAGCACAAATAAAGATCAATTAAGCATACTTAAGTGTTTATCATCTAATTCTTTTGGATTTCCAAAAAATCAAGCGTTGTACATACATATAGCGCTTAAATCACATTTAAGCCCGCTGTTTTATGCAAACAACGGACAAAACCTTTTTATTAATTTGGGACATGGGTGTAACTAGTTAGTTTAGTTATTTTGTACATGACTTCAGTTGTACATATCAAGCACGCTTCATGTGCAGATAAATATTGAAGTAAAACTTTGGATAACGCATGGGAAGTTATTTATAAATTTGATTCCTACTGTAACTCGCAAACATGCAAGTCATAAAAAGTGCTTGCTAGCACAATGCATATTCCGCCAATAATAAAAGATTATGACATAAACACAGCCAATGGAGTAAATGAATGGATTGAGTGAAAGAACGTAAATGCATTTGCATTAACCATGATACGATTCATTCATTAAAAGTACTCGACAAATAATAAAGAGAAATGCAAAAGGTCGGAATGCTCATCAAGTATGAACTTTGTCGACTTAAACAGAAAATGAAATAAACACATTTGTATCGTGACATATGACTAGTAGGTAGATCAACCTTTCTACCAACCTTGCTATCTTGCTACCCAAAAGCTCTGGAGATCTTTTGGTTTTGGTTGCCAAGAGTTGAAAATTGGCATTTCTTTAAACATCTTTAGAGTGCACATGTATTCACGAGCCTTCTCCTGTAATAAAACAAATTTTATTTTCTTCAATATGTCAGTATGTCTTAATAATGTAGCGTTTTTTCATTTCCTTTTTTTTCCAAGGATATGCATTTTCTTCTGATTCAAGATAATCCATAGTTAAGGCTATGTTTGTAACAATCCATCATATTTTTGTATGTTTATTTATCATTGTATTTATTGTTTTATTCCGTATACATACATGGAGCAGTGACATGGTGATAAATGATGTTGTGGTCGAATTAGACCTGTCAACGGATGCTTTCGGATGCGGATAGTGTCATATCCGCATCCGCATCCGAAATCATTTTCGGATATCGGATATCTGCATCCGCGGATACGGACGGATATCGGATAATTATCTTATCTACTAACGACCGATAAACCAAGAATTATAAAAAGAAAATTTTAGCTTAACATAAATATTTTTCAATCCCATCGATTATAAATGTGTTAAAAATTAACAAATATGATGATAATAAATAGTTTCGAGCAGTTGAAAAGCATTAAGTGCATATAATATAAACTACTAACTTAATAAAATAATAAACAAATATCTTTTAATGCACTAAAATACACATAATTCGAACTATAATCTTGACAAAAACCGAACGGATAATTTTCGGATGCGGATGTCTTCGTAACCACATCCGTTTTTCAGGATATCGGATATTTATCCACTTTTCGGATGCGGATGCAGACGGATTTCGGATTTTTCGGATATCCATTGTCAGCCCTAGATCGAATAGAAAATAATATGCAAGTTTATTAGTTAAGCGTAGTCATACACTTGAGATAATTAATTAATTATTAGATAATTATGTGAATAATTAATATTGAAATGTATGGATTTATACTTATCCATACCGGTAAAAGAGACTTTCTAATGGATATTTAAAATTTTCGTAGTTATATAAAAAATTATCTTTAATTTTGTTATATTATTCTACATTCAAGTACATAAAATTTCTTTATTTCTAAAATTAGTATTTCAATACATAGAAATACACACATAATTTTTTTCTTCCTAAAGTTGGTATTTCATTGCAAACAAATATACACACAATTTTTTCTCCCTAAAATTGGTATATCATTTCAAACATAGCATTTTTATTTTTGAAAATTTATACGTTAAGTGAATTGTTAATAAAATTTATTTTTGTGAAGAATGACACTCCAATTAATGATAAGCCGTTAATATTTGTATTCTATAATGCTAAAAAGGAACATTTTCATTTAGAATGTTTTTTTAAAAAAAAATCATTTTAACTATGTATATTCGCAATTTACGTTATTTACGCCAATTCTCGAGTAATATTTGAAATTCAATTTATATATTATTTATCTTTTAGTCAAATGCATCAAAAGCCTAACGTTAATTTCAAAATCTATGTACATGAATATTTATCTATAAAATTTTATAAGGATATTAATTTTAAAATTAACTAAGAACATTAATTTTTATTTATTTGCATATATAACAAATATTGAATCCTAAAAAATAATAAATAAATATATAATTCATTTTTATGGACAAAAATAATAATTTAATTTATATTCAAATATAAAAATACATAAATCTCAAGATAAAAATTATATACTTAGAAATATAGTAACTTTGATTCATGACTCATTTATCCTAACAAATCCATCATGTATTGCATAATAAATTTTGTTTTTCAAAAATATTTATAATATTATTTTTCTACAACATACCGTATGCAACGCACGGATTGCGCACTAGTATGATTAAGAGAAGATATAATTTTTACGAATTTTTCTTGAATTTTTTAAAATTATTGAATGTGTTTGTTGAGGAACTAGCTTAATTAATCAATTAAGAAAAATTAATCATTCACGAATTACCCTTAAAAATCATTCATAAACCGAAAATAAGTGTTTGAGCTAATTGGAAGCCGACACTTACCATATGATAGTTATGAAGAACAAAAAATGCTTGAAATGATCTTTTCAACACTTAAAAAGTGTTAAAAATTGTGTTGGGAGAGTTCTAGAATAAATCAGTATGTCATTTCGAATCATGAAAACCTTCGTATGGGTTGATTATATGGGAATAAATCAGGTAAGGGTGATCACCCATCGGCATAGCCTTCCGAGCCAAAAATACGAAGTTGGGAGAAAAGTCAACTGAAAAATGGGTAAAAATTAGATTTTGAATTTTGTACTTGGTTTTTTCTTGTTACCAAATAAGTTGTTCAAGATGTCTATTCCAAACAAGAATAACTTCCACATGGTTGATCCATGGATGGTGGTGGTTTGAGGTCGGTACCTTTCCAAAACTAAGAGAAAAGCCCACAGGAAAATGGATAAAAATCAAAATTCAGGCTTTTATACTTAGAAAATTCCCAAGTATGAAGTAAGCAGTCCATGGCAGCGTTGTTTGATCTGAATTGAGACTACACCGCTCACTTAACAAAGGGGTGATAAAAAATGAAGGTGAACAGACTGGTCTATCTAATGAAGCCGGTCGACGGTTAAATGGATTGATAAGCGGATCATAATTCATGTTCGGATTTGGGTAGTTGAACAGATTTGAGATATGCACACGGTAAAATGTGGTTAAGTATGAGATAAGGGTTCATTATAGCAACTTCCAATGGGAATTGCGATCAACTCGATAATCCAATATGGTTGAATTTTGCATGATGATAGGCATGATGTAGCTCTATCTAGTAATGCTGATCGGAAGGCGAAAAGATGACCGGACATGGAAGGAATTCCCCATTGAAATTGGCTCAAAAGCATATTTGAATCTTGTACTTGGTCGAATTTGTTCAAGTAGAAGACAAGGGTTCACGTTAGCAACTTCGACAAATATTGACATGGTGATAGAGAGTGAGACACTATCAAACGACACCGATCGTAAGTTGAAAATACGAGTGGGGGGAGACAAAAAGTTGACCGAAATTGCCTCGAAAGCGGATGTGAGCATGATCATGGTTATGAAGAGCCCATCAACTATAGCGCACAGTCATGGGGACTGGTATTAATCGACGACAACATTGTCATAGATGATGGAAAAAGCCATTAGAGTTGTCCTGATGGGCTGTCATTGTAGCAGTGCCCTAACTGGCTTGGACTCCTATAGTAAGTGTCGTCGGAGATGCCTATTGAGAGAACTCGTCAAAGAGGGGGGTGTCATCGCAAGGAGTCCCGGCGGAAGTGATCCCAATGGGAAACTATCAAAAAGCAGAGGCAGAGATGGCGACGTCTGTAGCAAAAAAAGGCAGCACCAATAGGCTTGTTCCAAGATGATAAAAGAGTTCGTTGCCAATGGCAAAGTTGTTTTCTCTACCAAGGATTTGTGACTTCTCCAGACGATATTAGAGACAAACGATGTGTTTGTGAATAGCTCTTTAGATGACAGATCTCACAATTATGGCACTGGGCACCACAAGATTGACGATGATCAAAATCCAACGAAGAAGTTGAGATAAAAAAAAGGAATATAAGGGTTAATGGTGGAGAATTAGGTGCCAATGGCGATGTCTATGCATTTCTTATTTTACAATGCACCAAACGCTGGTGGTTAGAGATGTTCAGATGGTCTCGATTACCAGATATATATGGACGACTATGATTGGTCATGAGTGTTTTATAGTGGCCAAATAGAGGTAACTTTGTACATTTTTGGTATCATTGAAAAAGTCTCGGTGAATAAAGAGCAATGGTAATGTCTAATTGTGCTCATCTTGTGCGATGATGAAGATATGGATGATCAAGGTACAAGTATGATCGATTAAGGGTAGAGGACCTCAATTTTGGATGCAACCAAATGCACTGGAAAGTTTGAGGCAAGACTTAGTAAATGGTAAAAGCTCAAAGATAAATAGAGCACTAGCTTCTGATCCAAGAGGATCAACTCGTAGGAGATCGTTTGTGTGTCTTTGATAGTAGTTAGGTTATGTCTTTGATATGTTTTGCATGTATATGTTTGATTGGCTTGTTTATGTTTATTTGTCTTATTATGATGCTGTACAAACCATATGTTTTAGAATCTGTCAACGTCCACTAGCTCAAGTGGAAGGTGAGGCTTTGATTCTAGAGGTCATGCGTTTGAAACTCAAGACATCAAAATGAGTGTTCCGCCTTTATAATAAACCTCATATGCAAATAGAAATGACTCAAGAAGATGAAAGAGAATTTGATCGGGTGGATCACATATATGTTAGGATGCTTAGGTCAACCATAGAGAAAATGGCTTAGAAATGTTGGGAAAATTCAACCCATGGGGTCACAAATGTAAGACTAAATATGATACATTGTGTTTGTAAGTAAACCTAAATAAAGTGATCAAATTATTATAAATTAAAGTTAAAGGACCTGAGAGTAAATTGTCACAGAGTTAATGTGTAGTATCATAATAGCATTCTAAGTTGAATGATCAAGTTAGATAATATCATCACAAAAAAGAGCTTATAGTCCTCGGATTACTTAACCTTTGTTTTCTTTATGCACTCTTCTGTAGAGAAATACAAATCTAAGTTATGTGCTAATTTGAAAGATCGAACTCATCATTTCCCTTCAACGTATTCATCATGAAATAATAGTTAGTATCATTTTTGAAGAACAAATTATATGCTTTTCTTAATTATCAATAAAGTCGGATATGACTTCTATAAGTTAATTATTTCCTTTAATTTCTTCTCGATTAAATCAATATATATTATGTTTTATAATTCTAGGTTTCATCATAATTATTTATTAACCGAATAAATCAGAATAAGTGTTATCAAAGCAACTCATTTACCATATTCTATTATAAAGTCAAACCCTATGATGTATTTTACATATAGAGCCATATACTAATATTTTGATGAAATATTTGACCTAATTTGTGATATTAGGAGATGATTTGGTTGGGATTAAATGCAGTTGGCACTAGATTGTTATTTTGAACAAGAATCTATCATTCTACTCTATGATTAAACTCGTTAACGTGTTGATTAGAGAAGTTAGCAAATATGTTGATTGATATAGATTAGGCTATAGTTTGATTGTCTTGATCGATTTGATGCTTGTTACGTGTTTGTTATTTTGTTTGTATGTATGACTGCCGGATTCAAGTTAGAGTAATAGGAGCTTAGGAATTGAAGTGTAGAGATTACTCTTTGGAAGTGATTGCAAAAACGCTTCATAGAGAAACAGAGTTCAAGCAAGGAGTTCCAAAGCGGATTGCAAGTCCAATTGACGGAGCAAAAACACAAAATTGTGTTTTTCTAAAGTCTGAAGCGTTGGCATCGAAGTAAAAAAGTTGGAAAGGTTAGAAATAGAGTTCTGAAAAGACAAGAATGTAAAAATCTAACAATTTGGCTTAACATCAGAATCGATCCGACTTTGAAATCAAATCTAGGGTCAGAGTGTGACCAACTCGTAGCAAGCTGTGGATCCATACTTGGGGATCCGCTCAGAATCCATTTTCAGTCAATCCAAAACATGTTTCGGGTCAATGCCATGGGAGTTTTTCCAATTTAAATTTGATCAATCCTACTTGATGGATAGGGACCGATTCAATGTCAATTGATCCAACAAGATGAACTGGTATTTTAGAAGGTCTAAAGTGGATGGACAGATCCACTTTGGTTGACCTCAGAGACTGCCACAAGTCATTTGGTAGAGAACCCGCAGTCAGCTCAAAGTCGGGAGGTTGGTGATGCAAGTACTTTGGATTCACTTTGGAGTACATGAGTGTGAACTCGGGATTACCCATGGTCAATTGGAGATTTACTCGAAGTCAGCTTCAGATCAAAGCATGGATAACCCGGATCTAACATGGGTCATGTTGGGATGCTTCGATGTTCGTGCATGATTGATCCAGTGTTGTTCGAGGATCGTGTAAGGTTGCTTCAGGGTTATTTCAGTTTCGCAATAGGAATATTTGATGTTTTACTTCGGCAACTCCAAAAATCGGATCAGATAGGTGATCGATGTGTGTAAATATTTGAATGTTGATAACTTTTACGCTAGAGCTCGGATGTCGATACAATTTAAACCGGCATTCACAACTCGTTCCATGCTATGTAGTGTGAAGCACTGGATACGTTAGGAGCATTTCAGAAAGTTGGTATTCGATTAGTTTTAGGGAATTCAGCAATGCTAGATGCATCCATTGTGGCAGCCCGATAGAGATGAGGATGTTTATCTATGTAGGCTAGCCTAGGACGAAGGCTAGGGGTCGGCAAGATACAGTTGCCTTTGTTGTTCTCAAGTTAGCTAATGAAAACGTACCAATTCATTATGTCATTTTGCTTAGTTTATAATACATTATTGAACATAATGGAGTATGGACGTTACTAGGTTGCATCATTTGTATTCAGTTATACGTTAGGTTGACCTAGGCTAGCTAGCATGTTATACCACTAACCTTGGAGGGTGGTATTCCCTTACATTCATGTTATATAGTTGGCAGTAGTATAGTTCATAATAATATGTATTGTTTATTGTTACTATGTAGGGTAGAGTAGTATACTGAGTCATCACTTTATGTTGCATGAGAAGAAGCGGATTGAGTTATGGTTTATATACACTATACTGGTCATCACTTTGTGTGTATGTGTTGTTAATACAAAAAATGGATCAACACCCTGGTTTAAGTGTGAAAGAACCAGCCATGTTCTCTCAGAGCAATAATATAGATAATAGGTATAGAAAAGAACAGTAAAAGAAAGAAGACAAGAAGATTTTTATAGTGATTCGGCTGTTAATGAAGGCTGCATCCACTTTATAGTTTTTATTATAAACTTATTGCTGTTACAAGTAGTGTTTGGTTACAAGGCTTTTGATTGTCGTTAGTTAGATTGAATCTCCAAGGTTAGAATCCACTGGAGAATCACAGTGAATTCCATTGGAGATTGTTGTCGGGGAGATGAAAAGTGAAGAAAGTTTCCCACAGGGCATTCACAACCAGTCCAAAGAAGAGATCACGTTTGTGTTGCAGGTTGGATGGTATTTATAGAGATCGGAGAGCTTCTGGGCCAAGGCTGTTCACCAGCTGCTTACAGATGATCCTAGGAAGATGCCACGAAGCTTAGCACGCGACCCGAGCCAAAAACATGGATCGCTAGTGATCCATGGTCTATAGTTCGGATGTGAGTCAACCACTTGGCTCCTTCTTCCCTATGCTTCGCTGTGTTGGATCGTGCTTACTCCATGGTTAAGTATGGATCGCTGGCGATCCATAGTGTATGGACACTTAGCGTAATTCTGCATTCCGTCTTCTTGGCTTTCTTTGCTCCTGCGTTCCATAACGATCCAATGGTGTTGTATGGCTCACTGGCGATCCATAGAGTATGGATCACCGACGATCCATGCACTTAGGTTATTTCTGGACTTTGATGTTTGGAATGCCTTCATTGCCTCATATCGACGTTGTTCGTGTTATCTCGTTTCACGTTGCTTTGCTTTGATGACGATCTACTTGTTAGTTGTGTTTAGCTGCTGCTTGGACTGGACGGATGCTCGTCTCTTGGTTTAGTCAAACTCAGTTGTTGCTTTTGTAATAGGACTTGGCTCTCTTTAACTCGTTGCTTTAGATTTGGTTGAGTCCTGAGCCACTCTGATTCCATCAAGTTGCTCCGTCTTCTCTCGGATCTTGATGGGTTAAAAAACCCGGATAACATTTGCCTCTCAAGAGTACGTCGTTGTTGGAAACAAGGCATGCTCTGAAAGTCATCGCCTTTGGCCCCTGCTTGTTGGATTCCAAGCAATCGTGTTAAGAGTTTTGCGGACATGAGTTGGGTCACGCTGCTGATCACTTAGCTTTGGTCTTGACCGCTACTGCTTGTTGTAACGGATCAAATTTCTTTCGCAACTTTCCGGTATACCTTGAAATAGTAGGTGGATGTCGCAGTGCCAAATTGAAGCCGGAGATGGGCGATTCTATGTATCGCCGGCGATCCATAGCCGATGGATCGCTAGCGACCCGAGTACTTAGGAGATTTTTCGTCTTTTTCGTTTTCACTTGCCTATATAGCCAGTCGAGCCGAGCTACTTCCTCACTTTCACGCGACCCGGTCTTTCTTCTCTCGTGTGATCTGATTACTTAGCTGCGATTCTTGCCTTCGTTTCATCGACCCGATCCATCGCCTTCACGAGCTCGATCTGCCCAAAGCCGTGATTCCTTCTTCATTGCCACAGCCCTAGTCCGCCATCACCTTGGTTCGCCAACTGCCTACAGACCACCACCGACCCTAGTTCGCCATCTCCTTAGGCCGCCGCCGATCTATTCCTTAGATCGCCTCCGACCCAATTACAGTTTGTTGATTCTAGTCTCCGACCACTTCTGTGTTTTAGAGTTCAATCTGAGGTGGGTTTGCTAATCGCAGTGTTCGATTATCGATTTGATGGCGATGTTGCAATTTGTTATGTTGGTCGTGAGGAGTTTGAGTTGATTGCGGCTTAATGGAGGAAGATAGTAAATCGAGTCTTGAGTTTCTCCCGGAACGACATTCGGGCCTTGTCCCGGTGCTTGACACGTTTTGCTATTTTCGTCCATTAAGGCAGAATTGACTTGTGCCAAGTTCTATAGCTGATATTGCACGACACATCGTGATCGGTCCCGGCTTTTTCTGAAGAATTTGGACTTTTTTACTTGTCTTTTGCACGCTCGGTGTTCCTGTAACGAAAAAAATCTTCCATGTCGCTTCGGACAGCGGATCCGTTATCAATCGTTGATCGATAACGGGCAAGTGTAGAGGAAGTAAAAACAAATGGAAACAATACGGGAAGTCATTTTCCTTTTCCACTGCGAGCGAACTATCTACACGGGATAGAGCGTTTGTAGTGTTTCGGACACCGAGCTCACCCCCTATAGACAGCACACTGCACTTGTCCCGGTACATACTTGAACTCCGTTGTGTCGGCACGAATCAATTTCTCTTCGGAATTCAAATGTTGTAGGGAAAATTATTAGTTTAGAATAGAATCATCTAACCGTTTTGAATGCGAGTTCCGTTGTTTTAGAATGAAGCATCCATCTTCGCACCGTAAATCGAGCGGAGGAAGCCCGACACTTTCGACAGCCGAGTCGTCGTCTGTTGCCCTTTCTCCTTCCACTTCACAGGCAGAATATGGCCAGTTGGTCCTGGTAGGTCCGGTCTTGGATCGAACTCCTTTTAATTTTAGGGTTCTTCTCAACGAGCCAGAAAGAGCTTCTGTGGTTTCCGCTAAGGTTTGCATAATATCTGCGTGCAGCACGATATACTAGAGGAGGATGTACGCCTCCCAGGAAAGAACGAGTTTGCTCACATGCCTCCTTCAGGATATACCGCTTGTCATCGGTATATGTGTCTGAATGGAGCTGTGCCCCCTTTTAATGACTTTTTGTGCGAGACACACGAATCTGGGCATTGCCCCGTTCCAGATTCATCCCAACGACCACGCCATCCTGACTTGTTTGCGCATCCTCTTCATGCGCACATTTAATCGCGCTCCGAACTTCGACGAGTTGTGGTATTTTCTTTCATTCAAGAAAAGGGATGAGTGTCCGTCTTTGATCGTAATCGAAGCTCAAAGGAATCGGAATATCATACTACGGCTGCAGTGCAACATATCCCAGTTTAAGACCCAATATTTCTTTGTCAGGTGCCCCGAAGGATTTAACCGTCTGTGGACGACGAGGGGTTAGTTCTTTTCCCTATTTATTGAGTTTCGACATGTCGCTGCGGAATTTCTAACAAGTTGAACATTTCTTGTAGTTATCCTGAGGCCGAATAGGGACATGTCTCTTGATGAAGTTTGTCAAACCCTGAAGGCTATCGATGCTGAGGAGAGGTCCGTGAAAGTCTTGCTGACTGACGAGAACTTACTCCGATATGGATTATTGCATCTGGGGAGGTCCGCCATTCCAGTTGAGGCCCCCTCTCCTTCTAGATCCAAGGTTCACACGCAATCCACTTCCTCTTCTCACGGGTCCGAAGAAGGCGCTTATCAAGAGAGAAAGGGCTTATCCGGAGAATCGGCCGAAGAGGCTCGTGATGGAAGAGACGTTGCTGCGACCGGAGTTAGTCGTCCGGCCAAAACGCCTCTGATCCCAAAGGAATGAGAAGAAGAGTTCAAACAGAGGGAAGGCAAAGCCGCCCTGGACTTAGAAAAAGAGAAGGGGGAAGTCGGGAGTAGTAGCGAAGAGTCTACTTCTAGCGATGACTTCTACGCAGAATCTGATGGTGGGGATTTTGAATCGTGTGATGAAACTTTGGGGATGAGCCCCGTTATTCCGAGTCTGCCTCCTCCAGACACAAGTGATAAAGACAATGCCCCAGGATCGAGGGACGTCAGGATTCTCCGAGCAAAGATGTTGGTGCGGAGTTTGGTGATTTGAGTGATTTTTTTGTCGATTTTGACGCGCTTATGGGGGGGAATATTTCAGATTTGAGGAAGTGCCCCCTCGCTTAAGCCACGTCGCATCCGAAGTTAGTCCAATTCCATTCGCGGCGCCTGCTCGATCTGGTTTGTGAAGTCGATTTAGGGTCTCCTCCCAAACACATCACACGCTTCACTAGGGTCACACTCACTTGTACACACACTTTCCATGTCTGTTTTCTGTTTCTAAAGCCTTTCATTTATGTTTTGTGTCAAGTATGACGAGAGGACGTGGCCTTTATGATGACTTCGAGGAATTCACCGACTCCCGGTGTTGGTCCAAGAGTGCTTCCGGCCGTCACCAGCCCCAAGAGACGGAGAAAGAGTATAGAAGACGAAAGGATCTAGAGGCCAAAACCCGTCGCCAAAATGAAAGAGAGCGGAGCCGGTCTTACAAAGGCGGGTATGAGGAGGACTTTCGATGAGAAGGAGGAGCCATCGAAGAGGTCAAAATTCGATCACCGTCTTCATTCTTCGGAACAACGGGCTTTTGCTCCGACGCATTCTTCAACGGGTCAGGAAATCCCCGTTACTTCTGCTCCTATTCCGCCTTCAACTTACATCCCACCATCTTCTGTTGTGCTTGCCCCAAACTTGAGGCAGCGCTCCCTGGGTGGTTTCTAAGAGGAGTTAAGTTTGAACGTGACCTCCGTCCAGCCCGTAGAGATTCTTACATGTCACATCTTCGGGCTATTCAAAACGCTTTAGACCAGGCCGAAAGGTGGGAAAAATTGTGTAAGCAGCTGGCAGATACCAATCGCAACAACTACCAGGAAATCCTCTGTTTTGAGTCAGAGAAGGATGATTTTGAAATAGCGTTGTCGGAACCGATGCCAGGATTAAATAACTAGAGGAGGAGAAAGAATCGGCGCTGTGAGAAAGCAAAAGGAACGCCGACTTGCTGAAAGAAGTAAAAGAGGCCGATGAAAGAATTTAGATCGTCTACAGAGACGAAATAAAGAAGGCTCATGCCAAGGCGGCCAAATTGAAAGAGGAGCTGGCCGCTCGTAGTGCAACGATTGAAGCCCAGAAGAAAACTATCTCTAACCATGACCTTATCGTTGAGGGGCACAATAAGACCCTCTGACCATAGGCTGCGACGATCGCCCGACTACATGACCAAGCTGCGCAGCTTAGCGCTGGTAAGTCTCGCATTGAGGTCGAAAAGGCCGTCGTTACGACGGATTATCTGGAGCTTCAAAACGCTTTCGAGAGGAAGATGGAAAAGATGGACGAGACCATCCTAAATTTCTATGTTAATTCTCTACTTCATCAGGGGAGCCTTAGCTACTTGGGCCCGAAATTTCCGCGCACTCTCGCCGTGGTCTGGGAAGAAATCTTGACCCGCTTTCGTGACAGCTGTGACGTCTACACCGAGCGAGAGTTAGAAAACACCTATCTTAACGAAGAATCAAAGAAGGCATTGCTGGAGGGCCAGGAGATATTGCGGATTGAGAGGGAGAAAAAAGCTACCGATGCCGCCATGACTGCGGCTGCCGAAGCACTTACAGAGCCTTTCATTTCTGGCGCCGGCGAGACATCGGTGCAGCCCTGCAATCTGCCAACAAGTTCTGGGCTTAAGGCTTCCCTCGGGTAATAGAACCGTCCAAGAAGGGTGAAGGCGGTAAATACGAAGTTGATATTCTTGGCCACTCTTCTGGTGCAGGTAATCCTCTCACTTCTCTCGAGTTCGGGAGCTTTCAGCTTACACCGCAAGAGCAGGAAGAATTTAATGTTTTCATTTTTGATCTTATAGGTCCGTCCACCTTTCCTGTTGATGTGCCAGCTTCCTCGACACCTGGACCTGCTGCTATTTCCACAGCCTCCGTGCTCGTTTCCGTTCCTGTTCCAGTCTCTGTGTCCGTGTCTGGCTCGCAGCCGTGGCCGGAGTCCGAAAAGATAGACGCACTTCATGGCTTGGATGACCCTTCTGTATCTTTGGAAGGTGACGTAACAGCGGCAGAAGTTAAGTAGCAGGAAGTTCAAACGGAGCAGCCTCGCAAGACTCAACATGGATTGATCGCTGTCAAGAAAGAGAAGGTTGAAGCGATCAAAGCCTCGAAGAGCTCCCGCAAGACACGAAAGCGCAAAGCGAAGGGCGAGTCTTCTGGGAAGGCTGTAGAGCAAGAGGAGGATGTTAGCGCTAGGCCTGTCAATGAATACCCGAAATATCCGAAATCCGTCCGCATCCGTATTCGAAAACATGAAAAACATCTGATATCCGAAAAGCGGATGCGGGTATCCGATATCCAAAACATATTTCGGATACGAATACGGCTGTATCCGTATCCGATAAATATATGTCCAGTTTGAAATTAAATATATATTTTAATATTATTTTAATATGTTATTTTATATCCATAAATTTTAATACAAATACACTAATATTAGAAACAAAATCATTTTACAAAAATATAACCCCATTATCACTTGGCCCGTTTACAAAAATATAACCCCATTATTTATTTTCACGCATAACATTACAGAGTACAGAGAAATCCTCACTTCAAAATAGAAAAAGAAACCCTAATCTAAGCTCAAACCCTAGATCCAATGAAAAAAACTTAATCGATTTGTTCTCTTGTTCGAGTAATCGAGTGCCGCAGGTAGTTCGACTGTTCGATTCGTTCAAACGGACCCTAGATCCACTGATCCAGTTTCTCTTGTTCATGCCGCAGGTAGTTTGATCGAGTGCTGCTGCTGGGTAGTTGAGAATCCAGATCCAGTTTCTACTTTCTGTCGTTCGAACTTCGAGCGCCGGAGGTAGTTCGTCTACGTTCGCAGGTACGACAAGTGTCGCCAGTTTCTCTTGCCGTTCGAGTGCCGGAGCTTAGTTCGTCTACGTTCGCAGATAGTCGACAAGTGACAACAGCAGATCTGTTATGATTTTGCATAGAACAATCTTCACTAATTAGTATTAATTATTTGATTATTTGGTTAGTATAAATTAATTATCATGAACAACCTTATAGTTTCTCTGTTAATAACTTTCCTGCAGCATCAATTTGGACTGATTTAATTATTCGGTATATTGGAATCTATATATATAATATAACATGCTTTCACTATGTCATGAATATACGTTTATAAATAACTGAAAGCAACGATAAGGTTAAAATATCATCTTGAACATAGGTAATGTGTGTGCGCAAAAAATGTATAATATGAATCATATAGAAAATAGTACTTACATCCTCTTAATAAGATGTATCATTGATGAAATGTCATACTACCTACTGATTTTCTTATTGCAATTCTCACTTTGTTGCTTGATCAACTGCAACTTAACAATTGATCAAAAAAAATTCTTTGTTTTAAATTAAACTAATGTTCTTAATATGTCCTTTCTGATGATATACAAGAGGCTGTGAAAAGTACAAATGGTTTGGGTGAGAAATTTGGGTTCTTACAGTAACTCATCTTAATCGTATCTAGAATTCAATACCACTCGTATCTAGAATTTGGAGTCTCTAGATAACAATCTTATATTCTAATTCGCTAAATAATTGAAAATTTCTTCATATATTCTCACTAAAAGATGTTTTTGCTTTTTCTTCTGTTATATAGAATAACAAGCTTTTTTTTCTTTGACTAACCTTTACTGTAGGGTCTTTTAATGTAACTCAAACTTTGATACTAGTTTCAATTTGAACCACTCAATAATAATCATAACCATCTTATATTTGAAGAATATATAGTCGTATGTGTAGATTTCCAAATTGAACCAGGAAAATAATCTAGTGCTCATTTATGGATAACATGTACTTATCTTTGGATTTTGTTTGAAAACCCTATCATTGAACTGTACTTTTGAATTAAATAATGCACATAAACTTTTTAGTTATTCCTGGAAAATAATCTTGATTTTGTCAGTATTAACTATTTTGGCTTTAACTTGTTGGTTACAATCGATTAAGTTGCTTTGAATGTCATGAATATATGTTGAAAAGATATGGAAAACTATTTTATTGAGTTATGGAAAGATTATCGTTCATATTTAGAAAAACCATTGTTCATATTTTTATTTGGTTAGTATAAATTAATTATCATATAATTGTTTGTTCATAATAGATTAATTATCATATTAAGTGTTTGTTCATATTTTTTACTGTTTGTATACAATTGTTCTAGAGTATACAATAGAGAAACATTAAATTAAAATAGGATTTTTGAGTTTTATAAATTAAAATGAAGATAGGATTTTATAAATTAAAATAAAATTTTGGTAGTGAAACTTAGTAATGAAATTTATTTATTTTGATATTGTAGAGTTTTAAAAATGACGAACACCTCATCAAGTTGTAGTAACAAGGATGTTTGTTGTGCCAGTGACACTGTAGTTATGGAAGAACTGCGAAACGCAGACTCTAGTTTGCCGAACACACAAATATCCAAAAATCTTTCTACCGATGTAGACAAATTCGCACCTTCAAATACAAGAATTTTGAAATCCGATGTATGGAAAGATTTTAATAGAGAAGTAGTAGAAGGAGCTATTAAAGCCACTTGTAAACATTGTTCTATATTATTTAATGGAGCTACTTCAATGGGAACAACTGACTTGAAAAATCATCTAAAATCATGTCCAAAAAATCCCGATTGTGTAAGAATATATGGACAACAACTATTGACTACCAAAAGTTCTTCCAACAAACCAATTAAATTATCGAGTTAGAAGTTTGATCAACATAGAAGTCGAATGTCCTTTGCACGTATGGTTGCTAAACATAATTATCCATTTAACATGACCGAATATGTGTATTTTCAAGAATCTATTAAGAGTATTAATCCAACAGCTAAATTCTTTTCTAGAAATACAGTTCGATGTGATGTTTTAAAACTTTATACTGATATGAGAGGCAAATTACAAGAGACTTTTGATCGTTTGTCAGCCCGTGTTAGCCTCACTACAGATTTGTGGACCTCTGAACATCAAAACATAGGGTATTGTTGCATAACTTGTCATTTTATCGATGATGATTGAAAACTACAAAAAAAGTCATTGCTTATTATGATTTGCCCCCTCCACACACCGGATCTGCATTTAGTGCTTCTATTAAATCAAAAGTATTGCATTGGAATATCAATAAGAAGTTATTTGCACTTACGGTTGATAATGCGTCAAATAATGATGTCATGATACGAGATTTAAAAGAATAGTTAGTTGGTAAAAATGCGATGCCTCTTAGTGGTGAATTATTTCAGATGCGTTGTTGCACGCACATACTAAATTTGATTGTTCAAGATGGATTAAAAGTGGTGCAAGGTCTTATTGAAGAAATTAGAGAAAGCGTCAATTATACATAATCATCACAAATGAGAAAACAAAATTGGAAAAATGCATTGGCTCAAACTCGATTGATTGGGAAAGGAGTGTCTTATGATGTTCCAACACGTTAGAACTCAACATATCTAATGCTTGAAAGTGCTCTTGATGTACGTCCGGCATTTGAGAGATTGGTTGATTTAACCCACGATTACAAATGGTTGCCATCAAATGAAGAATGGGAAATAGGAAAAGAAATATGTGAATGTTTAAAAATATTTTACGAAGTTACATTTAAATTTTCGGGTGTTAAATATCCTACGGCTAATTTATATTTTAAAAGCGTGTGTGATGTCAATGAAAGTATTTTAACTTGAGAGCTAAATGAACATGAGTATATTCAACGTATGGCCCAAAAGATGAGGATTAAGTTTGACAAGTATTAGAACACTTGCAATCTAATGATGAGTATAGGAATGGTTTTAGATCTCCGTTATAGAATGACTTATATTGAATTTTTCTTTGACGTGGTTTACGGTGATCATTCACAAGTTCATGTTGCAAAAATTCATGAATCTTTGAAATCTCTATTTTCTTTATATGAAATGAAATGCACTTCTTCTAAGGGACAATCTACCAATTCTTCATGTGATACTTGATTCTTCTAATGTTGGTTCTAAAAAGAGAACAAAAATGGACTTAAAGTGGAGAAACTATGTTGACCAAAAAGTTGGTAGCTCACACGCTTTGAAAACGGAACTTGATAAGTATTTAGAAAATGAATTATTACCAATGGGTAAAGATGAGGACAATTTTGATATTTTGACATGGTGAAAAACCAATGGTCCAACTTTTCCAGTTCTTGCAAGGATGACTCGTGATATTTTAGCCGTTCTAGTATCAACCGTAGCATCTGAATCATCGTTTAGTACTGGAGGTAGATTGATTTCCGAGAGTAGATCTTCATTATCTTCGGATATTGTAGAAGCTTTTGAGTTGTATAAAGGATTGGCTGTCATCCGATATTGGTAAAACTATTATATTTTTCTACATGTTTTCAACACGATAATTATCCCATATATGCTATAATTGCTTTGTTTTCCTTCTTTTAATAGGTCATAATGTCGAGTTTGTAGATGACTCTTCGATTTCATTATAAACCTGCTTCGCATTAGAGGGTAATGGTAACTGTTCTTTCTTTTGATTTTTCATATGAAAATATACAGCATTGCGCATGTACATAGTATTTCGCAAAAATTATTTGTCAAAAAGGTATGAAAATAGCTCAGGCTTGCGGTTTGAAACAGCAAGCTCAATCTAGCTTGTTGTTTCAAACAGCAAGCTCAATCGAGCTTGCTGTTTCAAACAGCAAGCTAGCTCAGTTTGGAGCTTGTTCATGGAAAAATCTTTTTTTTGTATTAATACACAACTTTGTATTTTGCGGGGTAATCTTTTGAAGCATTAACCACTCCATGTAAAAAGAATGCAATATTTTAGGCTATATGTATGTTATTAAGGTGATTTTTGGTATTTGTTACAATTAAGAAGATGTATGATGCATATTTGCTTTTATGATTTGTTATAATTGAATTAGCCTATGGATTTTGCGTATGGATTATATTTATATATGCAATATTATCGTATGGATTTTGTGTGATTGAATTAGCTATTGTTAATTTGATGTAATTTATGTATTACAAGGTTTTTCCATCTTTTTTTCAATCAAAAATGAAATATGCATTATATTGATTAATTTTCGGATATTTTCGAATACATTTTGAAGTTCGGATACGGGAAAATATATGTATTCGCTAAGCCGGATACGGATATTTTCGGATATATTCGCGGATATCGGATACAGATTCGGATACGGATTTCCATTTTCGAATACGGATACAACATTATCCATATCTGATTGCATCCGTTTACAGGCCTAGTTAGCACTGAGGAGTTTGTCGATATTACTGGCAGCGACACCACTCCCGAGAAGAGGCAAAAACTTCGAACAAAGGGCGGAAAGGGGAACGGTGGAAAGAAGCGCTGAGGCGTTTGGGTGACGACCGATCTGATATTGGTTCTTTATGAGTCATTTTGTTCAAGTGCAGAGTCTGCACTTAGTGTTTTTGTTGTGGAGTCTGTATTTTCCTTCAGTTGGTCGGTGTTGTGTGGATACGGCCCACGTTTTGATCCTGTATAAAAGAAAATTATAAGTAATACATTGATATTTTGACCATACTCTTATTTGTCCGTTCATATGTGTGTTGCGCACTTGTGCTTGTTTTGTTTACACT
This sequence comes from Allium fistulosum, assembly GCA_030737815.1. Lineage (NCBI taxonomy): Eukaryota > Viridiplantae > Streptophyta > Magnoliopsida > Asparagales > Amaryllidaceae > Allium > Allium fistulosum. Next base: position 1,179,193,996 of record CM060902.1, read on the forward strand.
TATTCAGTTCTTGTGATTACTGCCGAAATTCTTTATTTGGAGTAACAATTCTTTGGTTGGAGTGACAGAACTTGTGAACTTATTGTTTTCAAATGTTTTTATTTAAGTGTTTTTATTTAGGTGTCGGTATATGCCCCCCAGTTCACATGGCTGTTTACTTCAAACAATTGACAAATGACCGGTAAGTTAGGATTTAAATAGTCTGCACATTAACACTTGAAATTTGATTAAATCACAACTTGATTTTTTCTTTTTTCGGAAGTTTTGTGACTTAAGCACGTAGTCTGAGTTTTTTGCGATGTTTCGGTGAGTATGCAACATATACATGTTTGAGATGTGCATATTGTATGAGTTGGCTGTAGGCAATTACACGTTGCCAATGTTTGAATGTTATAGTTTGTAGTACTCCGATTTTGTTGGAGTCGTGCCCATTGCTTCCAACAATGTGAGTGGACTGAATCTTGTTATTTTGGTATGGATAAGTTCCATGGAGTTGCCGGGGCAACTCTGGGACTTGAAAGTGCACGTAGTTTTTGGGATGCACGGATTTCAAGATTGGTATGTCCCGTCGATTTGGAACGGTTCTGCCGCTCCTCGGTTTTGCCTATCTTCGGGCAACGTGAGGAGTTTATGTTTTAGGGGCGTGATTTCACGGCTTTGGGAGTTAACGTGCGGCTTATGAAATGCATGGCTTTTGGGGCTAATATGACCCGTCAGTCCGAAACGGTTTTAGTGCACCTCAATGTTGCCTATCTTCGGGCAACGTGAGGAGTTTGAGTTTTAAGAGTCAGTGTGCGGCTTTTCGTACTCCTCGGTGTTGCCTATCTTCGGGCAACGTAAGGAGTGTAATTTTTTAAGGATTAGTGCGCGGCTTATGTAATGCGCGACTTTTCGTACTCCTCGGTGTTGCCTATCTTCGGGCAACGTGAAGAGTGTAATTTTTTAGGAGTTAGCGTGCAGCTTATGGAATGTGCGGCTTTTCGTACTCCCCGGTGTTGTCTATCTTCGGGCAACGTGAGAAGTTTGTGTTTTGAAATTTAATGCGCGGTTTATGAAGTGTGCGGCTTTTCGTACTCCTCGATGTTGCATATCTTCGGGCAACGTAAGGAGTGTTTATTTTAGCTTTCCCGAGGTCGCCGGAGCAACACCGGTTTTTAGAAGGCAAAGATCGGGTTCCGCCGATCCAACGGTTTTAGTTGATTTGCTTCCATCGACCCGGCGGCTAGTTATTATGAACACAGTTTTGTTGGTTCAAAAAGCGAATCAAATTTTATTAAGGAAAATAGGACAGACTTTTGCCTATTTACAATGCCCCCGGCATCCCGGGATGGCTTATTTGCTGAAAAATAGAGTACATAAGGTAGTTTTCAAATGAAGTAACGGCAGAGTGATTCGCTATTCCATGCCATGGGAATTTGGATTCCGTCAACGGTTGTTAGCTTGAAAGTTCCGTCCCTTGGCTTTTGATGTATGACATACGGTCCTTCCCAGTTTGGTTTGAAGGCCCCCGGAACGGGATAAACTCGCTTGAGCACAAGATCTCCCACTTGAAGATTTGGTTGTGAACTTTGGAGTTGAAGTACCGTGCGACCCTTTTTTGATGGGCGGCGGTTCTCAACTCGGCTTCTTCTCTTCTTTCATCGATCATATCTAGCGATTCGAGTAGGAGCTGCTCGTTTTGCTTTTGTTTGAAATTTTGCCTTCGGTGCGAGGGAACTTCTAATTCAACATGGATCATTGCTTCTGAGCCATATGCCAGAGCAAATGGAGTGTGGCCGGTTGCTGCTTTGTGGGTAGTTCTGTAAGCCCGTAGTGCGAGTGGAAGTTCATCAACCCAGTTTCCTTTTACTTTTGTTAATCGTTTTTTGAGGTGGACTTGATGATTTTGTTTATCGCTTCCACTTGCTCGTTTGATTGCGGATGAGCTACTGCGGAGAAGCTCTTCTCAATTCGAAAGTGTTTGCAAAAGTCTTTGAACTCGGTGCTTTCGAATTGAGTTCCATTGTCAGTGATGATTTTTTGCGGCACATCAAACCTGCAAATAATGTTTTTAGTAACAAAGTTAATGACTTTCTTTGTGGTTATGGTGGCCAGCGGTTCCGCTTTGGCCCATTTCGTGAAATAATCAACGACAACTATAGCGTATTTGGCCCCTCCTTTTGCTATTGGCAGGACGCCAATCAAGTCGATTTCTCATACTGCAAATGGTCATGGACTGACCATCTGTGTTAACTCTGTTGAAGGAATTTTTTTAATTTTGCTGAATCTTTAGCAGCGATCACATTTTCTGGCGTAGTCTGCTGCGTCGCAGTTTATTGTTGGTCAGAAGTATCCATATCAGAGAACTTTCTTCGCAAGGTTTTGCCCCCAGTGTGGTCTCCGCATTCGCCATCATGCACTTCCTTTAGGATTCGTCGGGTTTCGTCATCGGACACACATCTAAGAATGGGGGTTGAGAATCCCCTTCGATAGAGTACTTCATCTTGTATCATGAATCGTGGTGCTTTTCGGAGAAGCTTTTTCTGTTGATTCCGGTCCGTCGGGAGAGTCTCGGCTAGTAAATATTCCTTTATCGGTGTCATCTACGTATCTGGTTCGACAGTGATCTTGAGGATCCAGTCGACGTCGATTTCGTCTATGCTTGGGTTGGTTAGAGTTTCAACTGGAACTAGCCCCAATGACTGAGCTTCTCCGAAGCTCGCCGGTTTAGCCAAATAATCTGCCTTGGTGTTTTGCTCCCGTGGAATGTGAGTTATGGTACAGTGTTCGATGTCGCTTAGCAGTTCTTGCACTTTGGACAGGTACGGGGCAAGATTCTCCCCTCGAGCCTGGTATTCCCCTTTTACTTAACAGACGACCAACTGGAAGTCGCTATATATGTGAATAGATTTTATCTTGAGATCTTTCACAACTTTGTCCTGCAATCGGTACTTTGTATTCCGCTTCGTTATTTGTAGCAGGGAATTCCAAGCGCAGAGCGTAGCTAATGGCTCGTCCTTCGGGGGTTTCAAGCACTACTCCTGCTCCCGAAAAGAGGTTGTTAGATGCGTCATCGACAAAGAGTTTCCATTGTGTGTCTACTTCCAGCTGCACTTCTTCATCGTCATCCCGTATAGTAAATTCAGCGATGAAGTCTGCTAACGCTTGCCCATTGATGGCTTTTCTTGGGTGGTATGTGATATCATATTGACTCGGTTCTATATTCCACTTGAGAAGTCGTTCGGAAGTTTCAAGTCGGTATAACACTTGCTTCAGGGACTGGTCAGTCAACACTTTAATTGGATGAGCCTGAAAGTATGGCCGTAACTTCCTAGATGCGATCAAAAGGCAATACGCTAGTTTTTCCAGTTTCGGGTGGTTTTTCCCTGCTCCAGTGAACCGCTTGCTAATGTAATACACGGGTCGCTGGATTTTTGCTTCTTCACGCACAAGAGCGGCGCTTAATGCATGGGTGAGATCGCAAAGTAAATGAACAGGTCTTTTCATCCACGGGCTTCGACAGGATTGGCGGAGCCTCCATGTGCCGCAGCAATTCTTCGAACGCTGTTTGGCAAGCTTCACTCCATTCGAAGCTCTTTTTTCCTTTCTTCAGCGCATCGAAGAATGGTATATACTTGTCGATAGCTTTCGAGATAAATCGACTTAGTGCTGCGACTTTTCCATTCAGGCTTTGCAGTTCCTTCTTATTCTTCATAGCTTGGACTTCTCGTAGTGCCATTATTTGTTCTGGATTTGCTTTGATGCCTCTAGCGCTTACGATGAATCCTAAGAATTTTCCGAAGGCTACCTCGAAGTAACATTTGAGTGGATTGAGTTTCATTCCGTACTTACGGAGTGTTTCGAACATTTCAGCGAGATTATCCATGTGGTTAACAGCTGCTCGTGATTTGACCAACATGTCGTTCACATAAACCTCCATTGTTTTCCTGATACGCTTGAACATGGTATTTACCGATCTTTGATAAGTTGCCCCTGCGTTCTTCAAACCAAATGGCATTACCCTGCAGCAGTACAAGCCCAGGTCGGTGATGAAGCTGGTGTTTTCTTTATCAGGCTCATGCATTAGGATTTGGTTGTGCCCAGAATATGCGTCCATGAATGATAGTAGCTCGTGTCCTGTCGTTCCGTCCACAAACAGGTCTATTCTGGGGAGAGGGAAACTGTCTTTCGGGCAAGCTTTGTTTAAGTCCGAGTAATCGATACATGTTCGCCACTTCCCATTGGACTTTTTGACTAAGACCGAGTTAGATATCCACTCTGGATAAGTTGCATCACGGATGAAACCGTTGGCCATTAACTTGTCCACCTCTTCTCTTAGCGCCTTGGACCGTTCAGGACCTAGGTTGCGCCTCTTTTGCTTTACTGTGGTGAACTTGGGGTCAATGTTGAGCGCGTGACATGCGATTTCTGTAGACACCCCACATATATTGGAATGCGTCCATGCGAACTCCTCCAAGTTGGCGTGAAGAAATTTAGTAAGCTCCAAACGCATCTTGTTTCCAAGGTGCGATCCAATTTTCAAGACTTTAGTTGGGTCGTCCATATCGACCGGGATAGACACCGTCAATTCTGCCGGTGCCGCCCGTACCTCCCATGAACTCTTCTGTCTATGGTCCAAAGCCTTGTCGAATCGGCTATGGTCCCCAAGCCAGGGACGGCTCTGTAGTTGCTATTCTGAAGGTTCACGAATGTGGAGAGTTCTCCACGCATCCTTCCATTTTTTTCTTCTTCTGGATTCACGTAACTCCGCAATGTAACATTCTCTAGTGGCAGACTGATCTCCTTTCACCACTCTGATTCCATTTGCAGTAGGGAACTTCATGGTTAGACACCATTATGCATGAGCTACTCTGAAATCTGCTAGAGCGGGCCGTTCCAAGAAGGCGTTATATGCGAACATTTGGTCCACAATTACAAAAGTCTTAATGAGGGTTGCTCTTCGATCACCCTCTCCAAGCTCCACTAGCAGGTCGATTGTTCCCACGGGTTGCTTGGGTTAGCCAGTGAACCCTTAGATCTTTGTTTGGCATGCAAACACGCTTTTCATGTCGATTTTCATTTGATCAAAAGTATGTTTGAAAAATATATTAACAGAGCTTACACTACCAATCAACACTCGTCGAACAACAGCAGGACCGATTCCCACTGTTACCACCATTAGATCGAGAGTCGGGGCTTCGATCCCTTCGGTGTCCCGGTTTCGGAACACTATTTCGTCACTCAATATTTTCTGTAGTTTGGCTGGGGTTTCATCTTCTAGTGCGAGACATGATTTCTTTGGAGCATGCTTCAACGAACTTGCATATCGCTTCATCTCTCCCCAACTTCTTTGCGCGGGGTGTGGTCCCTCGGATATTGTTCTGATAATAAGTCTTTGGTCAGTTCGTTTGGAGCCTTCTTCACTAGTTCCGGCTTGATTCCTTCATTCCCTGGGAGGCTGAGCAGCCGTGGGTTGATCAGGGTTCTATGGCTTTCTCACGTACTGCTGGAGTTTGTTCTTCCGAATCAACTCTTCAATGAGATTCTTCAGATGGCGGCATTCGTTTGTGTTATGACCATGAGTCTCGTGGAAGCGGCAGAACTTTCATGAACGTTTTTGCTGCTCAGTTGCTTCCTTCCTATGGGGTTTCTTGTATTCCTCAGTCCCTTTGTTGCGAGGTAAATATTTTCCGGAGTGTCATTTAGGGGGTATAATCTTCATGCCTGAACCCTTTAAGCCTTTTATTGCTGCCATTATCATTCTTTTTATTGGAGTTCTGATTTTTCCTCTTTTGATTTTCATATTTCCCTGTGGCTCCTTCAACAATTCCGGAAGCATGCACGTTTTGATTCATCGCTCTGTCCGATGTTCATTGATTATACACCAGTAGACTTTCTTCCAGCTCTTGTGGTTCCTCCAATCTTAAGTACTGACTTGCTTTACGATTGAAGTCTTTCCTCGTGGTAGGTTGCTTCATCCACTTTCTGAATTCAGTCTCCGGGTGAATGGCACGGACTAACGCCATGAAAACCATATCCTCGATGGGGTTGCTTACTTCCGTCACTACGGTGTTGAAACGGTTCATGAAAGATTTCAACGATTTGTTGCGTCCCTGGAACAATCCGGATAAGGACATAACATCTTTTGGTTGTGCGGTATGGAGCCTGAATTGGTCAAGGAATCTTGTTGCTAATTGGTCAAAGGTAGATATGGATCTTGGTGGAAGCCTGGTGAACCACATAGACGCAACTCCTTCTAGAAAGATGGAGAAACATCTGCAGCGGACAGCCTCTAAAACGTTGGCTCCGTCCATATACCAGTTATACTTGATTAAATGGGGTTTTGGGTCCTTCGTCTCGTCGTAGGATGGGATAGTTGGCATTGTGAATTTATCTGGATATTTTTCATTCAAGGTTTCATCGATAAAAGGAGTCCGACTTGGGGCAGATCTTTCTTGGTGGAAGCCTGGTGAACCACATAGACGCAACTCCTTCTAGAAAGATGGAGAAACATCTGTAGCGGACAGCCTCTGAAACGTTGTCTCCGTCCATATACCAGCTATACTTGTATATATGGAGTTTTTGGTCCTTCGTCTCGTCGTAGGATGGGATAGTTGGCATTATGAATTTATCTGGATATTTTTCATTCAAGGTTCCATCGATAAAAGGAGTCCGACTTGGGGCAGATCCTCATTCATCATCTCTTTGATTCTTACTCTCATCCATCAATCGTTTGACCATGTCTACTATGTATGCCTCTGATGTCCGGTAGTCCTGGGAACGGCAGTCAGTCACTACACCAAGTGTTTGGCTTTGCAAACGGTCTTGGCGCATGGGTTGAAGCCTAGGCTCTCCTGTCTTCGAGAGAGCCACTCCCGCGGGACCTCATTGGCTTGCAGTTGTCCTGATTGGGGCAGTTTGGACGTTCCTAGCATCATCGAATGCGTTGACAATCTCTTCCAACTGGTTGTCTTGCTCTTAATATTCTGAATCGGAGAGATCCATAGCTATATCTTCTTGCGGGGTCTTGGCCCTCTGATTCAAGTTCAGACTTGGTTGTCTTGCGGCGGGTGGAGTATTCGTATTTCCTTACACGTTATGTCCCATTGTTCCTGTTACCCTTTTTTGCGGTTGTTTTCGTTTCTTCTGTTTAGATCAGAAACGGAAGAATTTTCTTGTTCTATAGCAGCCGCGGGTTCAAGCATGGTTCTTGGAGTAGGATTTGACTGTAGGGTTAGAAGAGCGTTAAGCTTCTCCATCAGAACCTTCTGGCTATATTCCATCCTTTGGTTGATTTCGTCAACCATCTTATTCAACTCATCCCTAGTAACGACTTCATGTTGACTGGAGGATGCTGGCGCCTGATTTCCTAAGTTAGCACCATTTACTTTAGTATGTTGAGAATTAACATCTTCTCCAGCTATCACTGCCCCTATGGACCTTCCAGAGACAGTTCTTCTTCTTCCAAGAGCCATTGATTCCAAGCGGTAGATTTTTCAAGCAAAGATTGGGGATCTAACTTCTGGATCCACGAGATCCAAAGTAGATAGCTAGATCTGAATCCTGAGTTGGAGTTTCTCAGTGAAAGCAACAAAATGTTAACCCCAAAAATGGATCAACACCCTGGTTTGAGTGTGAAAGCACCAGCTCTGTTCTCTTAGAGCAATAATATAGATAATAGGTATAAAAAAGAACAGTAAAAGAAAGAAGATAAGATTTTTATAGTGGTTCGGCTGTTAATGAAGCCTACGTCCACTTTATAGTTTTTATTATAGACTGATTGCCGTTACAAGTAGTGTTTGGTTACAAGGCTTTTGATTGTCCTTAGCTAGATTGAATCTCCAAGGTTAGAATCCACTGAAGAATCACAGTGAATTCCTTTGGAGATTGTTGTCGAGGAGATGAAAAGTGAAGAAAGTTTCCCGCAGAGCTTCCGCAACCAGTTCGGAGAAGAGATACCGTTTGTGTTGCAGGTTGGATGGTATTTATAGAGATCGAAGAGCTTCTGGGCTAGGCCTATTCACCAGCTGCTTTCAGATGATCCTAGGAAGATGTCACGAAGCTTAGCACGCGACCCGAGCCAAAAACATGGATCTAGCTCGGATGCGAGCCAACCACTTGGCTCCTTCTTCCCTATGCTTCGCTGTGTTGGATCGTGCTTACTTCATGGTTAAGTATGGATCGCTGCGATCCATAGTGTATGGATCGCTGGCGATCCATAGTGTATGGATCGCTGGCGATCCATACACTTAGCGTATTTCTGCATTCTGTCTTCTTGGCCTTCTTTGCTCATGCGCCCCATAACGATCCAATGATGTTGTATGGCTCGCTGGCGATCCATAGAGCATGGATCGCTGGCAATCTATGCACTTAGATTATTTCTAGACTTGATGTCTGGAATGCCTTTATTGCCTCGTATCGACATTGTTCGTGTTATCTCGTTGCACGTTGCTTTGCTTTGATGACGATCTACTTGTTAGTTGTGTTTAGCTGCTGGTTGGACAGAACAAATGCTCGTCTCTTGGTTTAGTCAAACTCAGTTGTTGCTTTTGTAATAGGACTTGGCTCTCTTTAGCTCGTTGCTTTAGCCCTTTTGGTTAAGTCCTGAGCCACTTTGATTCCATCAAGTCGCTCCATCTTCTCTCGGATCCTGATGGGTTAAAAACCCGGATAACATCTATATATATATATATAGTATTTTGGTTGGTTCTCCTCACACTAAGCTTTATGTTTGATTCATGTTTTATCTCTGTTTGTTTTTATGACATTTCTCGGGTACTTTCACGATTATGCTAAGAGTCAAGTATTTGGAACTAGCACAAGTAGGCTACTAGATCACTGAAAATTGAAGGTCGTTGTATACTTACTACTATTGGTCACTAAGTATTTACTCATGTTTATACATTATTACTAAGAGATTGTATATTGTTATTTGAGATTTCATCGAATACTTTGATGTATGGAGATTTATGTACTCTGATTATTTTGCAGCTATTGTTAGCAGTTATTATCAATTTGACTCTCTATACTTTGTCTCATATTATATCTAACATGTTTTGTGCATGTTCATTTTTATATTATATTTTGTCCTTTCGCTGTGAGTTGTATCCTATAGATCTGTGATTAATGTTTTTAGTTACACCAAAACCAAAATGTTCTCCATTTACGGCAATTGGAAGTAAAATGACTCCTTTAGATGTTGATTTCAAGAATCGTAAATAGTGGGCCTTCACATCAGATAAGGATGAAATTTGGCATAGTGATAGACGATGAAATGCTCTATCAAATGGTATTAATCGTAAGACTAAGATATGATCTAAGGTGGCATAAAAGTTAATCGATAATTCTTCGAAAGCGTATTAGAGCATGGACATGGTAGAGCCCAAGGTTTGAAATTCCAATTTTCGATTATGCTTCATTCATTTGGTATCTTTGAAATTTCAGTTCCGTTTCAGAACTTTTGGAAGTTCCGCTTCGGTTTCCATTCTGATTTCAATAGCTTTATGTTATTGTTTTTTAATATAAATAAGTTAATATATATTATCAAATATATATGATTTACCATTATGTTTTCTAGATCCCAAAAATATGATGTATACCAAAATGATAATCCAATTTCTTTAGTCCAATATTTTATTTCATTAGCCCAATAATTATTTTCTTGCTTAAGGCCCATTAAGAACACTTAGAAGTTCCATCAATCGTATATTTTATTTCATAAGCCTAATTTACATTTATCTTTCACAATTCCTAATTTTCTAGATTTACCTCCATCGCTCCTGAGTTTCATTTCGAATTTTCGAAAGAAACAAGAAAATTTTACATTGCATACTTAAATTTAAAGATGCTTCAACTACTGTACTTGAATTCAATTTACACGGCAGTTCGAAATTGGTATGCTTCTTCTTTATGTAATTTTATGTTTTATGTATCTCTGACCGAATCTCTCATGATTTTGCGCTTTTATACCATGAAATTTTTTTGATTGTTTAATCCAAAAATGTGTTTTTAAGATAATTTCGTCCCAGTTAACGCAGGAACTGGGCCAAAATTCTGATGTGCTGGACATCTCGAACATCGATAGAGCTTATCGGTTATGATAAATAACCAATAAGGGCTGGTAATAATTGATGGCAACATTGCCATTGGTGATGGCAGAAGCCAGTGAAGTTGTCTAAATGGGACGCCATCGGAGCAATGCTTCAATGTGATTGGGGTCTAATGGCAAGTGCCACTATTGAAGGTGCATGTTGAGAGAGAACCATCAAGGAAGAGGGTTATCATCACAAGGAGCAGTGGTAAGCCCAATGAGAAGCTATTGGAAAGGTGGCACAAAGATGAAGGTGCCAATAGCAAAAAGGAGTATTCTACGGATCAGTTTAAAAACGATGATAGAGTTCATTATCGATGGTAAAATAGCTAATGGCGTTCTCCTCCGATGGAGCATTGTGGCAACGATGGAGAGCCGATGGGGAGTCCGTTGTTGATGGCAGTGTTGATTCATTTTTAATTTAATGTGCATTGAATGGCAATGGTTAGAGGCATCCAGGTGTTCTAGATTGGTGGATTCGAACGTGATCAAATGTGTTGGGAAGCTTGAGGCGAGGAGCAGCAATGGGTGAAAATGCAGTGATAAATATAGCAGTTGTTGAATAGCTTTAATCCAAGAGGACCGATTCGTAGGTGATTGGTTATGTGTTTGCAACAAAATGAATGCTTACCGATATTTTTCAATAGTAGAATGATATGGGTTAGACTATCTCTTTGATATGTTTTACTTGTTTATGTTACCATATTAAGTTAGGGATTGAGATGAAATAACCAGGTGGGTACAATGGACAAAATTCTTGTGTGTGGAATTACACCAAGGATATCTTAAAGATCTTGACTGGGGAAATCATATATATGTTACGATGCTTTAGCCAATTATAGAAAAAATAACTCGAAAAGGTCAAGGGCCAACTATAGTTGGCCCTACCAACTAACGTGACTTCTACGTCTATAAGTCAAACTATCGATCATGTTACACAACTTTTATAATCATGGGGTCTTGATATTCGAATGAAGAGTCATAAAAATCCAAAAATGGAGAGTCGAGGAATGCACAACTAATGTGAATGAATGATACTCACCATGTGGGAAGTTGAGTTAAGGCCCTGGTTATGGGTTATCGTCGTCACATATTAAGCTCAATGCAACTTGGGAATTTATTGTTTATGAGAAACTCTTAGTAAACCATCAAATTAGAAGCAGGAAATGTAAGAGGTATAAAACGCTTGCCTTAATTAAAATGATTTACTAAGATTCATGTTTTTTTTTCAATTTGATTTAAAATCATGGGTATATTATTATGTTGTAATCATTGTGACTGCAGGTGAGTGAGATGAGCGAGGCGTGTTAGACTTGTCTTGGTCATACTATGTTAAAGAGCGAATCCGGTGTGACTAGATGAATGTTGTGTTATAATACTAGTGAGGAGAAAAATCTATTCCATCATAAAGCGGTGGCGGTGGGTCTCACTGAAGATTAATGAAACTATTTTGTAGATGGTATTATTCTAAATTCCACTTTATTTACTCATGATTCCTGAAATTAAAAGAAACTTCCCATTCTTTTTTTTTACTTCCAAGAAAACAAGAATTAATCACTTCTTACTTTTACTTGATATTAAAACAATCTTCAAGAACCCGATGCTTCAGTTTTCTTAATTTCTTGCAGTTGACTGTTTCTAAACTTCAATTACACTTCTAGAAAATAATCATCTTTAGCTCCGCACAAATCACATAAATCATCATCATTATCTACTCAGTGCATAAAGTTCCCATTTGAGCAAGGTATAGCGAGACGTTTCCGAAACTTGGTCATTAAATTACATCAACCTTGTTGCAAAACTTTCAAACGAAGGAAGGACTCTTGTATCGGAGAGTTGTCTATTTCGTTTGAGATAAAGATATCATCATTGTGAGATGAAGGTTATTTTTGAAGATCCATTAGCAAGGGTACGATAGAAAATATGTAGGGGTTGTCATGGGACTAAACTATAATATAGCATCATGTCCCTTTTACTTTAGTTTGTATTCATTACTCATGTACCTGCTTTATTATCATTCATATACTCCATACTATTTGATTTTGAATTTCGAAATTAGCAAGAACTTGCATAAAAATTAACATTGTTGCTACTAAGCTTTCAGAAAAGAGCCCCCCCCCCTCACACACAACACCGCATGTGCCTTGGCTTAAGATATGTGGCTTTCAAGTTTTCCATTTCTACTGGTGCTATATATTTTACCTACACGGGAAAACTGCACACCAAGAGTATTAACATATATTACTATTTTAGCTGTATGAAATTATTTCATAGCATAATTTCACTTTGGATCGAAGTTTTAAAATGTGAACGCGTAAATGAGACGATCTTTTGCTCATGAGGCGAGGCGTAAGCCTTAAAATGTTGAAGCGTAAGTTATTATTGTTTTGTTATTATAAATTTTTGAAAATAAATAAAAGTTAACAATTAATCATATAAAACTGCAAATAACTTCATAAACAATTAACTTTAAATATTTCAATCCTAATCATTCTTTATTATTCATTCATAAAGTATGAATAATTCAAACTATAAATAAATAAAATTTAACCACTTGATTTTTTGTGTGTGTATGTATAATTTAATTCTCATTAGTATGTTTGAAGAATTCGTATTTAGTTTTCAACGCAATGGTGTGTATTTTATTTTATTTATTTCTCCGTCTATTTGTCTTCAAAAAAATTCTAAATTTTATAAAATGATCTTTGATCGATTCTCAGGGAATCAATATCTACTACAAATAGTAGAAAACCATGTAAGTCGTTATTTTATATATTTCTCCATCTACCAATTTAAACCGATCCACAAAATTTATTCGGAGGTTCAATGATGATAATTCAGAAAAAAAAATTAAATAACAATTGAGAAAATCCATTACGTAACCTTCCTTCAAAAACAATTCTACTTGATCGTATCGATATTGAAATTGAAAAGTAAAACAAAAAACATTTACTTTTATTTGCTTAAATTTTGTTCTTTTTTTAGCTTGCCATTAAATAATTGAATTTTAATGACTTTTGTTGGTGTTAATATTTACAATTGCGGATAAAAAAATTCTTGAATCGCATGCCTCAGCGGTTTGAGGCATACGAGGCGTGTATTATGCGCTTTGTATGCCTCAAGCTGCTGAGGTGTAAATCTCAGAGGTAAAAGCTTTCTTGAGAAAGCTTCAAGACGTTTATCTTCTTTTGCCTTGAGGCACTTCTTGAGGCAAGTATCGAGGCAGATTTTTTAAAACAATGCTTTGAATAATTTTTCAATTCTGGTTAATTTAAAAGGCTATTGGCAAAAATAGACTGGTTTTCAAACTATTTGCAGAAGTAGGCCAATTTATGCCCATCGACACTGAATTGATTGGTCTTTTTAAAAGAGAGCCCAAAAAAATTTAGACCGACACCACTAGCAATTGAATCAATAAGGCGCAACTGCGGGTTGCACTTATGTGTTTTTTTATTTTGTGCACAATTCCCGACGAAGTCCATAAGCAGCTTTTGCAAATAGTTTAAAAATGAACCTAAATTTGCAAATAATTTTTCAAATTAGCGTATTTTGGAAAATTGTCTTTTCGCTTTTCCAGAAAATTTGAAAGTGCTGTATTCTGGAAGTGTATGAGAAAAAATTCAATGGTAAACCCAGCTCCCCTTAAATTTATTTATATCACAGGTATAGAATACATAAAAGTTACCTTCAATTCATAATAGGAACAAGTATCCGCTTGCAATTCAACAGGAATTTTGTGCTGTGCCAACAAGAAAGCCTCTAGCAACCGTCTCCTAGTATCATAATGTGCAATTCAGATCATTAGTTCTTCACAAAAAAAAATGTATGTGTTTCTACTTCCCAACAATAGAGATTACTTGCATAGAGATGATTCAGTTGAAGGAAATAGTGCTCCTTTTGCTGATGTACCTTGCTTCCTGCCAGTCGTTCCAAGTATAACCTCATATAATCCAGATATGTTCCAGCATATTGAGTATCTGATTAAACATAGGTTTACATGTGGCTTTTTTTCAAACTTACTACGCATTCAGAGTCATGTAATGGATCAAAATGTAATATACAATTTACCCGCATGTCAAAGCTGGTACATCATCATGGAGTCGTTGAAACTCTTTGCAAGGGACAGGAGCCTCTATTATATGCAGCTGTAGATAATAATGCAGCAATGGTTAGTCTGCTCTTCCCTGTGCTACTTGTGGTTTTTAAGGAAATCATGATATAAACTTGCCTTGTATGTTCTAAAGGAAAAGGAAAAAAAAAACTGACATAACCACCCATATGCTAAATAAAACAACAAAACTTATGTTCTAGTTTTACTTCAGATTTAATAGTTTACGTCAAATTTCGTACTTCGTTTTTTGTACTATCAGTATATCTTGGATACTGCAGCTGTATAACATAGAACATAAAAGGGTATTAGATAGGTTTTGTTTCTTTGTCCAGATGGATGCATTTATTGTTTAAATCAACCGTGAATATAAAAACTGCAGATACACCTTTCAACACTGAAACCAAAATTCCCTCAACCTGACAAATCAACACAATTTTTTGGAAAATTTCTCAAAAAAGCAAATGCCCATTTATCTGCTAAGTGATTACAATTGCGAGATCGTGCACCTTATTCAATTCCAAACGATATGATATGTTACTGCAAAGAGAGGCCATCCGCTCGCATATGGCATTTTCCAAATGATCTCTTAAAGACAATTTAATCCCATAATCAGGAGATTTGCCGATGGTTATAGAAGACAAATAGACGGGTTTCATGATATGAGAAAGCAGAGCTCCTGTTATTAATATAAGAAGACATGCTCAATTTAACAAAGAAATATTCAGTTAAGAAAAAACATTGTAATATGTAAATGAACAGTAGAAATCAAACATAACAAGGCCATGCTATTTAGATCACATTTTCCATGGGCACAGTAACTAAAATAGCATTATTCTCAGCAAAATCTAAAGTTAACAAAGGGTCTATAGCATATATGAGACTATAGTGGTATCATTACATTATGATCGTTAGATTTCTAGTACAATAAAATGGAGGGGGTTGGGGGGTGATCTAGATCCACCACTATAAATCCTCTTTTCATCCCCCTACCTTTTCAAGTGCAAAATAAAAATAAAAATAAATGAAGCGATGTAAAAAATTTGTGGATATGTTCTATTAGTTGGAAATATCATCTATGAAAATTTTAAATTATTTCAAAATGTATAAACCCCTTCAAAATTACATTTCAAATCGACGGTTGAAACGGATGTTTTCGAACGGTTCACGTTGGCTTGCGGTTTTGAAGGGATTAAACGTTTTGAAACGATTCAAACTGTTGCATAGGTGATCTTGCATGCTAGAGGAACATATCTACAAAATTTTGTGTGCACAAAAAGATGCAGGGGTTGTGGGGGTTTTTTTTTTGTGAGTGTTTTGTGGTTGGGAGGGGAGGGGGTTGTTATTTAAAAGAGGGGGATCTTGGTCCTTCGTATGGATATATGTATATTTGTACGTATCCATGTATATATGTATCTGATAAGTTGTCATGCTGAGAAATACATGTTGATAATGTAGTTATGTTATGAATTAGTATTTGCATATATTGTGCACACATGCACTCTCGCAAACAAATCTAAATGCATGAAAATGAATATCACATTCCCCGAAACTTTACAGCACATCCACAGCAGAACTCAGAAACCTTTATCGTTATAAGAGAATATTGACTCACAGTTAATCAGATGTATTTCGAGGACCACTTTGGACTTGTTAAACATTTGCCATGTTCATTCAGCCATTCAACTTTACATTCAATATGATGTCTCACAAGTTTTCTACTATAAACCTAATGCCTGCCCACATGACCATTCCTATATTATAAAATAAAACAACACGTCTAAACTGATTTATGATAATTTCACAAAGGCTGACTTGGCATAAGTTACATAGGCTAAGATGCTTGTAACTTTGGTTTGGTTATACAAACAATCCATGCTGATTGACAAAGCAGATAATAGAGGTAAAACTTCATGTGTTCTGTCTGTCCCACAATTTAATTTAATTTTTGACCTAAAATATATAATCATATGACTGTACTCGAGTTTTTGTATCAAATAACTGGAACATAGCTGGCCTTGTGCCATATGATTAACTCAGTGATAGATGACCATGCATTTTTGTAACCAAAAAAAGGGCAACTGCAAAATAGAAAACGGACAAATCCAGAAAAAAGGAATCCTTGGTTAAATGATGTAAAACAGAGGACTGATTTAGCAGAGTTAACCTTGAACTCCCACAACATTCCAACGGATTATCTTATCAAAGCAACTCATAGACAATGTTGAGTCACCACGCCCTGGCTTCTTTTGAACAGACCCAATTCTGCTGGAGTAGTTTCCGATTGTGGTAATATTTTGATAACCTACAGCAAAATCAATGTCGTTAATATGATTGGATGAACTGTGTTAAGAATCTTAAGATGTATGTTCAGTGAAGTTTTTTTTTCCTACATTAATTATATACACAAAAATATGTTAAACTATAAACTTTTTAGTTATTTTATACTGGATAGCAAACTTAAGGAAAATACATCATACAGGCTGTTAAAAATAACAATAACCCAACACATGGTGATGTTCCTAAAACAAACTCCGTTCATCCTAACATATTGGAGATAGATAGGCCCAGAATCAAGGATGAAAAGTATTCAGTTGCATATTTATAGGGTGATAAGGCAAATGTCAGTCTCAACATACAGCAGTTCTTCTCCTTTGTCTTTACTTTCTTTCTTCTTCTTTTTTCTTTTCTTTCTTTTTTTTTTTTTTTTTTTTTTGGGATAAAATGGCCAGCTTCCTTCCAACATCTGTAAACTTGGACTACACAAATTTTGATAGTGTTCTAACGCATTTTCCCCTTTATATTTGAACTCATTCGTTATATTTCCCAGATGAGCAAGCGATAAGAACATGTAACAGGAATGTATTTGCTCATATTAGTTACATCGTCCAAATCAATATCAACAGTGCGATCATGCATTGCAACATTTACTTATTCTGTTTTATAGGTTGCTCGCCAGGCGAAACCCCTTCTAATATCATCATCTAAAGCTTGGTGATTACATAATATGGTCTCACCTTCAACTGATGTATCAGCCATCAATGTCCCACCTACAAACGTAAAGTTAGCACAATCACTCTTATTGAAATTAAAATTTTGCTAAATTTATTATAAAGGAAAATTCTCACTACTTAGGCCACTATGAAAAGGTCATAGCAAAATTAGATTAGTTTCTAAATTATTTGAGAAGTAGACTACTTTTTTCCATGTCAGCAACTAACTTCTTGCTCTAATATTATTATTAATTTACACAGGCGCACTTGTGAAATGCATGTGTCGGAAAATTTAAGAGAACAGGTGTTTTAAACCACTGCAGATCCTTAATGTGTTAGTGAAAATAAAAATAAAAATAAAAACGATTTCAGAAAATGCATCGCCCGCTACTAATAATTCCCTTTTCTGTATTTCTTCTAATTAACAGACATCTTTTTTGGATGATATTTTGATGGTAGTTATATTCAACTTTTTACTTGTTTGCCATTTTCAGTCAAAACTAGTAATATTAAAGTACCCATATATATATTTCTAAGGAAAACAAGTATTAAAAAATTGAGAGATAAGTGAATATTTCTTGACCAATGACTAAGTACGTAGGTACGATAGGTAAAAACAATATAACGCTGTCTTTTTTTCTAAAAAGAAAAGAAAGAGAAAAGGAAAACTTCAAAGGATCCACAAATAGAATTTTAAAAAATAAACTAAAACATGAAAACCGAACAAGAAATTATAGCTTGTGGTAAACCTAAGAACATATTAGTTTGCCTATAAAACTTCATATGTATCCTAACTTCAATTTTTGGCTTTACATCAAATGAATGCCCTAACTTTATATTTTGGATATACATCTGTAACTTGATTTGGCAACCAAGTATACTACCAACTTACCATCAAAAACATAGTCTCTGTTATATAAATAATTGCAAAACACGTTGACTCACTTCACAATTAGACCAATCCCAACGTAATTTGATTTTAGTTTTTTATTTTTTCCAGTTTTATACTGGCATATATGAGCAAAGCATTATGCTAAGTGCAATTATTTATAGATTTCTATGCAGGTACATTCACAAGTATGCATGTGCAAAAATCGAGCAAAATCGATTGCTCAAATAGAAAAAAGTGGCATGTAAATGTACATAGTTTGAAAACTAGCACCATTTTGCAGTAACTTTTTTGAAGTGGCATAATCCTTGAAATAGTTATCGCAAATCATACAAGGAAATTGTGTGATATACATATGCAGCTGCAATCCTGGTTTCATCACATACTTCTTTTGACCGTGAATGTAAGTATCCAAGGAAAAAAAGCTTTCATGTTCATTATCCTTGCTCACTCGTTCAATCTCTGAGTAGAAAAACCTAAATAAAAAATAAAAAAATAAAAATAAAATTAGATGTGGCAACATCCTCTACTCTACTAATATAACTCTCTTAAAATCATATCTTCGGCTATTAGTAAGAGAGAAAAATTGGTTGCCGACTGATTTGACCTAAGTCGAGGTTTATTTAGCTCCATTGCATCTTTTAACACTCATTGACTTTTTTTGTTGAACTTAGGTACTTAGATGGTAGTATATAATTATACTACAAGTCATAGGTAGTATTTAGCATACACACGACCAACATATGTTCAGTGATTCGAATAACGCGCTACGCAGCCTGTGACCTCATGAATCAAAACCAGAGCATCTAACCATTGGAAAAGCGGTGTTGGACACATGTTGACCTTGTAGTATGCTATATACTACAAATTAAATACTCACACTATTTACTCTGTAATCCTTACATTCAAGGAAAAAAGTGCACTTGCGTTTGATTTGTCCTACCAAATTTGAAACACGACAACAACACACTAAGCCATAGATTTGAAACATGACTAATATATATTTTTATTGCACATTAAATTTCAACTAAGAATATCACGTGACATAAACCACCCAGATTCCCTAATTATTCTCATCATAATTAACAAAAGTGAAAATAACTCGATTAACATATTCCTTCCACTAATTTCAGTCTTCAGATGCACTGCAGGCCCATGCCCAATTTCACCTCTTTTCGATATATACTGGCAGTAGCATACCGATATGCACGATGTACATACGTATATTACTTGTCTATGTCCCTTTTAAAAAAAACCGTTACACTAATGTTTGCTGATAAAAAAAGGGAAAAAAAGAGCAGGTGAAGAGAAGATCAGTGGGGTCCTTCAAAATACATATCATGTTTCTCAACAATTAAAATTTTACATAAAAACTATCTAAGTGATCTTTTTTGTCAAAAAGTTTTGCATTCCAAACTGTCATATAAATCACAAATGCAACCGCTAACAAATGAAATTCTCGCTAGCAGTTAAAAATGCTACGGAAACTGTATAGAGAAGTTTTGCATACTCTCAGGTTTGCAAAATAAAATTATATGTGAAATTATTTATTATTTAATATAATAGTATTGTAAAGGAAAAACCAACCAAATTCGTGCTCTAAACATGGGGAAAAAGTGTTCAAATCCCACTCGATATTTTGTTAATTAAATTGCAATAAACATCAAGCAGGAGCTAGCAGAAAGGCTTCTCGTATGACCCAAACAACGGCATCAGCGACTAGTCTAACCACAACGTCCATCTAAAAGTAATGTTGCAATTTCATGCCATGGTTAAAGAATAAAAATAGAGAGTTCTGATCTTATAAACAGTGTAAAAAAAAAGTAACAAGCAGAAGAACGAAATAGTCCATTCTTCTGGGCATGAGCATATAATTGAAACTAGAAAGTTAACCAATTCGCAAACAGTACCGTGGTTGCATAATTAGTTTCTTTTTACAATAAATTTTCACACAAGTATCAAAGAACATAAAATAAATCAAAACAATAATCTAAGGGTATGTTTGTTTTTGTTAAGAAGTTCTAAACGGAACTTCTGAAATACTAAACAGAAGTTTTGTTGTTGTTTTTTATTTTAAATGTTTTTCATTTAAACTACTTATTGAGAAATAAGTGCACTTTATTCCTTCTTATTATTAGTTCTGAAAGCTGAATAATTATTTTTTTCATTTATATCCTCGTTAACATTTATAAACTACAATAAATTTAGCTTTTTTAAATTTTCAAAATTAACTTTTTAGAAAATTCAAATCTTAAAGGTTCAAAAATGTAAAAACTCAAACTTTCAAAATTTTCAAATTTGAAAGTTCAAGCGTCTAAAGTTTTGGTTTTAGAATTTAATTTTTCTAGTATTCAAATTTCTTTTAATCGAAACCTTTTGTAATTTAAAATTTTAATATTTCAAATTCATTCTTTTATAATCATTGTTATTTAAAAGATGAAAAAGGGGTTCTATTGTCAGTCGTTTTAAATTTTGGTTTTATAATTTGATTTTTCTAGCATTCCAATTCCTCTTAATTCAAACATTTTATAATTTAAAATTTTAATATTTAAAATTTGTTCTTTAATAACCATTATCATTTAAAAGCCCAACTAATGAAAAAGGGGTATTATTGCCAAAACAACTATCTATTACTTTATATTAAAGCAGGAACTTTCCCACGCTGATGTGGACTACTATATCTTCCTTATTTCAAAATAACCCATCCTTATTCACTTCCGTGTTTTTTTTTTAACTTCCCCCAAACTGCTACAGCACTTGGCCAGTTCCTCAACTTTTTACCCACGACCTCGGCTTCGTGCAATATAGTTTCCTTTTTGCCTTCTCAACGACTACGTCTACTGCATCTTATATTTTTTTCCCCAATCCCTAAAAGTTTTTCCCCAAAACCATTTTTATTATCGTCTTCCAATATAATCATTTCCTCGCCGAACAAATTATTTCCCCTATTCAGCGGCATCAACCATAGTGTAAGAAGTAAAGCACAATCAGATCTGCTGATCGATCACAACTATTGACCTCTTCAGTGGAAACCTGTGGTAAATACTGGGCATAAATTTATGGCTTAGTCCGGTCAGTGTGTCAGACGAGGTTATAATTTGTATATTACCAACAAACTTTTTTACACTTCATTGTTTTCAATTTTGTACACATTGTTGCTTTTGCAAAGTTGTGGTTTTAGTTATGCACCTTACAAGATTATGTGTTGATGCCTATAGGACCTGACAGTTGATTTTCTACATTATATTACTACTTTCAGTTCGTATGCCTACTTTGAAATAATGTAGAAGTACCATGTTTTCTTGTACTCTTTAATATCATATGGTACCATGTTTTCCAGTACTGATTTTTAGTTTCTCTGCTCTGTGTATCTTTTTTTCTATCGTTGTTGACGAACTGAGTATTCTGTCCAATTTTTCTTCCATTGTCCGGTCTTTCTTACTAAAATACTTCCATTTTCTATTTATATCAGCGCTGTGTCGTTTTCCCATCATAGTAACAGTTTTAAAAATCTGCCATGTATGATATTATTACCTTCGTACATTCACGAAGTCACATGCTTACTTGGACTGCAAAATGCTGTTTGATGATGAATTTTGTAAGTTTGTATACATGAAGATTCAACGATTATGCAAACTAATCTTAATAAATGAAAATAGGACATTTAGGTAGTTTATTTTATACACATACATGAGCTTGAATGAGAAACTTCTACGTTCTACTCAGTTTGTTTGACCATGAAAGTCTGAAGGCATGGACCTCTCATGTAAGTAGATTTTATTCTTATTCTTATTTTTAATTGATAAATGTGTATAATATAATTTATTTTCATTGATGTTAGTCGGTGTCTGTAGTGCAGAGCTGTGCAAAATAAAATGTTTAAATATACAATCTGTATGTTCCTAATCCCATTTCTTTCATTACATCTTTTTATCGTTTTTCGTAAGCAAAAGTTTACATTACCTAATACTGGTATAAAATTCAGTTCTATACTAAGCTTCATCATGATGTGGTTAGCTATCTAAAGAGTCCTTCCCTTTCCATGTTATAAGAAATCCATTTACTTCATGTTCATGCATTATTTTTGCACATTCATTATATTTTAAACAAACATAATGGTCAGTGAAAGTTGAATGTCATGTAACTTGATATATGTTTATGTTCACTGATCTATTTAGTACAGGTTCTCACTCATATTTTTTAAGACATGGAGCCATTTTGGTTTCATACAATATTATGCTATCCTCATAGTAACAGTTGATGATAAGCTCCCCAAAAATCCAGTGCACTGGCCTGGTGCTTTACATTTTGTGCATTTCATTAGTTACGGTATTCGAACTTACTCAACTCAATTGCTGAAAAGTGGTCAAAATGAAGGCCTAACTTTCAACTGTTCAATTCCTCTTCAAACTATAGCTGAGCGAGAAAATCAATATCATTGATTGGAGGTAATTTTCACTTTTCAAAATATTCTATTGAAATCTTCGGTATAGATGTAATATTAAATTTCCGTTGTTGGATTTTTCATGCGTTCATTGGTTTGGTTTTTTTATTCAAATGGACAAAGCTAAACAAATGGAACCTTAAAATTTCTATTTTCATGCGCATGTAATATCAGTTCTACTATACAAAATTTTAAGTGTATGTAAGTGCTCCAAAGTTGAATTAATAATGTCGCTTACATATATGATGTACTTGGTAACTTTAACATTGATAACTTACATATCCATGCGGCACATGAATTGTCAATACATAAACAAACTAAACAAACACCAAACAATTCCTAACATGTTATTGTATGTCACTATGCCATGCACAATCACATTACATATTACAAACAAATTCTGAAAATCGCAGCTACTTGCACATCTGAATACACAAAAACCACTTACATATCACTCAAATTTGACAAAACAAATACATCAAAGTACTAAAACACTACAATTAAATACAACCATCAGCCCATGTGCGAAGCATGGGCCACGACCTATCTTCCATGAACAATGTTTCCTAATTTATACAAATTTTCCTATCCATCAAAATCCAAAGTTGTCATTTAAATTTACCAATTTTTTTATGCACAACTGTTTTGGCTATGGATAACCATACATTTTTTATCCACTACCTATGCCTTAACGTTGGTTGACTGTACCTAGATTTCTTAATTTGGATAGCAGCTGTTCATTCTTTCTGTCCACAAACCTAAACGTTACTGATGACAGGGAGAATGATTTCCGATATGCACGATGACAACTGTTGCCGATTGGTAATTAGACCTACACCCTTTTACTGGTGTTCTACATGGATCCAATAGTTGTTCATATGTTATTGCAAGGAAAATAAGGTTACTAAGTTCAGTCAACACTACTGCTTACTCAATGTCATTGCATTATTATGCTCTTTTGTCCTTTTTAACTAATTTTTTTTTATGTTATGCCTTCGTCCATGTACTCTCCGTCCACTCTATGTGATTAATACGCTTACTATTTAGCAATATCTTTGTTCACTTTATAAACGGAAGCATGATACATTACTGGTCTATAGTTTTTTTAAATAAATATTACTATTTCCAGCGTTGTAGATTGTTTGTACAACAAGTTGTCAACAGCACGAAATTGGTTTGTAGATATTAAACACTGATACTACATATGTATTTAGGCTATTCATGCATTAACGATGTCCTTTAACTGTCAACACCTATGACTAAGTGCCTCATTTACTGCTATATTATTCTCATCTAAAGATCGCAATCGGGTTCGTGGAGGTCTATCCCGTACCATCACTGACTTCCATTCCATGTATGCAATGCACGTTATTATTATTATTTCCTACAATTCAAAGGGCAATTCTAAATTATGTCAGTTTCACCGTTAACTTACATATCTCTAAACCAGGACTACTTCGTGTTCAACTAACCATTCAACTATATCTAAAATTATACTGCTGGTTGCTTTATTAAACATTCCACTTTTGTAACAGAAGGCCCTTCTACTACATGCAACTATGGACGGCGGAGTTGACACTTCCTTTCACAAACACCTGTGATGCGTTAGAATTTGCCAAATAACTTCAATATTTACTGCAATTTAATGAAATGGCTGTGAAAAAAGCTTCTTTTATTGTAATACTATGGCGCTACTGATGATTTTTGAAAGAGGAGCAGACTTAACTATAAGGTCATAAATAGCTTACCGACATGATTGCAATTCAAAGACATACTCTCTTTATTAGAAAACCTATCCACCGTAGTAGTTTAGCTCCCTGGAAGTCTATAGTTGATTAGGATTTTTGAGGCACGTTAAATCACAGGCAATCTATTCCTTTTGGCCTTAGACTAAGACTGCTTTTGGTCGGAGCGAATAAGAATAAAGGCTGAATGCTTAATTAAATAAGTGTTAAGAGGTGGGTAACATGTTTGTTTTTAAATAAATATTTTAATTAAGCTCTTTGATTCACTCAATGAATAAACAAAATTTTAGTACTTATTGATAGCACTAGTCATTTATTCTTCATAATTCAGTTATACCCACGTGTAATAGAACAAGTGATTGTTTTATGAAGTTTATAGTATCATATCAAACAATTACAAAAATTCAAACATAACATCACTTTTGTCTTTAGTTCTACATTCTTCTATAACTGAGGTAATTTTTCCATTTTTTTTAATATTATATTGTAATTTTCAATCACTACGAATGTATATGCTAAAACTAATGAAGAAAATAAATTTGATGGTAACCTACCGTTATGTTTGAATACAAGTTTAAGTTAAATATGGTAATTTATAAATTGATTAATACGAATGGAAATGAAATATACGATATATGTCACACCTGACGTTGCATTGTACATCCTATGCTATGTTGTTTTACCGAATAACAATACCTGACTTTGTCCCTACCAAATCATACCCGATTGTTGTACTTATGGATACCTATACTTTGAACTGTTTATACCTTTCAAACCTATCATGTCTCTACGTGTCTTAACTTGATATTGAAAACTATTATTACTTCAACATGTTTCTTACAAACGAACTTAAACCATATCTTATTTCACTTATCCACGGAATGGTGATATAGATCAGCATGCTGCAGTAGCTCCTGGGATCAAGATTCAGAAGAAGAAGCAGAAAAATTAAATTCTAGCCATTTATGATTTCATGTTTGTGGTGCATTTACGTTTTTATGTCTACAGCTATTAATTTTTTGTATGTTTTTCACGTCTTCCTTTTCTTTTCTGCTACCTCATTTTGCAATTTTTACAAGACTGTACGTCATGCCGTATGATGATTGAATTATTTTGCTTTCGTCCACCATATATATGTTCGATCTTTTTAAATCGCAACTCCAGCTTTGAACTACTATTTTCGTTTGTCATGCTCAGTTGCACTACCGCTTTAACTGCATGCAATGTCTGTGCTGACATATGTATATGTTGTACATTGTGCATCAATATGCATACGAACGATATGGTCACACTTCTGCTCTAACATCGTCTTTCACGTGTTCTGAACTTTACAGAGTATAACAATGCCCGTGTGACTCACTAGTATTTCTTAATACTTGGAAGCTTTAAAATGCAAACCACGTATGTGATTATTCAGTATTCAGCAACCGCTCAGAGCTCAGCGTTCTTAATTCGGTATTGAACATTCAAAAGCTGACGTCATACCTTAACAAAGATCTTCTGGAGATAATTTCAGCATGGGAATCATTAACAACATCGCCTCTACAACTAAGACGTGACTTCCCAATACACTTAGTGCCAGTGCCAAGCGATACAACCTTCAAATCTGCTGCTGATTAATACTTCAGATCATTTGGAAAATGGAGTTATGAGAATAAAAACAAATGATTGATGGCAGTGGTTATGATCATGTAAAATGCTTACCTCGAGAAGGGGATGAAATGAGAAAGGCAGCTAAAACAGTTGTTTCATTTCCTTGAGGTTTTCCTTTTTTGGGAATTGAGTTGTATAATGAATGTACGGATTCTGAAACCCTAATTCCCCATTCTTCGCTGGCCTCCATTAGAACGGGAGAGTTGAGAAAGTGAGAGACGATAATTAGGGGGAGCGGAAAACTTCCCCAGCTTAGCCGAGTAGCAATCGACAGGCTGACTTATGGGCCGCGTTGGTTGAGACCCGACCCGGCCACCTCCGGTTGGATCGAGCGCCTATTAGGTTGTAAAGGCATTGCCCAACATACTTTCACTATACATACCCCAAATTTTCCTTTTCTTTTTTTCCCTTTTCAAGTTCCTTTTTTTCAGTTTTTATTAGAAAATACGTTGAAGTGCCGCTAGGTTCAAACAAAATTGTAAGAAAACCCGTTCGCGGACAAGCACGGGAAGAAGCTAGTCATGTGCGTGCTCTTCCAGCTCTTGAATTGACGATATGTGGATGCTCCGGGAGCTTCCACCTGGTTATCGGCGCGGATTTGAAATTGCATTGTTGACTGTATAGATATATTTCTGAAACCATTTCACTTTACAATCATTCCTTATTGTCGTGTCCCAAATTCATATTAAATAGCCGACGGTGTATTTATTTATGCGCATTTCATTTATATATAGGATCGTACATATATTGTTATGGCAGTTGGGCCAAGTGCATTGTACACTTTTATGACACTCTTCTCTTTCCCATTATAGATAGGCTCCAAGCGAGTCCTTTTGGCTTGTTTTTACGGATTGGGCATGTCTGGTTTTTTAATCGACCTCACATTCAGGCCTTAATAAGGAGGTGGTGGTCCACCATACATATTTTTCACTTTTCTGACTTTGATTTGAGTATTACCTCCACCGACTTCTACATGATTACCGATATAGAAATCGAAACAAATCGGTCCCTTTCGACGAATTGTACGAGTCTCCCCAGGTGTTTGTCGTTTTTCAATCGCACCATGATCCCGGGTTCATTCATAGTGTTGTTGTGAAAGAGTTAGTTGTATACCCTCGGGGCTATTATGTAATTTGTTGCATATATCTAACTCTACAATCAATCTTGTTCGCAATGATGATGTTTGTTTTCTTTTATATACTTTGTTATATTATGATATAATTAATTTAAATTGTAAAATAAGAAAAACCTTTAAATAAAATGGTATGTGATTGTGGTTGTAAATAGTTGCAATAGTAAGTAATCAATCACAAAATGAAATGATATTTTATTTTAAATATTCATAGTCAATACGTTTCAAGAAAAGGATATTGATTCATCCGTTGAGACCATAGTGTGTAACACTCTTCAAATGTTAGACAGTGTATTACTCATGGTTATTAGGGCACCAAGAGGTTACATACTTATAGTTATTGGATATGAAATGAATCGTCCGAGTGTTTCCTATTGGTTGATAACAACTAGGTTAAAGAGGAAATTTCGATGACGATGTTATACAGTTCCCTCGACTTGAGAATATTGTGAAACTTCGGTGTGAATATTCCACTTTGTTTATAGTTAAACCATGGTATGGCGATCCATCGAGCGATTATAGTTAGGTCTGAGTTGAAGCATTAGGACTGAAGCATTATTCAATAGAGAATTCGTCTCCTAAGGTTAATATTACGTCAACTATAGTCAACTTAAAATCAAAACCTTTAGATAAAAAAGTACCATTGACAATGAAAGTTATTATTGAATCAAGGACTTTGTTTTTGTACTAACCCGGCTGAATGTGGATAATATTAGAAGCTTGACCTATATCAAATTCCATATATCCTAAAGCGACATAGTTTTGATGAAGAAAACGTATGTAAATTATTGTTACTATAAGATACCGCTTAAAAAAATGTGAACTTGGATTTTATCGAGAAGATCTATAAGCAATGAGTTCGGTCAAACTATCACACACTAGCCAAGATAATGTATGAATCTTAATATTTAAATTGTTCAATATTAGTTGCTAACTGAATTCACACTTCTGAGTCTCGCAAATGCATTTGTAAATCTTTAAGAAACCATACGATTTAATTAGTTTATAAAATGTTATAAATTAATAAATATTTAAAAGATATTAATTATTAATTTATTTGATGTTTTTGGTTATTGATAGTAATTATTTGGATATATATATAAAATATATATATATGCACGGATCAATATATAATATCGGTATGTATTTAAACAGGCTTTGAATACAGTTAATTACTTAACGGGTTTTTTGGAAAATTAGTCCATGCAAGGGAGCATACTTGGTTGGCCAAGCAAAAGAAGGGGAATGATAATAATCATCACAAATATAAAACGGACGAGATAGTAATAACTAAATAAACCACATAATCAGGGTGCACATGTTCATCGCAGCTATACGCAGAGTTTATACATCAAATAATAAACCCAAATGTACTATCTATAAATAATATAAAGCACCGATAAAGCTTCGTAGTGCTGCACAGGGAATGATAGCAATAATAAGCCCAAAAGAAATATATGAAAGCATAATAAAACAGCACGTCATTTATGATGCCCTGATTCATGCACAAAATGACGCGGACATCATTAACCTCGCAAATGGCGGATCATTTTAAAGTAAAATATAAAACATATCACAGAGTTATCTATGATATTCAACACTTTCTGAACTCACAGTGGAAGAAATAAAATATAATAATCAATAATATAATCCCAGAGAAACAAAAATAATGGAGTATCTAATAAAACTCTAACAACAACACCTCTTTATACCACTAACGAAAACAGTCTAATGTTTGGTAATAAATAAAATAAAGGGACAGTTTGGCACAGGTCCCTAATAAGTTTCAAAATACACAAAAACCCCAGTAAAAAAAATTTGTAAATTAGGTTCCTAGAATTAAGTTACCGAATAATGGCATACACTTATGCAATTATTCAGTGAATAATTGCAGACATTTATGCAATTATATCAAAAAATTGCTGACATTTCCACAATTATTCACTGAAAAATTGCGGAAATGTGAAAAAATTGCGGAAAATTCCGCAATTATT
Source organism: Allium fistulosum (assembly GCA_030737815.1). NCBI lineage: Eukaryota > Viridiplantae > Streptophyta > Magnoliopsida > Asparagales > Amaryllidaceae > Allium > Allium fistulosum. Next base: position 1,179,223,023 of record CM060902.1, read on the forward strand.
CACTGAAAAAATTGCGGGAATTTCCGCAATTATTCACCAAAAAAATTGTGGAAATTTCCGCAATTATTCACCGAAAAAATTGCATAAATTTATGCAACTTTTAGATATAATTGCATAAATGTCTGCAATTATTCGGTGAATAATTGCATAACTATATGCAATTACTTAGTAACTTAATTCTGGGGACCTAATTTACATACTTTTTTTACTGGGGTTTTTGTGTATTTTGAAACTTATTAGGGACCTAAGTCTAATATTCACTAAAATAAATATATAGCTAATAGATAAATAAATGCACGTCTATGTTGCACCATCTCGCCACCATGCCACCACCAGTTATAACAACCCTCTCTGAAATGAGCTTGATTTTCGACCGAATAAAACCCATCGAACCTTAGCTCCATTCTGAAGCTAGTTGTTGGTTAGTATAATTGATTCAACAAAACAATATACAGAGCTATCAATCTGTGCTTTTAAATTCTCATGGCGGAAAGAATACAATATAATAATAAAATAAAGTACCTATCTCATAAAACCAAATCATGGGAGTACGATGTCACAATAGTGCATAAAGCATGTCTGGTACTAGTCTGGGTACATCATAACAACATAAATAGATAAATGCCCGTCAAGTCTCCACTATCTTCTCAACACTCATCGTTGTACCTAACCTGCAGGTTATAACAAGGAGGGAGTCAGAACAACAATATCTGATGAATGAAAACCTTAAGTTTTACAATAATAGTATATGGGCAGTAAGCATTCAGATGAGTATTATGTCTTACATATTTATTACATTTCACTAAGTACATCTCTAATTATAGGATAATGGCCCTACAAGCTTAACTCCATGACTATAATTGCGAATGCAATGCAACTATGGAGTATATTGGGTTCAACAACCCATCTCCCATTAAATCATATCCAAACGATGTGAGAAAAAATACCTATGCCACTTAAGACCTTTTAAATAGGGAATAGGCAGACTCTTCAGCCATTTAATACCTTAACATCGATGCGGACCCCCCATAAGAGATTTCCACTAACGCACCAAAAAGATAATCCCAACCATTTAATACTTCTTAAATAAGGAAGAGGCAGACCCCCATAGCCATTAAATACCTCAACCTCGAAGCAGGCTCATCTTGGAATTACCATGTCTTTTTAAAGGAAATCCCGACCATTTAATACTTCTTAAACAAGGAACGGGTAAACCCCAATAGTTATTTAATACCTCAACCCTAGAGTAGACCCGTCTTGGGATTACCCAACATTATTTATGAGAAACTCCCCAAGTTATTTAATACTTCTTAATAGAAAGGAGGCAGACCCTAAACCAGCCATTTAATACCTTAACCCCGAAGTAGACTCCTCCCGGAATTTCCTCGTCCTTATGGCCCGTTACCCAACTATGACGTTTCACTTTAGTCTGACTATTTGTAGGTGCTGGTAGCCAGATCAGCTGTGCAGACTTACCCTAATTGGGACCAACCTCGTGTCCATTATGGGTACTTATTATAGGCGATGTCCCACATCGATTACAAAAGTCACACCGTTGGTAGCTAGATTAGCTCGGCACACTTCTATGTGCTTTCAACCGACCTTGCATCCCTATAACTTAACCATATTTCCACTTTCCAACATTTAATGTTGAACCACACCAACATACAGACACATATATAAACATCTCACATGTATTAACGCATTAAAAGCCTTATAATGGAAACTCCTTATTTCACATTTATGGATTAAATTCCATAATTTTTCTTAACCCAATTTTATTAAATTTACCATTGATTACTAATTATTATTTATTTGTAAAGTCTCCTTTTTAAATTGTCAGTTTCTTTCTTCAATGCCTTATTTATAGCATATGTTTGGTCGGTTTCAAAATTTAAAAGAATATGTTATTATTATATATATGTCTAATATTAAATTGTGACTAATTAGTATTATATGTATTCAAATAATTTGTCTGTTTTTTATTTGGGGTGATATATTATTTTAATTTTTTAACAACTGCAATTTCTGTACAAATCTCAATCCAATACAGCAAATTTTCATAATAGCTAACATCACCAACAAATTAGCTATGCTAAATAGACGTATATATGTTCAAAATAGAATCCAAAACATACAATTCATTTTACATTAATATAGTAGAACCACGGCCTCTCTTTCCAAAAAAGCAAATTTACGGTTCCACTCTTTTATATTCCATTCAACCTTTTAAAGTATAGCGTTGAAATGACAAAAAAAATCATATTTATTGGAATTCTTTATCATTACAATCATAATTTGAGAAATGGAATCAAATGGAATACAAATTATTCATATTGTAAATAATAATGAACCCAATTCTACTATATTATAATAAAATAACTAGAATTCCAACAAATTTCATAGTTTATGTATTATGGGGAAATTTAGGGTTTTTAAATTGATAAATTTTTGCATATAGAGTTTCCCGAGGTGTAGTACAAATCCAAAAACAAACTGCACGAATTACTATTATGAAGAAAAAAATGAAATTTCCACTCATAGATAATCCCCACCGAAATCTTCTTGGATTTGCTTTCGTGTTATTACCTATCTCTTCCTTCGATTTATCTCCTTTTATTGTATAATATATAACAAATTTGTTTGTGTGTATTAGATTCAAAAACTATAAATTAGGGAATTTTAGAATAGAGAGCTATGTGCGTGTGCATGTGCGTGTGTTATCCAGCCTTTGGGCCAGGTAGTATTTGGATGGATTGAATTAATCGAACTCGAAAGTTATCAAGGTAGGAAGCCTGGAGAGATAACTGCAAAGCCCAAAACTCAAGTACAAATAGGACCTCAAATGAAAGGCAAACCATCCCAAAAAATTCCAAAGTCATAATTTCACTACGTGTGGTATAGGTACCAATCTCCCACCTAGGGGTCGATACCGAACCCACATGCTGAATTTCACTAAGTGTGGGATAGGTACGGATCCCCCACCTAGGGGTCGATACCGAACCCACATGCCGAATTTCACTAAGTGTGGGATAGGTACCGATCCCTCACCTACGGATCAATATCGATCCCACATGCCGAATTTCACTAAGTGTGAGATAAGCACCGATCCCCCACCTATGGGGCTCTGTACCAATCCCCAAATTTTCATCTAAATTGGCCCCCACTCCTTCCACTCACTACTGATGATGCCAAGAGCACGTTTCAAGTTCCTTTCCTACGATTTCGTGCAATTCTACGTCGATCTCCATGAGCACTATAGTTAGAAACTCCATTCTTACATAGATCCATCATTTGGATCAAAAAACACCTAGGCAACTATGCAAAACAACATTGGAAACATGAAGCCAACATCACGGCGAACCAGTGCAAAAAGTTGCAAGACCCCTGCCTGCATATATAGGGATCGGTATTGATCCACCTTATGGAGGTCGGTATCGATCCCTATCCTTAGGTGATTTAGAGCCCAAACTTTCTAGGGGACTTGGTCTTAGCGACGAGGTTCCACGGGAGAAGTTTCAGTGAGATATTTGGTCGTTTACCCCTATAAATACAGGGGTAATGCTTCATTCTAAGGATCTTGACACTGCCATTACACTCTTATTCTCTTGTACTCACGGATCAGTACTAATCCCACTCTCTTGTAATCATAATTCTAGTGCAAAATTAATAAAAATCTTTCAAGTGGATGTAGCTCAAGATTGCCGAACCACTATAATTCTATGTGTGATTGTTTTCCTCTGTTTTCATTTAATTTTCTTCAATGTATTTTCTACTACATACTTTCATTGGGTGTTTGTGCCATTTTTGGTTCAAATATTTTGGTGCTTTCATTGAGAGGAAGATTCTCAGGCTATTTGGATCCATCATATATTATTGGATTTTCTATATCCAAGAGATAAATCCAATTTTCTTACCTCTTAATTCTATAAATCGGGCTTTCAAAGATCTACTATAAACTTTTTGTCATGGTCCCACCAAGGAAAAAACAACGTACTATAACTATCAGAGCTACTACCAGTGATGCTGAGAATCAGAATCCTTGGCATGTGGATGAAGTTGTGCAACCAGGACAAACGGAGATCCAGAATCCAACTAACATCGTAACCGGAATGGAGATGGTTAGGATGATGAAGCAAATGGAGGATAGATTCCAAACTAGTCAGAATGAGATGAATCTGCAACGGAGCTTGAGGCTACTGAATGAACTGACTCAAAATAGCCGAAGATAAAGTAGAAGGGATTCTAGTTTAGAGTCGGGGGGTTCTTCATCCGAAAAGAGATGGAGGGATAAAAGGCAGAAGAGGACTCAAAATACTACTGGAGCATCGTACCAAGGGAGAATACCAACTCAAGGCACAAGTATGTTGATCGGTACCGACCCCGGAGGATGGGTCGGTACCGACCACACTTATGGTGGGCCCAATGCTCATCATCTGGTAGGCAACATGGATGTACCTCTAAATGTGCTGCTAATGGTCAGAGTCTAGAGTATCGAGCTGTAGTTGATAATACGATGCACGAGAATCAAACAGCATGGACTGCTAGATGACTGGAACCCTCGGAAATTGAGGATCCTAGTTATCAAAAAGCTTCTCGGGAGCATTCGCCGGGCCGAGCACTCGGGGCAGGTCCTGATCACCACCGTTAAGTCAAAACTATGCACCCGGATTACTTGAAGGAAATGATCATGAGACTTGTTAGTGAAAAAAGTTCAGAACCAATTGTGAATGAGGTACCTCTCCTAGTCGAAATCCGTTTACTAAGAACATCCTATACGAGAGATATCCCCGAAGGTTTAATATGCTGACGATGTCGCTGTATGGAGGAACAACGGATCCTAGACAACACTTGATGAGGTATGAATGGCATATGGATTCAGCTTGAGCTTCTGAGACTGTAAAATGCCGATGTTTTCCAATTTTCCTATAAGGGGTAGCTATGAAGTGGTTCGCTCGACTTTCACCGAAGTCCATATCAACTTTCGATATGTTGTCGTGGAAATTTCTAGAGCAATTCCACCTACGTACTTCACGTTCGAAGCATGTGATGTCATTATCTAACATCTTCCAAGCTGATGGAGAGTTTCTAAGGGACTTCTTGATTCAGTTCCACATAGCCAAGACATAAGTCACGGATCCTAAAGAAGACATAATACTAATGGCACTGATTAGGGGGATTCATCCCGATTCGAATTTCAGGGACTGGTTAGAAAGAAAAACCCCCATCGACAATGGATGATTTCTACAAAAAAGGCAATGAGTACTTACGCTTGCAGGAAGCGCACGGACATCCATGGAGAACTGGTGTTAGGAACTCAGATGAAGAGATACAATGCAATGTCATTGTGAAGCAGGCTAGAGGAAACTCTATGAACACAGTGGTTAACGCCAGGGATTCTAATCATAAAAGGGAAAGGAACCAAGCTCTAAGAAGTCAACGCAATGGTAACAACGGGTCCTCGAGGAACTTGAGATCGGAAGAATATATACCTTTGAACAATACATTGGAAAACATCTACCTTGACATACAAGGGATGGAGCAGTATAAGAAACCGCCCCGAAGAGAGACGACTGATGAACAGAAGCGCTCAGAAAAATACCGTCGTTTTCATGAAACTCATGGACATAATACTAATGAATGCCGACATCTAAAAAGTCTGATTGAGGAGCTGATAAGGAATAACAAGCTCTAGTACTACGTTAAGGAACCGCCAAACGACGAGGAAACTGTAAGACCCCAAGGTCTACCTGCTCTAGGATAACTTCCCGAATCCAGCAGTCAGGGGCCAAGACGAGCTGATGAAAGGTCGGTCATCAACTAACCAGTCACACATGGATGAAGCAACAGCCTATGATAATGCTGGCACGTTCTTCATTATCTAATTCCCTTTTGCAAATAAGCTTCCTAATCACACCGGGGGCACTGTAATAAGCAAGACTTGTGATTTCTTTTACTCATTAATAAAAATTTGCTTCTTGAGCAGATGGAACCATGCTCCTGCAAGTAACTTTCGTGCGCCACATGGTAAGTCGCATGACACTTCTTAAACCGATAGAACCGTTGGATCGACGGTCGCATTTGATCCCTAACTTTTTGAGAACGTCGATAGTCATATTCAATCCGTAACCTTTTGAGTACCGATATTGCTCCGGCAACATCGAGAAGGTCCGAACTGCCAAGTCGATGGTCACATTCGATCCCTAACATTCTAAGACCCGATATTGCTTCGGCAGCATCGGGAAGGTTTGAACCGCTGGGTTGACCGTCACATTCGATCCCCAACCTTCTGAGAACTAGGGTTGCTCCGACAATGTTGGAAAGGTCCATGGTAGAACCTATCATTTCCCATCTTTTATAGAATAAAACGGCTTTTCGAGTCAGAGACTTTGTTTTTCCATTACTTAAGAGTGGTGACTTGACCGACTCGGATGACCTACATGTGTATAGTGTAGGTGTGCAGGTACCCGAAGATAGGTGCCAACCAAACTTCTACGGTCCATGATCGGACCCTGAAGTTCTTCTCGGTATCCTGAGATTGATACCAGCTAACTCTTGTCCCCAGATTGGGGGCAGGAGTATAAACTAAAGATGGAAGTGACACGACCGTCCATCAGCTAACTCTTGCCCTTGATGTAAGTGGATGTGAATTGACCGTCCATACATCAACTTTCACTCCTAATGTGGGGGCAGGATTATAAACCAAAATGTACGTGATACGACCGTGCACTCTCACAACTCTTATCTTTGGATTGGGGGCAGGAGTATAAACCAAAATAGACGTGATAAAACCGTCTAATCCTTGACATTTTGCTCGGAGCAGGCAAAATGGAAGATCCATACCCGGCGTAAGGTGGAATCTTACCTATGAACTTTGAACTGAAGCCCGAAGTTAGGCACAATTGGAAATAAACATCCTGGTTGAGGATGTACAAACTACGCTCTCAAGTAGTTAATTTAAACTAGAACCCGAAGCTCAGCGCAATTGAAAATCACTATCTTGGAAAGGGGTACCCGAACTGCTATTCTAAGTGGTTAATCCCGATCGACGCCCGGAGGCAGGCGTGATCACACTTAGAATCCCAAAGAGGAAAATGAAAAGGCCGACTCACCAAAGAAGTTGGCCAGTTCCGATGATGCACAACTCATGGGCTTGGTTCTGGTGGAAGTATTATTAGCTCCGAGCATCGACCGGATGGATGTGGATTGGATCTCGGTGGTTAAACCAGAAAAGGAGTCATGGATGACTCAAATAAAAGAGTACTGGCAGAGAGGAATCTTTCCAAACAAAAGGAACGAGCGATGGAAGCTCCTTCGCCAAGCTTCAAGACATATAACAAAGAGCATTTTATAGGAAGGGATTCTCGGTCCCAATGCTATGGTGTGTCGCTCATGATGAGGCCAAGCGAGTCCTAAGAGAAGTTCATGAAGGGGCTTGTGGCGACCACATTACGGGCAAACCCTGGCAAAGAAGATCCTTTGTTACGGGTATTTCTGGACAACCATCAACCGAGATGCGGCTAATTACACCCGAAAGTGTGACAAGTGCCAGAGATTCGCTAAAATTCCGACAGCCCCGCTAACAAAGATTAGTCAAACGGTCGGTCCTTGGACGTTTGCAGTTTGGGGAATTTATATCATCGGTGTGTTACTAATATCTAAAGGTGGCACAAAGGAGGTTATCATCGCAGTTGATTACTTCACCAAATGGGCTGAGGTAGAGCTGTTAGCCACAATCACCACAAAGAAAGTAATCAACTTTGTTGTCCGGAATATCATCTGTCGCTTTGGAGTTCTACAGGAAATCGTTACCGATAATGGGACCCAATTCAACAGTACCGAATTCAAAGATTTCTATCACCGACATCGCATGGAGAGGAGATTCGCTGCGGTGGCACACCTCCAGAAGAATGGATAAGTTGAAGCTGTAAACAAGAATATCAAATCTGTTCTTAAGAAGCGATTGGAAATGGCCAAGGGCAAGTGGGTCGATGAACTTTCATTAATATTATGGGCTTACCGAACAACCCATAAGTAAGCGACTGGCCACTCTCCATTCACCCTAGACTACGGATTAGAGGCTATGATTTCGGTTGAACTAGAAGTACCTTCTCATTGAGTGACTCACTACAATCCACGAATGAATAAGCAGCTCTTTCTGGAGTCCATTGGTATGATCGATGAAGTGCGATGAAGCTGAGCTGAGAGCAGCTGCACATCGACATCAAGTCGCCCGATATTACAACGCTAAGGTCAGGAATCAGATCTTTGAAATTGGCAAATCGGTCCTCAAATGAATCTTCCCAAGCCCTCACAACTCAGGACCAAGTTGGGAAGGTCCGTACACAATAGAGTAAAAGCTTGGAGATGGAACTTTCGGTCTTGCGATGATTGACGGGATTTCACTCTTGAGGGCATGGAATAACGAACACTTGTGATGCTATTTCACTTAGAAATAAATTTATGCATAATTGATTAAAGCCATTGCAGGTGTGCAGGTACCGGGAGTTAGGTGTCGACCGAACTTCTACGGTCCATGATCAGACCTTTGAAGTTCAACCTTCCTTGGCGTCCGGAGGTAGATGCCAGTCAACTCTTTCTGCCCTCGACATAGGGGCAAATCAAAGTGGACGTGACATGACCGTCCACTCATTTGCTCGTGCTCGGAGTTTGGTAGAGCATTAATGTCTTTCCCGAAGGATGGCAAGGCCGAAGATCCTTACGCGGAGTAGGCAAGGCAAAAGATCTGCACCTGGTGAAAGGCAAGATCGTACTTATAAACTACGATCGATGCCTCAAGTCTTGTGCGATCGAATGTTACTACCCTAGAAAAGGGTACCTAAACCTCAATCTTAAGTGGTTAGCCCTAACCAATGTCCGGAGTTTGGCATGGTCGAAACACGCATCCCGAAGAAGGATGTCTGACTTGCTGTCCAAGGAAATTTACTTCAATCGATGCCTGAAGGCAGCTGCGATCGCATTTAAAGTTCCTCTGAAAGGAATGCTTGAATCACCTTTCCAAGCGATCAAAGTTCGACCGGGTTCTAGAATTAGATATGGTTACATGTAAATGCCTAAATATCGGCGCTGCAGCGATTGCTTTACAACGAAAGGCCGGCAAATCACGGAACTGGCTAATGACTTAGTCTGAAAATAATCCTGATAAGGAATTAATTGCAAGTACGTTGAATGGAAAGCACATTTCTCAAATACTTAGACAAGTTCGCACGAAGATTGGCGAACAAAAGTCTTTGTTATTCACATTCAAAATAGAACTTAGAAAGAAAAGTACAAGTTTTAAACCTAAGCTGAAAACAAAAGCAGGAGCTGAACCCGCACAACGCCGACCTAAAATAAAAACAGACTCCTGCAACTGCAAACCAAAAGCGAGTCTAGCTACAGAAAACAACAACAACAACAATGAAGATGATGACCTACATATGCCTACATGAGTATGTGTATATGATCGAGAGCTTCTACAAAGGAGTGCACATGTATGCGTGTATGTAATCATATTCGACACCCAACGACTAGAGTCAAAGAAAAGCATACTCATACCTAGAGAATCCATAAGAGGAATTTATTGAATAATTAAATTATTGTATTATTTTATAGTACGTTGCTACAACACTCCATCTCCCCCAATTGCATTCCAACCAACCAAATGTTCTATTCACATCACCATTGCACCAACTACGGGCCGCCCATCGCCTCAAACTTCACCACCGAGCTGCCCCTACCGTGCTGCACTTGACGATGACCATTCGACCGCCGTAAAAGCTGTTGCACTGCCACCTTATTTCAACATTAGGGTTAGCCATTATGACGAACTCCAACCATCTGCGACCAGTCATACCCCAGCATGGTAGCCTAGTCAACCTCCTCTTCACATCCCTGGTTCATGATTATCTTATCGATATCGTTCACCAATGGATCGAAATGGATGGTCCATGTTTATCAAAAATTCCAATACGTTTTCTGATCAATGTGTATAGGCAGTTAATAAACAAACACTACTAATGGATTCACGTCGTCGAGAACTACAATTTTGATATATAATATGCCTAATTTGGAGCACTTTTGTATTTTGCACTTTCTAATTAGAAAGAGATTAACTTTTGCTAATTACTTTTGATATCGATAAAAATTCACTTTTGAACCATCTAGCCATGGCATACTACATCCTAATCAAGTGTAAAAAATATTACTTTTTAAGTATCAATTTCATCACCTATATTTTGATTTATGGCCATAAGATGTGAATTACTATGTCTTATTAATATATACAGAAATATAAAGAGTCGCACTCACCAATTAGCCATGCATCCTCTTCAATCCGATGTGAATTCTCCTTGTCCATTGTTGTCCATAAATTTATCTCTTTCAAAAATCCAAATTTCCGGATAGCCCCAATTTATTTGCATTGCTCTCTCCACGATGATCGGTTTCATACATTAATTTATTCAATTTGGATTTGATTTGGAGAAATTAGAGTTGATTTAAGGATAAGGGTTTTATAAGTGTTACATTCTCCTCCCTTAAAAGAATTTCGTTCCCAAAATTCCAAGAGATGGATAGTGCAACTCACATTTTAGCATACAAATATACAAAACAAAATATAACTACATCCATTTAACATCCATCATACAACCACAATCACAACCAAGTATACAATACATATAAAAAATAAAAATAAAGCGATATGATGTGAGATGAGTGCTAATGCAACTAAGTCAGCCTTCTATACAAATGCATATGCCGTGACAACCAGAAATGTATGCAAACATCCAGATGTATGCATATATATAATACTGTGTGTGTGTATAATTATATATGTATGCGCATCCATTCATCCTATGCCATAACCATATCGAAAAGCAAGAAAATAACCACGTCCATAAGCAACTAATAAATAAACACACATATATAAAAACAACACACACACATATATGTATGTATGTATATGTATATATAAGCATCTAGCATAAGTTAGAACACATCTAAATATAGGTATCTATCCTAGGTTGGTATATATATGGGTCCTTTCATCTAAGGAAATTGTCATAAACTACTAAATTAGGTTGAAGATGAGTGTCAAGCTAGTATATTAACTGGAAGTAGAATGGCTTCTATTAAAGAAATTCGCTTGCAGCATCGCAAATCGTTAATCGGCTGGAGCTATGCTCTACTTTTACTTTTCAAAATGGATTAACTAAGCTAAGGAAAAACAACAAAAGGAATTCCATTGAAATGTAATTTTTTTCCTTTCTCCAAAAACCAACAAACGAACAAAAAAAGCAAGAAAGGTTATGGGAAAGAGATCCTGTAACACAAATTTAATGAATAAATTAAAATAATTATAAGGGTGAAAATGTGATTTTACATCAAAGGGTAAAAATATAAATTTTCGCAAATGTCAAAATTAAGCCATATGACCTATACCATTGTGTTCAAAATGTCATTTACGGTTAAGAAACAAATATAAACTTGTTTAATTAAATAAAACGATTTGAAAATAGGGGAAAATATGATCACTGGCATTTTTGTAAATATAGATTTCAGGCCTAACTCGGCAAACCCTGGATTTCAACTATAAATAAGGCCCTAACCCTCATTTCTTCTAACTCAAAACCCTAACCACCACTTTGTACATACATTTCTTCTTTCCCTTCCTTAGAAACTTCTCAATAATAAATAATATCTCTTTTCTCTTCAAACAAATTTGCAAAAAAAATTAAATAAAGAAGAGATCAAATTACAGAAATGAAAAGGGAGGAGTTACAAATCAATAACTAGGAGGAGAAAATCACCTAAGGCAAAAGGAAGATTTCTACAAACAAGGTGAGTGGGTTTATCTACAATACGCATATGCTGGAGATAACCGATTAATTTTCAATTATATGCCTTTTTAGAAATAAAAATAAAAAATTATTTTTGAATCTATGAATTTATTTTGAAATCGCTTGGTAAATGAGAAATAACCAAATGAAATTAGCTTTTATCTTGTAGATCTAATTTTACATAATGGTTTGAGTTGAATTTGATGGATAAGAATTGATTTGATTCGAAATTACCCTTCATCACATAGATCTAATTTATATGATGAACTTGAAATGATAGATAGGGATAAATGAAATTATATGTTGAAGTTTATTTTGGTTCGATTCGATTTACAGTAAAATACACGTCATAATCGATTTAAATACATAAATAACTCTTCGAAATACATATAGAAAATTTGATGGAAAACTATGTATAAACATTGAAAAAATCACTTGGAATCAAATCAAAAATACAATGAAAATATACCCCTAAATTTGAGATTGAAATCACGAAGAAAATCGATAAAATAAAAATAAGCCAAGTTTATTAAAAAGCTGGAAAGAGTGAACCAGACGTCTGAAAATGCTAAACAGATGTTTGAATGCATTTTTCAAACATCTAGTGTTATTTTTTAGACGTCTATTTGCAAATATTTGCAACCCGAGAGGGCTAAAGCAATTTAGTTTGATTCAGACGTTTGAATTCTTTTTTAGATGTTTAGAACCGAAATCAAACATCTGAGGAAGAAATTGAGACGTTTGAACACCTGATGCATATTTTTTTTCCAAATAGTTAGTTAGACATCTGAGATGTAATTCAAACATCTAAAATATACCACTTAAGCCCAAGTTGAAACTAGGCCTAGTACAGGCCAAGTATGAAGGATCGGAGAAACCGTGTTCCACTTTCTTATTCATGCAGCAGAATGGAGTCGTGCAACAAGTTGGAAACATAATCACCTTGGTGAGGTCCTAGGCTTTCACATTGTAAAGTAAGTGGACGTGGCATTTAGCGTGGCGAGCTATTAAATCGTAAGTAGAAGCTTCTATCATTCGTAGTCGGTCCTACCACCAATGAGTGGGAGCTGGAAAGTTGGATTGTGGAGAAATCCATCATAGTAAGAATTGTTAATCCTATAGGGAGTTGGAATCGTTAATCCACTTCAGAATACTACTTTTGTAATGATAAAGAGCGTAGGATACGTATACTAGCAAAGGATTAGGATTCGGATTGTTAACCTAAAGGAATAGAATTGAGAATGTTAACCCAAAGATGAAAATTTGGGATTGTTAACCTAAATATATACGGACTTAGCATAGTAAGCTATATTTAAATTAGAGTAGACCAAACAACTATAAATGAGAATGTTAACTCAATAGATAGCAATATAATAAAAATGTCCTTCTATGGAATATTCAGTTGATATATTTCATCTGTGAGTGGAAATCTTGATAATTAAAATGGAATATTATCAACATAACTATACTTAAACCATACACGAAAATAGTCAGTAACTTATGTATAAAGAACACGCACACTAAAGAACAAATTAGGTATAGGCTATAACTGAACTTTAACTACTTATCTGCACCATATACTAGTGATATAATTCACTCACCAAACTATATCCAACCCCAACATTTCTCCCTCTTTATCTCTATTACAGAAGGACATGATAGTAGGTGAGTTGGCTACGCATGGTACGTGGAGAATAAGGCATAACGCTCGGAGATATATTTATGTTTATTATTGTTATTACTCTCCATGTACTTCATTTCGCATTATGTTGTTCCTATTATTAAATGTTATGTATAATTGTTTAGAGACGTGGTGATGTGGACCACACTATTTTGAGATTGCTATATGGTTTAATTATGTTATGTATTTTTATTTTATTCCTTCCATTGTGAGAACTGAAAGTGTAGAATGACTTTAATGTATATTTATATATGTGCTATGTAATGTTTTAAAAACTCAACAACTCGTACTTCTTGGCACAACATGAGTTCAAACACCATTTTGGGCCTTGGACCGGTGTGTCGAGGAGTGCAAGTTGTTACTGTTAGTATCAAAACTAGGTTCAGGATTCTTTGCGGATCAGGCGAGTGCCGAGAGAGCATTCTTGTATATATTCAAAAAAAAGTTATTATATAACTAAGTATAGCGCAAAAACACCCTCGGAGTTTCTGTAATGTTTAAGACTATTTGAGGAATGTTGCTAATAATTCTTGTTTGTAGATAAGCAAGAATGCAACAATCTGCACCTTAATGGGCCCGAATTTTGATTAAATCAAAACCCAAGTCCATTAAGGCATGAATCGTTGGTTTTGGTAATCTGTAAAAACGTAAATATATCCGAGCGCGATAAATATAACTCACAACATAATTGAAAAATATAATAGAACATATGCATTAACTAAGGTTAGTACCTTGGAAGATTATTCTTTGGATATTTAATTGCCTTATCCATATTGAGCATGAAAGAGAAGACTTCATCAACTACCGTTCCCATCTCGCACCAATAACTTGCCCTTCTAAACCTAACCTATGGGTTATTATGAAGAGGATGTCAGAACAACATTCTGGTAAAAGGAAAATTACAAACTTTATATATTCCATTAATTTATGCCGATTGATTTCTGTTTAAGTATTATGTCTATTATTTATGGCTAATCCATTAAGTCATATATGCGCATACGATATGTCTATCCCAACCTTCTCTAAGGTAGCACTATATATATGTATTCATATTTATCTAAATACTTCAATACCCAAAATTCCCGACCACTTGATACTTCAAGTCCCCGAAGCGGGCCTTCGCAACATAACCGCTAGTCAATCGGTCTTAGCAACAGAGACCGATGACACCTAGGTAAGACTTTATAACGTAATTGTCATATTACTAACACATCTCAACTCTACAACTTACCTTTAACCGTAAGCCAAAAGCGGTTTCCAGTCCCATGCAATTACCATCAATCATGTCCTAATAATGTAAGAGATAGTAACCAAGCCACTTAATACCTTTTCAATGGGAACTAGGCAGACTTTGACCATTTAATACCTAAATTTTAAGCAGGTCCCTATCGTTTACTACCTATCCCAAGGTAGACTCCTCTCCGATACTATCTAGCTGACATCGCACAGAATCTTATCAGGTCACCTAATACTTCTTTGTAGGAGAGACATGCCCTATAATAACTACTTAATACCTCAAACCCGAAGCGGACCCTTCTTGAGATATCCACTACCATGCCTAATTGTTAACCCCGACCGTTTACTACTTCCAAAATAGGGAGGAGGCAGACCATATAATAGCTACTTAATACCTCCATCCCAGAAGCAAGTCCTACATCCTACGCATATCCCTTTCCTACGGGTCTTATGGTTGGAGATGTCCCACATTAGTAGTAAGTGTACACAACTGCTGGTACCCTCTGAGTGGAGAGCAGAGTTCTGTTGTGTAACTCTACTGACCTTGCATCTCAACCTACTAAACCAAACCTACCACCCAATGCCTAAGTGTTGGGCCAAGCCCATTATTCACATTTGTCCTAAATGTATAATTGAAGCTATATAATTTCCTACCATGGAAATTATATTGTTTTCTACATATAGTTAATAGTATTAATACTTGTTTATTTGCTATGTTATTATTCCTAATTTATACTTGGTTTTCTTTTAATGTCTAATAAATGTATATTACCTGTATTAATTGTCATTAGTGTCAAAATTAGGTAATCTATAATCAATCCTCATTTAATTATGTTAAACTATTTACCAATTTCAAAATCCCTCTATTATACATATTCAATTCCCCCGTAAATGCGATATTAATCTCTCTAATCAGTCCCCTATTTAATTCCTTTTTAACTCTCATTAATTATAAAATTATTACCTAATAAATTTGTAATTAATGTCCATAAATCCTAAGATTATTATGCTTTTAATAACTAATATGTAGATAGTCGTAAATTATTCTATATATATATATATTGAATGTTAAGCGCGGTTATATGTGTGCGTGTATTATATATATATATATATATATATATATATATATATATATATTTCTAGTTACTCATTTCTAAACTAGAACATTCATTTTCATATTTTAATTTATTAGAGCTATCCTTCTAAAAAGGATTACACTTATAACTTTCCATAAATTAACTGAAAGTGAGATGTTTGCTTCACTTGAAATTATAAGAAATTATTTCTTTCTTTTTATTGAAATAGACGGTGTAAACTACGGGGAATAATATCCATACTTTACACACCTCTATCCCTTTTTGGCATATTCTTTGTTAATTCAAACACCGCACTTTTATACATATTTTGGAACTAGATAATTTATCAAAATTACAAGGAAACCGCTCTAAATAAATCAAAAAATAGAAATTCACATTCCAAAGGCAACCTAATTTACAATCCAATTATAGATCTGGAATGATTTTACAACTTTATTAACATTCTGCAAATAAAGGTTTGAGACTAATTTCAAATTTCCAAATGAGGTTGTACATATTATTTCTATTTCAATTACTTATTTTATTGAATATATAGGTGATAATCATATACATTTGTTTTAAACCTACAATTCATTAGACCTTATTTAGGCATAATAATTAAATAAGAATTCAACGAGATAAATTTCAATGTTATAAATAAATTATATAATTTTCCACTCACCTTTTTAAGCTTTCCAAATATCCAGATCTAAATCCAATCCTTTACTTGACTCATTTTTCCATTCTAATCCAAAAAGAATATGTATAACTATGTATTTACATATTATTAGACTTACAGATCTGAGAAGAGATTAGAGGTTAATGGGAATATAGATTGAAATTTACCTTTTTCCATAGTATTGATTTGCTTCTTCTCTTCTTCTCTTCTTTTCTTTTATTTTCCACCATTCTTCAATTTGTGTGTGTGTATAATATTTTATAATTTTTAGAAGTAGTGAAAAAGAGAAAATGGCAGAGCTTCATTGCTTGGAAAATATGAGAAGAGAAGTGAGGGGTAAGGCCTTTATTTGTTGGCATACGAATCAATTGCAAAAGTTAGATTAAAATAATTAAATCTGGGCTGTTGGCCGAGGTTCAAACACCAACCGCCACCATGCGACCGGTTGACCTCTCCCCTATTGGCAGGGTTGCATGTTTAATGTTTACTTATTTCCTTTTTACGTATTTAATTATTTTTGCTCTCGAAACTTCAAACGCTAATAATTTTTTTGTTTGAGCTTCAATCGCGAAACACCAAATATGAAAGTTGCTCAGAAAATCATCACGAATGCAATGATGCAAGTTTCATGACTAAATTACAACATTTGCTCAAATTCCATTTCTGGAGCCTTATTAATTATCGATAATTTTACGGGGTGCTACATTCTCCTCCCTTAAAAGAATTTTGTCCTCGAAATTCCCCAATGGTTGAATCATGTAACATAATGTGCAATCAATCTAAACTAACAAATCAATTAGTGTATAACAAATTTTGCAACCAAACGTGTACAAATTCAATGTGCATCACAACATATAAGACATTTGTGCAGAATGATTCTAAATCGGCGCCTCTTATATGAATGCATTCTTTTAAAAACATTTTGAAAATTTGATGCAAGCAACGTAGATATACTGGCAGTTCTATATGTATGCAAGTTTTTAAAAATTATTTTTCGCGCAATAATTTCCACACTGCTACAAGTAGGAGTATGGTTCAACCGAATTTGCATCTAATCCCTTCCATCCAAAACCTATCCCACGGTTTTTAACATCCAAAATTTTTGATAATTCGATTTCTGAATCTATACTCTTATGTCGGGAAAGGAATTTAGATGGAAAATTTTACAGTTCCACCCTTCTTTTGGATACCTATTCCGTTGTAACTTGAAACTTTCTCTTCCTTTCCTATTCTTTTCCGATTTTTCCAAGTACAATTTTCATAAGAAGGTTTATTTATGGATGTTAAAGCGTAATTATCCAAAGCGCAAGTTTTGTTTTACTATTAATAAGGTATGAAAATAGAAATTGCAAAGTTAAAATAGTCTTTTCCCTTGTTATTATCTATGTTTTCCCCAGTCGGACAGTAAAACTCATACTTAGTGACACATCGATACTCCTTACAATAGTATGTAGCATTTGAAATTAGAAATTTTATCGTTTCAAAAGAAAACCTTTAAACACAATTTCCAAAAGAATTCCCAACTTACAAAACGGTTTAAAGAATCGAATTCCAAGCATTTAAACACCATCTTATATATATAAATAAAGAATTTGAACAAAATCTTCCAAAAACATTTGAACTCAACTTTTCAAAATTTACACCAACTTTTCCAAATTACTTGAAATTCCTTTACACAGAATCTATCCACCATTTTGTTTTCTAAAACATTCCACCACTTTCTAAAATTACATCCAAAACATTTCCAAAACTATTTATCAACCAACCATTAAATTTCCAAATCTCCTTTTGAAAGTATTTCATTTCCCTTCTAAATATACCACCATTATTTCATAATTTTCACATACTTCAAAATCAACTTTTCAAGAGCATTTTAATAGATATTTTCGAAGTCTTTCGAATACTTTTTTTCAAAACATTTGCCGCTTTATCCGTAAAAACAAATTGTTATCCCAAAAATGGATCAATACCAGGAATCAAGATGAAAGCACCAATTCAGATAAAAGTAAATGAAAAATAGTAGAAAATAGCGAAGAACACGTAGAAATTTTTATTGTGGTTCGACGTAGTCTCTGTCCGACATCCACTTCAATCTATTTTATTAGTTGTTTCTCTCTGGATTACAATTAATTATTTCAGATCTGGTACAATCTAGTGGATCTTAGATTTACAATGGAGTTTCTAGGGTGTTTGAGAGTCACTAGTACTAAGAATTTGCTTATCTAAGCTTAGAACAACAAATAGTTGTTTCCTAGGTGACTTTAATGGATGAGAGGTTAGAAGTAAAGAAGATGATGTCTCTGATGGTAGAGAATACAGTCCCTCTATTGGTTGCTTTATGGTTTGTATTTATAGTGATAGCAGTCATATTGGATCAAAAGCCCACTACCAGAGAGGTTCAGATATCGACCTGGAGTTGTGTGAAAAATTTGGGGAGCCACCGAGTCATGGTGATAACTCAGTGTCGAGTCATCCCCATGACTCGGTATCGAGTCATCCCCTAAAGGGGAACTCTTCTCTGTCTCTTGCATCATGTTTCTTACTTCATTTTGGGGTGCCCATTATGTTTTCATTGATTATTGACTTGTTTTGATGAGTGTTCCTCCCTAATTTGGTTCGTTCTACAGTTTATTGAAGCTAACTCTTTAATTCTTGAGATAAGTCATCCAGAACTTTATGAAATCACTTAGGTTTGCTTATAAGAGCTAGAGAATCACTTGTGCAAAGTTGGAGATGTTAGTGATGAGGCATGATAACTCCTCACCGAGTCATAGCCAGGACCCGGCACCGAGTAGGGCTGTCAATGGATACCCGAAAAATCCAAAATCCATCCGCGTTCATATCTGAAAAGCTGATAAATATCCAATATCCGAAAAAATGGATGCGGATGCAGATACGAAGATATCCGCATCCAAAAATTATCCGTCTGGTATTTTTCAAGATTATAGTTTAAAGTATGTGTGTTTTGGTACAATGAAAGGTGTTTATTTATTATTTTATTAAGTTAGAAGATTATATTATATGAACTAAATGCATATTAACCACTCAAAAGTATTTACTATCATCATATTTGTTTATTTTTAACACTTAATAATTAATGGGATTGAAAAATGTTTTATGTTAAACTAAAAATTTCCATTTATGTTTCTTGATTTATCGGTCGTTAAAGGATGGATAATTATCTGATATCTGTCCATATCCACACATGTAGATATTTGATATCCGGAAATGATTTCGGATGTGCATATAGATATGACACTATCTGTATCTGAAAGTATCCATTAAACAGCTTAGCACCGAGTTATGGTGTTGGATCTGAACTTGGTGAAACTTCCCTAAACCTCTTCTTTGCTTCTTCTAAGTGCACTTACCAAGTTCCAAGTCATTTCGTGGAGATTCCTTAACTCAGGGTTGAGTTATGGCTATGACTCGGCCCCCAACTCATAGCCATGAGTCTGCCCCCAACTCATCTCCTTAGCACATTTCTAGTCTAATTTTTCCTAAGTTATTTTCTTTGTCCAAATTAGCACACTTGCCAAGTTTCGAGTCATTTCATCTTCGTTTGAATCTTCTAATTCCGATCGAAATCTGATTTGCTAAAAAGCGGATTAACACAAATCAAGCCGCATCTTAACAAAATCAGGACTTAGTCAATGAGTTAATGTATATGGTTGATCCTAGTATTGTGCGGTTAATCCTAGATTTAGGGAACCTTTTATTTTTACTCTAAAACAACAAACTACCTACAAACATATTTATAAATTTTAGCATTTCAGGCATAGGGATAGTGACCTGTGATTCCGCAACAACCTTTTCGTTTCCTCCACTTGCTAAAATTCAGTTTTCCCAACTTCTAAAGTTTTGAGATCTAAGTATTTTTAATTTCTTGTTGCTAACTTAATTTCATAATTTATTTTATAAACTTCCAATCTCACCTACATTTTTATCGCTAGTTAAGTGTCCTTATGAGATCTCCTTCTTTGCACTATTTTCCAATATATTTATATTTATATAGTGGTCCAATCTCATCCATCAAATCAACATAGTGATAAAACATGAACATTTCTCATCCATATCATACGCTATGCTAATAACCTAATGGATACAACTAGCCATTACAACCCAAAAACTATAAAAGAAAATAGGTGGAAGCCACATTTCATCATCAACTGGGGTTAATGATGTTGTTGCCCTATTACTCCTTGCTAAATTAAGATGGGCATTCCTAATATGTCATTCAACTATCACCCATATTTCTTAACTCTCCTTCTTGACCCCTAATAAATGTGGTCCATCTGTTACTTCAATTATAGATCTGATTATGGGATAAATTGTGCATACTCACACTGTAGTGGGTAAGCAATATAAGCTATGCACAATTGGAATAACTTCTCGGAAAATTGAATTGGTGGAATAATTCCTACCGCCCATCTTACCTTTAATAAAATTAAGCCAACCAACATTCTTTAGGTGTTGTGCCATCTTATTATTTTCTTCTCCAATAAAATAATTATCTTCTCACAACCAAAATCTCTTAACGGTATCCTCAAACTTTGGTATTTACTTCCTTTATATCCTTGATCCTTCATGCGAGTATACCATAGGAGTCGCAAAATTGTACTTTGGTACCATTCCCCATTCCTTTGAGAGTCCTTCCTACGACTTCCACATACTTCCTATAAAATATTCCTAGGTTCGTACCAATATTTCTTATATTTAACAGGGATTCCTTATTGCTACCCTACGATAACTAAATTTTGGTTTGGGTTTCATCATTCTTTATGAGCACTTAATCCAAAACCTTTATTTTTGAAACTATTAATTTAGAATTTTTAAAACATCTTCTATATCTATAAATTGTGAAAAGTTGAGTAGACAACGATAACTTCCATCCTATTACTTTCTTACTGCTCATGCTATTTGTGCTTCCACCTTTTGCGGAGATTTTAATAGCACACGAAGGGGACTTCTAAAAGAGACAAGTAATTGCAACATCTATCTAAGCGTCTATCTAAAGTGTATGTGCAATTACTGCATATCCATGGAATTCATCCATTCTTCCTATCTGTTCCTATTATTTTTCTCTTTTATTATTTCTAACTAAATTAATAATCTTATATATATATACATATATACATATATATTCCTAATGTTATTTCTACCTAAATTATCGAGTGTTCTTACCCTTCTATTATCTATACCCGGTTTGAATCAAGTATCGTTTCCATTTTCCACCCTTTAGAAATAATTTTAAAAAAGGATTCTGAACTTACAAAAATAGGAAAAACCATCGACCCCAACCTATGCTCTATTTTACATTTATTTCAAAAATGAAAAATCACTTTATCAAAAACCTTTAAATCAAACTTTTTGATTCAGTCAATTTTAAACCTAGAATTTCAAAAATGAAAAACCATTTTTTACTAAAATCCTTTAAATCAGAACTTCTGATTAAATAAATTCTCAAATTATGAATTTCTAAAAATTTTTGCTTTTTCAAGACAACTACTTCCTACTAAATCCTTTGAAAAACCCATTCAGAACATTTCAAGGAATTCCAAAAATCATTTTGTCAAATTCTTTCACATGGGGTTGGACTTAGAAATGGACTTTAATTGCCATTCCTTATGGACTCTCCTTTTGTTCTATTCATCCTTAACTCATCTCCATGCATGACTTCAGCTTATCTTCTTATGGTAATTAGTGCACACCTTCTTGCAAGAACTTGCTCCACGGCTATCATTTCTTACTTCTAGATGCTTGCAACATATAGGTTCTTATCTCCTATCGGTCTGCATGAAATGTATATCTTCAATCGGCAATCCATTAAAATCCAGAATCATAAGGCAGCCTAGGTCCAACAAAGGAGTCAAATACCATCCAGCTTCTGGACTGCTTTTATATTTCACGATCATGCTCTTCTTGGTCTACTCCTTACGATATGACATCCGCCCCGTAAGGTAATTAAGGTAGGAGTAAAATTTAACTCTATTTATTTTTCCAACTCATAGTCACCTTATCCATCCTTTCAGAATATAGTCTCAACTACTTCTATAGTTGGAATTTATAGAGTTAGGCGTACAATATATGTATATAAAAATAGGTAAAAATACAAATACATTCTTTCAGCGTATCTTAATTTCTATCGACTAATCTAAGCTCTGATACTAAATGTAACAACCCATACCTTAATAGGCTCGAATTTCGATTAAATCGAAACCTAAGTCCATTAGGGAATGGACCATTGGTTTTGGTAACCCGTAATAAATACTAGTATCAAAGTGCGATAAATATAACTCACAGCAGAATTGAAAAACATTGACTAAGGCTACTACCTTTGGAATATTATTCCTTGGATATTTAATCGCCTTGTCCGTGCTGAGCATGAAAGAGAAGAATTCATCCATTGTTGTCAATGTCTTGCACCAATAGCCCATCCTTCTGCACCTAACCTGTGGGTTGTTATAGGGAGCAGGATCAGACTAACATTCCGGTAATAGGAAAATTACATACTTTACATATTCCATCAATTTATGTTGATTTATTTCCATTTAAGTGTTGTGTCTATTATTTATGGCTAATCAGTTAAGTCTTATATGCGCGTCCGATACGCCTATCCTAACCTTCTCCAAGGTATCATTATATTTATTTATTTATTTATATTTACCTAAACATTTCACTGCCCAAAAACCTTGGCCACTTAATACTTTAAGTCCCCGAAGCAGGTCCTCACAACATAACCGCTAGTCAATCGGTCCTAGCTACAAAGAATGATGACACCTAGATAAGGCTTTATAATATAATTACCATATTACTGACACATCTCAACTCTACAACTTACCTTCAACTGTAGCCAAAAGTCGTTCCCAGTCCCACGCAACTACCGTCAATCATGTCCTAACAATGTAAGAGATAGTACCCAAGCCACTTAATAAATTTTAAATGGGAACTAGACATACTCTGACCATTTAATATATATATTATTGGCATGTCCCCATCATTTACTACCAATCCCAAGATGGACCGCTCTCCGATATTATCTAGCTGATATCGCACAGAATCTTATCAGGCCACTTAATACTTGTTTATGGGAGAGGCAGACCCTATAATAGCTACTCAATACCTCAAACCCAAAGCGGACCCTTTTTGAGATATCCACTACCATGCCAACTGCTAACCCTGACCATTTACTACTTCCTAAATAGGGAGGAGGCGGACCCTATAATAACTACTTAATACCTCCATCCCAGAAGTAGTTCCTACATCCTACGCATATCTCTTTTCCATGGGTCTTATGGTTGGAGATGTCTCACATCAGTAGTACGTGTACACAACTATTGGTAACCTTTTGACTGAAGGGTAGACTTTTATTTTGTAGCTCAGCTGACCTCACATCCTAACCTACCACTCAACTGACCTCGCACTTTTATACATATTTTGAAATTGGATAATTTATGGAAATTACCCAATAACCACTCCAAATAAATCAAAACATAGAAATTGACATTCTAAGGGCAACCTAATTTATAACCTGCTTTTTAATAACATTCTACGAATAAAGGTTTGGGACTGATTTCAAATTTCCAAATCAGGTTGTACATACTTACCTTTTTAAGCTTTCCAGATCTCCGAACCCGAATCCAATCCTTTAATAGACTCATTTTTCCATTCTAATCCAAAAGAATACGTATAACATGGTATGTATATTATTAGAATTACGGATCTAAGAAGAGATTGTAGGTTGAAGGGAAACAGATTGAAATTACCCTTTTCCACTATATTGATACACTTCTTATCTTCTTCTCTTTTATTTTCGCCCTTCTTCGATTTGTGTGTGTGTTGTTAACCCGCTTTCCGACAAAGTAGATTTCAACAAGAATTAAAAAGCTAAAATGAAAACGTGGCAATTCACAAAATTGGAAAAGCACTTGGCAGAAGTAGAAAAGCAAGCTGAACAAAAATCACTGCTTTAGGAGCTAAGGAAAGCACTCGATACCCAGTGGTTTCCTCTCGGTACCAAGTGGTTTTTCCTCCTACTTTGCCATCTTGAACTCCATACACCCCATTATGTAGTCTAACCTCTTGTGGTTAAGTCTTTTCTTAGAGTTTGGACGAGCAATCCTTTGATGGATGAGAAGAATGCAAAGAAAGCAATATAGTTCAAGTGCTATCGAAAGAATCATCAAAATCAACTCAGAATCTATGGAAAAGAACTTAAAACACATCAATATGGAGATAAAAGAGTGGTGTGAGTGGAAGTTTCCACTTAAGGAAAGCACTTGGTAACGAAGGGAACCTCTCGGTACCGAATGGTCTTTAACGCACGTGGGCACACGTACTCACTTGTACATCTATGGGCTCTCTCTCGGGCTTTGACACAAGTGGATTTTCAACATTAAGCAGCTGTTTCTCTATAAATACCGGCCCTGCTACAACTAAAGTGGGATCTGGACTCTGCTTCTTCTTCACTCCTACCTTCTTCCCAAATACTCTAGAAATTCCATTGTACATCTGGGATCCACTAGATTATGGACATATATTATATAACTAGTTATAATCTAAAGAGAAAACAACTAATAACAAAGATTAAAGTGAACACATGTTGGAGATTACGTCGAACCACTATAAAAATTCTTGTGTCTCCTTTACTTCCCTGCTATTTTTGCTTGTTTGATTTGGATCTCTACATTTTGGTGCCTTCATCTAATATTTGGGTGTTGGTGTCATTTGTGGTGTCAGCATTTTGGTACTTTCACTAAGAAAGAACTAGATCTGAAGACTTGAAGCTTGAATCTGAGATTTGGAAGAGATGAAGAGGCTAACATTATATCTAAGATTGGAGGAAGTCAACCAGAGCATGAAGGCAACCAAGAGGTGTCCTCAAATTCCAATCAATCCATCTTTGTGACCAGAGAGAAGATAGAGAGAATAATGAAGGAAATGCAAGATAGACTAATAACTTGGTAGAAGAAAATGCTGGAGGGATTTTTTCAAAGGACAGGACAACAAGGAAAAGCTAGAGTTATTGAAATTTAGAACCAAGGACAAGGAACTAATGTAGGAATATCTGGATTTGGAGCAGAGCAAACTGGAATGATGCCCCTATGACCAGGATCACTCGGTACTGACCAGAATACTCTTGGTATTAAGAGGATTTTACTCGGGGCAATGTTGGATTGGACTTAGAGCAAGCTGGGATGTCGAGAACATATGATGCTGAAGCCAAAAATGAAAACAGAACATAAGTGCACAACAACCAGAGGAATATGTGCTAGAACTTCCTTATGGGAATGAAGGACAGAATGGCCAGAGGAGCGGATCAAAATGTAGGCGTGCAACCAGAGGAGTATGTGCCAGAATATGTGCCAGAGTTTCCCTACAAGAGCCGGAGGCAGAATGCAGCTTGTCGTCAAAGACTTCCATTAGACGATAACAACCGGATGGTTGAAATGATTAAAAAGATAATTAGAGGCCGACCCCCAGACCAAAGTTGGAGGACGTAAACAAGAAACCATTTACCCCTAACATCCGAAATGCGAGGAATCACCTCGATTTCAAGCTCCTGACACTAGAAATGTATGATGGAAAGACCGATCCAACAGTTCATTTAATGAGATACATCCAACACATGGAAGTGTTGGAAGCCTTTGAAGAGTTGATGGGGCAGTGCTTCCCTTTATAATTGACAAACTTAGCAGCTATGTGGTTCAAACAGCTAGAGAATGAGTCCATAAGCACATGGACCAACCTAGTGAATAAGTTCATAAGATAATTCAAAGTACACATCTCCAATCAAAGAATGTGATGACGTTATCTAGCATAAAGAAAAGGCACAAAGAGAGCTTGAGAAGCTATCTCACGAGGTTTAATGCGGCAGCTACCATAGTCGATAAGCCAGATCCATCAATAATCTTAATGGAGGCAGTGTCCGGAGTCGCAAGCAAGACTGACTTTAAAGTTGCATTGGAAAGGGATCCACCAATGGATCTCATAGAGTTTAACCATGAAGTTGAAAGATATCTACATCAAGATGGTGCTGGAGCGGATAATTTCTGATATTAATACTACGGATGGCGAAGGACTACCTGGAGCAGGATATGGAAAAGATAAAGGAAAATGAAAAGCCGATAACAACTTCGAGGAATCAAAATGACAAAAGCGAGAATCGAAATTCTCTTCTTATACTGACTTAACTGAAATCCCGGTGTGGATGTACCTAGATACTAGGGGGCAGATCCCTACCGAAAGCCAACTAAGAGAGAACCCACTGATAAGGAGAGAAGATCTAGGAAGTTTTGCATTTTCCATGAGATGAAAGGACATGAAACAAATGAGTGCCGATACCTTCGTGATATGATAAACGAACTGGTATGGAGCAACCGGCTGCAACAGTATATGAGAAACCGAACTACGATGGTGTAGCCGGAGCACCCACCATCTGCATCGAAGGCATCGAGACACAACCAGGGAACTAAGTCGAGGATGGTAATCCCATGATCGGGATAGACATGACTCAGGTTCAATTTCGACGCTTTGCCTTTTGTTTTGAACAATTAAGACAATAATAATCTCGGACCGCTTACACGTGTACGGGATATTAATCGATCTTTAGAAACACTCTGAGTTGGATGTTTGAGATGAATAGATAAGATAATAACAACCTTAGACCGCTTACACAGGCACGAGATCTCAATTGGTCTCTAGGCATGCTCTGAATTGGATGTCTGAGATGAATAATTAGAACTTTTACTTGCTTGTTTGCTTTGGCTTGTACGATCCACTTGAATGTGATGACTGATATTAATTGTGGTAATCCTATATGGAGAGACGAAGCAGTGAGCGCAAGGTGTAAGTTCCCTTGTCGGAGAGTGAGTGGATGGACTAGTACAAAAAGCAAGTCTCCTCACCAGAGAGTGAGTGGATGGGCTTGCTTGGTCGTTGACTCTCCTCACTAGAGAGGAAGTGGATTGGGCTCAGCAAGGATCTGGAGAGATCAAACCCTAGATTGGGTGATAAATGATCCGAAGATATCGAATCCAAAATTGGATGATAGACTATCCGGAGAGATCGCACCCTAGATTAGGTGATAAACGATTCAAAGAAATTGAATCCTAAATTGGATAATAGACAATCCAGAGGGATCAAACCTAGATTGGGTGATAAATGATCTGAAGAGATCAAATCCTAGATTGGATGCCAAACGATCTAGAGAGATTGAACCCTGGAACGGAGGTTGACTTGATAAAAGGATTTGAATGCCTTGTAATCAGAGTGAGATGAATAAATCTAGGGTGGACACCAGATGATTTTGATATAAAAAAATATGCCTCTGGATGAGAGACAGATGATTATGGTTCGTGGCTGACACTTAAGCAAGGATTGGAGTCCAAAGCAATGACAGGTCTAGGATGACCTTTGGCCTGTAAGAGCATTCGAAGGAACCAAACAATTCTCCAAGACTGAGACCAATGGATAGCTGTAGAACTTAACTATCGAAGATTGACTACGGCCAAAACTTGTTATCGAACAAAGCACACCTTACATTCGAAAGGCACACTTTGGAGGCAAGTGTTAACCCGCTTTTTGACCAAGCGGATTTCAACAAGAATTAGAAAGCCAAAATGAAGATGAAGCAATTCACGAACTTGGAAAAGCACTTGGCAGAAGTAGAAAAGCAAGCTCAAGAAAAATCATCAGTCTAGAAGCTAAGGAAAGCACTCAGTATCTAGTGGTTTCCTCTCGGTACCAAGTGGTTATTCCTCCTTCTTTGGCATCATGAACTCCATATACCCCATTATTTGTTAATACCTCAGTTATTGATTTTGATGATAACAATCTTAATAACAACAATACGTTCATATAAGATATGGATACTAATGTTTTGCCAATTTATATAGTATATAATGCAAGATATTATACAGGTGTTGAATCAAAGACTGTACAGTGTAGAGACCCAAGGAATAGACATGAAGACTCATGAGTATAAAGACCAAGACATGAAGATCTCAAGATTATAATTTAGTATATAGAGTCATAGAATATTGTTAAAGTTCCCGATAGCAATCTCTATTTCCTATTTTCTTATCCTTTATTTTTTTTAAACGTAGTATATTTTTAAAATATATTTAATAGTATTTTATAAAAGTATTTCAAAGTTTAAAATGTTTATAAACTATGTTTAAATTAGTTTACATAATATCAAATTATTTTACAAGTACATTATTTTGAAAATGTTTTAAAAAGAAAAAGTTTTTCAAAAATCACATACATATGTCGACATATGTATACTAGGTATGTCGACATATATGCCGCAAAACAGTTTTTCAAATTTTGAAATGAAGTGTGTATTCATCGCAACTCTTCTCGAATGGATACACCTGTTTACACACTATATATAGAAGATTTCAAACGAATTTTTAGTTAGTTATTATCTTTTTTTCTTCCCTCTTCTTACTCTCTCAAAATCTGCATTAAAAATATACAAAATTCTCTTCAAAAACAAATAGAATCAATTTGTACTTTTATGTATTGATTCAATATTACTTTCTTACTATTTTGGAATCACCTCTCTCTAAAATCAAAGATCAAAGTGATGTCCAAGAGGTTATAGGATCCATTTTATCCAAAGTTTAAGAAATTGTCTTTGGAAAAACCATCAAACTCTATTTGCATTTGCTTGGGTGTGATTGTAAGTCGTTCAAATCAATTGGGTGTGCTTGGTAGCTCGGAAATCCGAGTGGGTGTGCTTATAGCCCATCCAAATCAAGTGGATGTACTCTGAACCCGAAAAATCAGGAGGGTGTGTGCAACAACTTTATTTTTGACTAACATTATTTAGGGTATTTAATTGGATAAATTAAGTAAAATAATGTAAAAGGCTAAGAGTATTGAGATTTGATAATTACTAAGGGGTCGTGCCATGATGAATGAAATAATGAAGAGAATTAAACTCAAATAAGAAGAAGCAAATAGACTAAAGGTAAAATAGGAAAAGGGTTATATTTCTTAATACAAACCCACAACACCATTCTCCTTTATTCATTTTACACTTTTACAAATCAAAAGAAGTATAGGTCGGTCGTTGCTAGGGTTTCAAGAGGAAGAAAAAGCTAGGGAAATCGAGAGAAAGCTTAAGGGAAATTAACCAAATACAAATCTCAACCTTCTTAATCCATTCAATGTGGATAATAACTATGTATCTCATGTTTTTATGTGATAATTTTGGTTTCAAGTGTAAACCGTTTCTTTTGCAAGTATTATGTTATGTTTTAGAGATTTTAATGATTATATGCTTATTGGTGATTTTCTAGAGTTTAAATATGAAATCTAGTGATATGTTTGAGTTGGAAAACCTATCATGTGATGCCTAAATGACTTGAAATTTTAGTATGATGTTAGAAACATTATTTTAGAAGTGGGTTTTAATTTCATTATTTTCCAAGCAAGTATGGATTTTCTATGAATTTTCGAAGTTAAGAAAAGGGGTTTATTTCGGGTTTTATTTATTAAAAATAATTAATTAGGTTTTTGGCCTTGAAATTTTTATATAAAGAAGAATATGATTAAAAGGATTTATTGTGATTTTTGCGGATTTTTCCCAAGTGTTTATGGTTTAATATGATTTATTTAAGCTAGAAGTGCTTAATTAATTATTAAGGTATTATTATAAATTATGGAGTTTGTTAATTACTTTGGTAATTATAAAACTGCTCCTTGGCAAATTTTTGAAAAGGTTTTGAGCAAAGATAATGTTATCCAATAGTATTTTGACAAATAGTTGGGGTTTGGTAAAAGGAAACTACTTTTAAAGGAAATAAAGCAGTTTTCGTTTTAATTATGGTTATGCCACTCAGAAGGTTAGGACGTCGCATCAATCTCTCCGCATATATAGTCTTCGATGTCGCTCAGGAATAATACACATGGTATCACTTTGGTTGATATGGAGTGTATTGACTTCGACGAGGAGAAAGGCTAAACTATAACGTCGACGTATTGTTCTTCGAAGCGATGCTGCCGCATTATTTAACCTTGTTTTACTACGTCGTCGACCCCAATGCTTTCGAAGAGACCCCTTTGACCCTATAGGCATAACGCCACTACTTAAGATTTCAGCAGTATACAGTGCTGTGTTTTTTATGACTCCGACTTTAATCCTTTTAACTTTTTCTGAGAGAGCAGAGATGCTGCTCCTAAGGACTTCGGCACTAATGAGGCCACTATTTTCTCAAAGACAATGATGTCAAAATTAATGACTTTGACCATATTCTTTTAAATGTTTAAATTATACAAACTTAAGCTCTTCGACTTCGGCACTATGAGAAGTGCGAAGTGGATGTCTTTGGCATGATGGCCTAGTGTTTTAAAAAGTTAAAGGTTTTAACTCATTTTAAAGAAGGGCGAAGACCCTCTTCGACAATACCCCTTGCCACTTCTAATAATATAAAGGCTCTACATTATTTTGGCCCTATGGCCTATGGTTTTGAGAGGCGATGACCTCAAATGACTTCAAACTTCATCAAAGTAGTTTTATAAAACGCATATATCATGGCATAAATATTTTGATAAGCAAAGGCTTATAATTTCCTTGTTTTAATTATGATTTCAAGGGTTAAATCATTTACGAAGAATTATTTTCAAGGAAATATGGATAGGCTAGTTAACCCGGAATTTTGCTAGAAGAATGACTCAGAAATTAGAAAACCAGACGAGACTAGTGTAGGGTCGCATCCTATACTTTAGCTAGCAGCTCCTAGCTAATATATGTCCAAAATTCCAGTGTGTAGGGCTTTGTGACGAGTAAGAATGAAAGAATGTTATGCACAGAAAGGAATACATGGAGTAGAATTAGGTTATTGGTGAGCCCATAAAACCATTAGGATCAATGGACCCTAGGAATAGTAAGTTTCGGACAGACCGTCTAGTTGCCTTCTAACGATGAGTTAGATAATTTGTTATATCTAGTAGGCCCGAGTCAGCTATAGGTTTGTAGTCCGCTTCAGAAAACTATGATGTTTGGACAAATAGTCCATTGATTTAAACAGATCGTTTATGATTACCCATGTTGCATGCATGAATACTATTGTTTATTATTGTTTATCTTAACCAATCTGGTTGCAGGACTATAATTTGCAGAAGATATATTTTAAGGGATATTAGTGAGAGGAATACCCGTTCTGCTCAGCAGTGTGGTCTCGCTATATATCATTAAACCGAGATGGAATATTATTATTCACTCCAGGCATTTTATCCGACTCGAAGGTTATGTTTTCCCCTTAAACTCTAGGGTGCTCAAAATTTAATTTGAGTATGCTGAGAGTAAGGGTCATTCAGGATAAGTAGGTTTGTCAAATAAAGCTTCTGAAGGCGTGCAGGAGGCAGAAGCTAGTTATGTAGGAGTCTATCTATATTTATTATCCGTTGTGTTATGTCAGTTATTGTACGAATGTATTGATAGTAGATGCATCTGCCTATTTAGTAACTCTGATAATCCAAGGGGGCATCTTCATATGCTGCTCTTGACGTAATTTGTAATAACTATATTTTATCTGAACCTGGACAACGTTTTGGGATTATGTAACGAATATGAGATGCTAATTTGAAATGTGATGAGGAAAGTGGTGCTTGAAATTATATTTAAATTATTTCATATTCTTGTGCTTCTGATATTATGGATACTATTAACATGACCACATTTTTTACCAGAAATTAATATTATAGATGACTGCAACATCTGTAGCACTTGGTTTCAGCCTTAAAATGGGAGATGTTACAGTGTGTCTTGTAGCCTTGGAATCGATATTGTAATTGGGTTTGCCTTCTGCCTGTTTAAAGATTGGCATTTAAAAATAAATCTATACGAGTAATTGTATGGAACTGGATGTAAGAGAAATCCAAACCAATATAAAATCCCTAACGTCATCTCTCTACTTTACTTTATTGCTTTTTTTAATCTTCGATTGCTTCTGTATTGACTGTTGATGTAATTCTGTGTTGAAAACTAGTGATTTAATATTAAACTTGAAAAAATTTAAAAAAAATTACAAAAGTTAGAAAACACAATTCATCCCCATCTAGTGTTTAATTAGCTTTAACATCCATAATTCACTCACCAGATTATGTCTGACGCCCTCTATTTCCCCCTCTTTATCTCTATTACAGGAGGATAGGTCAGTAGGTAAGTTGGCCAAGCACTATACATGGAGAAAAAGGCATAGCGCCCGAAGATATATTTATTATTATTACTCTCCATGTACTTCATTTCATATTATGTTGTTCCTATCATCAAACATTATGTATTGTCGTTTAGAGACATTATGAGGTGGACTATATTATTTTAAGACTGTTATATGGTTTAATTATGTTCTATATTTATATTTTATTCCTTCTACTGGAAACGGGCCAGCCCGCAGCGGAGTTAAATGATAAATTTCAAAAAAAAAATCCTATTTTGGATCCTTGGGCCTACGAAGTCTAAAAGTTTATTAGATCCAATCTAATGAGGTTTTAAATAAAATCTTATTTTATTTAAGTTGTTTAAAGGAGTTTTAAATTTAATATAAAACTAAATATATATAATAATGAATGTATCAGATACATTCATGTATGTATAGTCCAAGTGCAACATATAAGTAGTGTACTTGGTTAATGTGTACGTATATAAGTATTGGGACTTACACCACAACAATTACATTCGTCCTTTATATATGTCTTTGTTATCCATAGTTTATTTTTAAACTAAATAAAATAACAACATGTGTGTGTGTGTGTGTTTATATAGTTTACTTATATTGACTTATATATAATACGTTACAAAAGTATTTTAACTAATCAAAAGTTTACATATATTCAAAATGGCAATCAATTATGTTAAAGTAGGCAATGAATAAGGAAAGGAAAAGGAGGAGGAGTTGTCTCCTTTCATTTACTTATCTTTAATGCTATTTCAAAACAATTTAAACACTCAAACATTTATGTATGCATATATAAATAACTACAAACTATGTTTCAAATTAAAATAACACACACACAAATATATATATATATATATATATGTGTGTGTGTGTGTGTGTGTGTATGTATGTATATGTATCTGTATGTATGTATATGTGTGTATAAACTTTGTAGTCCGTTGTACATTTTAAAACTAATGTAACGAATTAAAATCTACTTTAACTTAAGAGGGATTCAAAGTGTTTATGAGGTTTTGCACGAAAGTCCACTTAATTTTTTTTAGTTAAACAACATTTTAACAAATATTAACAACAGCCAAAAATTATATTCAAAACAACAATTATGTGAAACGTGTATTCAATCTCCCAAGTAATTTAGAAAAAATTACATATATAGTTAATTTATATTTGTGTATATGTTGAGGTGCAAAATACATCAACTAATTAAAGCTAGTTTCCAATCCAAAATAGTGTATTTGTTTGCCTTTTAAAAATAATAATTTCTAAAATAATGATAAAATTAGATTGGATAACTTAGGCGGATATAAATTCATTGTAAAATGAATTAGGTCTAAACTATACATATAATATGATCATATGATGAAAATTTTATAGCATATGTAGGATCTAATTATATTATCGTGATGAACATACAATCAATTAACATATATCAGATCTAAACTTTGGGTCAACAAAATGAACAAATAATGAGATTAGATGTAGAATGTATAGGATTTAAACTTCATTAACATGATGAATGTGTAATAAAATAAAGTTAGAGTTACCTAAAAACGAAGCCTAAGTTTTCCACCTTGAATGAAGAATAAAACTCTGATTCGATTAAATCAACCTTTGGATTTTGCAAGGATCTAGAGGCAAACACCACCTTGAATGTTTGAATTTTTATTTGAATTTGTTTTAGGAATTTTTTTATCATGGAGGCCATTAGGGAGAGGAGGAGAGAAAGAAAATAAGATTTATCGAGAAAAGAATAATGGATTGAATAAGAGAGAATACGTTTTAAAGGAAACACTAAAACCTTTCAATTCTCTCCTTTAAAACCTCCCCGTTTAATTCCTAAATAAATCTAATAAAATCCTCTCCCTCTTTATATTTTTAGCAGAAAAAGTAGAGCTGAAGAGAAAAGGTCAAAAATCATTTCATAAATGAGATTTAAGTGTGTCATAAAGAGGAGTAAAGAATAGCGATTTAATTCTTCCTTTTAATTGCTTCTCTGGATTTTCAAATCGTATTTGAAATCTCTTTCCTTTTTTATCATGCATGTGGGCCTAAAAAAATTCCCAAAGCCATTTAGCAATTAATCTATATAAACCTAATTTAAATATTTTATTAATATCGTATATCAATACAAGCGTTATTAACATTTATATGCGCACTTTATTAAATGCTAATGGTATTCAAACAAATTAAATAAAGTTTAACAATTATTATTTCATAAATATTAATTAATTTACAACAATTTATAAATTAATCAAATCGTGTGGTTTATTCAGAGCATTCATCATTACGGTTGTGCGATCCAAAGGTCTAAATTCACTCAACGATTGGTATCGAACAATTTGAAAATTAACGTTCACACATCATTTTAGCTAATGATGTGACATTTTGGTTGAAGTTATCGCTTACACATCTTTTTGGTAAAATTTAATTTTACTTATTATAAGCAGTACCTGATGATGACGATAATTACACCAATTCTCTTTGTCAAAGCCGTATCATTTTGGACTTATGGATTTTGGTAATGGTCGCTATTTCAATATCGTCCATATCTAACTTTATAGTCCAAACACAAAGTCCTTGATTCAATAATAACAATTATTATTACTGAACTACTTTGGTTAGAGACTTTGACTTTGAGTTGACCATGATGCCAATCCCCTATAACTGAGAAGACTGATCCTCCCTTGTATAGTGTTTCACTTCCAATAATCCTACTCAACCCAACTACAGTCATTCGATGGACGTCGTGTCACGATTTGACTATAATCAAAGCAGAGCTTTCATATTAAAGATCAATAGTATTCTTAAGTAAAGAGATCTATGTAAATTAGTTACTTCGATATTTTCTGTTTAACATTAGTGATATTAACCAATAGAAAACTTTCTAGTAAGTCATTCCATAAGTATTTAACATCAGTACATAACCCTTTGGTGCCTCGAGCAACCATGAGTAATAAACCGCTCAACATTTGGAGAGCGTTACGGAAGGAGTTCTAAAAGTACCTAAAACGGGCTTCAATCTTAAAAGTCACTCCTTTTTATGATACATAATGATGTATTTCGATAAGGAAAAATCAAAATTTATGGGACAAAGCATGACTAACGATGGGTGAAGTTTAGATTACTTCTTTCTGTATGGATATGTACTTAAGAGTAAATGCATATGTTAAAGTTAGTTTCATTTAAAGCGGAGCTTACGGAATCATCTAAGATATGAGTTAATAAGAAATCTTGCATCAGTTCTTGGTTTGGAACTGTTTCCTAAAGGAACCCGGTCCATTTCGCAGCGGGTGAGATGAGTAAATTTCAAAATCATTTCTATATTTGCATCTTAGTAGGCCTGTGAAGTTTATTAACTAGAGTTAGATCCAATCTAGTTATTAAATAAAATCGTATTTTATTTAGAATTATTTCATATTTATTAATCACATTAATTAATTTGATTGAATGGTTATTTGAATATGTCATATACATATTGATAACATTACAAGATAACATAAAGATATATAAGCATGTGTATAAGTATATACACGCATATGGATATTGGGATTTATATCAATTATATACTATAATATATGTATATGGTTTGTATACTCATATTAATAACACCATATATATAGTTTAAACACACACACACACACACATATATATATATATGTATATGTGTGTGTGTGTGTGTGTTTGTGTGTAATGTATGTATTGTTACTTATGTATGTGTGTGTGCGTATGTGTGAGTGTGTGTGCATGCATATGTGTGTATGTGTTTGAAATAAATATATATAGATAAAAGTATATATGTATATACATATATAAACATAGATATGGGCTTGGTGTTAAAGATAAAGGGAAATAAGTAAATACTAGACCTAGATATAATCAAATGAGTGTCCAAAAGGAAAGAGGAGATGGTAATATATTTAAAGGATTCCACCTTTCCCTTAAAAAGTTTCCAATTAAATCTAGATCTAGTCTCTAGAGAAAAGGTAATTACAGGATTATTCATAATCAAATTTTAGCATTAATTTGAAATATAAAGTAACACATAAATACATATAAATAAATCATATTTAAAACATTGTCCTAATTAATATTGCAATAAGAATTGATTAGTCAAAACATTCAATCAATATGTGGGTGTATAATAATTCAAAATTAATTTAAATTTTAAACATATTTGATTGAACAATAAAAACAATTATTTTTTTTGAAATCGAAATATACTTAACCAAATGATATGATTCAAGTCGTTTCACAGTTTCTTTCAACAACACAAGACGCTTATGTGAAATTCAATATTTAAACATAAAATTGATTATTTCAAATAATCAAATTTATGGAATATACATATGTATATGCATATTTCATTACAATCGAAACAAACACACATCAACATCAATTTCTCTTAAATATGTATAAAAAACTGGTTTCATGTTTTATAAATGATAATGCATAAACAATTTTTAATCAAATCTAATAAGTGGAAATATAATATTTATGTATTCATGAATTTTGGGTCAAGGCTGAACATCATGAGTGAATAATATAAAATAGATTTTGAACCTAAAATGATCTTGAACTTCGTAACGCTTTGATTTGCAAATCAACTTCTAGAACGCAAGCTTGATCTTGCTAGAATTTACCACCTAGTTTAATTTTATTTGATTTAACCATGGAAGAAAAAAATCGACCATGGTGAAGAAAAAGGGGGTTGCCATGGATAGGACAAAGAAGAAAAGAAAATCAAAGGAATAAATTGAATGAGAGAATTTAGTTTAATGAGAGAATAAAAACCTTTCATATTCACTCTTTAAAACTTTCACTTTTAATTCTCAATTCAACTCTAGGTCTAACAGGTAGATGAATCCCCTTCTCATATGGTTAGCCATCATAACCCATTTATGGACAAAAAAATTCACAAAATACGTTAAATAATTATTAACACTTAAAGCCTGTTCAAATGTATATCGACATCATATACTGAAATGTGTATATATAACTTTTATATACATCCAAATAATATTTACAACACAAGTTACATCAAATAGAATTAATGATTAATATACCTTAAATGTTAATTAATTTATAATGCTTGGTAAAATAATTAAATCCTAGGGTTTTCCAAAGAATTCACAAATGCGGTTGTATGACTCGGAGGTGTGAATTCAATCAGAATTAACATTGAACAATTCAAATATTGACATTCTCACGTCACTTTATCCAGCAGTGCGACAATTTAGCCAAATTAATTGTTTTCAAACATATTCAACAAAATCATATTCTATATTATCTTAAGCGGTACCAATGGGAAAAATAATTTACACACGTCCTCTACGCCAACATTATATCACTTTAGGATGTATTGAATTTTGAATTGGTCAAAATTCCAATATTATCCACATTCAACTTGATTGGTCCATAAACAAAGTCTTTCGTTCAATAATAATATTTAATATCTAACCGTACTACTTTGGCCAGGGATTTTGACTTAGATTGACTACAATTGGCCGATACTAACCTCATACAACTAAGAAGATGAATTCTCTATTGAACAATGCTCAACTCGGATCCAACTACGGTTTATCGATGGATCTTCATGCCATGATTTAACTATAATTAAAGTGGAGTATTCACATTGAAGCTTCACAGTATTCTCAAGTCGAGGAAACTGTGTAACATGGAAACTTTCAGATGGGTCATTCCATGGTTATCTAATAACTATGGTACATAACCTCATGGTACCCCTTACAGCCATGAGTAATACATTACCTAACATTTGGAGACCTTATGCACT
Organism: Allium fistulosum; assembly: GCA_030737815.1. NCBI lineage: Eukaryota > Viridiplantae > Streptophyta > Magnoliopsida > Asparagales > Amaryllidaceae > Allium > Allium fistulosum. The sequence continues at coordinate 1,179,261,516 of CM060902.1, forward strand.
CCGGTCTCAACAAATGTATGATTCCTTTCTCGAAACATCTTGACCAGGAAAATCTAAAACAAAATATCATCTTATTTTGTGATTAATTACTCATGATTACAACTATTTGAAACTACAATCATGTAACATTTTATTTACGGATTTTCTAACTATGAATAAGATTAACTAAGAGTTAGATATATGTAACAAACATCATGATTGTCCCTAGGGAACATCACTAACTATTTCAATCTCCCACTTGCACTTGGGGTCAATTATGGAATCTTAATCTCATTCCTCTGATTGGATAAAAAGCGATCGAGCTATTCCCTTCGTAAATCGATTTGCTATATCGTATTGCTATATACTTTATCAGCAAACATTTCTTCATCGTTGATAAACTGTCTTTATCATGTAGAATATTGAAGAATGTATCTAGACTCGTATGAAACCTATTTTCTTTTATAATCTCTTTCGCAAAACAATGTCATGAGATTATCAGCATTTGGACCACCCCTATCTTAGTTATAAATTTGTGCAATTATATATATATACCACTTTAATGTGATGCTATTCAGGGTAATCTGCTTAGCCTTTTGGCTGAATCAACCATCACTACTTGTTTAGAACATTTCCAACTTAAAGCTCCTTAAATAAGGTTGAATATGAATTTAGGATTGACATGCTATATTCAATATCACTTATGAAATTTGAGTCTGCACTCTTTTTTTTATGGAACTCATTATCACTATAAACAATTCTCTAGTATTTCATAAATACTCAAGAACACTCATAACTACCATTTATCGACTAATTTGGATTTGAAAATTCACTCAATGTACAAATTTACATAAGCGAATTGCTATACAGTAAATAGTATGGCACATGTGATAATTCCTATTGCTGATGCATAAGGAATCCATGTCATATGTTTTAAATTTAACATTTTAATATGGTGTCTATATATATCGTTTAGGACAATCCCACTATCTCTTCTAATAATTTTTGAAATATTTTATTACCTTTTAATATTCTTTCTTACAGACAGGCTTCCTATGTATTTTGACTAACAATCAAACTATTTGATTTCTCTATCAAAATATTTGCTCAATTATGATTCTTGTTGAATGATACTATCATAACAGTTCTTAGATCTTATCCAACACTAACAAATTTATCTATCGCTCCCACTGACATCGTGACATTATGGTTGTCATGTGCAAAACAGTCTTTCTAAATCATTATTTAGAATTTCTATATTAGCAAATAAGTACCAAAATTTGAGCTCATATCGGGGTAATTCTACAAGTAGCATCCGAATTAACTCAAGCACGTTGACTGACAAATCTGTTACGCTAATTTCGACAATGGAAATTTACGAGGTTATTCTCATCAATGCTGCCTACTATATTTCAATTGCATTGGTCTTCCATTTAAAGACATGCCTGCGGCTGATGGATCATAACTCTTTGGGTCAACTACCAAAATCATATTTTGATAATGTACTTTGAATCTATTTCAGATTTAAGCATTGTGCCATATGGTAGAGCCTATAGTCTTCATGGGTTATTGGAAACCGAGGGAATTATTATTATTAAAAATTCCTTTTCTCAACATTGATATGAAATTCATATTTTCTCTTTAATTTGTGAGGATTCATAGTAGACATTCTAATGAGTCGTGTCTTTTTAGATTTGGTAAATTTATTTCATCTTAAATAACCAATTTCTATGTTAGAGTCTTTGGAATGTATCTAATACTTACATAAAACTAACTAAACTTTGAGTTCACAAAACTTCTGTTCATAACATAAATTAGTTAATCATTGTTGGCCAGTACCAAACTCCTTTAGGGTGATCTGCACACTATCCCACATAAGCGAATTTTATGTGCAGCCTCTCGACTCACACAACGTGCTAACTCTTTGACCTAGGACATGTAGAGCTTTCTCATCAACTCAAATCTTAAATGATTTCACAAACTATGTTGCGGATGAAATTAAATTTAACATATGTACTTACTCTTAAATACATATCATTATAGAAAGAAGTTAGTCAACTTCACTTATCATCAGTCGTACTTTGTCCAACAAAGCACGATCACTCCTTATCGATACATCATTATGTATCGTAAGGTGGACAGACTTTGAGATTGAATTTTAGTTCGTTTTTAAGTACTTTTGGAACTCCTTCCAACATATTCATTTATTCAATCAAATCGAATTATTTATCTCTTTTGCATGTTATGTTTTCTACTTCTATTTTAAATTCGATGAACTTATCAAAGATATATTACTTATATATCAAATACATATGTTCATGTCCGCGACAATTTATTGGCGATATCAATAAAGTAAGTGGGTTCATTCTGGTATTACTTGACCTTCGATTTCATTCATTTCTTTGTATTAATATTAAGAGTTTATTAACTCTTTTGTTGCTCCCACTAAATGGGTGCTAAGAACTTAATCCATGAGGTACAATTAACCAGTATCATGTGACCCATAATTGGATGATTTAAAGAATCATTCCTCCAAGATACAGTTTAGTTTATAATCCCTAAAAATAATTGTTAAATTTTTAGATGCTTTTGTTTTATGTAGCTAATGCACTAAATACCGTTATTTTAGATTTATTTTACAATGAACATTCATAATATTCATAAAAAATATAACTATATATATATATATGTATTTAGTCAATATCGAAGACATTTTTTATTTCATAAAAAATATTTAGTTTACATGCAAAAACAATTTTTTGAATCTTAATGCATCCTTTAATAAGTGTCATATGATATGGTCCTACTATTTCTGCCATGACTATAATGGTGTGTGAAATATAAAGCTCCATTCAACAACTTATTATGGGATATTTGTACCTTTTCCCGTAACTGGTTTACACTCGAGAGTTATCGATCAAATATGTTAAACTAATATAAATTACTTTTATAGAAACAATTTTTATAATATAATACATTTGAATAGAAACCATATTTCTCATCCCATATTAGTTATCTTACTAAATTTTATACAATTCTCATTTGTGTTATGAAGGTGAAGTGACCATTCACTCTCTTCATACCAACTCGGCCTATTTTACATCCATTCTCAAACATTTGTTTTCTTTTCAAATGATCAAACCATTCAAAAGGTAACTATACTGTAAGACATCACCAATTTTTTTACAAAAGTGCATTAAGATATTCTTGATATTTTAAGAATATCGAACAGGTTGCACTTAAGTAAATTGATCGAAACTGATATTTCACTGATCGAATTCCTAGGCTGTTCTTTAGTCCTTAGTCTTTTGTTGTTTTATATGCAACAAAACTCTCAACGTATTCAACCATATTGAACAAATGATTTTACAGTATTGTTTACTTGCTAATCTCGAGTGAACCAATTCATTAGGATTTCGTATATTACAAACACAACCATTCACCATACGACTTTTGTATGTAATCTAATATGGTTTAAATACCCATATCCTTGAATCGCTTTAAGGTTAAAACTCATAGAAGATAATACATTATTTCAGGAAAATAAATAGTTAAATGACCAAGTTACGAATGCAATAAGTAGTATTATAATTTTTGACACTTACATCAGGCTGAAAATGAAAACATGCCAAATAATTTATTGGTAAGTATATCTTTATTTCTTTGTTAATATTAATCAGTTCATTAGTATATTTTGACCGATAAACAATTTTATCAATTAGATCGGTTGCACAAATTTATTGGAGTAGATAATTTTAATACATGCATTTTTAACGGTATTGGAAAGGTTAAATTTTGAGATTTTATTTTTCTAATAAGCCTGCCATTAGATTTTATGTTCCTCAAAATCCTAAGAGAAGCTTAGAAATCTTTTGATTGCTCTAGGGGTGTTAAGACTCGATTTCCTTGGGATTCTAACCTTGAGTTTGCTCTACAAACGATAGGCACACAAGTGATGGATAACTCGTATTATACAACTCCCAAGTCATTATCCTAGTCTCAATCTCGACGTTGAGTTTGCACAACAAATTGAAAGAGATTATTTACTCACACCCACCCTTTTGCGACAACCTAAGTATAATGCATATACCTTAGGTTTGTTCAACATATACATGCATGTATCTTACCTCGTCTAGCAATATATTGATAGTACTACACATAACATCCCAAGCTTAAGTTTGCACAACAAGTAAAGGGTACGCAAGTAATCTATTAATATACAATTGGTAGAGGACAACTCTATATTAGTGATTCATAATCTTTAATATATTTTGAATGATATCGACTTAAGGAATTAATGTATTTCTTATGAAATACCCTCGTGATTCAAGTATTCGACACATCTGAAATCACGGTATACATTCATACATATGTATTTACTCCACAAATCTATTTTGGGTTTATTTAAGTTTAACTTTCATTATTTTAAAGATATATAGTTATATAAGTTTATTTTTTGTAACTATTATAATTCAATTAACTTATATAATATATACATGTATATTTATTAATTAATTAAATCATATTTAATTAATTTTGGTTCTTTAATTTAATTAATTAATTTTATGTAGTTTGTTTAAAATTTTAAAAATCTATGTCATTCATCTCAAATTATTTAAGAAGAATATTCAACTATAACCATTATAGTTTTAGATATATCATATATATAGTTAATTAATTAACTAATTAATTAGTTAAACATTTTAATTAAATATATAATAAATTTCAAAATTTTATTTAGTTTAATTTCTTAAAACAATTTTGAGAAAATTAAACCATTTTAAGTTATTGAACTATAACCTTTATAGTTTTATTTACATATATCGGCACATATAATTTAACTAAATAACATTTAATTAATTATTTATCAAATAAATTATTTATTAAATTAAAAATTTTAATTAAATAATTTAATAAATTTCAAGAAGATTATTTTAATTTACCCCAAGCAATTTCAGGTAAATTTTCAACAATAACCTTTATAGTTAATATACATATATCACTATACATATGTATGCTTTAATTAATTAACTTTTAATTACTTATTTAATTAATTAAACTAATTAAATATTTATATATTTTTGATAAATACTAATTAGTTTCTCAAAATAATTTTGAAAGTTTTAAAATTTATTTTAAAACATTTATAGAATTTCCTTTTATATTTTACACTTAACATTTAAACATAAAATATATTTTTAATTTTCAAATCTTAGTTTGAAGCCAAGGCCCAAAATCAATTTGGGCCTTACATCTAGGCCAGCCTTTTGACTTATCCTACCCAATCGGCCAGGCCATTAGCAAGGGAGGAGGGGATACTTAATTATCTAACCCCAATTTATTCTAGGCACTCATAAAATAGAAAAGTTTATTAGTTGGCCCTTGGCTGATTAGACTGTATGGGCTAATCAGCCTTTGATAACATTGAAGGAACTCGATCTGTTTCGTAGCGGGTGAAATGGGTAAATTACAAAATTGTTTCCATAGTTGGATCTTAATGGACCTATGAAGTTTATTAACTATGATTGGATTTAGTCTAATTATTAGATAAAATTATATGTTTTTTAAATTATTTCATATTTCTTAATTAATAATATTAAATAATTTGATTGAATGGTTATTTGAATATGTCATATACATACTCATAACATCACAAGATAACATAAACATATATAAGCATGCGTATAATTATATATATAATATACACGCACAGATGGATATTGGGATTTATATCCATTATATACACATATGTTTAAGTATACTACAATGTATGTATATGGTTTATATACATATATTAATAGTACTACACACACATATATATAAATATATAATATGTATTTCCACTTGTTTTAAAAAAAATGTATTGCCACTTATGCACGTGTGTGTATGTGTTTGAAAAAAATCTATATAGTTAAAAGAAGATATATACAAACATAGATGAGAGTTTGGTGTTAAGGAGAAAAGGAAAAGTAAATATCTAGATTTAATCAAATGGGTATTCAAAAGGAAAGAGGAGATGATAGCATTTTTAAATAATTCCATCTTTCCATCTACGAGTTCCTATTAAATGTGGATCTAATTTCTAAAGGAAGGGTACTATAATCAATTTTAACATGAAAATTATAAATCTGAAGTAACTGATAAATATATATTATTGGCGGCAAAATTGGCCACCAACACTCAATTATGTAAAAGTACCAATATCCAATCCAATCACAGAAATATGAAGAGAAATAAATGAAGAACAAAATTAAAACAATCAGAAAGCAAGTAAAAAGAGACAAGATTTATAGTGGTTCAGCTAACTCCAGCCTATGTCCACTCCCAAATAATCCTTTTTATTATACTGAAGTTTGTTTACAGTTACAGTCTGAAATCTAAGATTAAAATTGGCAGAGTGTAGCCTAAGTTGAAGATAAAGAGAAGTAGAAAGAAGATACTTTTTTGATGACATGCCTGCTGTATTTATAAGGGAAGACATGCATGGGTCGGGCTGAAATTTCGACTGAAGGTTCATGAGACCAAGACGAGGCCACCGAAAATTTTCTAGGCCCATTAGGGCCCACGATAGCGATCGGTGTCGATCCCTATTAGTGTGTCCAAATGGGCTGTGATCCCTATGAGGGGTGACCCATGATGTTAGCTACCCGCTCCCCAAATTTTGTGCAATTCTGACGTACTGTTTGTGAGATATCGTATATTCCATGAAGTAGTGTTGCTTGAATTCTGATTTCTGCCGATCCCTCCAGTCCCTTCCAAATGACATGTGATCCCTAGGAGAGCTTCTGTATGTCATGTTATGCTTAGCCTCCAAGTTTCATGCCAATTGGATTAGTAGAACTCGAGTTATTGATCAATTTTTCTTGCAATATGTTGTGAAGGCTAATTATAGTCGATCCCTATGGAGGGATATGTATCGATCCCTACAACTTGCTCTAAATGATATGCGATCCCTATGGGGTGTTCCACATGTTGTAATTAGCTTGTCCTCCAAGTTTCATGTCAATTGGATATGTAGATGTTGAGATATTAATCGATCTTTGCAATAAAGTTTGGTTTAGCTGTCACTAAGAGGGAAGGAGGTCGATCCCTCTTTCTTCGTCCTTTTGATGTGCGATCCCTAGGTTAGGCTCCCTAGGGTCCCCACATCTTGCTCATAAAATTTCATATGCATTAGACTTATGGATTTAGAGATATTGATTGTTTCCATTGAGTCGTACTTTCTTGGCTGAAATATGCCGATCCCTTTTATACCGATCCCTTTTTATACGATCCATTTCTTAGGTGAAGTAATTTTCCCATAACTTGCGCATACAAACTCCAAAAGACTTGAGATTTGAAATGCTGCCTCATGGGGCCTTCCTTGTTACTTTATACTGGTTTCACCCAGTTTAGGACAAAAATTAAGGACATGTACCGATCCCCTAGGGGAAGGTATAGACACCGATCCACTGCTTGGACGAGGCACTAATCCGTACTTAGAATATTCTAGAGATTCTATCTTTTGGTACCAATTGATCGTCGTTTCATATAATTGTCTGCACATTATTTCTGGACCTCACAATCATTGCTCTTAACAAATGGCCTTGATAATCATGAATTATGTTGGGTTAAATCCACTTGTTTACCGTCTTAGAAAAAGGTGGGTTAACACTTTGCCCCCAGGACATGCCTTGTGATAGGAATGTGCATTTTGAATTGCCATAAATCCCAAATCCAAATTCCATAACCCATTGATAGCCATATTTTCTAATCCAAATCCACGGTCTCTATGGATCGTTTTATTCGAATTTGCTTCCATCCTAAGCCAAATCCATTGTTGTTCGAAACTAATATCCAAATCCATGACCTCTTCGGGTTGTTATCCTGATCCAAATCATCGATCTCACTGGATCCTTACCGAGCACAATCCATACTTGACGACCTGAGTAGGTCGATCCATCGCATTCGAGCGAAGCAACCTACCCCTTGCCAGGCATAGTCCTTACCCGATGAACTTGATCTCACGGGATCATTGTCGAGCACAATCCATACTCGATGACCTGAGTAGTTCGATCCATCGCACGACTTACCCCTTGCCAGGCATAGTCCATACCTGACGACCTTGATCTTTCTAGATTCTTGCCGAGCACAATCCATACTCGACGACCTGAGTAGGTCGATCCATTGCATTTGAGCAAAGCAACCTACCCCTTGCCAGGCATACTCCATACCTAATGACCTTGATCTCTCTAGATCCTTGCCGAGCACAATCCATACTCGATGACTTGAGTAGGTCGATCCATCGCGTTCGAGCGAAGCGACCTACGCCTTGCTAGGCATAGTCCATACTTAACGACCTTGTTGGGTTTTATTCTTTGGCCTTGACACCCAGTTGAGGACTTAATCCATGATGCACGAGTTCATTTCATCGTGTTCACCCAACGAAAAGACCCGTTCCTTGCGATTGTTATCTCGTCTCTCCGGACATGACCACAATCGCGAATCATGTTATCTATTACATTGATCTAAATATAAGCATTCCTAAGTCTATTGCCAAAATATAAAATAAGAGTCCATACAACCAATAAACCAGGGTTCAAATAAAAACTAAAAAAACAAGAGTTCGAAGCAAACAAGAAAAAATATATTCATAAACTCAAGCACGACGGTTTATCATCATCTCAGAGCATGCGTAGGGACCGTCCATGATCCCGTACATGTGTAAGTGACGTAGCCATCCTACTACGGAGTTTGTTACTTATTCCATGTCATCCCGATCGATTGATGACAAGTTGATGATGATGATCCAGTGCCATTTTCATTCGAGGTGGATGGTGGCTGCTCCCGTTCCACCGCCGCAACCTGAGTCCTTACATATTGTTGTAACTAACCATTCCTTATGCGTTCCTCAATGATATCCTTTAAATGCCTGCAGTCATTTGTATTATGCCCATCCAGCTCATGGAATAGGCGGCGCTTTCCAGATGTCCGTTTGCATTCGGAGGGTTTCCTCCTTGCTGGCCTTCGATACAGAAGGCGTCCTCGAGTATCTAGATATATCTGTTCTAGGGTTCCATTTAATTTCGAGTAAGAAGAGAATTTGGGTTACCCCCTCTATCGGTTCGATCCATCGAAGCTATTATCCATGTTCTTTTTACCCTTGTCTTTTCCTGAGCTTTCACCGGGCAGTTCTCCACCCCGTACCGTATTAACTTCCGTTGCCTCTTTATCAGCTTTAGCATCTTCTTGTCGTAGAAACCTTTCTGCTTCATGGTAGAATTACCCGAGATCCATCGGTGGATCCTGTATCGGTGATATCTTAAAATCTGAATTATCTGCAACTCCTTACACTGCCGCCATCAAAAACATCAATGGATCTGGTCAATCCACCGAAACAATTGCCGCATTGAACCAGGTTAAGAAATTCTTGAGTGATTCTCCTCTCCACCACTTTAATGATGTCAATGTCATCACATTATTGGGTCTTGTAATGTGAAGGCGAAACTGATTCATAAATCTTTTGACCAATTCCGTCCATGTGCTAATAGAACCGCTCTCCAACTGTCTGAACCATAACGTAGCTACATCTATTAAGTACAGAGGGAAGCATCATGCCAGGACTTCTTTCGAAGCTCCTAGTACTACCATGTGCCATATATCCTTCATCATATGCATGGTTGGATCCGACTTACCATCATAAGCTTCCAGTGTTGGTAGTTTGAATTCTGGTGGATTCCTAGCATTTTTGATATTAGGAGCGAATGGACTTATATTTACATCCTCCAGATCCATGTTCACTAATCCTCCACGCATAGCTTGCGTAATTATCTTTGCAAACCTATTGTTGTCTTTCAGTGGTAGTCTCCTACCATCATGACCAAGCTGCCCCCCGATTCTACGAGGTAATTCTGTAATGTATTCCTCTAGACGAGCATCCAAATCTAGATTCAGACCAAGCTCTATAGGATTGACCGCAAATCCTCCAGCATCACAATCGACCAGACCCGAGGGCATGCCCCCATGTCTTTGGGGATCGATATCGATCCCTTTGGAGGGATCGGTGCCGATCCCTCTAAGATGGTCGAGGACTGCCCTCAGCTACTTTGTTCCATCCTTTGTCCAATAGCTCTGTCTCTATGCTCCCGGTTCTGATTTCCAGCAAATCTTGCCGCCTCAACTCCTTGATCCATAGCTCCAGTAGTTCCTATCATTCCGACTCTTTGGTTTTGCATTCCAGCAGCTCCTATAGCTTTAGCCTGTTCGACCCATCATAGTAGATTCTCTATCATCTCCTCCGATCTTTTCAGCATCTGTTCCTGCATAACGTCCATCATTGCTCTAATTTCATCTCTGGTGATGTGGGTAGATGTTTGATTAGCTACATCTCTTGAGGAAGTCTCATGACTCCCTTCATGATGGCTCCTATCTGCTACTTGTCTCCTTTTTAATTGTCTCACCATTGATCCAAATCCAAGCTCTCTAATTGATTCCAAATCCGTGGAGGCTAGCTCTCTCAATGAAAGCACCAAAATGTTGGCGTCAAAATTGGCCACCGACACCTAATTATGTAAAAGTACCAATAATCAATCCAATCACAGAAATATGAAGAGAAATAAATGAAGAACAAAATTAAAACAATCAGAAAGCAAGTAAAAAGAGACAAGATTTATAGTGGTTCAGCTAACTTCGGCCTGCGTCTTCTCCCAAATAATCCTTTTTATTATACTGAAGTTTGTTTACAGTTACAATCCAAAATCTAAGAATAAAATTGGAAGAGTGTAGCCTAGGTTGAAGATAAAGAGAAGCAAAAAGAAGATCTTTTTTCTGATGCCATGCATGCTATATTTATAAGGGAAGACCTGCACGGATCGGGTTGAAATTTTGACAGAAGGTTCGGGAGACCAAGACGAGGCCACCCTATAAATTTCAAGCCCATTGGAGCCCACACTAGGGATCGGTACTGATACAAATTAGTGTGTCCAAATAAGCTGCGATCACTATGAGGGGTGCCCCATGATGTTAACTACCTGACCTTCAAATTTTGTGCAATTTCGAAGTACGGTTTGTGAGATACCGTAATTTCCATGAAGTAGTGCTGCTCGAATTCTGATTTTTGCCGATCCCTCTAGAATGATAGGTACCAATCCCTCCAATCTATTCCAAATACCATGCAATCTCTAGGAGAGATTCTTCATGTAGTATTATGCTTAGCCTCTAAGTTTCATGCCAATTGAATTAGTAGAACTTGAGTTATTGATCAATCTTTATTGTAATATGTTATGAAGGCTGATTATAGCGGATCCCTATGGAGGAATAGGTACCGATCCCTTCAACTTGCTTCAAATGATATGCGATCCCTATGGGGTGTTCCACATGCTGTAATTAACTTGTCCTCCTAGTTTCATGTCAATTGGATGTGTAGACGTTGAGATATTAATCAATCTTTGCTATAAAGTTGGGTTTAGCCAATCCCTAAGTAGGAAGATGGCTGATCCCTCTTTCTTCATCCTTTTGATGTGCGATCCCTATGGTTCCCACATCTTGCTCACAAAATTTCATATACATTGAACTTATGGATTTTGAGATGTTGATTATTTTCCATTGAGTTGTACTTGCTTGGTTGAAATATGTCGATCCTTTTTATACCGATCCCTTTTTATACGATCCCTTTCTCAGGTGAAGTAATTTGCCCATAACTTGCGCATACAAACTCCAAACGACTTGAGATTTGAAATGTGGCCTCGTGGGGCCTTCCTTGTCACTTTATACTTGTCTCACCCAGTTTAGGACAAAAATTAAGGACATATCGATCCCCTAAAGGAAGGAATAAGCACCGATCCCCTGCTTGGGCGAGGCACTAATCCATACTTAGAATATTCTGGAGATTCTATCTTTTAGTATCGGTTGATCTTCGCTTCATATCATTACCTGCACTTGATTTTTGGACCTCACAATCATTGCTCTTGACTAATGGCCTTAATAATTGTGAAGTCTGTTGGGTTGAATCCATCTGTCTACTGCCGTGGCAAAAGCTGTGTTAATACATATACACAAAGTTGCCTTTATAATATTGTCATAATTAAGATTGTTATAAGAATTGATTGATCAAAATATTCAATATGTACATAATACATACATACATATCTATGTCTGTATTATAATTCAAAACTAATTTAAATTTTAGATATACTTGATTAAACAATGAATATATAAAATTATTTTGTTTGAAATCAGAGTTGACTTAACCAAATGATATGATTCGAGTCGTTTCATCGATTCAACAATAAAAAGTGCTTATGTAAAATTCAAATATTTGAACATAAAATTCATTATTTTAAATAAATCAAATTTATGGAATATACATATATGTATGCATATTTCATTGCAACCAAAACAAGTGTACATCAACAATCCATTTCTCTTGAATATGTATAAAGAATTAGTTTCATGTTTCATAAATAACTTAAATAATTTTTCTCCAAATCCAATAAGCGGCAATATAATATTTACATATACACGAATTTTGGGTCATGGTTGAACATCACCTATGAAGAATATAAAATAGAATTTGAATCTGAAATGATCGTGCACTTTGTAACGCTTTAATTTGCAAATCGACTTTAGAACACAAGCTTGATCTTACTAGAATCAAAAGAACCACCTTGTTTAATTTTATTTGATTTAGTTTAGGTGAAAATAAAAATATTTCAACCATGGTGAAGAAAATGGGCTGCCATGGATGGGAGAAAAATGAAAAGAAAATTAGGGGAATATAATGAATGAGATGATTTGTTTAATGAGAAAATAAAAGCCTTTCCTACTCTCTCCTCAAAACTTCTTCCTTTAATTCTCAATTAACACTAGTTATAATATCTAGATGATCCCCTAACTCTATGTCTGACCATGCAAGGTCCATTTATGGATAAAAAAATTACTAAATTCATTAAATAGTTATTGACATTGAAAGTTCGTTCAAATGTATATCGATATCGTATATCGATATATGTATATATAACTTTTACATACACATCCAAATAATTATTTACAGCAACTAAAACATCAAATAAAATTAATAATTATCATTTCTTAAATATTAATTAATCTATTCAATTTATAATGCTTCGTAAAGTAATTAAATCGTGTGGTTCTTCGAAGAATTCACAAATGCGGTTGTGTGATTTGGATGTGTGAATTCAGTCGGCAATTAGTATTGAAAAATTCAAATATTATCATTCGCATGTCTCATTACCTAATGATGTGAAGTTTGGCGAATCCATCACTTATAGGCCTCTTCAGTAGAATCATATTTTATATTATCTAATGTGGAACCAATGGTGACAATAATTTACATACGTTCTCTTCGCCAACAATATAACACTTTAGGACGTGTGGAATTTAATAATTGTCAATACTCTAGTATTATCCCCATTCAACTTGATTAATTCATAAATGATGTCCCTGGTTTAATAATAACATTTATTATTAACCTTAATACTCTGGCTAGAGATTTTGACTTAAAGTTGACTACAATTGACTGTAATACTAACCTCATACAACTTAGGAGATGGATTTTCTATTGAGTAGTGCTTCACTTCTAATGCTTTAACTTACACCCAACTATAGTCACTTAATGGATCACCATGCCATGATTTAACTATAATCAAAGTGGAGTATTCATATAGAAGTTCCATGTCATTCTCAAATCGAGGGAACCATATAACATCGTAATGCTGAAATTACATGTTTGACCTAGTTGTTATCAACCAACTGGAAACTCTCGGAGTGTCATTCCATAATTATCCAATAACTATAAGTATGTAACCTCTTAGTTCACCAGCAGCCATGAGTAATACATTGTCCAACATTCAGAGAACGTTACGCAATACAGTCTCAATGGATATATTAATATTCTTTCTTGAAATATCTTAACTAGGAAAACTTAAAATTAAATATCATTTTATTTTATGATTAATTACTCACGATTGCAATTACAATCACATAACATTTTATTTAAGGATTTTCTTATTAATATAGTATAAATTATTAAATATATCATAATATATGTATATAAAAGACAACAAACATCGTTACTATGAACAAGATTGACTATGGAATTAGATATATGTAACAAATTACATAATTACCCGTTGGGCATACCGCTAGCTCTTTCATTTCTAATAAGAAAAATATACTTAATCATATTAAGTATACGATCTCATATTAATTTTTTAATTTGCTCGGTTCAAATAACAATTATTCGACATTTGTGTACTACGAAATAATACTATTCACCATACAATCATTGTATACAATTAAACATGGATCAAATATTCATACTTTAGTATTATCTATGGATTCCATACTCGTATGGATAATAAACAATATTATGCAAGTTAAAACTTAAATGGACCTAGATTCAAAAATTTAAATGATTGTACACTTGGGTTATTATCATGGGCTTTTAATTGATTACATGACAAAAAAATTATTTTCCAGCGAATATAAAAATTTAATTCACCGTTATTAGAGAGATTTTTTACAATAATTTAGTTACAAAGCAATCACGGCGTTGGATGCTTCCGTAATTGGGAGTCAACACACTTAATTTATATTAATTTTGCTCTAAAATGTAGTAATTATATTGCTTAAAGCTTACACAATTAGGTAGGTATAGTTTAAATGTTTGTTAAAATGTCAATTTCAATTTAATAGTATATTCAAGTAAAACTAAATGAAATCTAGTATTGAAAACAAAGAAACAAAATACAAAAAAGTGAGAACACAAGGATTTACGCGGTTCAGATGTTAAAAAATCCTACATCCATGGATCAATGCTTTTACTTATATTCTTATTAGTACAAGATTTCTATGGCAGAAAGAGTACAAGTATATTTAATATCACATTCAGACAAACTATCAAAAGTCCTTTTATTTACTACAGTGTCCTTCTATTATAAACTATGACATCACGCAGATTATTGATGTCGTGGCCCTACATTCTCCTTTGCCATCTAATTTTTCCATGTGTCGTTCATCATGTAGCTTGCTGATTTGTGCGTGGATTACTTACGTAGTCACATGCATGTGCAACTACTTTGAGCAGGAAAATATGACTATTGGCTGGAATTTTGAATTTGATATTATGCGGGAAATTTGAATTTTGGCATGTGGAGCTCTAGAATTAGACTTTGAGTTATGCTTGGCCCATGGGATGTCCAACATTTGCTTATTTGACTGCTTCTATGTGGTTCTGTGTAGCATTATAGTTGATGTTGGATGTTGAAACACTACCATAGTTTGATCAAGTGCAGTGTGACTGCTCTAAGTTTAAAAGAAGGGGCACGGTCTACTTTGGTGTGGCGGCGCAGCATCATTAGGTGTGGTGGTGCAGTTTGGTCTTATAGGGGACTTGTGATTTGTATTGATCGTAAAGGTGCCTTTGGACCTTTGGTCAATAGTGTAGTCAAATCTTGAAGCCATCTCTAGAATTTTCCGAGTTGAGCCATTCCATTGTCAATGCAATTTATATTACTGTAGTCAGTCGACTTTTGCATAATTCTAGCTTGGTATCTTTGAATGGGGTTCTTGATTTGTGTGATCTTATGCAGGCACTCTCTTCGGGTGCTTTGTCATTGAATTTCAAATCTTGCGTGGTTTCTTTATAAAGTGGGTGGCCTGCTTTACTTTCTCTTTATTCTGAGCGACTTGCTAACTTTGTCCATTTGGTTTTGCGCTCAAAATATCAAGGAAGCGAAAAATGAACATAAAACTTGCCCTCCAAGTCTACGTTGAAGCACATCAAGGGTAGAATCTTGCATCCTCTTTTTTTCAAATTGTCTTATTAGTCATTTTTCGCATTTAACATTCCTTATATGTGGCATGATGAGATTGGGTACTTTTTTGTTTTTATCAAACAGATCAGTTTATGATTTACAAAATCTTCTTCGTTTCTTACCCATAATATTATTAGTAATTATCAATATTTAATGGCCTAAAAGTTGTAGTGCCATTTAAATTTGACAATCACGATCGCTTCCATAAACTGTATATTTTTTTACCTCTCTCTTTTTTTTACCTCATCTTGAATCTTTTCCTTACTGTAGATCATTCCCTCCGTGGTTATTCTCTGTCTTTCCCAAGTTGTTGATCTTATCTTTTCTTGGTGATCCTGCTATTTCTAGTAAGAGGTTCCCCTTTTTCCCCTTTTTTATATATGCGCACATGTATGCTATTGAGTTGTTCGATCAAATGTTTGTAGTGATTTTTCTTGCTTGGTTGTTTTATTGCTCAATATAATTTATTGTGTTTATTCCTTTTGGTCTTAATTAGTTGCAGCATATTCCTCCTTTCTGCCGTGAATTGGTTTTCATTTTTTCTGTTCGTAAGAGCAATTCTTCAGGTTGAGAGGGGTTCTACTTTGTTCAGGCCATGAAATCCCTCTTTTCTATTTTGCCCCATGAGACTCAAAGGTGGGTTGACTAATTTTCTACATGTCTAACTTAGACGGGCTAATTTATACCTTTCAAAAGCCTGGTACTTCTCTTGTCTTTTTTAGAGGAGAGCGGTTCATTTTTACTTACATTGTCCTTCTTCATTAGTTGGTTGCCTTAATTTTTCAAAAACTGATTGGGAGTCATTCATTACCTGAAGAAGACCGCCCTAACACTTAGTGAAGATGTTCGAAAAGGGTCCCATTTATTCGAGGAACCATTTCTACAAAAATATGGATTTCTGCACCAACATCATCATTTTTTTATTCCATCTTTATTTACATTTTTGATCCTACTACGCCTAAGGGTATATTTTTAATTTATTAAGTTCATTTCTTTAAGCTTACTATTGAACCTTTAAGTTAATGTTTCAATTTCTGCTCATTTTATATTTCTAACTGTTAGTGTTGTTGTTATTTTATACTTTGCAGTTACGATGTCAGACCTCCTCAAAGCTTTCATCAAGAAGGTTACTACTAATAAAAGAGCCCCAGAGAAGAAACGTCTTGGGGATGACTCAACTATTGTGAAGAATATCTCTAAGAAGGGAAAATAAGGTGTTCCTACTCCTCATGCGACTTCTTCTCTTACTACTCCTATCCTGGTGCCACCTATCTCATATGCTCCTCCTTCCTCTCCTACTTTCTACTCTTGCTAAAAGACAACGCTAATGCTAAATTGGCTAAGCAAATGGGTTGTCTTATTATAGACGATCTATCTGCCTTACCTCCTACCTCCCTTTCTTCTTTTGGTATATTTACTGAGGATGTCTTTGCGAACTGTCATTGATTTGGTTGCCAAGTTAGCACTATTTTTGCCTTATTTTTTTATGTGTGTGATGCTTATGCTTTCAAAGTTCTTTTCTTTATTAGGAGTTTGCTATGGATTTGGAGCTTAACAGGCATGCTTCTGCCTCTGAAAGCATAATCAATGCTATGGAGAAGGAGGTCTCTGATATGAAAGTCAAATTTGGCCAAGCTCTGCTTGACCTTGATTTATGCCAAAAAAGGAAGGCTAAATACAAGTAGGAGGCTAATGAGGATGCAATTTTCAAGAAGAAGTCTGAGGAGGTTGTAGAAAAGCTTAGCAAAGTGGAGGAAGAAACTAAGCAAAAGATTTTTGAGTTGGAAGGACAAGCTAGCATCATGAAGTTAGCTGAAGAGACTATTTACTGATAGAGTAAACGGTATTCCCCAGAGGCAATTATGTAGTTTATTATAAACTTTTAACTCTATAATAAAATCTTGTTCGAAATAAAAGGTGTTTTTTTTCTATTATATACTTGAGATGATTTGTTATATTAATTAATATAATTTAAGCATATTTAATAGAAAATCCATATAAGATGTGTTTTGTGATAGTAATTACAATGTGTTGTAATCATGAGTGATTTATCATAATTTAATAAACACGTCATTTTAAATAATCCTAGTCAAGATGTAACGAAATTGAAAATCGATACATCATTAAGACTAGAATATATAACGCTCTCCAAATGTTAGGCAGTGTATTACCTATGGCTGTTGAGGGTAACAAGGTGTTACATATTGATAGTTGTTGGACAACCATGAAATGACTCACTCGATAGTTTTCTATTGGTTAATATAACTAAGGTCAAATAGAAAATGTCGATGTGACAATATTACACAATTCTCACGACTTGAGAATACTGTCAAGCTTCAATGTGGAAACTCCACTTTGATTATAGTTAAATTGTGGCACAACGTCTGTCGAACGACTATAGTTGGTCAGTAGATGAATTGGAAGTGAAACGCTATTCAATGGAGAATTCAGCCATGGTGAAGAGAAGGGGGCTGCCCTATGTAAGAGAAAAAAGAAAAAAAATCAGGGGAATAAAATGAATAAGATAATATGTTTAATGAGAGAATAAAAACCTTTCCTACTCTCTCTTTAAAACTTCTTCTTTTAATTCTCAATTAACCTAGCTATAATATCTAGATGATTCCCCTACCTCTATGGTCGGCAATGCATGGTCCATTTATGGACAAAAAATTCACAAAATCCATTAAATAACTATTGACATTGAAAGCTCATTCAAATGTATATCGATATATATATATATATATATATATGTACATATAACTTTTACATACACACCTAAATAATTATTTATAACAACTAAAACATCAGCTCAAATCGATAATTAATATTTCTTACATATTAATTAATTTAATCAATTTATAATGCTTCATAAAATAATTAAATTGTATGGTTTTTCAAAGAATTCACAAATGCGATTGTGTGACTCAGATGTGTTAATTCAATCAGCAATTATTTTTGAAAAATTCAAATATTAATGCTCACATATCACCTTACCTAACGGTGTGAAGTTTGGCTGAATTCATCGCTTATATGCCTTTTCAACAAAATCGTATTTTATATTATTTTAAGAGGCACCAATGGTGACAATAATTTACACTCGTTCTCTATGCCAACACTATATCACTTTAGGATGTATGGAATTTGGTATTGGTTAATACTCAAGTATTGTCCACATTCAACTTAATTAGTCCGGTTAGAGATTTTGACTTTGAGTTGACTACAATTAACTGTGATGCTAACCTCATACAACTTATGAGATGAATTTTCTATTGAGTATTGCTTCACTTCCAATGCTTTAATACAGACCCAACTATAGTCGCTCGATGAATCGCCATGCCATGATTTAACTGTAGTCAAAGTGGAGTATTCGTTTATAAGTTGCATGCATTCTTAAGTTAAGGGAACTATGTAAAATCATCATGTTGAGGTTACTTGTTTGACCTAGTTGTTATCAACCAATAGGAAACAATCGAAGAGTTGTTATATAATTATCTAAAAATAATGAGTACGTAACCCCTAGATACACTAGAAGCCATGAGTAATACGCTGCCAAACATTTGGAGAGCATTGTGCACTATGGTCTTAATGGATTTATCACTATTTACGTGGTTTGGATGTTAAGGAATCCTACATGCACGGGTCAATGCCTTTACTAATATTCTTCTTAGTACAAGATTTCTATGGTAGAAAGAGTACAAGTATATTTATTATCAAATTCCGAGAAATTATCAAAAGCTCTTTTCTCTACTACAGTGTCTTTCTATTTAGGTACTATGATATCACACGGTTTATTGATGTCATGGCCCTACATTTCACCTTTGCTATCTGATGTTTCCATGTGTCGTTCATCTATAGCTTGTTGATTTGTGCATGGATTGCTTACGTGGTCACAAGCATGTGCAATTACTTTGAGCAGGAAAATTTGACTATTGGCGAGAATTTTGAGTTTGATATTAAAAGGGAAATTTGAATTTTGGCATGTGGAGCTCTAGAATTAAACTTGTGAGTTGTTCTTGGCCTGTGGGCTGTCTAGCATTTGCTTGTTTGACTTCTTCTATGTGTTTGTGTATGGCATCGTAGTTTATGTTGGATGTTGCAACACTAGCGCAGTTTGATCAAATGCAGTGTGGTTGTTATAAGTTCAAAAGAGGAGGTACAGTCTTCTTTGATGTGGCGGCACGGTCTGCTTTGGTGTGGTGGTGTAATTTGGTCTCATAGGGAAGTTGTGATTTTTATTGATTGTAGAAGTGCCTTTAGACCTTTGGTCGACAGTGTAGTCCGATCTTGAAGTCAAATCTTACGTGGTATCTGAATAACATGTTGTGGCCTGCTTGACTTTCTCTTTATTCTAAGCCACTTTTTGACTTTGTCCGTTTGGTTTGCGCTCAAAAATATCATGAAAGCGAAAAATGGGCATAACACTTGCCTCCCATGTCTGCACTGAAGCACATCGATGGAGATTTAGAATTCTGTATCCTTTTTTTAAAATTGTCTTATTATTTAACGTTCCTTACATGTATCATGATGGGATTGAGTACTTTTCTGTTGTTATCAGATGAGTCGTTTCATGATTTACAAAATCTTCATCATTTCTTACCCATACCATTATTAGTAATTATCAATATCTAACGGTCTAGAAGTTGTAGCACCATTTAAATTTAACAATCACGATCGCTTCCATAAACTGTATATTTTTTACCTTTCTCTTTTGTTTCATTTTTTTACCCCATCTTGAATCTTTTCCTTACTATAGATTATTCCCTCCATGGTTATTCACTGTCCTTCCCAAGTTGCCAATCCTATCTTTTCTTGGTGATCCTGCTATTTCCAATAAGAGATTCATCTTCTTCCTCTTTTTTTTATATGTGCGCACACATATGCTTTTGAGTGGTTTGATCAAATGTTTGCAGTGATTTTTCTTGGTTGGTTGTTTTATTGATAATAATTTATTTTGTTTATTCCCTTTAGTCTTAATTAGTTGCAGCACATTTTCTTTCTCTTTTATTTAGTTGAATATGGACACAACGATCTTCCTAGCTCCTTTGGTCAAGAATCCTCTTATTTTTGTGAATTCACATCGACTATTTGCAATGACAGTCAAGCTATATTCATCCTAACCTAATTTGGAATTTGTGACCACGAATTTAGGATGTCGACCTTTTTTGGGTGTATGCATTTGCTCTTTGAGGGATTTATCTCTATAACGTCATAGCATGTCAAATGCGGCTTATATTTGCTCCCTCATCCTTTCGTCAAGGAATGGTTAGACATTGTCTATCTTTCTCCAATCTGACTTTCACCCATCTCCTATTTCCTTTCAAGCAACACATACATTCTTTGTGCTACATATCTTAACTCTTCTCCTTCTTACCGTGAATTGGTTTTCCTTTATTCTGTTCGCAAGAGCAATTCTTCAGGCGAAGAGGGGTTCTACTTTGTCTAGACCCTGAAATCCCCCTTTTCTAATTTCACCCCATGAGACTTAAAGGTGGGCTGACTAATTATTCTACATGTCTAACATAGATGGGCTTATTTATACCTTTCAAGAGCCTGGTACTTCTCTTGTCATTTTTTTTAGAGGAGAGAGATTCATTTTTACGTGCATTGTCCTTCTTCGTTAACTGGTCGCCCTAATTTTTCAAAAGCTAATTGGGAGTCATTGATTTCCCAGAGGGAGACTGCCCTAACACATGGTGAAGATGTTTGAAAAGGATCCCATTTATTCAACGAACCATTTCTACAAAAATATGGATTTCTGGGCCAACATCATCATTTTTTGGTTCCATCTTTATTTACTTTTTGAACCTATTACGCATATAGGTATATTTTTAGTTTATTAAGTTATTTCTTTAAGCTTACTTTTGAACCTTTAAGTTAACGGTTCAGTTGCTGCTTGTTTTGTATTTCTAATTGTTATTGTTGTTGTTTTTCTATACTTCGCAGTTACGATGTGAGACCTCCTCAAAGCTTTCAGCAGGAAGGATACTACTAACAAAAGAGCCCCAGAGAAGAAAAGGCATGGAATGACTCAACTACTGCGAATAATATCTTTAAGAAGAGAAAACAAGATGTTCCTACTCCTCATGTGACTTATTCTCTTACTGCATCTCTTATGGTGCCACCTATCTCATATGCTCCTCTTTTCCACACTTCTACTCTTACTAGAAGACACTGTTATTGCTAAATTGGCTAAGCAAATGAGTCGACTCATTGTAGATGATCTTTCTGCCTAACTTCGTACCTCCTTTCCTTCTTCTAGTATGTCTACCGAGGATGTCTTGCGAACCGGCATCGATTTTGTTTCCAATTTCATACTATTTTTGCCTCATTTTTTATATACACGTGTGATGCTTATGATTTCCGGATTCTTTTCTTTCTTAGGAGTTCGCTATGGATTTGGAGCTTAACAGGCATGCTTCTGTCTCTAAAAGTGCAATAAAGGCAATGGAGAAGGAGGTCTCTGATATGAAAGTCAAATTTGGCAAAGCTATGATCGACCTTGATTCATGCTAAAAAAGGGAGGCTAAATACAGCAGGAGGCTGACGTGGCTGCGAGTTTCGAGAAGAAGGCCGACGAGGCTATAGAAAAGGAGAGCAAATCCACTGTACCGAGTTCCCCCTGTCCCTCTGTACCCAACCAATCGGAGACGCCGATTTTCAGCCATTTTGCAATTAAACCCCCAACAGCAGGAGAGAGAAAGGGGGTTTAATTGCAAAATGGCTGAAAATCGCCGTCTCCGATTGGTTGGGTACAGAGGGACAGGGGGAACAGGGTACAGAGGATTTGAACTCATAGAAAAGCTGAGAAAAGTAGAGGAAGAAACTAAGTAAAAGATTTCTGAGTAGAAAGGACAATTGGCTAGCACTGTGAAGTTAACTGAAGGGACTACTTACTAATATAGTTAGTGATATGCCCCTGAGGCAATTCTGTAATTTATTACAAATTATTAACTCTGCAATAAAATCTAGTTTGAAATAAAAGATGTTTTTCATTCTATTATATACTTGATATAATGTGTTAATTAACCAATCAATTTATTTAAGTATATTTAATAAAAAATCCATAAATGGTGTGTTTTGTAATAGTAATTACAATGTGCTATAATCATGAGCGATTTATCACAATTTAACAAACACATCGTTTTAAATATTCCTGGACAAGATGTATAAAGACTAGATATCGATACACCCGTTGAGGCTAGAATATATAACGCTATCCAAATGTTGGGCGGTGTATTAATCATGGTTGCTTGGGGCACCATGGTGTTACGTATTGATAGTTATTGGATAACTATGGAATGACCCACTTGATAGTTTTTGTTGGTTAATATAATTAAGGTCAAAGAGAAAACAACGATGTGATAATATTACACAATTCTATCGACTTGAGAATACTATTGAGCTTCAATGTAGAAACTCCACTTTGATTATAGTTAAATCGTGGCACAATGTCAATCGAATGACAATAGTTGGTCGAGTAAAAGAATTGAAAGTGAAATGTTATTCAATAGAGAATTCATCTTCTCAGTTATCCGAGGTTAGTATCACGGTCAACTGAAGTTAACTCAAAGTCATTGTCTCTTGCTAGAGCAGTTTGGTTAATAATTATTATTATTGTTGAACCAATGACTTTGTGTTTGGACTGTACAAGTTGAATGTGGATGAAATTACAATTTTGACCATTACCAAATTTCATACGCCCTAATGTGATATAGTTTTGACGAAGAGAATTGGTGTAAATAATTGTCACCACTAGGTAATGCTTAAAGTAAGTGAAATTGGATTTTACCGAAGCTATGTAAGCGATAAATTGGACCATAATGTCACACCACTAATTAAAGTGATATGTGAATGTTAATATTCGAATTGTTTAATGCCGCTGATATAATTTACACCTAAGAGTCACACAACCGAAACGTTGAATACTCTAACTACCACCTGATTTAATTAATTATAATTGTTATAAATTAATTAATACTCATGAAATATTAATTATAAATATTTTTATTTTATTTGTGCTGATCAATCTAAAATAGTGCATATACAAAAATTGTATGCACACGTATCGATATGCGATATCAGTATGCATTTGAATTAGATTTAAATGCACATTTATTTGATGGGATTGAAGTAATTTGTAGGCCCAGAGATGATTTATGATGGCCAACCTTTGGGGAGGTCAATTGGGGTTGAATGTTTCAAAAGGTGTGAAATAGTAAGAGAAAAATGTGGATGTGGATCCTTTTTTTGCTACTCTAAACCTCCACTATTTAAACACATCAAACTCCACTTTAGGAGCTCTTGGATTTTGCCGCCTCCTACCTCACATCAGGTCGACCATACCCATGTCCTCCATTTCATTTTTTAAGCTTTTTAAACACAATTTAAATTAAAATAGTAGATTGATGGTTGCTGCTTTCAGTTTGGTTTCTCTTTATGGAAGTTTAGATACATATTCAAGGAGTTCATCGACAAAATGCTTCAACATGTCACAACTAGGCTATAGTAAGGTAATTATTCTACTTACATACATGTACATATATATTTATTTATTATGTCGTTTTACTAGTTTAGTTTATATGTATATTACCACAAATCTACATATGTTTATGCTATTACCATTAGATGAACACACACACACACACACCCCCACATGTGTGTGTGATTGTGTAATAATTGTTTTATATGAATATATGTTTACATATATTATTTGGCTAGCAAAAAAACGTATTTTAATTTTTGAAATTAATTAATAATTTAAAACAATTAAAAACAATTGATTTGTATATATTAGTGTATAAAATGCATATATATAATTTTGTTAATTCGTATACATAATATATCATTTTGGAAATATGAAGATTTTTTTACATATATATATATATATAATTAAAACTATATATATTATTTTAAAATATAATACCTAACTTTTATATAGTATGTATATATGTATACATATGTCTGTGTCCGTGTATATATATTATAAAATATACATACAAATATATAAAAATTACGTATTTGTTTTACGTTTGTTTTTCGAAATAAAATTGATTCTTTTTACAATTTCCGGATGGAAATCTTTATCTGATAAAAAAAGGAACAATTTTAAAACCGCGTGTTTTTAAAATATATTTGTCAAACGTAATATAGCCGAACACACACACACACACATATATATTTGTGTGTGTGTATGTATGTTTATATATATAATTATTTCTTAACACTAAATATATATATATATATATATTATTTATTTATTTATTTTATATTAAAATTTTAAATATCAATTTAATATGTATATAAGGTCGTATGCATATTTGTTCATAAACAAATTGTTTATTTAGAAATATATATAATATGTATATACATTTATTTAGAAAATTAACAAATTATTTTGAGTTTGAAATCAGTGGATATTTTATGTAGATCTAGATCTAAAGTTTAAAATTTTAATTTAAATAGTTTTGAATTTGAAATTAGTAGATATTTTGTTATAATGGTTGTTGGTCTAAAATTTTAAATTTTAAATTTATTTTAAATTAAGAATTAGTTATATTAATATTTAGAATTACTTTATATTATAATGTCATATATATATATATAAACATTTATATTTTACAAGAAAAAAATTATATTGTATAAAACTATATGTATGTATTAAGCCAAAATGTGGCACACCACCTCAAAATATATAAAAACAAGTAGATCTAGTGGAAAATAGCAAGAAAACGGTAGGAACACGCAGACTTTTATAGTGGTTTGGCAAATTCTATGGTCCACGTCCACTTTAATTTTATTTAGATTGAGTTTATCAAAACCACAAGAGCTTTTTCGATTAGAACGAATCTAAAACAACTCTTAGGTGAGAAAAATTGAGTAAAGATAAGAGAATGAAGAAAAGAATAGCCAAAAGTCCTCTCAAAGTTGCTCTGGTCCTGTTACGTATAGGAGAATCACCCACCAAAGTCATCAGATCATGAAAGACCTAGTAAAACTCCACTACCGAGAAAGTAGGAGGAAAGATGGAGTCCTCCTTATAATAAAATCATGTCGGTACTGACACAAATCATATCAGTACCGACATGATTTTCTTGGGGCAAATCACATGATTCCTCCATACTTCGTCTTGCACCTTCAGATCTTCAAGCCACGAGCACTTTTGCCTAGTAATTCTGCTTGATACCGTGATGATCTGAATCATCTAGTACTTTTCCTATTTTGCATAGCTTTTTGGAGTTGATCAACTACTTTTTCAGAAATTAGCCCCAGGACGACCACTTTATCCATTAGTTCCTTGACCATGGCTCCAGAGTCACCAGAGTGCACAAAAAGTATTCGGTACAGACATGAATTCATGTTGGTACCGACCACTTTTCCTTATTTCAACTTGACCTCAAACTCCTTAAACTCTTTTCCATCGTCAATCCAAGCTTTCCCTCAAGTCGTCGAACCATTTTTCCTTCATCCTAACATCTAGATTTATCTGAAAGCTACTTGGTTTAAAAGCTGGATTAACACTTTCCCTCCAAAGTATGCTTATGTTGAAAATGAAGCGTGCTTTGGATCAAGACTAGCACATGTAACCATCCACACAAGTCCATTGGTCGATCAAGAGTTTCTTTAAAATGTCGTCTATATTTCAAGAGCATTCGTTCAACCATTAAATAGCAGTCATATAACTTTTAGTGTCAAGATATTGATCTACATCACTCTGAAGATCGTTCTAGGCCTCGGCTAGGTGAGAGTTCCTTCTCTTTTCTTTCCTTTTTTATTATTTGACAACAAAATCATGTCGGTACCGACCACTTCATGTCGGTGCCAACATGAATTGTTGAGTCATGGTTACTATATAAATTCCAACACTTAGAGCTTTTTTATACTCACATTTTACTTTCTTCTTTTTACCTTGAATCCTTTGCTCTTTTCCAAGTCGAATTCTTACGACTTCATTCCTTCTACCTACACTGCCTGCCAATGACCATCTAAAGCCACCGCCATCTCCTCCTAGCCATTGCCATTGTCAAATCTCCACCTTGCCAAATACTACTTTCCCCAAATAACTCAATCCCAAATTCTTTTTAAGTTCAGATCTAGATCCGGAATACTAAGATGGGTTGTCGTTGATAGGTATTAAGGTGGTTGTAGGCATTGTCGCCGTTAATGGCTGGGTTTAGATTGATTGGCCTTCATTTGAGACCTTGGCCATTACAGGACTTGAATTCTCCTAAGGACAACCACAAAGTCAAACATAAATTGGCACTATGACTACTCGAGTCAAGATGTTTCACACCTACTCGGTGCCTTCCACTGTCATTGCCTCAGATCTCTACCATCATGGCCCTGGGTCTTCAATGTCTTACAATGGTTTTCCACCTTCACATACTTAAGATGCTTAAGCATTTCATATTGGAGTTCGATCGATCAAAAGCCATCATTTAAACCTTATGAGATGGTTCTCTCTAGAGAACGGTCATGTGGAACGCACACTAGCATTCGAATAATTCTATCATATTGCACTTTAAGTAAATCCACAATCATGTGTTCCTGCAAAGAAAGCTCTGTGTCACTTCGGATGGTGGTTCTGTTATCTTTCATCCTATAATGACAGGTAAGATCTGACACACGGTTTCATTATGCGATGGAGCTCATTTTCCAGCATGAGTGGGCTATATACATTGAATATTCTATTCATCATGTATTGAATATAGGATACACACTGTAGAGATTGACCTTCAAATTACCTCGGTCGATATTTAAAATTCGAATGGTCAACACACATCGATATCTATTGGATTCTGAGCGTCGGTCACACAGATTCATATTAAAATAGAATTTCAAAATAAAACATACCCGAATGTGCTCACTATCAAGTTTTCCAATTCAGAGACTCACCATTCACCTTGTTTCAATGTTGGCACTAGGCGTTAACTCCTCCTAAGGTCGGTTCTGTTGAGACTTGGTTTTGATTCATGATACGAAGATATCACTGCAACATACAGATTCGACGACTGTTACGACAAAAAGAGAATATATACTACATGGAGACAAGACATCAAAATCGGTGTATCAACTTTTATATTATTTTGTTTTGAGTCTTAGGTCAATATTGTTAAGATCTCTCCTCGTTTACGTTTATATTAGCTTATATATATAATCTTCTTATTTTCAAATGATTCATACATATATAAGAATATAATATATATATATATATATTATCAAGTTTTTAAAGTTAGAATCATATATAATATATATATTATATATACCTGTGTAAACTGTGCAAACTGCACAGAAAATACCAGGTCAGTCGACTGACCTGGTAGGTCAGTCGACCGACCTGCTAGTTTCTGTGCAGTATGCACAGGTGCACAAGTATATATATTATATAATAAAAATCGTTTGAATATTTAGTCGACTGACCCAAAGGCTCAGTTGACTGAATTTCTATAACGGCTATATTTTCTGAAAAGACAAGATCATTCGTCAAGAGTTACGACTCTCTACAAAGAGATTTGGATGCAACCCTTCAACCAGAACTCTTCGCCAATGGTTGCTGCTATTTAACAACTATAAATACATATCCTAACATCATTCCAAAGTATCCAATCTGCTTATCTCTCTTATCTAACTCTCTTGAATATTTTTGCAACTATACTTGCTTGAATTAGATTTATATATCATATTCTAAGCAATACTATTCCTTTCTAATCTTCATAAACTTCAAATATACATATTTATACTCGAGGAGAAGATCGTAGGAAGGGTGTACTATAAACAGACTTATCTGTGTTATCGGAACACAAAAAGTCAAACAATCTTTTGTATTTATTGAAGTCATGTTCTGCTGCTCAGGCGTGTGAAGTCCTCTTCGGCTGCTGAGGCGAAATCCTGTTCCGCTGCTCGGGTCCCTGTTCTACTGCTCAAGGGTTGTATAGACCCGTTCCTCCGGGTTAAGTGAGGGTTGTTGTTTTAGTGAAATTCCAGAAGGAGTCTGGGACTGGACGTAGGACGGTGCTCCGAACCAGTATAAAATTCTCTGGTGTTATTTTTATTGTACTGCTCTTATATTCCGCACTATTTACTGTATAGCTATCATCACTATATTATGTATTATCGTATATCCATATTACACGATCCATAGCACACTTTCAGGCTCCTCTATGACTCAAGCAATGAAATTAACGCCAACTAGAGTTAGATGCTCGATTGCAACTGAGTTACAAGGAGCGATAGTACAAATGGCACCATTCCAAAATCGACCTCCCCCACTGAACAAAGATCCTGGCTTAAGGCTTTTGAATAAACCCCCAGAGTCAATACCGTCTGTATTGACTGCTAATTCACTCCGCACGATATGCCTCTAACTTAGAATCCTGAAGAGTGGCATTCTGCTTCCAAGTGTCGATCAATGGGCGCATGATCCTCCATAGGGTTATACAGCCTGCAACAAATACATGTGCCTTAGTGGGGTTATACTACCTTTTTATCATTTTCTACAAACCTTTCTTTAAGAGCTTGGGCTTTCTCCTACCCAAGTGCACCCCAATGGATATACCCTCTTGAACTCCTTATACTCATATCCCAAGCTTCAAGAAAAGAGCCGAGTCACCTTCCTTAGTAATCTTTAAAGCCAATTGCCACTGCAAAGTCATTGAAGTGCTTCACAATAAACGTTCCTATTTCAAGAACAAATTCTTCTTTGTACACTAGCCTTTCAAGTTCAACCGACTCTGGTTGTCTGGACGTAAGGCTTCTTCTTTTCTACCTTTTCCCATACTTGGATTCTCACCACCCAAGTATCTAACTTCTTATCCACTCTCTTCACATATATTCCCTGTGGAGATGGTAGTGATGCACGCTCCAAAACCTTGAAGAATCTTAAGAGAGTCAGCATCCGCTATCACGCCACTTCCTATCTTCTAACAAATGAAAATCTTCGCCAAAGTGGCCTTCTGCATCCTGGGTGATTCATCATTCCGGTTGAACCTACACGAGGAGGGCCAAGGCTGTTGCTCGAGCACCTGCCTCTACTTATGACTTCGACGATGATATCTAAGGGGCATTGAAGGTCCGTTAGGCAAGGCGAATGCCTAAAGGCATATAAATTCCTACCTCATCACATCCCAAGAGAGTAGCTGTCAAGTCCTCTGTAATATCCCCTATATTGAGGCCCGAAACTAAGCGCTACAGATGTTGCAGTCATCTATAATATCAACTCCAGTGCCAAAATACGGTTATGTTAATGGTATCCATAATATCAGAAGCACATGAATATGAAATAAAATCAACACATGTATAAAAACAACTTTTCTGATAACATTTCAAATCAATATTTCATATTCAGATACATATTCCCCATAATGATTCCCAAGTTTTGATCGAATATAACTATTACAAATTACGCCTAGAGCGACATATGAAGATGCCCACTTGGATGATCAGAATACTAAATAAACATGTCTACCATAAATACATCATAGCGGAAATAAAACTAAATAGCTCCTACATAGCTAAATTTGCCTCCTGTACGCCTTCGGAAGCTTATTCGTCCAACCTACTTAACCTGAAAAGCCTCAACTCTCAATCTACTCAAATTAAATTTTGAGCATCCGAGAGTTTAAGGGGAAAACATAAACTTTGAGTCAGATATAAAGCCTAGTGTGAATAATACTATTACATATCGGTTTACTAATATTAAGTGAGACCATGCGGCTTAGCGGAACGGGTTTCCCCTTACTAATACCTCTTTTAAAACATATCTTTTGCAAATCAGAATCATGCAATCAAACCGATTAAAGCAATAATAGCAATATCATATATGCACATAAATCAGGTAATCAATGGACTATCTGTCCGAACAATATAGTTTTGTTTGGCTAACTACTAACCATTGGCTGTCTTGGGCCTATCAGACAAAATAAATAATCTAACTTCTGTTAGACAAGCTCCTGTACGGTCTGTCCTTAACTTATTTCTCCCAGGGTCAACTGATCCTAACGGTTTTGTGGGCTTACCAATAACCTATCTTTCTTTGTATATTCATTTTTGTGTGTAACATCAGTCTTACCTGTGACAAAGCCCCACACACTAGAATTTTGGACTTATAGTAGCTAGGGGTTATTAGCTAAAGTATAGGGCGCGACCCTATACCAGTCCCATCTGGTATTCTAATATCTGAGTCATTTACTTAGGGTTAACCACCCCAATAAATTTTCCTTGAAAACATTTCTTTCAAATCAATTTAACCCTTTAAATTATACTTAAACAAGGAAAATGTACTCTTTGCTTTACTCAAATATCTTTGCCACGATATATGCTTTGCACAAAACAATGTTGATGAAAACCTAAATCAATAGGGTTATCCGTCCCTTTAAAAAAAAGTTAAAGTCCTTCTATAACTTAGAAAGCATTAGGTTTTAAATCCAAAATATCATCTTCGAAACCTTTGTCTAAAAACTTTAAACAGTCCATTTCAAATCCATTGAAATTACCCCTTTCAAAATAGGTTAACTACTTTATCTTGAAACATTAGGCCGAAAGGCCAAAAAATAACTTTCGAAACCTTTAAAAATAGACCTTTCGAAATCATTGAAAGTATCCCTTCGAAAGCTTTATAAAACCTTAGACATCCTCATTTCAAAACACTTTAAACTTACCTTTCGAAAGCATTGAACCGTCCATTCAAATACTAAAAGTAAACCTTTAGAAAACATTAGGGAATCTACCCTTCAAAACCTTCATTTTATACCTTTCAAAGGCATTAAAGTCCCTTAATTAAAACAAACCTTTCGAAAGCATTGGGTCGAAGTAAAAGTTTATGGAACATTGCTTCAAAACCATTTAAAACCATTCCTTTCGAGATCTTTGGGTTTAACTTTCAATATATCTAAGGGTCTTAAAAGAACTGGGGTGAAAGCATGGCTTTCGAAAGCATTATTCCTAAGTAAAAGAAAGTGGATGGTTTCAAAACCAACCCTTTTGAAAGCATGGAGAAGCGGCTTTCAAGTTTAAAGGCGAAAGCACCCTTTTAAAAGCATTGGTTCGAAGGGTTGAATGCGACAGCGGTGGTTTCGACCCCTTCGAAAGCTTGTTTTAAAAACAAAAGGCGGCAACCCATTCGAAAGCCCTTTCTTTATATAAACAGAAGCAAGTTGGTTAAGTCGAAAGCAAACTCCAACCCCTTTCGAAAGCCTCATTTGTAATCAAAATAGTTACAGGTTTATAAGAGCTACTTCTACCCCTATGAAAGCATGTTTCGACTCTATACCTTCCGCCTTTCTCCAACCCACTACATACCAAGGTACCGATACCATGTGTATTGATTTTGACTCGATAGGAGATGGATGTATGGTGTCAAAATGTGGCTACTATAAGTGGCAAAGTAGTAATCCTTTACAAAACATATTTTTAACCTTTTAAGTAATATCTTTCCAACTAACTTGCCTTATTTGTCAACATATAATTGGTTGCCAATTCTTTTACAAAACCTTTTCTAAAAGTGATGACGAATTCTGTAATTAACAATTTTAAAATATTTAACAAATTGTCCCTTATCCTTTTCTAAACATATAAAACATTTAAGTCTCATTTCTTAAATAATTTTATACCTTTAATAAAATACTTAGGAAAATTCTCCAAATATTCCCATAAATCACTTTTAATATATTTTCTAACATATTTAAATTTCTTACCCAAAGTTGGCATATAATAGTCGAAAATAATTTAAACCCAATTTAACCATTTTCTTTACTAGAAAATTCATAATAAATCCACAACAAATTAAAAAATTATGAAACTTGAAACTCATCTCTATAATAATGTTTCTGACCTTATATCAAAAACTCAAGCCATTTGGATGTCATTTAATAGGTTTTTCAAATCAAATCTTATCATATAATCTATATGAAACAACATAAATCATCAACAAGAATATATATCTATTTAAACAATTAAAACACGGCATTTTTCTTGCAAAATAAATTTGGATCTCATCTAGAAACCGAAAGCAATAAAAATGAGATGTAACTTATTATTCACCTTAGCTTGTTGTTAAGGAGGTTGAGATTTGCTCTTGAATTGATTTAATTAAGCTTCCTACTTAAATCCTTGCTTATCTTCCTCATGTTTTCTTCTAATGGTAGTCGGCCAAACTCTATGTTTAATTTTGTTTATGAATGTTGGAAATGAGAATGGGATAAGGCTTTAGGGTATAAGAATATACCATATTCCTATTTTGCCCTTATCTTATTACCTTTACTTACTTCATTTGAATTCTCTTTGTCTTCTTGATTAGTTAAGGCACGCCTACCCTATAGCCATACAAATCTAAATCCATTAACCATTTACATTATTTCATTTAATTTATCTAATTAAATGCCCTAAATAATGTTAGTCAAAATTAGGGTCATTACAGACTCCCCTCCTTAAAGAATTTCGTCCTCGAAATTACGATAAGGTACTTATAACAATCAATCATAAAGGTAAAACATACCATAAAACAAGTCAGGATAAGCATCTCTAATCTTGCTCTCATTTTCCCATGCACAGTCTCTCTCGTCGTCACCACACTAGATTTTGACTAATCTGACAGTCCTGTTTTTTAGTCTCTTCTCATCTCTCGCGACTATACGAACTGGTTTTCTAACTATTGTCAAATTCGGTTCCACTACTAAGTCATCTAACTCAGTCGGTGCTATAGTAGTCTCTGGATCTCGAATACACCTTCTTAGATGAGAAATATGAAAAACATTGTGGACTCCTACCAAACTACTTAGTAACTCCACCCTATATGTGAGTTTTTCGATCCTTTCTATAGTAGGAAACGGTTCAACGAAACTTGGTGCCAATTTTCTCGATTTTCCAAATCTGATTACACCTTTCATCCGTGATACCTTGACGAAAACTTGATCCCCAACTGCCGTCTTTATTAGCATAACTTTTCCACCTAGATTGAGCTTCCTTCATTTTAGCTCAAATTAACTCAATCTTTTCTACAGCTTCCCTAACCAAATCTGGACCAAGAACTACCTATTCCCATTTTCTAACCAACAAACGGGAAATTTGCATGGCCTTCCATACAAAGCTTCAAACGGTGTCATCCTTATACTAGTCTGATAACTGTTATAATATGAAAAATCGACTAAGTGTAGGTGGTTTTCCCATGATCCCCCGAAATCTTGTACACAAGCTCGTAACAAATCTTCTAAGACTTTGTTAACTCTTTCCGTTTGCCCATCTGTCTGGGGATGGTAAGCAGTGCTCATTTTGAGCTTGATATCCAAAGTCTCCTGCGGACTCTTCCAGAACTTGCTCGTGAATAAGGAATCTCTATCACTTACTATACTACTAGGAATTCCATGCAGTCTAACTATATTCTGCAAAAATAATTTAGCCAAAACATGTGTCGTCCTGGTTGACTTATCAGGAATAAAATAGGCACTCTTGGTCAATCTGTCCACTATAACCCATATACTTTCATTTCCTCGATTCGATCTTGGCAACCCGTCTACAAAATCCATTGAGATAGAATCCCATTTACAAATTGGAACATCTAAAGGCTGAAGTAACCCACTTGGTTTCCGATGTTCAGCTTTTACCCGTTGACAGTTCAAACATTGCTTCATTCATAAGCCTACATCTCTCTTCATGCCTTCCCAGAAGAAACTTCTTTTCATGTCCTGATACATCTTAGTTCCTCCCGGATGAATAGTGAACTTGGAGAATGGCATTCTTCAAGAACTTCCTTCCTAATGTTTCCCATATTCGGAACACACAGTTCCTTTCTTCCTTAACCACCTATTCTGGTTAAGACTGAAATCTTTCAAGTCATCACTCTCCGTTCCATTTCTTAACTTTCTGATCCGTTAAGCCAATAATGGATCCTCTTCTTGCTTAGAAGCAATCATTTCGATCATCACTGGTCACACCTCTAAACATGACAACATAGCAGTTTCCTTACTAGATCTAGCCTCAGATCTCCACTGTATTCTGCATGTAGTCAATGCTTCTAAATATTTCCACTCGACTATCATTGCCAATACTGCATTCTGATGTTTCCTGCTAAGTGCATCTGCAACCTTATTGCCTTTTCCTGGTGTGTGCTCAATACCAAAGTCATAAGTAGCTAAAAACTCTAACCACCTCTGATGTCTCATATTCAACCCCTTCCGAGAGAATAAATACCTCAGTGACTTATGATCTGTATACAGCTCGAATCTTTCTCCCAAAAGGTAATGTCTCCATACCTTCAACGCAAAAATTACCGTAGATAATTCCAAATCGTAAGTTGGATATCTAACCTCATGCAGTCTGAGCTGTCAAGAAGCATTGGAAATCACTTTACTTCTTTACATTAGCACAGCTCCTAACCTTGTTCCACATGCATCGGTGTACACTACGAAATCTTGATTCCCCACTGGAACAACTAACACAGGTGGATTCTCCAATAAGTGCTTCAGTTTCTGGAATGCCTCCTCACACTTATCAGTCCAAACAAACTTTACATCTTTCCGAGTTAGCTTAGTCATCGGTGTTGCTATCCGCGAAAAATCCTTAATGAGTCTCCGGTAATAGCCAACAAGTCCAAGGAAACTTCTCATCTCAATCACGGTCTCTAGTCTCTTCCAGTTATTAATTACTTCGATCTTATCTGGATCGACCGACAAACCCTTCTCTGAAGCCACATGACCAAGAAACTTAACCTCTTTCTTCCAGAAATGACACTTTAAAATTTTCGCTTTCAGTTGATGCTCCTCAATGTCTCAAGCGCCACTCCAAGATGAACTTCATGCTCTCTTTCATCTTTAGAGTATACCAAAATATCATCTATTAAAACCAGTATGAACCTATCCAAGTGCTCTCGGAAAACTCGGTTCACCAAATCTACAAAGAATGCTGGTGCATTAGCTAGTCCGAATGGCATTACAAACCATTTGTATGATCCATATCTGGTTCTAAACGTCGTCAAAGGAATACTATCCTCGGCCACTCTAAGTTGATGGAACCCTGTTGCCAAATCCAATTGGGAAAATACTTTGGCTCTACTAAACTGGTCGAACAAATCATCAATTCTAGGTAACAGATATCGATTCTTTATCGTCTTCTCATTCAACTTACGACAATCGATACACAACCTTAACGATCCGTTCGGTTTCTTTGCAAACACCGCGGCTGTTCCCCAAAGCGAACTACTTGGTCTGATAAAGTTCTTATTTTCCAAATCCACCAACTGCCCCTTTAGCTCCCTCATCTCTATAGGTGTCATTCTACTTGGCGGTCTACTCACCAGTTCTGCTCCTGGTACTAAATCATTCTGAAACTCAATAGCTCGTTTCAACGGTAGTCCTACTATGGGCTCAAAGACATATGCGAATTCTCTGACAACTTAAACTCGATTCAACTCGTCTTCTGCCTCCACAACACCCAACAAAGCATTAACCTCAAAACCAGTGTTTTCTATGGAGTATATTATCCGATCACTACAGTCAGGGTGTCTAAGTGATATTTTCCAATCATGACAAAATATCCTAGCATTATATTTACTTAACCAATCCATATCCAAAAGAATTCCGAACCCTACGAAATCAAACACATGCAAACTGCAAGCAAATACATGACCTAAAAATTCAAACTCTAAATGGTCACATCTCATCCCAAGAGTCGCATATCCTCCTATCGGATTCGCAACCCTTAAGGAAGTAACTAGGTATGAGGGTTCTAGGTTAAGCTTATCTACCAAACAATGAGATATAAAAGAATGCGATGCACCAGTATCAAATAGAACTCTAATTGATACATTATGAATCAAAAGCGTACCTCCTAACACAGCTTTTCCCTTATCCTCTACTGTTGGTCTCGAGGTAGCTAGTTCTAATGCAAACATCTTGCCTTTTTCATCCTTGTCTGGCTCCTTGCATTGGTTCTTATAATGTCCAATTTGATTGCAGTTGAAACATCTACACTCCTTTCTTGTCTGTAGCTTTCTTCCATTTTCCTATCCGGCACTCATGAGCATAGTGTCCCTTCTTATCACACTTATAACAGATAACTTATGTCTTTCCCTTCTTGGCAGCTCCACTCTTTTGAGCTCCCTTCTTATAGAAAATTTCCTCTTTGGTTATGCCCTCCTTGAGCTCCCCCTGCTTTGTTACCCTCAAGATAAGAAAGCATTTCTTCCTGCCTTAAAGCCATCTCAGCAACTACATAGCACAGATCTCTAATATGCGATAATGTGGCATTAGCAAGCTCAGGCTTCAACCCGCGGATATACTTCTCGTTCCTTTTGATAACAGTATCAACCGTAGCGTATTCATATCTCGATAGCTCCTCAAATCTGGTTGCATACTCAAGCACGGTCATGTATCCTTGCTCCAACTCAGTAAACTTCCTGAGCAAAGTTGACTTTGCAATCCCTGACATAAATCTTTCTTCAAACCTCCTCCTGAACTCAGCCCAAATCATAGTCTCCTCATTGACTCCAACCGTAACACTGTTCCACCAGTATAGTGCTGCTCCATGTAACTGCCTAGATGTGGGTCTCCTTTTCTGCTCATCATTAAGCCCCAAATCAACAAAAATCCTCTCGCAATGAAGTAACTAATTTTCCACTTCAATTGCATCCTCAGTCCCGATAAACAGTTTTCCTCCCAGCCTGGCATAATCTCTACTCAATACAGCATAGTTATTGACCACTGGAGCTCCCTGATTTCCTCCTCTAGCATTTCCTCTAACTAAACCCGTAGCAACTCCAGCCTGCATCATGTTAACGAATAACTGATATATAGATCTCATGTCTACTTGCGGCATTTCGGCATCCACATTAGCAGCTTGTGTCTGACCCAGATTCCTTCTAGTATTTGGTCTGGCATTCCCATTAGTTGTGGTGCTTCCCCCACCAATGTTAACTCTTCCACTTCTAGCATGCATATCTTACGTCTGTAAAATATGCATTCAAGTCTTTGTAAGATACAGAAGAATAACCTAAGAGATATTGGAGAATAGAGATAAAGCGTATGCTTATATATAGCAAACACAAGTACGTTACTATAACGTTATCCCATACCCCAATCTTTTCTCTAATTCCTTATAATTATGTTTTCTAAATCATTTTAAGTTTGAAATTCCTTTTAAGTTTTTCATAAACCTATGCTCTGATACCAAGTTGTAACATACCCTATCTTAAGGCCCAAAGCAAAGCGCTACAGATGCTACAATCATCTATAATATTAAGTTCTGGTGGCAAAATACAGCAATGTTAATGGTATCTATAATATTAGAAGCACATGAATATAAAATAAAATCAACATAGATTTAAAAAAACTTTTCTGATTATATTTCAAATCAATATTTCATATTCAGATACATAATCCTCAAAACGATTCCCAGGTTTTGATCAAATATAATTATTACAAATTACGTCAAGAGCGACATATGAAGATGCCCCCTTGGATGATCAGAGTACTAAATAAACATGTCTACCATGAATACATCAAAGCGGAAATAAAACTAAACAGCTCCTACATAGCTAACTTTGCCTCCTGCATGCCTTTGTAAACTTATTCGTTCAACCTACTTAACCTGAAAAGCCTCAACTCTCAGTCTACTCAAATTAAATTTTGAGCACCCGAGAGTTTAAGGGGAAAACATAAAATTCGAGTTAGACATAAAGCCTGGTGTGAATAATACTATTAAATCTCGGTTTACTGATATTAAGTGAGACCACGCCGCTTAGCAGAACGTGTTTCCCCTTACTAATATCCCTTTTAAAACATATCTTTTGCAAATCATAATTCTGCAATCAAACTAATTAAAGCAATAATAGCAATGTCATATATACACATAAATCAGGTAATCAATGGATTATTTGTCCGAACAATATATTTTTGTTTGGCTAAATACTAACCATTGGCTGACTTGGGCCTACCAGACAAAATAAATAATCTAACTTCTGTTAGACACGCTCCTGTACGGTC
Source organism: Allium fistulosum (assembly GCA_030737815.1). Lineage (NCBI taxonomy): Eukaryota > Viridiplantae > Streptophyta > Magnoliopsida > Asparagales > Amaryllidaceae > Allium > Allium fistulosum. The sequence goes on from CM060902.1 coordinate 1,179,300,277, forward strand.
TGTCCTTAACTTATTTCTCCTAGGGTCAACTGATCCTAATGGTTTTGCGAGCTTACCAATAACCTTTCTTTCTCTGTATATACATTTCTGTGTGTAACATCATTTTAGTCTTACCTTTAACAAAGCCCTACACACTGGAATTTTGGACTTATAGTAGCTAGGGGCTATTAGCTAAAGTATAGGGCGCGACCCTATACCAGTCCCATCTGGTATTCTAATATCTGAGTCATTTACTTAGGGTTAACCGCCCCATCAAATTTTCCTTGAAAACATTTCTTTCAAATCGATTTAACCCTTTAAATCATACTTAAACAAGGAAAAAGTACTCTTTGCTTTACTCAAATATCTTTGCCACGGTATATGCTTTGCACAAAACAATGTTGATGAAAACCTAAATCAATAGGGTTATCTATCCCTTTAAAAAAAGTTAAAGTCCTTCTTTAACTTAGAAAGCATTAGGTTTTAAATCCAAAATATCATCTTCGAAACCTTTGTCTAAAAACTTTAAACAATCCATTTCGAATCCATTGAAAGTACCCCTTTCAAAATAGGTTAACTACTTTATCTTGAAACATTAGGCCGAAAGGCCAAAACATAACTTTCGAAACCTTTTAAAATAGACCTTTCGAAATCATTGAAAGTATCCCTTCAAAAGCTTTATAAAACCTTAGACATCCTCTTTTCAAAACGCTTTAAACTTACCTTTCGAAAGCATTGAACAGTCCATTCAAATACTAAAAGTAAACCTTTCGAAAACATTAGGGAATCTACCCTTCAAAACCTTCATTTTATACCTTTCGAAGGCATTAAAGTCCCTTAATTAAAACAAACCTTTCGAAAGCATTGGGTCTAAGTAAAAGTTTGTGGAACATAGCTTCAAAACCATTTAAAACCATTCCTTTCGAGATCTTTGGGTTTAACTTTCTATATATCTAAGGGTCTTAAAAGAACTGGGGAGAAAGCATGGCTTTCGAAAGCATTATTCCTAAGTAAAAGAAAGTGGATGGTTTCGAAACCAACCCTTTTGAAAGCATGGAGAAGCGGCTTTCAAGTTTAAAGGCGAAAGCACCCTTTTGAAAGCATTGGTTCGAAGGGTTGAATGCGGCAGCGGGGGTTTCGACCCCTTTGAAAGCTTGTTTTAAAAAAAAGGCGGCAACCCATTCGAAAGCCCTTTCTTTATATAAATAGAAGCAAGTTGGTTAAGTCGAAAGCAAACTCCAACCCCGTTCGAAAGCCTCATTTGTAATCAAAATAGTTACAGGTTTATAAGAGCTACTTCTACCCCTTCGAAAGCATGTTTCGATTCTATACCTTCCGCATTTTTCCAATCCACTACGTACCAAGGTACCGATACCATATGTATTGGTTTCGACTCAATAGGAGGCAGATGTATGGTGCCGAAAGGTGGCTACTATAAGTGGCGAAGAAGTAATCCTTTACAAAACTGATTTTTAACTTTTTAAGTAATATCTTTCCAACTAACTTGCCTTATTTGTCAACATATAATTGGCTGCCAATTCTTTTACAAAACCTTTTCTAAAAGTGCTGCCGAATTCAGTAATTAACAAGTTTAAAACATTTAACAAATTTCCCCTTCTCCTTTTCTAAACATATAAAACATTTAGGTCACATACCTTAAATAATTTTATATCTTTAATAAAATACTTAGGAAACTTCTCTAAAAATTCCCAAAAATCACTTTTAATATGTTTTCTAACATATTTAAATTTCTGACCCAAAGCTAGCATATAATGGTCGAAAATAATTTAAACTCAATTTAACCATTTTCTTTACTAGAATATTCATAATAAATCCACAACAACTTAAAAAATTATGAAACTTGAAATCCATCTTTAAAATAATGTTTCTAGCCTTATATCAAAAACGCAAGCCATTTGGATGTCATTTAATAGGTTTTTCAAATCAAATCTTATCATAAAATCTATATGAAGCAGCATAAATCATTAGCGCATATATATCCATTTAAACAATCAAAACGTGGCATTTTTCTTGTAAAATAAATTTGGATCTCATCTAGAAACCAAAAGCAATAAAAATGAGATGTAACATATTATTCACCTTAGCTTGTTGTTAAGGAGGTTGATATTAGCCTTGAATTGATTGATCAAGCTTCATACTTGAATCCTTACTTATCTTCCTCTTGTTTTCTTCTAATGGTGGCCAGCCAAACTCTATGTTTAGTTTTGTTTGTGAATGTTGGAAATGAGAATGAGATAAGGGTTTAGGGTATAAGAATACAACCTATTCCTATTTTTCCCTTATCTTCTTACCTTTACTTCATTTTAATTCTCTTTGGCTTATTGGTTAGTTAAGGCACGTGTACCCTATAATCATACAAATCTCAATCCCTTAACCATTTACATTATTCATTTAATTTATCTAATTAAATGTCCTAAATAATGTTAGTTAAGGCACGTGTACCCTATGATGCATAAATCTGAAAGGATTCCTATCAAAATAAGATTTTGGTAGTTGTACCCAAAGGGATATGATCCATTGGCTGTGAATGTGTCTTCAAAAGCAAGACTACTGCAGTTGGAATGTAATGTGCAACGTTAATAACAATAACATCGTTAATTTCAATTGATGAAATTAGCATTATAAATTCATCATTCAACGTGCCCAAGTTAATTCAGATTTGCTCACAAGATTATCGCTTGGTACAACTTTGTGTTTTGGTACATATGGGTTGAAATGGAAAATTCTAAATAATGATTTAGAATAGATATTTTCATCTAACAATCAAAGTGTCTCGAAGTTAGTAGGAGCGATATTGAGTTTGTGGGTATTTCAGATATGATCCAACAAATTATACAAAAGTATCATTCTATAAGCATTATAATTGAATAATTATTTTGATTGAAGTATCAAATAATTTGATTTTCAATGAAAATGCAGAGGAAGCATGTGTCCATAAAGAACTATTAAAGGTACTAAACTATTTCTAAAAGGTAAATAACAAACTTATGATTACCGATGATGTACTCAGGTTAAAATCATTATAGTTTGGTTGTTTAATACTCGATATTGGATTTGTAAATTATATTTTTTATAATTAGTATAAAGGATGTTGGAAATGTCCCAAAAGATATGCAAAGACACCTTATTGAAATGTATAATATGGAACATGTAAGACGGATTCTTATATAATGACAATAGAAATTATCATACATGTTGTATAGTCTACAGTATCATGTTTAGCTAATGTATTTGATACATGAAGTAAATATAAAATCCAAATTAAGATCTCAAGGAGTGTCCACGAATGTTTACGAAATACTAAAGAACGGTTTATAAAAACAACCAACTTCTTACGAAGGAGTGTACAGACTCAAACTTCATGAGCCATATTTAGAATAACATGTCAATAATAAACTTATATTCAAACCTTAGTTAAAGGAGATTTTAGTTGGAAATGTTCCAAATAAGAGGTTGAGGCTAATTCAATGGAAAGGCTAGTACATCGCCTTGAATAACATTAAAATAAAAGCAATGTATAAACATAAATGGTAACTGAGCTGGGGTGATTCTAAGTATTGGGAATACTACGTTATTGTTATATGATAACAATGTAATGATAAGAGCTTGCTAGAAGTCAAGAAACATACTCCAGATAGTTCCACATGATAAAGGTAGTTTATCGGCATCGAAGAGGGTTGATTAACAGAGTTGATAATTTAAACAACATAGCATATCCATTCACAAAGGGATTACCTCGATCAATTCTCATGAAACTGATCGAAGGTATGGGATAAAGATTCCATGGCTGGCCCGAAGTGCAAGTGGGAGATTGATAGAGTTATGGGTATGTCATAGGAGCAATTATATAATTTATCGTTAATTATTAACTTTGTAATAAAATATCATTCGAAATAAAATGTGTTTTTCTTTCTATTATATACTTGATATAATGTGTTATATTAATTAATTAATTAATTAATTTTAGTATATTTAATAGAAAATTAGTAAATGATGTATTTTGTGAAAGTAATTACAATGTGCTGTAATCATGAGCGATTTATCATAATTTAATAAACGCGTCAATTTAAATATTTCCAGTCTAGATGTATCGAGATAAGATATCGGTACATCCGTTGAGACTGGAGCATGTAACGCTCTCTAAATGTTGGGTATTGTATTACTTATGGCTATTGGAGATACCAAGGGGTTACGTACTGATGGTTCTTAGATACATATGAAATGGCCCACTGGATAATTTTTTGTTGGTTAATATAACTAAGGCCAAACAAAAAATATCAATGTGACAATATTACATGATTCTCTCTACTTGAGAATATTGTCGAGTTCAATGCGGAAACTCCACTTTAGTTATAGTTAAATTATGGCACAATGTCTATCGAACGACTATAGTTAGTTCGAATATAAGCACCGGAAGTGAAACGCTATTTAATAGATAATTCGTCTCCTTGGTTATTTAAGGTTAGTATCACGGACAACTAAAGTCAACTCAAAGTCAAAGTCTCTAGCCAGAGCAGTTAGGTTAATAATAATTGTTATTATCGAACCAATGACTTTGTGTTTGGACTATACAAGTTGAATGTGGATAATGTTGGAATTTTGACAATTACTAAATTTTATAAGTCCTAATGTGATATAGTTTTGACAAAGAGAATTGGTGTAAAAAATTGTCACTACCGGGTAACGCTTAAAATAAGTAAAATTGGATTTTTCCAAAGCAATACAAGCGATAAATTTGGTCATAATGTCACACAGCTAAATTGACGTGTGAACGTTAATATTCGAATTGTTAGATATTAATCGCTGATCGAATTTACACATAAGAGTCACACAACATAAACATTGAATACCCTAACTACCACCTGATTTAATTAATTATAATTAATTAATATTTATGAAATATTAATTATAAATTTTTATTTGATTTGTGTTGATTGGTATTAAAACAGTGCGTATATAAATGTTGTGTACACATGTATCGATATATGGTATCGATATGCATTTAATTAGATTCAAAGGCACATTTATTTGACCGGGCTAGAAGCAAATTGGAGGTTTAAAGATGAGCTACCATGGCCGACCATGGGAGGGGCTAATTAAGGAGGAATGTTGATTCAAAATGTGTGAAATAGTAAGAGGAAAATGTGGATCTTTATCCTATTTTTGCTCCTCTAAACCTCCACTATTTAAACACCTCAAACCCCATTAGGAGCTCTTGGATTTTTCCTCCTACTATCTCACATCAAGCCAGCCATACCCTCAGTCCATCTTAGTTTTCAAGCTTTTTAAAACATAAATTAAATTAAAACAATATACCAGTCTTCGCTACTTTCAGTTTGGTTGCTCTTTTTAGAAGTTTGGATACAGTTTCAAGGAGTTCATTGATTCAATGCTTCAACGTATTACAACTATGCCGTTGTAAGGTAATTATTCTATTTACATACATATATGTATATGTTTATTTATTACATCACTTTACTGCTTTAGTTTATACGTATATTATCAGGAATCCATTATTTGTGTGTATGTGTATGTGTGTTTGTGTGTATATGCGTGTAATAATTTTTTAATGTATATATGTTTACATATATTATTCAGCCAGCAAAAAAAGACTTATTTTAATTTTCAAAATTAACTAGTACTTTAAAAAAATTGACTTTAATATATACACACACATATGTGTATAAAATTTATATATACATATATATAATTTAGTTAATTCATATGCATAATATATTTTTTTAGAAACTAAAAGATTTTTTTACATACATACATATATTAAAATTAAAACTATATATGTGTGTGTATATATTATTTTAAAATATAGAAACCTAACTCTTATATAATATATATAAATCATAAGATCTGCATATAAATATTTAAAAAGCAGGTGTATGTTTTATGTTTGTTTTTCGACTTTTTTTTTACTATTTCCGTATGGAAATATTTAGGTGATTAAAAAAGGAATAATTTTAAAACCATAGTTTTAGAAAAAAATTATTTTATCTAACATAACTTAGGTGAATATATATATATAATTATTTATTAACATTATATATATATATATATCTGTATGTGTATTTATTTTCTATTAAAATTTTAAATATTAATTTAATATGAATATTTATTTATAAACAAAATTATTTATTTTTGAAATATATATATATATATAATATGTATATCTATTTAGAAAATTAATAAATTATTTTGAGTTTGAAATTTGTAGATATTTTATGTAGATCTAGATTTGAAGTTTAAATTTTAAATAGCTTTGAATTTTAAATTAGTAGATATTTTATTACATAGAATAGATCTAGATTTAAAATTTTAAATTTGAATTTAAACTAAGAATTATTTGTATTAATATTTAGAACTAATTTATATTACAATGTTAACTGTGTATATACACATTCATATTTTACAATTATAATTTATATCATAAAAAACTGTATGTATATATATATATTAAATAGCACATATATATATGGAGTGGCTAATATGTCTATTGTAGTATAAATGCCAACACTTCCACACCGGCATGATAAACCAGGTACACTGGTTATATTGCACGTGCACGTACACACGCATGTGTATATGATACACATGTTATGTTATATAATATAAACATAATATTATATAAAATAATATTTACAAATCAAATAAAATATTGATTTTAAATTTAGACTTCATTGGACCAATAAGATCTAAAGGGAATAAACTTTTTGAAATTTACCAATTTACCAATTTACCCCAGTGCAAGCTGGCTCGGTTCCAACACTTTCGACATCCTCTACTCGGTCTTTGCGCAATTGAACAGGAAATTTTGCTAAACGTATGGATGGCACGAACGTGGAAGTGAATTTGGATTTCTTGGAAGACGCTGGCCTTATTAAGAAGTGCCAAGACCACTCTCGAGCTGAATGGCTTAAGGATCGGCGAGTAGAACTCTGCACTCTTTCAGCTTCTGCACTAGACGCCGCAAACGATGCTACCCAAGGCTAGGATGTCATTTATGTGCTCCATGATCGTTCTGACCCTAACATTACCGTCGATAACTCGGCTCTCAATGAACTAAACACTTGACTTCTTTTCTTCTTATGTTTTTCTTTCTTTGAAAGTGTTCTCTCAACGTTATGTATTAAACTTGAATGATCTTGGTATGTCATTTGAAATTCTTTTTTTGATAGTTCTTTTAATAGATTTTTTTTGTAAATTTTTTAATGATATTTGGCTTTGGTATAAAGTTGATCATAGTCTTTTGTTATTATGTTCCACTCTCTCTTGCTCTTTGCCAACTATACCTTGTTATATTTACATACATGTTTTTAGTACATACATTATTATTCTCTTCTTACATTGCACAAGAAATGTAAACCTTAACAAGATATTCCCTTTATCGTTGCATAAGAAAAATATTTTTATTAAACATTTAAAGAGAACCGTTAGTCGTCTAGAGGCTCATACCATGGAAATAATTAATATTAACACCAATACGATTCGCAAACGTGAAAAAGGGTTGGATGAGATGTTCACATGGTTGAAGGGGAGACTTAGGAGCTTCTATCTAAGATTAAACAGGTGGTTAAGGAAAAAGAAGCATTGAGTGATTTTGTGTTGCACCGATGTCGTACCATTTACACATGAACCACTCCCATCAGATCTCCTCACTTATAATAGTTTAAAGGTAGACTTTGTCATAGCTAGTTGTAATAGCATGTATAATATATTTTTTATGACATTGTGTGATTTAATAAAACCACTTTTGTTTGCTCACGTGTTCTTTTACTTCTGTTATCATTTACTTTTATTCTTTACTTTCTTTTTGCTTAGCAATTTTATCTTTTACGTGACGCGCAGTTGGGCATTCGGCCGCCAAATGACTCAGTCTTGGTTAACATTCCTAAGGTGTGCAAATATGTTAGTGGTGACTTAGAGCTTACGTACGACGATCCTCTTAAACCATTCATAAAAAGAGAGAGGATGGAAACCGATATCCAAAATTTAACAAATGAGCTCGAAGAAGCGAAGAAAGCTTTACTTCGGTGATATAATTACATTACTGAGTAGTGAGCCAACTTGGACTCTGCAAAGGAAAAGATAGAACTTGAGGCTAAGTTGAAATACTCGCAGGAGAAGGTGTTGGATTTAGAGAAGCTGCTGAAGGAGCCTGGGGATTGTACTCCACGTCTTATGAAACCGAGATTAAGAAACTCGAGAATACAGTGGAAGAGTTGTCCTAGCAAGTTGCCTATCAACTAGCTAAGGAAGACAATCCATCTACTACTTTTGCCTCACCTAAGGTATCTTCCTCTGGTGCAGTTCGAGCTCCTCTTCCTGGTTTAGACAATGAAGTCGCTTCATAATGGAAAAGAGAAGAAGCAGCTTATTACAAAAACAAAGTTAACGAGTTAAAGGTTGTTTATGACAAAGAGGCTGGAAAATTCTAAAAAAGAGACGAAAGTGGAAGGGTGCTGAACTGCCTATAAATTATTCGGTACCTTTTCAAAGAAGACCAAGAAAATAAAGACAAAATTTTTGGATGATCTGGAATGTGCGCGGTGTGCTACTACTGTACGTATAAATGAGCTTGAAAATCAGATATCCGTTTTATTTCCTCTTCCACAATCCCTACTCTGGCTTCTTCACATTCGCGTCCTTCAGTGCCCGTGGTTTCTAGTTCTACGCAGTCCACCTCAACTGAAGAGATTCATCAAGAGAAGGTTAGGCGTGTTATGGTCGATATAAATGTACAGTGCGTGATCGATGTGTTTAGTCGTTTCTTTCCAAAACTTGACTTAAGCTTTATTTATAGGTACACCGATTATGTTTTTAAGATGCAAGACATAGTGGATCCTTAGGCTAGTGCTAACTATGACCCAAGGCTCCTAGTTGTTAATGTGCCTTGACATTCTTCGATTGTTTTAACCGAGATACCACCGCCTCCTACTGCCTAAGCCCCCCATGGAAAAAGAAGGCTCCTATTAGTAGATGACTCAAGCTCTGACTAGGTTGTACTTTAATAATTTCATAGGTCTTAAGTTTACAATATGTATATGGCTTATTTTTTTTATATGTCTAATATTTTATGATGACTTGTAATGGATTTTGGAAAAAACTAAAGAGTTGTGTGTTTAACTTTTCAAACTCTGTGTAGATTCTTGAGCCTTTTCCTTTACTCGTACTGCACGATTTGCCTTTTCTTTACTTTATCACGACTCTTAATTCTGAGCATGTGCTAACTTCATAATTTCTGAGCTTGGTGTTAGCTTTTTTGAACTTTTTCATGCACTTGGTATGATCTGCTCCGCGTGGGGTGTAGGTTATTGTGTTTCGACTATAAAGTTAGGTTATGTATTTACAACCTTATACTCATGGGCACGATTTTTTGTACTGGTTTGGGCAGTCCAGTATTCCTTTATCCAGTGCAGTATTGGTTGAAAAGCCAAGTTATGTTATTACAACTCTCATTTGGTTCGCAAGCAAATATAATTGATAAGTAGGTTTTATATTGGTTTGGACCGTCTAATATCTCTACATCTAGTTTATTATTTTGTTGATATTTCATAGTTACAATTTTACATATTACACTTTGTTATAAAAGAGATATCAAACAAAGTATAGTCGTGGGTGATTTGAATTCCATGTCATTGGAACAAGATTTCTGTCTGGGCTGGAGAGGCGAAATACACCGTTCGAAAGTGCTTCGATAATCACTATGTGTCCCCCCAATTTGGTCCAAATGTCCTTTTAGTTGGGTCCTTTGTGTTAGCCATGAATTTTCTAAGAACAAAATCTCCTTTGTGGAAATTCCTTTCTTTGGGTCTCAAATTATAGCCTTTTGCCATTCTTTGTTTATAACCTGCAGATCTAATTGCTGCTTCATCTCTCATTTCTTGTATGAGATCCAAGGCTATGTCTTTAAGGTGTAAATTTTGATCGGTTCATACGATAAACGTCAATGTGATGGGGCCTCTACTTCAACCGGGAGCATAGCTGCATAGCCATATGTTAAGGAAAATGAGGTATGTCACGTTGGTGATATTGTTGATGTTCTATCTGCCTATAGGACTAGGGGTAATTTTTCGGCCTATTTCCCTTTGGCCTTCATAAGCCTCTTTTTGAGTAGTTTTTCTAATCATTTTGTTTGCCGCTTCGACTTGCCCGACTGTGGGTGAGCTACTGAAGCGAAACTCTTAATTATGTCATTTTTCTCATAGGGGTCGGAGAATTCTTTACTTTCAAACTGTGTACTGTTGTAAAAAAATATTTTATGTGGGATCCCAAATCCAGCTATGATATTTCAAACCACAAAGGCAACTATCTTCTTTGAAGTTATAGTCTCCAGCGGTTCAGCCTCTCCCATTTGGTAAAATAGTCCACTGCTACAACTGCATACCTTGCTCCGCCTCTGGACATCGAGAGTGGGCCTATCGGATCAATCCCTTAGATGTCGAACGACCATGGGTTGGCCATGGCAGTAAGCTTGTGTGATGATAATCTCGAGATATTAGAAAACTTTTGACATATGTCATATCCATGAATGGACTCTCGTGCATCACTTAGCATAGTTGGCCAAAAGTAACATTGTCTTAATCTTTAATTGCTAACTTTGTCCATACCGAGTGGTCCCCACAATACCTCTCATGGACTTCTCTAATGACTCTAGTCCCCTCCTCGCTGGTGACATATCATAGGCAAGGGGTCGAGTATCCTCTCCTTTAAAGTACTCCATCAAAAAATGAAAAATATGGAGTTTGGTATCTAATTTTCCTTGCCTCATTTTTGTTTGCTGGCAGGATTCCTTCCGACAAAAAATGCTTAATGGGGGTCATCCAAGATTTCACATCTTATCATTGTATTGTCGATGGGGCTTGGTTATCTTGAATCGCATCTGTCCCATTTTGATTTTCCGCATTTTGACCCCTTGCTTGATGAGCTCGTGGTAGCACCAAGACCTAGTTTATTCTGCAAATGTTAGGTTCAACTAAGCATCCCACTAGAACTGCCTTCGTTTCTTGTGCAACTTTTGAACTTGTTGGCTTGGCTAAAGAATTTGCTGTGGAGTTTTCCTTCCTTGATCTATATCAAATTGTTCAAACCGAGCCAATAGTTCTACATACTCGGCTAAAGTTTATTCTTTGGTTTGATAATTTCCCTACAATTGGTTTACAATAAGTTGTGTATCACTATGTACTTTTATATGGGTTACTTTCATTACCTGCGCTATTTAGAGTCTAGCAATAAGTGCTTCGTATTCTGTAACTTTGACTGTTGCCTTGAATTTAAGCTGAACTGCGACATACGGTCTTTTTCGATCTGGTGTAGCGAGTACATATCCAATTCATGCCCCTTGTTCATTTGATGTGCCATCAACGTAGAATTGACATAATTGCGATGCCTCCTTTTCTTCTTCTCTTTGCTACGCTATTGGTGCTATGCATTCTACTATGAAATTGGTTAAGGCTTGGTCTTTGATCGCGTTGCGTAGCTAGTAGGAGTTGTCATACTAGCTTAGCTCAATGACCTACTTTAAGAGACGACCGCATGTTTCCGACCTTTGAAATATATTTTTTAGTGTGTCAGCGTCCTGATGAGATGCACTTGGAAATATGGCCACAACTTCCTTGCTATGAGCAGTAAGTTGTAAGTTATCTTTTCAACTAGGGAATAGTTTAGTTCTGCCCTCGACAAACATTTGCTGGTGAAATATATTGGCCTTTGCACCCTCTCCTCCTCTCAATAATTACTACGCTCAAGCCAGATTAGTTAAGGTTAAGTACGCAAATAAGTCCTCCCTTGGGATTGGGTTTAATAGTACTGGTGGATCGACCAAGTGATCCTTTAATACTTCGAATGTCGCTTTACATTTCTCCGTCCATTCGAAGTTTCTGCCCTTTGTTATTTGATCGAAGAATGGAATGCATTTATCATTAGCTTTAGAAATAAACCTGCTTAAGGTTGCTACCTTCCCGTTTAGGCTAATGATATCTTTGGTTTTTTTTCTAGATTTCCATTTTCATGATGGCAGCGATCTTTTTGGGATTGGCATCTATTCCTCTTGCATTGATAATGTACACTAGGAACTAGCCTGATTAAATTGCGAAGGTAAATTTTAATGGGTTCAGCTTCATTCTGTAGCGCCTTAAGGTTGTAAAAGTCTCTTCCAAATCTTTCACATCGTTTGAAGTTTCTTTGGACTTTATAAGGATATCATCGACATAGACTTCAACATTCTTCCTAATTTGATCATTGAACATTATATTAACTAGCCTTTGATATATTGCCCATACACTTTTTAATACAAACGACAACACATTGTAGCAATATATGATAGAGTTAGGGATATGTCATAGAGGCAATAATGTAATTGTTATATATATCTAATTCGATAAGCGATCTTGTTCGAAATAAAAGATGTTTTCTTCTTATTATATACTCAATATAATATGTTATATTAATTAATTAATTTAATTAAAAGTATATTTGATAGAAAATCCATAAATGGTATGCTTTGTGGTGGTAGTTACAATGTGTTGTAACCATGAGTGATTTATCATAATAATATAAACATATTGTTTTAAATATTTCTAGTCAAGATGTATCGATACGGGATATCGATACATTTGTTGACGCTTGAGTACATAACGGTCTTCAAATGTTGGACAGTGTACTACTCATGGCTATTGAGGGCACCAAGAGATTACGTATTGATAGTTATTAGACAACTTGAAATGACTCACCAGATAGTTTTTTATTGGTTAATACAACTAAGGTTAAACAAATGATATCGATGTGATAATATTACATAATTCCTCCTTGACCTAGGAATACCGTCGAGCTTTAATATGGAAACTGCGCTTTGATTATCGTTAAATCGTGGCACATCGTCCATCAAACGACTATAGTTGGGTCGAGTGGAAGCATTGGAAGTGAGACACTATTCAAAAGAGAATCGTCTTCTCATTGATATGAGGTTAGTATCACGGTTAACTGAAGTCAACTCAAAGTCAAAGTCCATTACCAGAGCGGTCCAGTTAATAATAATTGTTATTATAGAACTAAGGATTTTATGTTTGGATATAAAGTTGAATATGGACGGTATTGGAATGTTGACCATTAGCAAATTCCATAAGTCCTAATGTAATATAGTTTTGAAGAAGAGAATTTGTGTAAACAATTGTCATTACCAGGTAACGCATAATAAAGTAAAATAAGATTTCACCAATACTAAGTACGCGATAAATTTGGCCATAATGTCACACCACCTGCCAAGTGACGTATGAACATTAATATTCTAATTGTTCAATATTAATTATTGACCAAATTTACACCTAAGAGTCACATAACCAAAACGTTGAATAATCCTGTTACCACCCGATTAATTAAATTATAATTGCTATAAATAGATTAAATTAATTAATATTTATAAAATATTAATTATAAAATTTTATTTGATGTTCATTGATCATTATTAAATGTGTGTGTGTATAATAGTTATAAATACACTAATCGGTATACGATATCGATACGTGTTTAAATTGGATTTAAATGTGTCAAGTATTATTTAGGCTTGAAATAGTTTTAAGGCCCTTACAAGGCTTGTTATTTTCAGCAATTGATAGGGCTAGGGGAGGTTGGCCATATGATAGTCAAGAAGGGGATTGTAATTTGAATTAAAGAGAGGAGAATCGGTGTAAGAAAAATAAGGATCTAGATCCTTAGTTTACTCCTTAGGATCTTCTTATTTAATTATCTCTAACCCATACATTTGAATAAACTTTTTAGGATCCTCCACTTCTTCTCTTTCTTGGCCAAAATTAAAACCCCTTTTCCTTAAATTTTCAAGCTTTAAAACATCAAACAAAATTTAATTTGATTGTCGATGGTAGCTGTGTTCGAAAAGCTGGCAGCTTTTCGATACGAGATTTAATTCGGGGAGTTAGGTTCTTTGCTTTGAGATATAGATTCTAGGCATAGGAAAAGGTAATTTTACTTGATTAAAACTGTATAAATGCTTATCTAATTTATCATATCATATATTAGTTTAAACAGAATCCTTTATATCGAATCTGTATATCTTTGTGTTGTCACATATTGGATGGTTATATATATGTATGCATATATATATATATATATATATTAAAAAAATTATGCATACATGCATAATAGCCCACTGCCATGATTTAAAAATAATATTTTGAAACCAGATATGTTAATAAACAACTTCCTTTTTAAGTAAAAACTAAATACAATATAAATAATAATACATAAAGTATGTTTTGTATTTTATAAAATTGTATATACATTTACATATTTTAAAATATGTGCCATGATTTTGATGTGTTCGACACTTGAATTGCGAGGGTATTTCATAAGAAATACATTATTCCATAAGTTGATATTACTCGGTTAAATACATTGAAAATTATCAATCCTTATAAGTGTTATCATCTACCATTTATATATTAATAAATTACTTATATACTCTCTGGTTATTAAGCAAACTCAAGCTAGAGATGTTACGTGTAGTATTATTAAATATTGACTAGATGAGATCAGATAACCATATGTATTATTAAGCAAACTCAAGGTACATATACTATACTTAGGCCAATGCAAAATGATAGGTAAGAGTGAATAATTTCTTTCGATTTGTTGAGAAAACTCAATGTCGAAATGAGATTAGGGCAAGTAACCATGGGTTAGGAGTTGTATATGATATAGCCTGTAAGGAGTTATCCATTATTTGTGGGGCTATAACTTTTTGAGCAAACTCAAGGTCAGAATCCTAAGACAAATGAGTCCAAACATCCACTAGTGAAGTCGAAAGACTTCTATGTTTCGCCTTTGGGTTTGAAGAAACAAAAATGACAAGTGAGAGCCTTGTTGGAAAAATGAAATGGTAAAATATAAAACTTTTAATATTGTAAGAACATCTACCATATAAAGTTATAATAATATACAATAATAAATTTGTGCAATTAATATAATTAATAAAATATTTATTAATTAAAATATACAAATAAATTGAATTAATATTGCAAATGAAAATATAAAATATACTTACCAATAAATTTTGCATGTTAACCCACGCAAGCACTTAATTATACAACCACTAAATACGGTCGTAACTTGGTCACTTTGCGAGTTTACTTGCCCAAGACCATGTATTGTCTTTAATGAGTTTCGAATACTAAAAGTAACACAAGAATATGGATATTTGATCCATGTACGATCACATATAAATGTTATATGGTGAATGGTCACAATTTGTAATGTACGAAACCCTAATGAAATTAGTTCATTGAAATAAGCAACATTGTAGTGCTAGATCGTCTACCCAATATGATTGATTATAATAATGACCTTGTTGTGTTAAATGTAACATTGGGAAAAAGTCTACAATATAGATCAAAGAATTCGTCACTAAAATGTCAGTTTTATCGGTTTACGTAAAGTGCAATTTATTTGATATCCTTAAATGTTAAGGATGACCAAATGCACTTTTGTAAAGAGTTTGTTATGATTTTCTAGTAAGGATTTCCTTTGAATGGTTCCACTGTTTAGAAAGTAAATTGAATGTATGAGAGTGGATGTAACCTAAGGCACAGTTGGTATAAACAGAGTGAATGGTCAATTCTGCTTCATATAGAAATTGAGATATAGGAATTATAAAATAATAATTGATACTTAAAATTGGAATGAGATATATGATTTCTATTTCAAAATGTATTTTCACATAGAAAATTGTTTTCTACGAGATTTATTTCTTTGAATTTAAGATATTTTTTCTGAAAATTCTTGACTGAAACTAGTTACAGTAAATGAAATAAACAGTCTATATTAAGTGGTTAAATGAAGTTTCATATTTCGTAGCTATTATAGTAATGGCGAAAATAGTGGAAGCATGTCATATAATCTCCTTAGTCGCATTAAGTTACAAAAATTGTTTTCGTAAAACATACCAAATATTATTTTTATGAAATTATAACTATTTTTAGTATTAACTAAAAAATAAACATAGTTTTATTTTAATATGAATATTATGAATATTCATTATAAGATAAATCTATAACGTGGTATTTGTTTTCATAAGAAATGAGATGAATTGGAAAATACAGAAGTATCTAAATTTATTTGCAATTACTTTAAAATTATATACTAAGCCAAAGTTTTGAGAAATAATTTTTGATTTTACGATTATGAATCATATGGTACTAGTAAATTATATCTCAGACAATTAAGGGCAAAATACCTTTTCAGTGGGAGCATTATAAGAGTTGATGAAATCTATGGATTGATACATATAAATGCACGCAATCGAAAGTCTATTAATTCTAAAACGGTTCCACGTGTTTTGTTGTATTCACTAATGAATTATCATAATCGTGAACATGTGTATTTGACACACATGTAGTATGTTTATGATAAGCTCATAGAATATAAGACAAAAATAAATAAAATAACATGAAAAAAATGATTCGATTGATCGAACAGGTGGGTATATTGGAAAAAGTTTCGAACGTAATTAAGAATGAATAAGGAGTCAATCTCAAAAGTCATTCTTCCATATAATACATAATAATGTATCAATAAGGAGCAATCGAACTTTTTTGAACAAAGTATGATTAATGGTGAGTGAAGTTAAGTTAACTTCTTTCTATAAGGTCGTGTACTTAGTGCACATGGTTAAAATTAATTTCATCCAAAGAATGTTCTACAAAATCATACAAGATAAGGGTTTATAAGAAACTCCAACATATCCTAGGCCAAGGAGTTGGCAGGTTGAGCGAGTCGAAAGACTACACGTAATAATTGTATGCGAAGAATCGTGTGTGAATTGCCCTAAAAGAAGTTTGGGAATGATGGTCATTGGATGACCAATTTACATTGCGAACATAAGCATTGCAAACTATAACCAAATCAATTATATGTCAAAGGAAATTCATAGACTATATATGAATACCCATTCTATTACACCGAGAAACAATTGTTGTTTCAAAAAATGCCGAATAGCAAAGGAATTTCTTTTAAAAACTATTGGTAGTAAATGAATTTGGATGCGATCCAAAGATGAAACTGATTACCTACGATGAAATAAAATTAACTGAACCTAAACGAACACAACGCATTAGAGTGTCTAATAGGTATTCCCGCACATTGAAAAGAGACTATGAATTTCTTATCAATATTGAGATAGATAATCCTTAGTTGTCAATTAAACCATTAAGAGTATTGATTGCCATATGGTATGATGCACTAATCCAAAATAATTCCAAATATGCTACCAAAATACGATTCTGGTAGTTATTCCCGAAGGGATATGGTCCATCGACCGCGATTGAGTCTTTAAGAGAAAGACTAATGCGGTTAGAATATTTCTGGCTATGTTGATAAGAATAAGATCGTAAATTTCAATTATTGAAATTAATGTAATATATTCGCCATTCGATGTGCTCAACGGATTCACTCACAATATTATCGCTTGGTATAACTTTGCGTTATTGCACATATGAGTTAAAATGGAAAATTCTAAATAATGATTTAGAATAGACTGTACGCACATAACAACTAAAGTGTCCCAAAGTTGGTGGGAGCTATATCGAGTTATGGGTTTTTCGGATATGATCCAAGAAATGATACAAAAGCATCATTCTATAAGCATCAGAATTAAATAGGTATTTAAATAGAAATATTAAATAGTTTCAGTCAAAATGTAGAGGTCATTAGAAAGAACATCTAAAGGTGCATGTATATTTCAAAACTAAAAGTAAACAACATACCGCCGATTGTTATCAATGTACTTACGTTAAAATCCATAATGGTTTGTTTGTTTAATACTTGATATTGGATTTGTAAATTATATCTTTTGTAATAAGCGTAAAACGTGTTGAGAATGTCCTGAACGATATGCGAAGGCACTATATTAAATGTTTAATATGGAACATGTAAGATTGATTATTTATGTATCGACAATAGGAATTATCAAACATGTTGTATCATCTACATTATCATAATTTTCTTATGTATTTGATGCATGAAGCAAATATCAAATCCAAATTAAGATCACTAAATCATAGTTTAGAGTGTTCTCAAGTATTTACAAAATATCGGAGAATTGTTTACAAAAACAACAAACTCCTTACGTAGGAGTATACGGACTCAAACTTCATGAGTAATATTAAGTATACTATGTCGATATTAAATTCATGTTCAAACCTTAGTTAATGAGCTTTAAGTTGGAAATGTTCCAAATGAAACATTGTGGCTCATTCAATGAAAATGCTAAGTGCATCTCATTGAATAGTGCCACGATAAAAGCAGTATATAAATATAAATGCACAAATTTATAACTGAGCTAGGGGTGATTCCAAGTATAAAAGAATACTACGTTATCATTATACGATAAAAAAGAAATGATAAGAGCTCATTAGAAGTCGAAAAACATCCCCCGACTAGTTCCACATGATATATGTAGTTTATTAGCATCAGTGAGAATTGATCGACACAATAGATAACTAAAATAACATAGCAGATATGTTCACGAAGGGTATGACTTGATCATTTTTCATCAAACTGATCGAAGGGATGGGATGAAAATTCCATAATTGGTCCTAAGTGCAAGTGGGTGATTGACGGAATTAAGGGTATGCCCTAGGGCAATTATATAATTGTTACATATATCTAACTTGATAACCGATCTTATTCGAAATAAAAGGTGGTTTCTTTCTATTATATACTTGATATAATATATTATATTAATCAATTTAATAAAAAGTATATTTAATAAAAAAATCCAGAAATGGTATGTTTTGTGGTAGTAGTAACGTGTGTGTTGTAACTATGAGTGATTTATCATAATAAAATAAGCATATTATTTTAAATATTTTAGTCAAGATGTATCGAGATATGATATCGATGCATCCGTTGAGACTTAAGTATGTAACACTCTCCAAATGTTGGACAGTGTATTACTCATGGCTGTTAGGCACATCAAGGGGTTACGTACTAATAGTTATTGAATAACTATGGAATGACTCACTCGATGGTTTTTTGTTGGTTAATATAACTAAGGTTAAATAGAAAATATCGATGTGACAATATTACACAATTCCCTCAACCTAACAATACTATCGAGCTTCAAAGTGGAAAGTTTGCTTTGATTATAGTTAAATCATGGCAGACGTCCATCAAATGACTATAGTGGGCCGAGTGGAAGCATTAAAAGCGAGACATTATTCAAGACATAATTCGTCTCTTCATCTATTTATATAAGGTTAACATCACGGTCAACTGAAGTCAACTCAAAGTCAAAGTCTCTAGTCAGAGAGTTCGGTTAATAATAATTGTTATTATTAAACAAAGGACTTTGTATTTGGACCATAAAGTTGAATATGGACAATATTAGAATTTTGACCATTACCAATTGCATAAGTCCTAATATGTTGACAAAGAGAATTGGTGTAAACAATTGTCACTACCGGGTAACGCTTAATAAAGTAAATTGCATTTTACCGATGCCAAGTAAGTGATAAATTTATCCACAATGTCTAACCACCTGCTAAGTGATATATGAACATTAATATTTGAATTGTTCGAAATTAATTACTGATCAAATTTACACCTAAGTGTCACATAATCGAAACGTTGAATACCCCTATTACCACCTGATTTAATTGAACTATAATTATTATAAATTGATTAAATTAATAAATATTTATGAAATATTAATTATAAAATTTTATTTGATGTTTTTGATCAATATTAAACATGTGTATATATAATAGTTATAAATACACTAATTGATATACGATATCGATACGCGTTTAAATTGGATTTAAATGTTTTAAATATTGTTCGGGCTTAAAATGGGTTTGAGGCCCATATGGGGCTTGTTATTTTCAGCAATTGATAAGGCTTGGGGAGGCTGACCATATGATAGTCAAGAAGGGGGTTGAAATTTGAATTAAAGAGAGGAGAATTGGTATGAGAAAAATAAGAGTCTTGATCCTTATTTTACTTCTTAGGATCTCCTTATTTAATTATCTCTAACACATACATTTGAATAAAAAATTTCGGAGCCAGAGCTTCTTTCCTTTCCTAGCCGAAATTAAATCTCCCCTCACCTTAAATTTTCAAGCTTTGAAACATCAAACACAATTCAATTCGATTTTCGGTGGTAGGTGTGTTCGGGAAGCTAGCAACTTCTAAATACGGGATTTAAGTCAGAGAGTTAAGTTCTTCATTTCAAGCTGTGAATATTAGGCATAGGCAAAGGTAATTTTTCTTGATTGAATTTATATAAACGCTTATCTAATTTATCATATCATATACTAGTTTAGATAGAATCATTTATCATGAATTTATATATCTTTGTGTTATCATATATTGGATGAAATGTGTTCATATATATATTATTATTTTTTTGCATACATACATAATATCTCATGGCTATGATTTAAAAAATATTTTTAAAAAAAAATTAATAAACAATTTCCTTTTGATTGAAAACTAAATATAATAATAATAATAATAATAATACATAAGGTATGTTTGTATTTTATAAAATTTTATATACATTTATATAATTTTGAAATATATATACGTACATGCACACACATATATATTTGAATATATTATATATAAAACATTTTACTTAATTTGAAATTAATCATGTTATATAAAAATACATATATACATTTATAAATAATGTAAATTATAAGTACAAAATTTTGTACAAAAGACATTATCAGTTTGTTTTCAAAATTATAAAGAAAGCTAAAAATTAATTTTTTATTAAAAGTATTTTCGTATGGAAATATTATAAAAAATTAATTAATTTTGATAAATAAATTCAAATAAAAAAAATTTGGACCGAGAACAATTTGTATGTATATGTATATTTAACATTATTAATTACATTAATAAATATTTATAAGTATATATACGTATATGTTTATATTATATATATATAATTTTAAATTTTATTTTAAAATAATTATTTTTGGATTACATATAATGTTTTATGTATTCATACAAACTGCTTTGTAAACTAATGTTCGAAATAATTTTGTAATATAACTATATGTATATATTATAAATATTTTATACAGATTTATTTATAAGTATCATTACTTAATACATACAATTTTTGGCAAAGCCAGCCGACATTTAACGTGGGCCGTTCATATTTATTACCCCAAACAGTTAAAAGAACAGGTGATCGGAACAGGCTCCAAATCAGCTAAGACAATAAAAGAAAACAAGAATAAGACAAACAAGTCTAAGCAGCTAAGCAAGAGGGACAGCTATCCCTCAATGACCGGACTGACCACAACATCTGTCGAAGGACCAAGAACATGAAGAATGTGACAGAACAACGTAGCAAGAGAAGGCACGAACGACCGTGACATGGAAGAGTAAAGATACTGCCGATCCTAAGATGAGTCCAAAAATAATAGCCAATTGCGTAGACCAAATTCGCCACGAGTATGAAGTGTCAGGCCTTCACCATCCACATGATAAAATAACCTCCTCGATTCCCCGTCTTCACCCACATACAAATAATAGCTATTCAGAACCAGATCATGTCTCATTTCTGAATCATAATCAACCCAAGTACGCTCTTCCGGGAACCATGAAATAGTATCCAAATCAGAAGAAGCTGAAACAGTAGATATACTATCAGGGGACACATGTGCCTTAGTAAGGGTTTCAACAGGAGGGATAGGGGGAGAAACAAAGGAAGGCGGAGACGGAATGATTACCTTAGGAACCCACTTCAAAACTGGTTGAGGAAGCAGAATCTTAGCCGGCGGGGCTGAGAATCAGACTCAAATGAACACGCATCAAGAGAATGACCAAAAGACTTACAAGGTGAGTAAATATCATGTTTCTACTTGTACTGCACATCCAATATCACATCATGACCATCGGTAAGTCTCACTGTTAGCGTCGATGGCAAAGGTTTAGAAGGTTTGATCTCAATCAAAGCTCTTGCGTAGTGTAAAGATTTGTGGGCTTCAGTATAAGAATCAAAACACTTAAGGTCACCAATGAGACTGGCAAGCCAGTTCAGACATAACCGAGGCTGAAGGGCAGACGGAATATGTGTAAAAGTAGCCCAAACAGGAATAGAAAGCACCTGATCCCTAGCTTTGTCAACAGTAAGGCTCCATGGTGTAACAATAAACGGTTTCCCCTCTATGTTAAGTGGACTGGTCTCAAGTGCTCTCAACTTGTCATTTTTATTAGAGAAATTAAAACAGAACATAGTGTTGAAAAACTGGACATGAAGATTACCTTTCAAATTCCATTTACGTCTATAGTGGTCACAAACCTCCCTATATGGAGCGGAAGAATCCAACCAAATATTCAGACCAATAATTAACTCCTTCTTGGATGACCTCAAAAGGCGCAACATTGACACCATCGATAACAACCATATCAACTTATCTAGGCGAGAAAGAACCTACATTCCTAGGTAAGGCTTTGAAGAGAGAAGACCATTTTGGCAAAGCTTCCAGTAGATTAGCTGCAACAGGGGATGACTGAGTATTATTGGATTGAAAAGCTACAGAGCTTGAAATTTTCAATTGGGCATTTCCACAAGTAGATGGAATGCGCAAATCAGGAGACTGATCAGCATGCAACATTTCATTCACCAAATGTTCCTCAACATTCGACACGGCATTACGAGGCAATGCACTAGACATAAAAGACCAAGACGGCGTTTCATTAATCTTCCTGGTAGCAACACGGTCCAAAGCATCTTGTGAATGGGATGCATCAACACAGAAAGCATCATCATGCAATGAGCAGCCCACCACTAAATTAATTTCACCAGAACTAGGGGGGCATGAACATTCAACAGAGAAACACTATCACCATTCAACTCGACTGGAAAGGAAATCCTATTTACAATATTTTTGACAGCAGTGTCGCTATTGCCAATATGTAGATTTGAGATGGATTCAACATGGAGAGTTTGAGAAGTCAACGAAATAGGTTGCAATAAGTTCGAAGACAAAGGATCAACCATGGTTATACCTGAAATGGGAATAGCTTGGGGAGAAGTGCTTGATAATACAGCAGCAAGATCTGACATTGGGTTAGACAACCTAGCGCCATCCGCTGCTACAGGCAAACATAGATTCACTTGTGGCGAAGGAAATGAGACGTTGACAGGGAACACAGCAGTATCAAAAGGAGTAGAAGGCAACACGGAGAGCGAGTATCGTTAACAGATCTAGTTTGAGAAGACTCAATAGAGGCCATGAAACGAGGCTTGTTCTTCCTATTCTTGGCCATACAGAAATGAGAATCAGGCGCAGGGAACAAGAACGGGAAGAAACAGGATTAACTGAGAATTGATAATTTTCGTTCGGCCGCCATTTTTGACATATCCCTTTGTAACTTAATACATATAATTATATATATATATATATTTGTTTATATTATATTATTTTATTTACACATACATATATATTTAGATAACATACATGTATAAAGAGGGGCTTATATAGCCATTGCGATGTAAATCCCAACATCTATACACGTGCATGTCAAACCATGTACACTTTATTATATTGCACATGCATGTACAAATATGTGTATATGATACACATATATATTATATGATAGAAAATAACAATACATAAATATTATTTATAAAATTAAATAAAATATTGATTTTATTTAAAACAAATTTAGATAAAATCTAAATAGACTTAGACTTCATAAGTCCAATAAGATCTAAATGGTAGAATTTTCTTGAAATTTGCCCATTTACTCTGCTGTAGGTTGACCTAGTTCAAATAGTATAGTCCCTTATTAGCGGTGAAACTTATGTTTTCCGGATCTGGCTCAAAAATAGATATTTGGTTGTAACCTGAATAGGCATCAATGAATGTTAGTAGTTCATACCTATAGTCGCATCAACGAGATGATCGATTCCAAGCAAGGGAAAGTTATTCTTGGGGTAAGCTTTATTGATGTTTGTGAAGTCTATGCAGGTGCTCCACTTCCCATCAGATTTCTTTACTATAACTGGATTTGCTACCCATTTTGGGTAACACTCTTCTCGGATGAACCCATTTTCCTTTAACAATTTAAATTCTTCATGAAGAGCATTATATCTTTCATAATCTAGGGTGCGTCGTTTTATCTTACAAGGTGTCACTACAACAAAAACACCATTTCGCAACTGTCAAAAACAGTTGTAATAGGTCTATTACAATGGGCAATCGTCCGCCGTCATATCTGGAGTTGTAATAGAGCCCTCTCGTTTTACAACGGACTTCGATGGTTGTATAATAATTATTTTACAACTGCTATTGGTAGTTGTAAAAGACACTTTTACAGCTAAGATTGGCAGTTGTGGTAAAAAGAATACAAAATAAAAAAATTAATTTCTAAACACATTTTGCATGTAAAGCAAAAAATAGATAAGCATAAATAAAAAAATAAAAATAATAGTATATTATAAACAGTTCAAACGTTACATTTTGTTATCTACAAAAATAATATATCAAACAAACCAAATAACCAATTTAAAGAAAATCAATACAATACATTAATTTTTTTCAATCGCTCATACACATTGATCTTTTTAACTGATTTGATGCACTAGGCACATACATTTACCATATCAACTCACTAATCCAAACATCACCAAGACAACATCTAACTATACACTCTTACAACCAAGGACCACTTTAACATAGTACATTCCATCCCATAGCATAAACTGCAGCCAAACAAAGTATAATAAACATTATCAGTAGAATAAACTTTATAGTAACTGTTACTAGTAAGGCATAAATTTCATATCAGGATACCATACAGAAGTTCCAAATGACATTTCTTCCTAATTAAATGCAAAAAATGGATACAAGTTTAAACCTATTGAATTCAGAAAGAAAAACGAACACCTTTGATGGGACACATAATGACCACAATAAGTTGCTAGGAGTGAAAAGTTTACGATCGGCACCAGAAAATATGAGATGGAAATGTGACATAGATATGAAAATTTTACAAATGTATTCTAATTTGTTGGGGCAGGATAGCTTAAGCGACATGAATCGAGCTTGGATGGGTAATCAAGTCCTTAAAGAACTTGCATTCTGTGATATCCCGGAATTTTGGCAATATCAATTTAATAATCTTTATTAACAATTAAATTGATTTGTTGATTTATTTTATAGATTGACAAGTTTATTTATTTTAAAAGGCTAATAAAATTTTAATATTGGAAATATTTATTTATATCTTTTCTAACAATTTTAAATTGGGAAGTTTTATCTTTCTAAAACTAATATAAGTGTTTATATTTATAATGTATATATATAGGTATATATATTATAAATAGGGAGTCTTTAATTTAATAAAAGGATAAGTTTTCAAATTATAATATATATGTATATATATATATATATTGTTATTTGAAGTTATGTATTAAATTCAATAGGATAATTATCAAGCTAATGTTAAAAGTACTTTTCATTTAGAATATATATATTTGCATATATTGGAATGAAAAGAATATTGAATTTGAATTTAATAAAGTATTTTCAAACTTTAATATTTATATAATTTGTAATTTGGAAATTGTAATTTGACTTAATACTTTTGAAAATGATATTTGAGATTTAAATAACAAGGATAATTTCTTATTTATTATAAAGATATATTTTAGTTTAATTTTTAAATAAGATTAAATTTAGAAGTTCAATTGTTTTAATATTTTTTTTTTATTATTCAAACATAAGACAAATTGGTTTGTAAATATATATATAGAGTTAAAATAATTTCTCAAGCATATAAAAATATGTTATATTTATTTGATCAAAGCATAAGTTATTTTAAATAATTGTTTTTCACATTTGTATATTTATATAAATCTAAAAGCTTATTTATAAAAAGATAAGTACATTATATACATATAAATAATTCATAAATACATATGTATTACTTAAATAAATTAATAAAAGACAAGTTTAACACTTGTAAACATATGGAAGCTTGGAATGTTTAGGTGTAAGTTAATTAACTCTTAGAGGACAAGTGGCTTTATTTTCTCTTTGGTAATTAAAGTTTAAAAAATTTAAAAGATAGAAGAAATCTGGCCTTTTCTTTCTTCAGCTCTAATCTATCTTCTTTTCTTTCTGTACTAAAATAAAAGTAAAAGTACAATTCAAATCTAAAGAAGATAAAACCTGAAATCTAAAAAAAAAAGAAAGAAGAAGTAAATCTGGAAATACAAAGCAAAACAAAACCAAAGGCAACATCAGTTTCAAAATCTTCAACAACCGGAGGAACCATGCAAATGATAATGAAGATCAACCGCTAAATGGAAATCAAACAACAAGATTAAAATTCAACAAGGCAAATAGAAGTTCTGGAATTTATATACATTATCTGTCTGGAAAACATCAAGCCTGGAACAAAATCTGCTTCTCTGTTTTATAATTTCAGGTGAGTAAACATCTTTTTCAAAAGTTAAAATGAAATTAAATTGCTTTCGAATGATTTCTGAATGAAGTATATTTGCATGTTCATGTGTGTATACTGTTTGTATGTGAGAATTGAAGTATGTATGCCTGGTTTCATTTATAATTGTTCTGTTATCTTCTATCGAGTAATATCTTCTTTATAAGACCTTGTACCACATATATATATCTCTTGATTCCAGTAGTATAATATGAGATGTACTTGAATGTTTGAGTGAAGTTGTTTTGCATGTTTATAAATAGGTAGGAATAATTATATGCAGGTCTGTATACCTATATATCTCTGTTTTTATATCAATACAGGCTTCAAAATTTTTAGGAAAATTCATATCTTTACATCTGTTTGATTTTAGTCTAGGTAGTGTTAATGAAAAAGGTTTCTAACTATATATTTTAGGTTGTAAAAATAGATTCAATGATATGTAATAGACATTTAACCCAAAATATAAAGTTTACAGTAGAACTAAATGAAATGGGTAAATTTCGAAAATGTTAATTTTAAACTTTGATTCTAAAATCTGTTTAGTAATTACAAATGATGAATTTAGAAAAAGAATTCAAGAATTTTAAGATAGAAATGGTGGAGAAATTGTAAGATGAACGGAAATGTCATTTTCGTCATTTTCAGACAAACGATGGGGCTGGGTCCATCGTGATTGATGTCGGAGGTAGGTTGAAGGCTGTAGATGGTTGTAAAAATAGTGGATGAATTTATCATTCGTCGTGGTGATCGATCGAGGGTATTTTAGGGTTTAGTGAGTGGTTTTGGACAGCGTTGAAGTCGAGGCTCTTTCGTGGACGTGGTCGAGCCGGAAGCTACCGCACCTGGGGGAAATGAGGCATGGGTCGGAGACGAAGCTTTGGTCGAAGTCGTGGGGTTTCTGGTGGCCAGAGATGATCGGTCGAGGTGGTTCTTGGGTAAGGTGTTGTTCCAGGAAGTGATCGAGAAAGCTTAATTTCGATTTTCAATTTTGTTCGACGATCGGAGTTGTTGGGGTGTTCGAGGAGAAGATTAGTGACTCGTGGATGGCCGGAGCGATGATCGGAGGTGGTTGGTCATGGTGTGCACGTGCACGAACGTGTGCGTGTGTCAGTGGTTTGAGTTTGGGGGAGATGAAGTTTACTCGAGTCGTACTCGGGAAGGAACTCGCGTGGATGAAGTTTTTGCTCGAGTATTAATATCAGGGTGGTACGCGAGTATTTGAGAGAACCAGTTTTTAACAGTTTTAAATTTAAACAAACAGTTTCTCGGGGAGGAACTCGCGTAGAAAAGGGTTTGACACGGGATTGTCTTCGGGTCGTTTGTGATTTGAGTGAAAACCAGATTTTAACAGTTTAAATTTTGTAAAACCAAACAGTTTAATTAAATCAAACTCTGTTTTAAAAATGAAGATGTATTTGTTTTATTTCAAGCATATATGAGTTAAATCCAAATTAAAATATTAAACCAGTTTTTAA
This sequence comes from Allium fistulosum, assembly GCA_030737815.1. Lineage (NCBI taxonomy): Eukaryota > Viridiplantae > Streptophyta > Magnoliopsida > Asparagales > Amaryllidaceae > Allium > Allium fistulosum. Next base: position 1,179,328,248 of record CM060902.1, read on the forward strand.
AATTTAAAATAAAAGTAAGTTTTAAATTTAAATAATTAAGTTTAAATAAATTGTCTTGAAATTCATTTCTTTGTAATAAATTCTTTAAATAAATTAAGATGTATGATTTGTTTAACTTAAATATATTAAGTTAAATTCTTAAGTTATTTTCAAACTTAATTTGAAAATAAGGTAATTAATAAGGAAATGTTTTTATTTTAAAACTTAATTAAAGTTTGATAATTAATGAGATAATTTAAGAATGATTAAATTAGTTAATGATTAAGGATTTGTTAATTAACAATTAGGTTTTCAAGATTTATTAACTTGTAAATTAAGGATTGTTAATTAATAATTAGAGATAAGAAATAAATGATTATTTATTTAAAAATTTAATTAATGATTTTAATTAAGTAAGTTAATTATTAAGATCAAATGTTTTTAATGATAATGTTTTATCTTAAGATTAATTAAGATTTTTTTTAAATGAGTTAAAATTAATTTATTTAATTAAGAAATTAAGATTAATTTATTTATTTAATTAATTATTGGTAAGGATTAATTAAATGATTAAGGATTAATTAAAATGGTAATTAAGAAGTACTTAATAAGTTTTGTTAAGTAATAATTAAGTTTTCTTAATTAATAATTAAGAAATTATTAATTTATAATTAAAATTAATTAAGGATTAATTAACTATTATTAAGGGATTAATTAATTATCATTAAAGATTGATTAATAGATAATTATGGATTAATTAAATTGGTAATTAAGGTTGTTAATTAATAATTAAGTTTTATTAATTAATAACTAAGAAAAATTAATTAGTTAATTAAGTTTAATTAATTAAGGATTGATTACTTTGTATTAAAGGATATTGATTAATAATTAAGGTTTATTAATTAATAGTTAAAGAATAATTAATCATGGATTAATTAATTTGTTTAAAAGGGTAATTAAGGATGAGTTACTCAGTTATGATTTAAGAAATGAATGTGATTTATTTAAGTTAATTAATTTGTTAATTAATTAAGGATAGTCACTTGGTAATTGATTAAGTATAGTTACTTAATAAGATTGATTAAGTATAACTACTTAGTGTAAGTAATTAATAAATAAATTACTGTATGTAATTGGAGTAATTATTTAAGGTTGTTAAATAAAAGTAATTAATTAATGCATAATTAATTAATGTAATTAATTAAGGAATAATATAATTAATTATAGTTAATTAATTAAAGGAAGTAATTAATTAAGGATCATTAATTAATGAATTAATGAAAGTAATTAAAGGTTAATTACTATAAATGGATAAGGATAATTAATTTGTAAAATTAATTAAAGAATAATTACTTTATGTAATTAATGATTAATCAAGAGTGATTAATATTTAATGATTAATTAATTAAATGGTTGTAATTAATTAATGGTTGATTAAGCAAGGATAGGAATTAATTCTTAAGTAATTAATTTAATTTAAGATTAAATTAATAGAGATTAATAAATGGTTGCTTATGAATGATGGTTGAGTAGAATGTCTGATTGGGTTGATATCTATTGGATGATATACTATGATATTCTATGATATGATATTGGATATATCTGTGATAAATGTATGATATTTATCTATGTTAAAAGCTGTGTGAATTCAAGTATTGAATTAAATTGTTTAAACCTTTAAACAACTTGGCCTTAAAAAGATACGTTTTGGATTTCGATGAGACCGGGATCGGGTTTCCGTATACCGGATTTCCAGGTCTGGAGACCCGAATACCACATCGATCCAAATTACGATAGGTCGTGAATCTCAAGTGAAGATGAAGATTCAGAGTGCAAGGGTTATTGTCGTTAACTCTGAGGGTGATTCCAAAACGAGTGTAACGAGATAATGCCTTCGGTTTCGTTCGAACCCGGAACGAACTTGTATGAATTGAATGCTTTCAAAACATCGTCAGGTGGACGATGAGCATTCTAAGTGAAGAGTTCTGATTTAAGGTAATCGTGACCTCAAGCCTCACAAACCGGGAATGGCTAAAACAGGCGAGGTGCAGCAAGGCTTCGTGGGTAGCGCCCACTGAGAGTAAGGTCATCCCTGTCTAGATGTCCCTTTCTATTTTTCGACTTAGTGGTGCGGTTGATGTACACAACCGTGGGGTGATTTTATTCGGAATTATCCAGTAAGGGATGGTTCCGGCTTTGTGTTGCAGGGGAGCGGGCGTACTCCTCGGTACGGTGATCTAGGCCACGTACTGTGACGGGCGGTACCCCAGTAGCCCTGCCATTGTATGGAAATCCAACTTCCAATAAGTGCCGTACGTATTAGTTGTGCCCAACTATGTTGGAACGTGAGATGTAAGCATTCCAGCTATTTCTGTATTTTACTTGAAAACCCTAGACCCTATTATAATATAACTGGATTTCCTATAAATGTTTTGGTTATCGTAAGATAAAAACTTTTCCGTGTTTATGTGCGGGGAGTCTTACGTGATACCTTTTAATTTCAAAGGTTTTGAAGTTAAGTAAGTTAACCCGTTTACTCACACCAGACCCATGTCTGACCCAAGTGTTTATTTCTGTTTTATATAAACTCTTGGGTACTCAAATTTTTACGAGTAGCCAAGAGAGTCAGGTTTGCTTTGACGAGTTATCTGGAGGAGCAATGGAGCAGGAGGCTTCAGCGCTGTAGAGATATAGTAGTTCCGCTGTGTTGATCTCTGAGTCATTGTTATCTGTGTTGTATCTTATATTGTAGAAACTAGACAGGTGTTTATAACTGTCTAGTATGTGTTGTATATGTTGTGTAACTCTGATAGTAATTGTATATGATACTATGTAATAGTTGTGTTATAAATATAATTTATTCGTTCCGCTGTTTAGATTCTGTTGTTGTTTCTTTCTTTCTTCTCTTCTTTTCTCTTTCTATCCCTTTCTTTCTTATCACCGATACGACTTTCTGGTCGATAAAAGCCGGGTCGTCACACATTCTTCTCAAATCATTTTCATAATAAGCAAGGAGGAACCAATATATCTTATTGGTTCCAAACACCTTGTAAATTAAACATGTTATCGGCACCAAGTATTCAATTCATGGTTGGAGACAAAAAGTAAGTTGTGTAAAGATCTATGTTTTATAACAAATAACCATCCTAATTCTAAATAATCCACGAGGTTATCTCAGAAAATGTAAAGTATTCACCATTTCATTTGTCATTACCTTAACACTATTTTCAAAATTTTAGTGTGGTTCAAATAAATCTAGTGTGCTTACCAGACACAAATAAAATGAAGTGTGATTAAGGATAGAATGTAATATTGGTTTACGATTTAATGTCAGAGACTTATATATTCTGGTTATCAGGAATAACCAATGTTATAGTAGTTTGTTCAGCCAAAACTTCCTTTCAAGTTGTTGCTTGTGTGGATTATTTTAATCCAAGACTAGGAATCACAAACCTGTTCAAAATTCTTTTTCCGTCCAAGGTCGTACCTCCATCTTGGGGTAGTTTTCTTCCCATGTGCCTACTTAAATTTTGGATACAAAGATAAGAAGCATTCGTTGACACAGTTAAAGTAACAAATAATTAATAACTCACTTCTATATTTGTATTAACCGACACCAAGGTAATATGCATTAACGGATTTGCCTACCTCGGGATTCTATCTCTTATTTGAGAACAATCAACCGCCTGTTTAGAATGAATGGGATTAAAGGATAATAGTATAAAAAGAGACAAGTTTATATTATTTGGTATATTTATTTATAACCATGCTTGGATTAAATAAATTTAACCTTGTATTTGTTTCAGTGAATTTGCAAAAAAGGGCAAGGCGACTCACTATAATAATGGATTCAAGCAGTAGCAGCATATAAGCTTATCTAGGATAACTAATCTATGGTGAAAACGTATAGCTGAACAAGTCACTAGTTGTATTGTCCATCTGTTAGTTAATTCTATGGAAGTAGACCTTGTTTTATTTTTAATTTCTTTGAAGTGATAAATGTGTCATATTATAGGAAATACGAAAAATGTGTCATTATATGTTCAAGTCCCCATCTCCGCCTACGACCATCCCTGTTCCAAAAACATCTCCTTTCACACAAACTTTTTCTTGCTTTGTCACCCTCTGGTAACATAAAATATTGCCATCTATCCTAATAAGTTCAGTGCTAGAACGAGTAAGCTTATCCTTTCCTCCCATCCCCAACACTGTCTCGCATGCCTCATCATTTTAAACATCTACGGCCAACTCGCCAAAAACAGAAAATCGATTTGTTATGTTAAAAATATTAAGTAACTCAAACCTGTTTTAGACAGTGGACTTCGGCCCTGCACTGCCTGACCTTTGATGGGAGTTGCAATCAATGGTTGGTTCCACTGTCGTAGCAATTATTCAAGTTAAAAGCCATTTTATTACCAAATATGAGAGTAGCAATCCTTAAATGAGTCACATATGCTAAATTCATGTTATCATAGCTCAGGGGAATAACATTTCTATTACTTTAAAAATGACAGTCTAAAATTTCAGTAGTACCAAAGTAAACATTAACAATATAAATAATGTTAAAGAATGAAATAGCAAATGAGAATTTCATAATCATACCTTCTGCTCATGCCGATGTTTGCTTTTTTGCAGATGAATTAGCGACCGACGGCAAATACTCTTGATAGAAGTCAAGGCAAACATTATCTTCTGTTTCCCATCTACATTGGTGTTCTAAACATGAAGAATGTGTTGGAAATCTTCATTCGCAACAAAACCTGAACAAATAAAACTGTATCGATATAAGAGAAGAATATATATTATAGAATGACTGATTAAAGGGTAATCGTTTGGAGAAACATACCATCGTGGCAGCTTCAGAGATGAGAAAAGTCGCACTGGAATAGCATTTTTAGAACTTTGATTAGATAGCATAACTTCTAGAAGACTGTCCATGCTCCTTTGAAATATGTCGATCGAATATCAAGCCTATAGAACCACCTTCTCGCTTCATCGCTCGAGTGGTCCCCATTAGATCCAGATCTACCTGTTTCATCACGAATAGCATCTCCGGGCGAAGCTTCTCAGATTCAACATCTCTTATTCGTCATCTCACCTTCATTTCCAAATTTGACACCAACGGCTCAAAACAGTCAGATTTGGGATCTCAGATTCACGAGCATCTCCAGGCGAAGCATCAAGTGGCATCGATCTTTGGAGCAAAGCAGAAAAGCTTCTTTCCAATTTTTAAGCATCGGAGAATAGCAACTTTAGATCCGAATTTTTGTTTTAGATCTAGGATTGTTTTTTGTTTGGAATGATGGAAGATAGAGATGGTGCTTGGGTGCTGTTTTGATGAGAAAAATTCAATGAAGAAAATTTTGGGCAAATGTTTCGACGGTAAAATGAAAATTTCGGATAAATTTTTTGGCAGTAAAAGTTGGAGAAACACTAAGCATCCACAGTTAAATAGTTATGATGGCTGGATGGTGGTTTGATGGTTGAGATTAGCTTTTGTATGTTGCTACGGATTGCTGCCTGTATAGTATGTGTGATTTTACAAGGAACATTGCTACGAAATCTCCATTCCAAAATGATGTAATATTATGTTTTAAAAAAAATAAATTATAAATAAATTTTTTACCTGACCGAAATAATAATGGCGCTAGAATTTTCTAAAATTTTGAATATTTTATAAAAAAATTAATTTATTGAAATTTTTATTTTTTTATTTTATGAAAATTTCAAAATTTTTGTTTAGAATTTTATGAATATTTTTCAGTTTATTTCAATACTTATTGTTTTTGAATTTTATGAATATTAAATATTAATAAGAATTATCTCATATTTCAAATTAATTATTAATTATTATTATTTAATAATAGTTATTAATTATTTAATATTAATATTTATTTATTATGTTTTAAGTATTATTTATTTAATTATTGTTTATTATTAATTTTATTAATTATTACTATTTAATTTTGATTATTAATTATTATTATTATTATTTAATATTAACTTTTAAATATTATTAAATAATTATTATTTATTATAAAAATTTATAATTAATTATTAGTTATGGTTAGTTAATAGTAAATATTATTTATAAATTGTTAATCAATTATTAATTAAGTATTTATTTATTCATTTATTATTGATTATTAAGAATTACCAAAGTTTAATTACTAAATATTAAATATTACTTCCTAATTATTAATATTAATTATTACTTCTTAATTATTAATTATTTAATAATATTTATTATTGACTCATTATTATATTGATTATTAATTATTAAATAGTAATTATTAATATTGATTATTTCATATTTTCAAATTAATTATTATTATTTAATAGTAATTATTAATTATGAATAATTTTTTATTAATTATAATTATTAAGTATTATTATTTAATTATAATCATTAATTAATTATTACAACGGGCAAAAGAAACGGGTTGTAATAGACATCTATTACAACTGCTAAAAAAGAAGAGTTGTTGAAAATAGACATCTATTACAACTGGCAAACGAAAAGGTTGCAATAGGCATCAACTACAACTAGCAAAAAGAACGGTTGTTAAAAATATGCATCTGTTACAATTGGCAAAAAAAGAAAGGTTGTAATAGGCATCTATCACAACTGGCAAAATAAAAGAGTTGTTGAAAATAAGTTTATTACAACTTTATGAAAAAGAGAGTTGTTGAAAATAAGTTTATTACAACTTTCTGAAAAAAAGAGTTGTAAAAAACCTTTATTACAACTGGCAATTTTTGGCAGTTGTAAAAATACAGTTGTAATAGGGTCTTTTTGTTGTAGTGTGTGCATCCAGGTCTATGTTCAGAGCATGACAAATTATGGTTGGATCAATTCCTATCATATCTGAGTGAGTCCAAACAAAATCATCAGGGGATCTCTTTAGAAAGTTAATTAATTCTACATGCAGTTCCCTGCTTAGATTTTTTTCCAATTTTTCATAATTTTGGTAGGGTCTGTGGGCTTATTTGAGCATCTTCCAGGTTATCTACCGGTTTAGATCTTTTTCTTGCACTCCAAGCCGTGGATCTATTTCTTCTTCTATCTCCAATGGCTTTGATGAAGCTATGCTTTCCTGATTTACGAAGTGTCAAATAAGTACCGTGTAAATACTGAATTGTATTCATCTATTCGTACTACATGTAGATAATATATTTTTTCCTTTCTTGCGGATTTTATGGTCGTAAATTAATATGTTTCAGTATCTGCCTTGGAATCTAGTTTCGTTGCAGTTCTTTGACTGGCTCATTGATTACGTTTTCATTTTTGCATAAATCGACAGAGAAAACAACATAATTTTGAACAATTTTATTACTATGATCCAAAGGTACATTATACAGTTCCCAACTAACAACTGCTCTCCTTTCACACTACCCACTTCTGCCGGGGTTTGAAACTTCACAAGTAGGTTCTTTTGGGAGATTACTGTTCCAAACTCTATTATCATAGTCTTCCTAACGAGAAAACTTGCATAGAAGGATTTATGTAGTGGTGTTGTGCCTGCAGTAATGAGGAGTCGAGCCATACCCACTGGAATGGTCTCCATACTGTTGAAGCCGTATATTGGTCTAGGCTTGGCTTTAGGACCTCTGATGGGAGTCCCTCCTTATCGTACGTAGCTTTGAACATGACATTTATAGAACTTCCTGAATCAACAAAAATCTTCTTCATGGTGCAATTAGAGAATTTTATAGTTATCACCATATGATCTTGATGCGAAAAAGTACCCCCTACTGACTATATACGGCTGAATTGAGCATAGAACTTTATTCCATATCAGATAGTGCTGAGTCGGCTGAAGTGAACATGATGTCTAGGGTAAGTTTCTATCTGATATGGAATAAAGTTCTATGCTCAATGCAGGCTTCTTGGATGTATCTCTCTTGCACCTTCTTGCTTTTTCCTGCAAGATGAAGTTCCCCATGGATAAAAGCAATGAAGGTATTAGGGTTCACTCTATGAAATCTGCAGTAGGCACCACCCTTATTCTGTTCAGGCTTCTTCCCATTATTTGGTACCTTGTAGGCTAGCTTAGTTCTAGTCATTTCATAAGTTTGCCTTGGAGTATGCATCAGTGGGGTTTTTGTTGTATAGTTAAACTCTCTTTATGGGTGGATTATTATAATCATCTTCCCCTCGTTTCCTTTCAGTTTAAACCAGAGCAACTCTTTCTACGGGTATCTCTTTAGCTACTCATGCTTCATTAGTTCGTATATACCCACAAGTCCTTTCATAGAAGGCCTTTATACTTCTGCAAGGCTTACTAATATTCTTGTCCCGTATTTCATTTTTCTTTTTCACCCCTAAATGAGTCGCCATAAGTAATGCCTCCTCACTGGTCATTCATATTCTCATTACCTCCGACATAAAGGGCTTGATATAACTACGTAAGCTTTCATTATCGCTTTGCTTTACGCATGTTAATGTGTTTGGGTCCGGGAAGACTTCTCTTCCAACGTTGAATTGTCTATAAAAATCTACTAATAATTGCGACTGTAACAACCCGAATTCCAGTGGTCCAGATTTTTCACAAAAATGCTAAAAACCAAGCCCACTGAAGCCCTAGTTCGGTATCTGGTATCCTGCAAATAGGCAAATACAAATATATCAGAGCTCAATAATTTATCTCACAACTGGATTGACTAAAAATATAATAGTAAGTAAACACTCACTAATATAATAACACTCTCTAAACAAGGGTCTTACGGTTGGGAAGTCTGCCATCTACTAAACCTATAGGGTGTTATGAGGAGGGGGTCAGAACTAAAGTTCCGGTGAATGGATAAATTATACACTTCTAAGCTTAATTCTACATATACCGTTTTATTTCCATTTAGTGTTACATTAGGTTTATTAGGTTTACAATACTCTCACCTCTGTTCGTGAACCGTGCCCATCTACTCCATAGTAGATTAAAACCTAATAACTAATGTATACATATATGTAGCTATATGCCCAATGACCATACTGGTCCTAGGTACCACCCATGGTACCTTCCGTATCCTCTTCGAAAAGGGCTCCATCGTCTTGCTCCATAGCTATATCTGTAAAGGACTGCTTCGTAAGGCCTACAATACAGATACTCCATCATCTTGCTCCGCGAGCGTTCCGTAGCTACATCTGTAAAGGACTGCTTCGTAAGGCCTACAATATAGATGCTCCACTACTTACTATGAAAACGTAAATCACGTCCGTACTAGTCTATGCCAGTGCTCGGACATCCATAATGTACCACCCAGTGCGTACATTGAGGACTACATAATCGTTCTGTCAACTATCTGAATCCCGCTAACAAGGTCTACCTTGTACGGAATTCAGTCGGGGATTTTCTATATCTGTAAAGGACTGCTTCATTAGGCCTACAATACAGATATTCTAGTTGGCCTGTTTCTTTTCTCGTCGTGGCTATGGCCCCATGCAGCCACCCTTCAACTAAATCGAAAGACCTCTAAAGAGTTAAGTGGCCGTGCCCTACTGCAAACAATCTAACATCCAATTGGCGGTGCCCTCCATCCAATGTATCGATAGTGAAAGAATCATTGGCCTATTGGTTTAACTCTAGTCTTTCCCGAAATCGCTCTTGGTCTTGATGCTGGTCGATATCCGCATGCGACCATCCTTAAACTTACTTGCAAGTACTGGACATACGAATACCTTACTCCGAACACCAAGCCCTTCTGACTGCCTACAAAGGTCTGCTTCGTTAGGCCTACAATGCAAATGCAGTCAAGGCATACTCTCTTGATGGAACACCTACAGACCTGCCTTCGGGGGTGCCGCTTCGTTAGGCCTACCCAGAGGGCCATCCTATAGTATCCTCACGTCCCGTTGAAGTCTCGTACTTCCTTGAAGCCTAAAAATACTAAGTTGGACGTGCTTCTCCATTTCTGAAATCCGTGATGAACTACTTCATTATGTGCTTCATCCTTTGGGCTGCTCCAAATGCATCTCAATTCTTTTATTATACCCTAAGTCTAATCTTTTAATTTGCGTTTAGTTTACTTTTCTTATTCCGTTGGCTACTTATTTACCCTAATTAGCATATTCTTGCCCTCGTCTCGCTTCTGGCTATTGTGAGACCACCATTGATCTAATAGGGAATGCTATTGGTATTATCACTTCTTGCTTATGAACTTAATTTAAGTCTTATTATTAAATAAGCATCTTTTGTTCTATTTGCTTATTAATTTAATAAAAATCTAAAATAAGCTTTTACTATTTATCTTTTCTATCATTGCTTATTTATTCTAAGTTCCCAAATAAGCCTTTCTATTCTTTTACTTAATCATAACTTATGTTATAATTATACTTGTAATTGTTACTATTATTTCTTTTAAAATCTGTATATAATTACAAGTGTTTCTTTTCCGTTCTAGTCTGTCTTCTTTTATTATGATATAAAATTCTTTTTAATTCTCTTTTATTATATAATTAACTTATCATAATAATGATCTTTTTATATAGTCTGCGCGGTAAATGCAGACCTAGGTTCGTTTATTGTTCACGGCCTTAATTTCTTATCTAATAATTTATTTGATTCATTTCATACTCTACTTTATTTTCTTTTATTCTATGAAGTAATTCTATTTTATTTGGTTGGTTGTGAAAGCTATACTAAAATCTTTTTCCATAATTTAATACTAAATAATGCTATAAACAATCATTCGTAACTGCAAGATATTTCTTTCATTATTTTGGGCTAGTGTAAAATACAGTGGTCCCTCTATTTTACACTAGTTCCCTTTTTCTTTCTTTTTTATTCTTGCAGTTACATTTATCGTTATCTTTTAATTATTAAATTATAGAAATGTATTCTAGTTTCTAAACCAACCAATTAATTTATTACTTACTCCCCAAATTAAATTATCAGATAAATTTATTGTTTCCGTTCAGCGTAATTTATTGTAGAATTCCACTTTTCTAATTTTATTCCAATTTTCCAATTTTTTTATTTTATGTCTACTTCTATAAAGTCTAGTATTCTAATCCATAACCGCGAATTCACTTTCTAACTATATTATTCGCGTAAAAAGGGAATAAAAGGAACCAGTATTAAGGCTAAATTATGACTTTTAAAGTAGATGTAAATGACTGTAAATTTCTTAATTTTAGGCCTAAGCCTTTTCTAACTGTCAAGCCTAATTAAATATAATTTTTACAGTGTTTGCATAACAAATAGAATTAATTACCGGAATAAATTGTCTAATGGAAATTCAACGATAATATATATTATAAACGTAAAAGAATATAATTAAATCCACTCACATGTCGTCTTTAGCTTCAATCTATATCCCTTTTAATTTGCTACGCTTTTCTCCACTTTTCTCCCGTTTTAATTCGTTGTAAATTCATTGATTTGTTTGTGCAATTCTCTGATTTGCTCGTATGTATATCCTTGCTTAATTTTATTTTTTGTTTGGGGAAAGATTTGATTGATAGAGGAGAAAGGAAGAGGGAGAAGAGAAGAGGAGTTTGCTGTAAATGACATCAGCTGATTCGGAGAAAATAGTGTAGGCTAGGGTTAAGTTACGTTCAATTTATAGGTGTAGTGAACAACTATGAACCATTTGATTAACCCTAAAAACAATCATCACCATCATTTATTGATTTGTTTACGTTGGCTTATAACGTATAATTCTCCAACGTTATTCATTTATTCCTTTATTATACGACCCTATTAATTCACGTTTCCTTCTAAATAAGATTCTCCCATCAATTACCCAATTAACTAGATCATACACACACACAGATATATATATATATATGTGTGTGTGTGTGTGTGTGTGTGTATCCAATATTAATTGATTCTTATATGTTATAATTTCTTACCTATTTGAACACGTCAATTAATACCTCTATTAATTGATTTTATATAAAAGTTATACTTTTTAATTTATTCTTATTTAACTTACCTTCATCATAAACTTAATTACTCCATTTGATTTTTGTACGCATTCCAATTCTTTTTTTAACTTGGAAACAAATAATCCTATAACCGGCGTTTTCTTCTAGCTAATTAATTTACATTATTATCTATTGTAACAAGGGCATATTCTTTGATTAATTGACACCGTTTTTAAAATGCTCAACTGATTGCCAATTAATTAATTGACACGTTTTTTCATTTTAATCGATATCCAAATTAATTCCTATGCGTCACTCAATCACACATTTATTAGTTGTATATATTTAAATCGCCAATTCATTACCCAATTAATTGACATATAAGTTTTCCTCTTTTATTAGTTGATGCTTACTGAATATCTTTAATTAATTTCTTAATTAATTGATTGCGTCAATTAAAATTAATATATGTATGTTATCATTTAATTTATTACCCACATACATTTCCCTTTATTATAAGATCACTTAATTAATCAATGTTATAAAAGTGATATATTCTCTGACTAATTGACGCCTCTATGTCTCTTAATTAATTCTCTTTTTAATTGATTGATGCGTCAATTAATCACACACTCATTGGTTGCATAAATCTATGTAACCTCTTAATTCTTAAATGCATATATTTGACATTTATATTCTGTTTTGCAATTATGTTAGTTCAATTGATTTTATGTAATTATATAAAAATGCGGGGTGTTACAGCACCCAAGAATGGATTTCTCTTAGTTGGTACCTTTTGAACCATCTCGAGGTTGCCCCTACAAGGTATACAGGGAATAGCTTGTAGTAGGCTAATATGCTCACTTTCAATATATCCATAAGGTATTCAAATATGCACAAATGGTCATTTAGATTTGAAGATCCATCGTACGTTTCAATCATTGAGGCTCTGAAGCTATCGGGAAAATCCAATTCGATAATGGCTTCCCCGAATGGAGAAGAACATTCTTCCCTCCTTCCTTCTTCGTTGTTTTGCTCATGCGGCTTAGCCAACTACTCTGTATGAGCTTTGAGTTCCTGTAACTCCTCATCCTTAGCACTGACTTATAATGAGCCATTTCTATAGACTGAAGTGGCCTCATTTCCATCTTGCGTAGCATGGTTACTGTGCTTTTCCAATAGTAAAGAGTTAATATTGGCTGACTTAGTTTTTATATTAGGATTGATTCGAGCTTTGTTTTTAGCCCTTGGTCTTGAGCTTAACAATCCAACCTCACCATTCTCATTAATGAGATTATCGTATTTGTTCACTAGTTGCACTTGTTGCACAACAGGAGAACGTTGGTGATGTGCTGCAAATCTATGGGAGTTAGATGGCTTCGATAGAAGCTTTTGGGACATTAACCTTTCGATCCCAGTCATTCTATCATTGATCTGGGTTACAAATGTATCGAGGTTTCAAGAATAGGGTTAGTTATGAATTTCTACGGTAGGCATATAGGTTTAGATGAGGAGTGAATGGCTTATTACTAGTTTTTACGGCTAAGTGGTCAGCTTCTATTGGAGGAGGGATAGAAGAATTTTCAGGTTGCATTTTCTGGGTTAAAGAAGTTGTGGTAGTTAAGATGTTGAGTTTTTAGGTAAGGTTTTGCTGGGGGGTTACCCTCCTTTTAGCACCAAAATGTTAGCGAGATTTTTCGTCTCACAACACCAATTTAGTATCAAAGCAATTATTCGATGGATGCTTCCATAATTGAGAATCAACAAACTTAATTTATATTAAATTTGCCTTAAATGTAGTAATTATGTAGCTTAGTGCTTAAACAATTATGTAGATGCACTTTAAATGTTTGTTAAAATGGCAATTTAACAGTATATTCAAGTAAAATCAAATGAAATGCAGTACTACAAACAAAGAAACAAAATGAAAAAACGTAAAGAACGCAAGGAATTGCGTAGTTTGGGTGTTAAGGAATCCTATGTCCACTGGCCAATGTCTTTACTAATATACTTCTTAGCACAAGCTTTTTGTTATCACATATTTCAAGTATCGAGCACCTAGAAAAAAGCATGTTGAGTTTGTAGATATCATGAGATGTTGAGCCTGAAGGAAGCAGTCAACATATAAAGAAGGACAGTGAACCTTTAGCGATAATGAGAAGATATCGAAAAACTAATAACAAAGAAGTGTCGAACCTCTAAAGATGTCGAACCTCTAAAGATGCCGAACATCAAAAGGTCAGCAAGTACAAGGGTTATCAAGCTTGAACAAAGTAAGGGAGTGTTATTGAGCCTTAATAACGATAAGGGTTGTCGATTGTATGAAGCAAAAGAGGTATCGAACCTTAATAACCACGAAGGATGCCGATTGTGTAACAAGAAAGTGATGTCGAACACTAATAGTGAGCTGGGTTTTCGAGCATGCAAAATTTTGAAGATGCCAAATAAACAAGAACTTGTAGCTATCAAGCTTCAACACTGCAAGAGCTATCGAGTTTCTACTGGCAGGGTTAGCAAAGACCAAGGAAGATGTATTGAGCTTCTACAACATGAAGTGTCATGGAACATAAAGGTGCCACATTTAGTAGCATGCAAGTGATATCGAGCTTCATCAAGACCGAGAGGGTGTCGAGTTTCACCAATGCTAAGAAGATGTCGGGTTTCATCAAGGAAATGCCATCAGAACCCTTAGATCTTAAGCAATGACATGTGGCAGCCATCCTTCCTGCCGCTACCACTATAAATAGACCATCATGGTCGCTTGTAGCAAGGCGATTAGTTCTTTTCTATTTCTTTAGTTTTAAAGTTGTAAACCCTAAATTGATTTGGCGATTTTTAGAGCCTATTGTACACTCGTGACATTTACACATAAGACCTTGAACATTCAACAATTACATAGCATATTTCCTTGAAGAATTGTAACTCTCAAGTTTTACATATAAGGACTTGGACAATAAACATTTTGCATAACATACTTCTTTCGAATGACTATTTTAACTATTCTTGATCTATGGATAAGCATATAACTATATTTCGGACTTGAGTTTGAATAGCTAACATGCATATGACTTTACTTGGAGTCGGACTGGACTTGCATACTTTCTTAAGATTGCATAAGGCTACTTAAGCCCTTATCCAAACCAATCCCAGCCTGTTCCATATATTTGGTTAGCAAAGAAATTTGTTAACATTTTGGCACTGGAAGAGGGCTTGAACCTCTGATCTCCTGCATATTCCTATAAATGACTTTCCTACCTCTCCGCGTATCCCTATAGAGGACTTTACGACCTTTCTATTACCTACATATCCCTAAGAGGACTTTACGGACTCTCCATATCCAGCATATTCCCATTGAGAACATTCCATGTCCTGCATGACTTATCAAACCGCATAATGATTACCTCCAAACAAGGATCCTCCGAGCCTTACTTTCCCAAGGGAACTATCAAGTGACCCGTAGTCTTCGATTCCATGAGGAACAAGTGTTAAGAGAATTAGCATTGATGAATTTAGCTGAAAAGAAGCGAATAATTACTTATGACCCGATAATTGGAGTATAAATCCATTCCATATGGGATCTACCCCGATCTTCGCTTATTATCTTGCTCAAAGAAAAGAAAACAAGAAAGAGAATGATCCGTTCTCAGAAATGGGAAAAACTATACAACTCCAGGCTAAAGGAACTATCTTAAAAAATGAAATAACAAAGAATTTCAATAAGTTTGCCTAAAAGTGGAAGAGAGTAATCGAACACTCGCCTACCTTAAACAGAACTCAAAAAATTTCCAAGACAAACCTGCCGTTAAAATTTAAGAGAATATCCAATGTTATAAGAAATCCAAATGGGGACCGAAGACACGATTCCCTAAGAATTCTCGATATATTAGAACACGTCCCCTTATTACCTCCTACGAAAACATCTATCTCCTAACTAAAGAGAGGTTGAATTATTGGCCTACAAAAAAAGCGACCAAGAAATGAAAGGAATCTTGGAGGTGCTTATTGCTAATATTATTGAATGAATGGACACAAAACCAATCAATGCCGACCCCTTAAAGGAATGATCGAGAATTTTATGGGAAAGGGAGAACTCTAAGAATTTACTAAGAAAATTGAGCAGAAAACCATTGTGGATCAAGTGTTTAATAAAGAAAGTGCTTTATGGAAAGTATTTATATAAATAAAGGAAAAGCCTCTGATTCTGCCACAAGGGCCTAGTCAAAGCACCTCCTATAGGGAGGTTTGAGTAAGCCTCTGGTCCTGCCTATAAGGAATGGTTAGAGCACTACAAGCCTTCGATCCCACCCATGTGGCCTGGCCGAAGCACAAGCCTTCGATCCCGCCTACATGGCTTGATCGAAGCACCTCCTAGAGGGAGGTCAGAGTAAGCCTATGGCCCTATATAAGGCCTGGCTAGAGCACTACAAGCCTTCGGTCCTGCCTACGTGGCCTGGTTGGAGTGCCTCATAGAGGGAGGATGGACTAAGCCTTTGGTCCCATCTAAGATGGCCTAACCAAAGCACCGACTAGGCTTCGGTTCTTCCTATAAGGCTTGATCAGAGCGCCTCCTAGAGGAAGGACGGGTAAGACTTTGGTTCTGCCTAAAATGGCTAACCAAACACACCGACCAACCTAAACCATTACCTATATGGTAATATGGGGCACGAGCCTAAATCACTACCTAAGATGGTAGTAAGGGACGGAAAAGTTCAAAGGCCTAAATCATTACCTATAAGGTAATAAAGGGCTCAGGCCTAAATCACTACCTAAAATGGTAGTAAGGGACGAAAATGTTTAAAGACCTAAATCACTACCTAAGATGGTAGTAAATGGCAGAAAAGTTCAAAGACCTTAATCACTACCTAAGATAGTAGTAAGGAACGGAAGAGTTCAAAGACCTAAATCACTACCTAAGATGACAGTAAGGGGTAAAGGAAACCAATCAGACAAGGGTGACTTCATCCTTAGAATGGATCAAAGCAATCTTCTAAAAAGAAGAGTAATTAAGCACATCCAGTTTGACACTAAGCTTAAAAATAACGCAACCTTTAAAGGAAAGGACAA
Source organism: Allium fistulosum (assembly GCA_030737815.1). Lineage (NCBI taxonomy): Eukaryota > Viridiplantae > Streptophyta > Magnoliopsida > Asparagales > Amaryllidaceae > Allium > Allium fistulosum. The sequence goes on from CM060902.1 coordinate 1,179,345,157, forward strand.
GATCTATTTATTACCTAGAACTAAAAATCTCACCATCAAATATAGACACTCGAGATGTGAACCTTTTGGTCAGAAATATTCTAGTAAATAACGGAAATCTCCATTATTTCTCAAATTTCCAGTCTCCCTTTAGTTGAGACGTATTATTACCAGATGAATTATTGGCTTCTTATCAAATGAATTCATAGTCTTCTTACTAGATTGATGGATTTCTGGTCTTTTATTAAGCTGACAAATAATTTTTCATGCTCGTACAATCTCAAACGACAAAGGAAAGTCATCAAATAATCACTCAAGAAATCTGGATTGAATGAAGGAAGTTTAAGCCATAAAGATCTGCTTATGAATTCATTCAGCCAAGAAAAGACGAGAAAATAAATTAATCCTACTCGTCTAAAGTTCTGCTAACTAAATAACAAATCTATAAAAATGAATTTTAAAAGCCAAATACGAAGTTTCTAAGATCGATAAGAAAATAATTTCTCAAAATTATGAGAGCTATCACTATTTAAGTTGTCTTTTTCCAGCAAAAGTTTCATAAAAAGTGAGTACCAGAAAGGCATGTTAAAGCATTCTGCAAGGAAATAAGGAAGAAGAGAATCTACATATCATATTGAAACTTTGAAGTAAGTAGCGAATCTCAAATAGCATAACGAGTTCGAGTACAAGACGAAAATAAGAAAAAAGTACAAGGTTTAATCAAAATATCAATTACTTGCGTACAAATCTATTTTTCATTTTACATTCCATGTATCACATACAAAATTACAGATATCAAAGAAAGCTAAATCTTCCTAAGAAGGTAGGGGAAGTTGACGAAGTAGGTGATGTTAATACACTTTTTCTTTCCCTCTTCCCTCGACCTCAAGAAGACAAGGGTGGCTTTCATTTGAAGAAGGCCCATCTCTAAGAAGAAGTAGAGGGTCACTAATATTTTTGAGATGGTTAGAACACCTATATAAAAAGAAATGTTAGTCGCGCCTATATCCCGCTTCAGCTGCTCTACTTAACCTCAGGTTCATGTTTGAGCATAAGAAGGAATAAGCAATTTCTAATCCAAAAGCCACTATTACTTCAAGTAAATAATGTACAAGAGAATCTAATCGAGAGTTTTCAAGCAACATCACCTCGGTTATTTTCAGTTGGGATTCAGGATCCTGCACTTTCTCCTTCAAAACTTCAACGGCCAAAGAAGGCTTGATGATATGACGGATCGCTGCATCCAAAAGTTCTTTGAGTTTCTTCTCCTTCTTTCGGACAATATTCATGTCGTTAACGGAACATATTTGAATCTCAAAATGCATGGTCAACTGTTTTGTTGGATCCTTTTAGAGTTTTAACCTTACTTTGTAATTTCCAAACTTTCCGCTCGACAGCGTATTTCTCACACCCTAGCTCATCGACTTGACTTTGATATTTGTCGAGATATCAAGAAACTTTTTCATCTCATTTTCCTTTCAGAAATTGGATGCATTCATATCTAACCTTTTGGCACCATTTGGAGATTTCTCCATAATCTAAACCTAGAGGTGGGTTTAACGAGGAAGGAAATGCTTCTTTGCCAGCTGAAGATTAGGACCTAGTGGTTCTCATAGGAGTAGAAGTAGGAAGGCTGGATTCACCTCCACTTGCAATAAGTTCCAAAGATTGACGTGATATCTGACTCTTCAACAAGTCCACTTTAAGGCCCTCTATCCTTTGGTGCAATCGAGCAATTTCTGCATCTGTTTCGATTCTTTGGTCTGAAGTACCAGATCAGCCAAATGCATTTACACTCCCTTTCAACTCATTAATCTCTTTGTCTTTCTCTTTAATTTTCTCCTTTAAGCTCGAGGTCATCTTTTCCATGCCATTTAATGTCGACCTCAATTTATAATACATGCTATACCATTTTCGTGCTTTTGGGTTATCAAGAAGCGACAAGACTGAAGCATCTTGAGAAGAACGTCTCTTCTCGATGTCTAACAACATTTTGGTTTTAATATTGTCTAGTTGAGAAAGAAGATCCAGATCGATGGATGCAAGTGTTAATCGACTTTCCTATTGAAAATAAATTAAAAAGTTTAATACATAGAAAAACGTGCTCTTTTATTAATAACAACAAGGTCTACAAGCACAGATAAGTTCAAATTATCTATGTCTTATACATTCAATTCTTAAGTTTAGAAGCGGCAGTTTGAGTTTTTTTGAGCGAACCCATAGACATAAGGATGGTAAAGTCAAAAGGAACAGTAAATCCTCGAGGAGTACTAACTGAAGGGAATTGGTGATAATCCCATTTCTCGGTAGGGGGACTGGCTTCTCCGCACAATATAATTATATCATACTTCTTTAACTAAATTGTCCTTTTCATCACCTAAAAAATCAAAATATAAGTAGGGGAGCTGTGTGTAAACTTCTTCAAGGTCCCCAGGAAAGCAGTAATTTGCTAGCCGAGAGGTTTTAAAAATTAACGATTTCACTTTAAAGTCCCTTTTTAGCTTGACAAATTTACTTAAGAGTTCTTTTGAAATGGAAGTGTCCAATGATTCCTTAAACTATGGATTTCAGGAAAAACAAACTAAGCTGCACAAAAATGAAAGTCTCAATACTTATAGAGATTGTTTGAATTACATACTAAAACAACAAAGCTACTTAGGTTCGTACAATATTGACCCTTTATAAAATTCAAAAATGAATTTATCTTTGTTAAACTTAACTTTCTTAAGAGGAAGACTGTTAGAAGAAAGAGGGGCGGTCGCAATCCCAGGAAGATTCCAACAATCCCCACAATGGGGATCGATCCCATGATCATCTAAATACCTACTATGTAAACGCTTAAGTAAACCCCCACTTCTCCCCTAGTAAGGAAAAGTTAGTCAAAGCATTCCTAGAATACACTTTATAAAGAAACTCCACTAAAATATCCCTATCTTCAATAAGCATCCAAAAAAGTGTGGTTAACTCCGCATTCTCCTTTAGGACGCTTTCCGAATGAAGGTAGGATCTTCTTAAAAGTGGGGCTGCCTATTTTTTTTTTGAAGTCTTTCAATCGATTAGCTAAGAAGACGACTGTACTTTTCAGATAAATTGTTATAGTCTTCAACTGCTTTCTTAATTTCTCAATTTAATCGCTGCACTTTCTGATCACTCTTCTCATGCAAAATCTTAAAGTGATATTTATTTCTTTTCCTTAGCTAAAATAGTAGATTTATTAACTAAAGCTAATAGATAACCATAAGCATTTAAATATAGAAAACTTTATACCTGTACCGTAGGGGCTCGTGGAGCAGAAACCCGAGTTTTCTCCTTGGTTGGTTCTTAGTTAGCAACCCGAGCATCCTTTGCTGCAGTGTCTCCTTTAGAAGCGTTATAAGGATAAAGAAGATCAGGAAGATCTATATCATGAGTAGATAGGCCTAAGTCATGACCACCCGATCCACTGCCATCATTTCCTGGTCCTTCCAGATCCTTACTACCATCATCCCTATCTTCAACATCATTGTCATCATTATCATCATCATTTTCATCTTTCATGTCATCCTCCACTTCATCGTTTCTTCATTTTCGCCAAGCGGAGGATCATCAAAGGATAATAGCTCTTGAGGTTTAATGGGAGCCTTTTTTGGGAATTCATCTTGAAGTGACTCGGAAACTCTTCCTAGCTTAAGGTCAAACTTCCTTTTAAATTTATCATTTAAATCCAGGAGTAAAGGTAACCCTATATGCTTTCCTATATTATCAAAGTATGCAATATAAAGGGCATCTTCGTAGCATCGTTCCCCAATTTTAGAGAGGGCATGATTGATAAAGTTACAAACTATTTGTTTGGCATCTTTAACAATGTTGTTTGCATAGACGAGGGTGGTATCTTTACTTTCTAGTTGATTAGCCATTTAAGCCTTTTCTTTTTTGACTTTCTCAAGCTCTATCTCCAGGACCTTCACCCTCTTTTCGGTGCTAGCCTAGTTTCTCTCTCCTCATCTAAGTTGGAAGCAAGTTTATCCTTTTCTAAGATAACAATATTCTTCTCCGTTGTAGCATCAAATACTTAACTATCAAGGAACCTAACTTTTGTTGTCAATGAAGAAATATGCTTTTTAATTTCTGGAACTTGACCGACAGACTCTTGAGAGGCTCGTTGAAGGAAAAAACATATGTTTGGCAACCTAAAATAAATAACAGTCATATAATAAATACAAGTATATGGAGCCAAAAACTCATGCGTAAAGAAATATACCACAAGAATTTGTTGAAAAAGGATGTGAAGGTGATCCTTGGAGAAGGTAGAGGTGGCAGTGGCACTAGAGAAGCCACAGATGGGGATTGAATAACTGAACGAATTAAACCCTCAAAATCAGAAGAGATATTTTGAACCAAAGCTTCGAAGGGAGGAGATTTAAGGGGAGGAATAGTCAGGCCTGACTCCTAACACATACATTGAAAAGAGGAAGCAGACATGGGAATCATGATATCTATAAATGGGCTTGGAGTGGGACTAGCCTTTATCTAGTTAAGAGGATCCTAAACAAGCAAACTAGGATCAGCAGTGTTGGATTCTTGATGGATTGCAGTCATATCTACATTCGATTTTTTAGCCATGGCAGTAATATTTTGGCCTTCTTCGAGATGAGGCCTTTTGTTGGCCATGAGCTTGATATACCAGATAAATCATCAGAATTCCTCTTTCTTTTGTGACTCTCAACATCAATATTATTGAGAGCATTATCAATAGAGTCCTCAATAGTGGCTACTTTAGTAGAGGTGACCGATGAAGAAGCACGAGCTCTAGCCTTCTTGGACTTAGAAGCTGCGACAATAAGAGCCGAACCTATACCAAAGGAAAAATCATAAGATAGTGATGCTTGAAACTTTGTCAAATATCATAATAAGAGCTTACCAGAAGAGTCACGGTGAATGTGGGAAGATTTAAAAAAAGAATCTTGTTTACCAATACCAGGGCTTGTCTCCCCTGGGCATCTTTCTTCACCATAGGAGGCTCTCCGAGCACCATGTAGTTCTCCAAGATCAAGCTGTATTTTCTAAGGTTGACCTTAGTTAAAATTCTACATCTATCTCCTATAGTTTGAGATGCTAAGCTAAAAGCACCAATTATATCAGCAATGGAAGGATTCGTCTCCTTGGAGGCAGGTTCTGAAAGAGAATGATCATTATAAGACGACAACGGAATATAGTATAAGTAATAAAGGAAAATGTGATGGGATTCAATAGGAACAGAGAAAGACCCTCTAATTTTAGGAGTGTGTCTCTTAACATAGAAGAATTTGTTCTTCCAGTCTCTAGATTTGTTAATCAAGTTGGTGATTAGACTATTCTATGGGAGAATATGATACACAATACCCACTGACTGATTCCCCACTTTAACAGGAATTATTGATAATCGAAGGGTATCAACATCAAGAGAAGGGAGTTCAACTTCTGTAACAACCCTGTATTTTGTAATTATTTTAAATTGAATTTCCTGATTTAAAAACTTTATTTTATTTATTAAAATGGATAAATTTTGTTATTTTAAATATAAATTTTGATTTTTATGTGAATTATAATTCCAAACATGAATAAATAGAGTATTTTTCCAGAAATGTGAATTTTTGTCAATGTGGTCAAACTTTGACTTTTAATTTTAAAAATTTAAATTTTGAACTTTTGAAATTTATCTTTATTTTATGAAAGTAAATAAATTTTTAAGAATACTGCTTTTCGTTTCGTTGGAATCTGATTTATATTGTGAAAGTTATGCTTTTTACACTATTGTATGTAAATTGGTTATTTAACAAAATTGTTTATTTTAATTTATATAAATGCATGTCATGTTCTAATTTATGTTTACATGTGTAACATGACATGTTATGTTATGTATATATATTTTATTTTTAAAACATTTTTTAAAGTATAGTTATAAATTTTCCAAAGTTAAGTGTATTTTGTTTACAATTTTTAAAACTAGTCTCAATATATTAAGCTATATTTTCTTTATTTATCTTCCTATTTTCCTAAAACAATTTTTTTTTCTTTTTCACTTTATTTCAGTTTGTTTTATGTTATTTACTGAGTTTTATTTGTTTATTTTGTATAAATATAAAGTGGAAATTTCAAGAGACTAGGGGTCGTTTGGTTTATTTTGTATTTTATGTTTTGAGTTTTCAACATTAATTACAAAATATGAGAAGAATGAAGGAAGGTCGGAAGGGATGAACGAAAGATTGGAGGGGACCACGAAGTGGATGGAGGAACGACGGAAGGATGAATTGTTGCCTGTGCTTCCGTTTTTCTCAAAACACAAAAAATAGTTGTTTTCTATTTTGTGTGTTAAATTCGTTTTCTAAAATGGTCATTTTTCATAATATACATGCGTCGTGCGTATTTTTGTATGGACGAAAACTCAAAAATAAAAACGATAAACCAAACATAGCCTAAAGGCTTTAAAACTATGACTTTTTAATTGCTTGACTCTTCATTTTCTTTGGCCGTTCAAAACTTAAATGTTTGGCCGTGAGTTTTATCTCATTTTCACGTGAGAAGTTTCTCATTTCAGCAATTTTTCAGCCACATCATTTCTGAAAAAAATTGGTAATGGCTTCTTCTATTTCTTCTTCACTTTTTCCCTTGTTTTCCATTGTTTTTCACTTGATTTTGCTCTTGACTCAACATGTGCACGGCCTTAAGGCTAAAATCTAACTAAGGGCAATCACAGCACTTTGCAAGTGCTATCTTTGCTGAATTGAACTAAAATCTTTAAATTGAACTCTGAACTATTACAGCAGTTTTGTGAATGCTGTCTTTTCTGAATTAAACTATTTTTCCACTAAAACTGAACTATTACAGCAGTTTATAAATGCCGTCTTTGCTGAATTAAATCGTTTTCAAATATAACTTATCGCAACACTTCCTAAATGCTGTGAAAGCTGAAATTTTAATGTTTTAATGTATTTAAGTGAATAAATGAGTTCAAAAGGTTAAAATTTTGGAAATTTAATATTTGATTTGAAGGCATAATGACTTCACTTTTAATGGTTTAAATGAATGATTTTAATTCGAAATTATAAACCATTTTGAAATCTATAACCATGGGAACACTTCTCTGTATGCTATTTTATTTCCTTGTGATTTATTTGGATGCACACCTTTGATTTAAGAGTGTGGCTAGAGGTAAGCGATTACTGCAGCTCTGTGCTACCTTAGTCACATTAACACTGTTATTTGTATTGACTTACTTTAATATAGATATTTCTATGATAGTGTTATGACTGCGTAATTAATGGAAATGGATCCTTAAAGGATGGGTGATCCCAAGCATCCTTTAAGTTATTGTGCATTTATATTACAGTTCACTTGAGTTGGTTTACATTGTATAAGTATGTATGTCCTGACTCGAGTGTTTTGTGTTTTACTTTACGCTCGGGTCAGCCTGAGAATCACAGCTTTGGATTCACCTTCTGGAGCTAGAGTTTTGTTGGAGCTTATTTGCCTATCGGTTCATCGACTTCTATTCCAGTTATTTCCTATTCAGTATTGTCTTTGTATTATTGATTTATGTATCCTAACTTCTATTGTATCTATTTTGACTATGAGATTTTGTATATGTTTTGAGAGTTTGTATATAGTAGCTTCATGAACTACTATGGTATTTTATTTCCGCTGCGAGTTATTCTGATATTCCGTGTCTGTGATTTTGTATTTGATTTATTTGCTCCAAATTTCTTGACAGTCCACTGTTTTGAAGTATTCAAGTCCAACATGTGTGGATTTAGTGTCGATTTGAATGGTCCAAAATAGAGGGATGTTACAACTTCCCTGGCTAAGATCTCAAGGCAGCTTAGATAAGTGTAGGAATTAGGCAACAATTGTATCCGAGCAATGCCTAGATGATCCAAGTATCGAACGAAAAAGTCAAAAAGAGGAAGATAGTCAAAATGTCAAATATGGATCGACGCAAAAGCAAAGAAACCATCTGAAGGATTATGTACCCGGTAGGATGGTTCCGCTACTCTGACCTCTATATCAGTAATCCTGGATTGTTGAAGGATAGCGTTATATCATCTTGAGTGGTATGAGAGATTGGAAGAGCCTATAGTCACATTTCTCAGAGGTAGGAGAAGGTTCAGACCCTTATCAATTTTCTTATTGGCCATTTATCTGCCGGATGATATTACCTAAGATTATGGAAGTCTTATATATTCAACAAAAGTTTAGAATACTTAAGAGCATGTTAAAGAAAACTCAAATCCCTAAATATAGATGCAAGAATGGACAATTAGATGTCTAACCTATAAGTACTTAATAATTAAAAACTATTTAGTTCATAATGAAATGCCAAAATTATGAATGGGTATCGAATCTATAATTACTTGATAACTCACAAAGTAGTCCATTACTAGATATCGAACCTACAACGAGATGTCAATTTCGTAGCTGCTTAGCACCTTTATAACCATTTGAAAACTCATTTATAGTTATTGAGTTTCATATTTAGATAACTAGCCACTGGGTTTGTAACAAAGAATCAAACTTGCATCATGCTGTTGAGTTCACGATGGGGTATCGAACTTGTGATTAGTTGTCAGGTCCATGACAAAGTAACAGTCTCGTAAATTGTTAATGAGTTCGAAACTGTTTAAAGGAACTTTAACTAATTATCGAGTTTCTAAAATGTCAAATGCATAAACAGCTAATGAATTCATAACTAATTGAAAAGACTATAACTACTTTCTGAACCCATAGTGAATGAACTTATAAAAGATATCGAGTTTGTGACTATATAACAACCCTTTATGTAGTTGTAGAATTTACAGAAGGATAGAAACTCACTATAAGGTTGACGAGTTTATAGCTGAATAAGAATCCTTCAAACAATTGTCAGATTCGTAACCGGTTATTGAATTTCTTGATAGCAGTCGAATTTCTAACTTATTATCGAGTTTATACCAAGTTAGCAAAACATTAAAAGAGTATTGAATTTCAAATTAGTTGTCGAGTTTTAAGATGACTAATGAATTTGTGAACCGGTAACTAATTAGCAATAGGCTATTGAATTTCAAGGGGGTATTGAGTTTTTAGTAATTAACCAAACTCCTAATTAAGTGTCGAATTTCTAAACAGATATTGATCTTTATCATTGAAACTCTAGAAAGTTGTCAAATGCACAGTAGCCATCAAATTATTGAAAAATGATGTGTTACAATCGATGTTTGAATCCAAATACTAAGATTCTCAAAACGATAAAAGTACATGGACCCAATCGCCTTAAAACCCTAGTTTCAAAATGGAAAATCCCCTCTTTCATCTTTCGTTTAAATCGATTAAAGCCATACCTTCAAATCGAGCTTGAATACTATGGAGATTGAAAGTTATTTATTAAAATAAGAAAAATTAAAATTGTTTTTCAAGTATAGCCTACAAGTAAAAGCTTGAAGAGGAAGGAGAGCAAATATTTAGAGGAAGAGAGAGAAGCAATATGAAGCATTGAGTTCAATTTAAATAAACGAATGAGATCAAAACAGAATACCAATAGGCGGTAGTGTTGATATTGAAAAACAACCATGTCGATATCGAGACGACAATTCCATATTGAGATGACAACTTCAAAAGTAAAATTATACTAAAGTATAATGCGCTCTTTCTATATGGGGGAGGGGGGGTAAATGTTATTACGTATTTCAAGTATCGAGCACCTAGAGAAAGAGCATGTCGAGTTTGTAGATAACATGGGATGTCAAGCGTGAATGAAGCAGTCAACATATAAAGAAGGACAATGAGCCTATAGCGATAATGAGACGATATCGAAAGACTAATAACAAAAAAGTGTTGAACCTCTAAAGATGTCGAACATCAAGCGGTCGGTAAGTACAAGGGTTATCGAACTTAAACACAGAAAGGAAGTGGTATCGAGCCTTAACAACCATAAGGGTTGTCCAGCGTATGAAGCAAAAGAGGTATTGAACCTTGATAACCATGAAGGATGCCGACTGTGCAACAAGAAAGTGATGTCGAATACTAACATCAAGCTAGGGTATCGAGCTTGTAAAATATTGAAGATGGCGAATTAACAAGAACTTGTAGATTTCGAGCTTCAATACAGGGTTATTGATGTCATGGCCCTGCATTTCTCCTCTGCTATTTGATCTTTCCATATATCGTTCATCCTATAACTTGCTGGTTTGTGCATAGATTGCTTATGTGATCACAAGCATGTGCAATTACTTTGAGCGGAAAAATTTGACTATCAGTGGGAATTTTGAATTTGATATTAAGCGGAAAATTTAATTTTTTGCATGTGGAGCTCTAGAATTAAACTTGTAAGCTGTGCTTGGCCTGTGAGCCGTCCAACATTTGCTTGTTTGACTATTTCTACGTGGTTTGTGTATGACATCGTAACTGATGTTGTATGTTGCAACACTGCCACAGTTTGATCAAGTGCAATGTGACTATTCTGACTTCAAAAGAAGGGGCACGATATGGATATGTGGAGGAAAAGCGGCTCCCTCTTGAGGTGGTGCGCAGTTTTCTTTGTTGTGGCAGCATAATCTGCTTTGATGTGACGGTGAAATTTGGTCTCATAGGGGACTTGTGATTTGTATTAATTATGGAAGTGCTTTTGGACCTTGTGCAGTCCGACCTTGAAACCATCTCTTGCGTTTTCCAGGTCGAGCCATTCCATTGTCGACGTTGTTTATATTGTTGTAGCCAGTTAACTTTTGCCTAATCCTTGCCTGGTATCTTTATATGGGTCTGTGATTTATGTGAACATACGATAACGTTTGGAAAACAACATAACGTAATAGCATACGATAGCATTTGGAAAACAACATCATATAATAACATTTGATATGGTTTTTAAATGTGCTATAATAAATACCTAATCTATTATAACATGCCATTATCTAGCCTTCATAAAAACCCTGCTTAAGCATGCAATAACGATTTTAAAACGATACGAAAGAGTCTAATTGTCGTAGTGTAAGTAGATGTACAAACACCTACTTAGTGTTAAATTTACAACTATACACAAAAATATTTTTTACCATAAATTTTTAACTTCTAAATTAGCTAAGAATACTAATTTTCATTTATTTTCTTAACAAATAATAAATCCTAAAAAATAATAAATCAATATATAACTCGTTTTCATCAAAAATAGATAATTTATTTTAATTCAAATATATAAATACATAAATCACAGGATAAAAATTACATACTCGAAAAAGTAATAAGTTCAATTTATTATACTAACAAATTGGTACATATCTTTAATAATAGTTGTAATACTTTTGATGTCACATTTTTTGGTGTCAACATGAACTACCAAAAATGTCTCTTTATAGATTTGATTAAATCTTAATATCGCCTGAAAAATAGAAAATAGCAATTAAACTTCCTTTACAAATTTAAAGTGCATTGCAAATATTATCAAAGCTTAATATCATTTAAAAATGGGATCTAACAAATTAACTTCCTTTAAAAATTTGTTCTTTATTATTTACTAATCTATTAAATAATAATAAAGCAGAAGAAATTCAAGCTTTCACATTGATTCTAGCATTTTTATCAACTCTCCTTGACTTTCTCTAGATATTTATTGATATTTTATTTTAAAGACCCATACAATTTATTATTATTTATTTGTTTGCAATATTTTATTAATTTTATACTATCATTTTACATTAAAAAACCGACATTTTCTGCTTTTTACTGTTATTTTCAAAGTTCTCAATTTTCATGTACAATTTCCATTTAAGTCTGCATATTTAAATTAATTAAATAATTTAACTATAAACAGTTTGAAAAAATTAAAAACCATTTTTTATTAATTTATCTAATAAATAATATAGATAACAATGCCAACAAGTGGATCACGGTCCTTGTAAAAAAATGGCATAAACTAAATTTTCATTCAGATAAAAAAGAATATGGATCATATAAAAGACAATAAAAACAACTTTATTTCATAATTATTTATTTTAATAAATTATTAATTAAATGATATAAAGGTTTTTAAATTACAAACAATCTTACTAATTATAAAAATTTCACCCCCACTCCTCAACTGTCTTTGATTTTTTTTGAATCCATATAAATTATCATTTTATAATTATCCAAAATATTACGTCAATTTTTTCTATGATTTTATACTCATATGCCAAGACTTTATAGTTTCTACATCCATTTATAAAGTTTTCATCTACCATCTCTTATTATTTTACATTCAAATCCATGTATTTAAATTAACCAAACACTATAAATCCATACTATATAAATGAATTTAAATAATCAACACTCATTAAGTTCTCTTATAATTCATAAAAAAAATGTTAATTTCAATTTATATACCAAATTCATAGTAACAAAATGGTAAAATAGATATTTCCTTCAAATATAAAAATATATGAATCACTTACAAAAGTCATATGTAGAAACAACAACAAACTATTTAATTTATGATCGATATATCGAACATTGCATAACAAAATTTTAGTTTAATAATATTAAAAGTACGAATACTATGTTTTTACAACATTGCATGTGAAATGCATGTGATACATTCAGTTACTTTATTATTATTATTATCCACACTTTTAGCAAATTCTAAAAAAAAATTCCCTTAATTATCTTATATTACATTAAAAATTCTTATCACTATCGATTTTGCAATTTAACATTTAAAACCCATATCATACACATGTGCAGGTGCGCATTTACATAAATACACACAAGAGCACGAATTTACTTAATATTACTTCAAAAAGGAAAATATTACATCAGTATTTTTCTTTAGAATTTATTACATAAATAAATACTTACAATTGTTTCGCATATATAGGTATATCGGTCGTATTTAACGTATAATTTCTTAGTTTTAAAATATAACTTGAACTTTATTTAAAATAAAATAAAATATTTTAAAATATTTTTTTGGAAATAACAATAATATATCTTTATTTATTTACATTTTTTAAACGTATAAATTAATAAAATAATATGTTTAACATATAATTTCCTTAAACTTTAGAAATATTATTATAAAGCTAATTTGAAACAAAATATACCATTTTAAATGGTTAAAATATAAAAATAATGAATATATGATTATTTTTAACTATTCAAAAATAATATTTTAATATATTTTACTACAAAAACATAACATTTTAACATACTAAAAAAAATAATGATAATATTTCTATATTTATTTAACACGTATAAATCAGTGAAATATTATACTTAATGTTCTAAATTCAAAATTAATTTATAATCCAAATATATTAATTTAGATATTTGAAATATAAAAATATATAGGTACTTATAATCCATTCTGTTAATATATTAAATTAATTAATATATATGTTTATCTAAGTACTAATCTATTAAATAATAATAGAATATAACAAAATATATTTTTCTCCTTAAATCTCTCTTTTTAAAATTTCTTCTTTATACTCTCTATTGATTTGTCATGAAGCTTTTCACGATTTTAGTAACTCAAAAAAATAGTATTATCCTTGGTTACACACACACTACAATTTTATACCCTCATTTAATTATAATATGGATATTTCATATAATCTAAAATATAACGTAATAAAACTTTAAAATATAACATTATTTTGAAACTAACTTAAAACTGTATATTTCACCATGAATATTTAGAATTAGAAAATAACAGTACCTGTAACTGTTTATAAATATTCAAACATATAAATTATTTAAGTATGATATTTAAAATGTAACTAACTTAATTTGAAATATTATTTTAAATTATTTTACAGCAACAAACATATTATGCTAACACAAATATATGTAAATAGAAATATAAATTTGCTGTTAATAAATTTGTATACTCATTTACTATACATATAAATTAATTAAATACTATACTTAACGTATAATTTATTAAAATTTCAAAAAGCATTTTTCTAGAATTATTTTTAATTTAGACACATATATTTATAATCTAAAGTAATAGTAGATATAATTTTTGATAATTTATTATTATGTAACTTAAATTAGTGATAGAATGATTTACTATATATATTCTGTTAAAAAGCAGTCACTTATGAATTTTGAGAATTAAAGTCTATTATTATTTCGATTTTGTATTTTATATAAAGATCGGTGTTTTTTATAGTTTATGATTTTTAAGATTATTAATAAATCTCTCCTTGATTCCAACCTACTATTTAGTTTCAAGTATAAATTCTATCGTTGTTTGATTAACTTCAACTATTTTATATTCAAGTTTGTATTTTTTTTCCTTATACGATATTTGGTAATAATAAACATGCGTAATAACGAAGACTCTCTTCTCTTTATTTTTCCTTACCACTTTATATTGGAATATGATTTACAAATTATTTGGAATGTTCCCTTTAATTCCATTTAACTAAGCTACATTCAAGTTTATGTTTGTTATTTTTCTTTCCAAATTGGTATTTTATAATAGAATAACATATACATAATAATTGAAATAAATAACTTACACAGAAATATGCTTAACATTAGCAAATTACATCTTATGTCAATCATTTAACTATGTATATTTGACAATTTCTTTTACAACATTACCGTGTGCAACGCATGAGTTACACACTAGTATAAAGAAAAATTCAAAGCAAAAAAAATGGCATTGCAAATTAGAAATAAAAATTCAAACCAACTACATATGGTTTTAATGCAAAAATATGGCTATTACGCAAATCATTTTTTTCCGAATGTGTTAAACAGATACAATTTATAGAAAAATAATTCACGAGCAAAATAGTAGCCATCGGCATCGTATTAAAGGATTTTTTTTCCATTTAGCCTCCTTTTAAAACTAATTATCGCAAATAGCCCACTATTAAAACTTATATCAAACGTAGCCTTGTTTTGGCCAGCTCAGCCTCGAGCTGGCCAAAACGTACTGGCGACTTTTCAAAAGTCGCCAGTACATTTTTTTTGCACGAAACAATCAGGCGGCTTATGGGAAGTCGCCAGCAGGCGACTTCCCAAAAGTCGCCTGCATTTTTTTTAAAAATTTGGGCGACTTTTGAGAAGTCGCCCAAACGGGGCTCTGTAACAAAACCAGAGCCCCATTTCTTCCTCCTTCATTTTATCCCCTTCCTCTCCATCTCCAAAACCCTCAAAATACACCAAATCCGAAATTTCTACCAATCCCAAAATATTTAGCATTTTGTTCAACAAATTAGAAGATGGCAAGCTCTTCAATGCGGGATGCGCCTCTAGGTATGGATAAATCAAAAATATTTCAATTTAGGATTTTGAAGAAAATTGCAAAATAATGGTTTTTAGGAATTGTAAGCAATCATTGACTATTGAGATATGTTACTATGGACGAAAGCATTGTTAAATTGTTGAAAAACAATGTGTAAATTCCAGTGTTGATGTTGGAAATTAAATTTGAAAATCTTGTTAACTTTTGTATGTGTAGATTACTCCGAGATGCTACCTGGACCTATTGATGGATCTGTCATATATTTTCAACAACGGCATCGAGCGAATAATCCGGAATCTGTCGCGGTAAAATTCTTAGTGTTCAAAATGTACAAATATTGAATGGTATTGTATGTTACATGTTGATAATATTTTTGCGATATTTTGACAGAGCAATACTGCAGACAAAACCATAGATCATTCATCTAAAATGAATAGAGTAACATCTGCTCATCCAGGCGTTATACAGTTGATAGACCAAGCCGGATTTGGACTGGTTTTTAGGGTGGGGCACATCTAGTTGGATCATCATCTTATCACCGCTTTGGTGGATAAATGGAGGCCAGAGACATCTACATTTCACCTACGTGCCGGGGAGATGGCTATCACGTTGGGTAATGTTGCATGCTTACTTGGCATACCCATAGATGGTGCTCTGTTGACCAACCCCCATCCAGTTGATTATCTTAGTTTATGCCAAGAGCTCCTAGGTTTAACTCCTCCAGCAGAGGAGTGGTGGGGAAACGAAATGATACAGACACTATGGTTTAGGCAACAATTTGCGGACGACATACCAGTAGACGCCACAGACATTCAGATTCAGCAACGAGCCAGAGCCGTTATATTGCATATTATATGCTCGAGGTTGATATGCGATCATTCGAAGACACGGATATGGCTTAAATGGCTTCCATTTTTAGAAAACTTTGATGTTTGTCGCCAGTATTCGTGGGGCAGTGCAGTTCTAGCGTATACGTACTGCGAGTTGATGAGGCTTGCTTTGCAAGAGAGCGCAAGCATTGGTGGCTGTCTGAGTCTAGTACAGGTATGTCCATTATTTACTTTCGCCGACAGTTATTTCATATTATCTTATCCAACTGAAATCATGTGTCTGATTTTATTTGCAGCTTTGGTGTTGGACTTATCTACCCGTAGGTAGAATAACGATGAGGAGGACGGCGATTGATTTATCATTGCCATACGGTGCTAGGTATAATTAATTCTGTAGTATACTACGTATAGGTGTTCGGATTTGAGAAGTTACAATTTTATATTTCTACAGGCGGGTAAGACCTAAAAGCACCGTTTCATCGCCGAGGCGTCATGTTGCCTTCTACCGCATGAGTTCGATGTGCTAGACTATCATTCTATGACTTGGACCCCATACGCAGACGTGCTTGGAAATCTTCCAAACTTATGTACCACTTCCATTCAGCTATGGACTGCTCGTGTTCCTCTCATTTGCTTTAATGATGTCGCCTATCATCTTTCTGACCGAGTGATGAGGCAATTTGGTATGGTCCAGCATTTCTGGAACAACCACCGCATTACAAGATTGATATTGCAGCTGGGGAGTATGCTATGGCGATTGAGACATGGACCGAGCGCTACATGCACACGCAACAGGAATGCGAGTTCACATTGTTCGAACAAGAATATCTGTCTTGGTATTTGAACATCACGCGTCGCTATGTTCTTCGTGCCATCGATCCACCTACAGCGCCTCCTATTGTTGTAGACCCTTACACTCCCAGAGCACCCCTTGAAAGGAATGTAGTACGTAGTACATACGGTCTTTAATTCCAATATTTGAAATTTATACTTTTTCTTGAACTTTATGTTATGGCAGGCAGACGACACTTACCGTGCGATCGAGATTGTGGACGAGCTTGCACAAGACCAAGACCGCCTCCACCGCCTCCTCCACCTTTAGCACAGGCGCTCATCGAACATGCCATAGAAGCCCACGGCTTTCCTCCAACTACTCGTACATATCAGCGATGGAGACATCGAAAAGGCGCTTCTTCATCTCAAGAAACACAGTTTGAAGTTGCTCCCGGCCCTTCACAGCCTATAGATCATACGCAAGCAAGTGAAGAGGAGGATTCGCCGGATGAAATTCCACTATCTATGAGGAAACCAAGACGAACTCCACTATAACTTCGTAGGTTGAAGTAGTGAGGATGGTATAAGTTCTTGATATGCTTTGTCCGGTTTTGTTTTGTTTAATGAATTGTTGAAATATTGGGATTATTTGTTTTGTTGAATTGTTGGATGTCGGAATTGGAACGCAATTCTTGAATTGTAGGATGTTGGATTTTGTATTTAATTGTTGAATTGGTGGATGTTGTAATTTGAGTTGTTGGATGGTCGAATTTGATTGAAATGTTGAATTTTGATTGTAGTAAAGTTTAGTGTACTGTTGTAAATGGTGATGCAGGGTTTCTGTTTTGAAACCCTGCACACACAACTGGGGCGACTTTTAAAAAGTCGTCCCAGTTGTGTTTGCAGGGTTTCAAAACAGAAACCATGCCCTTCAACCTTCCCCATATGTCACTTTACCAAATGCCAAATAGAGAACCCAAAACCTAAGCCACATCTCTCTTCCACAATTTCAATATTTCCCGACGAAAACGAACATCTTTTAGAGATTTGGAGACAGAAAAAGAAGGTAAGATCCATAAGCACTATTAAATTTGTTTAATCTTTTGCGATTAAGTCTAACCCAACATTGATATTTTCAAGAAAAAGGTTATTGAAAATGGACAATTGGGAGCTTGACAACGAGTCGATGATGAAAATGTATGACGAATTTGAACAACAACGAGGCTTTGCGCCGGTTAATGAAGAAAATGTTGAAGTTGATTTCGTCCCAGAGACGCAGGTTGAAAACTTGCCCCCCTCTAGGGGTGGCGGTACGTCAACATTGGCCGTGGCTAGTGGTGAATCAAAACACCAATCGCTTCATGGAAAATTAATGGATGTGCTAGCTCGTCGTAAGCCTAACAATGCTAGTTCAAGCCGGACACCGCCTCGGGTACTTTGTTATTGCGGAGATGAATGTGAAGTGGTTGTGTGTCGGAATGAAAGGAACGTGGGCCGTCGCTTTTACCGTTGTGAATCGTACAACGATAATAAGTTACGGCCTAACGATGTTGAATGTTGTAACTTTTTTAAATGGAAAGATCCGGAAATGTGTCCGAGGGGAGTTGCATATGCCCTTGATATGCAAGTAGAAAATGCCCAATTGGAAAAGTTGAACCTACAATACTGCAACGCACTATTGAATAAGGGCATACCATTTGATAAGTTGAGTCCCCGTAGACTGTTGGAGGAGAAGTAAACACAAATTTGGGTGTTCATTTTTATGTAATTGAATTATGTACCATTGAACATGTATTATGACGATTTATGTATCACTAGCTTACATTTGCATCTGTTTACATATCACTTAGAAGTTAATATTTCTCAACTTACTTTCGGTGGTGTAATCCACTTCCAACACATAACATTGATCCTCTCAAAGGAACATAGCACATGAAATAAAAACACAAACTGTTCTTACATAAACAACATACGACTTACAAATATCAAACCAATAATAAGCATATGAAAACTAAGTAACTGAATTACAACGACTCCTTTTGTGACCATGCATACCACATTTACTGCATCTATTCGGCCTTGGAGGCTGCATCTCGCCCATAATGCCTTTAATACAAGTTGACTTAGGCCTTCCTGGAGCTCGCCTTGTGGGGTGGAAGTACCATTTGACCTTCGTATGGAGACCAATACCTTTAATCGCGTACAGGATGAAATTCTGCAGAGTATGCCACTAGGTAATTCTGAACGGAGTACCAATGTGATGCAAAATCACGATGAGCTCTGTTTGCACCATTGGCCACCGACGAACAAGCAGCCATCACATGGGCGCAGGGGAGATGCTGCAGTAATGGGATGTTGCATGTACATGAACAAGTGTTACCATCGATTATAACTTTGAATTCATCTCCGAAGTAATGAATCACTTGCCATTCAATTTGACTGAAACAGACAATCCGACAACGTCGCGCTTCGCTTGCTCTCTCCGCTATTTTTGCTTCCAATTTTAGCGTGACACGAAGTGTGGAATTCATAGCTAAATCTCTTCTTTTGCAAAAGTAATCAACGGATCGATAGAAAGGTACGTGCAACAAGTACTCTAATAGGCAAAGATCTTGCACCCCTCAGTACACCATTAAAACTTTCGGACGCATTAGTCGTCATAATATGAAAACGACCACCATCATCTTTACATAATGCCCAATTTTCCTCCTTTCCGCCCAAACTTCTCTCTATTCAATTGTGTGCTCTTATACTGCTGGTTTTAATTTCTTCACGAATCTTTACAAACTCAATCTCCTCAGAGGCACATGCAGTAGCGTAGAATAAACCCGGTCAATCGTTTGTCTTTGAAACCCGCTGCTTGAAATTTTTCTTTCAAATGTCTGGCACAGTATCTATGTTTATGTGCAGCTAGCCATTTGCTCTGCAACGCTGTAGGTATTCCTTTCATTCTATCAGAAATTAAAGTAATACGACGATTGTTAACGTTGTGAATGAACCTTTGCATGCATGTAAAAAACCAACCCCAAGTATCAGTGGATTCGGACTCAACGATGGCAAATGCCAAGGGATATAGCTGATCATTTGCATCAATGGTAGTTGCAAAAAATAAGGTGCCTTTGTATTTTCCATATAGATGTGTACCATCTATGCAAAGCAAAGGTCAACAATGGACAAATCCCTCACTACATGGCCCAAATGACCAAAATGCACGATCAAAAACCTGTGCAGTTAATGCCCCGCTATATCCCCGCTATAACTCCGATATATCTTATAGCGGATTCCTACCGCTATAATTTTTCCATATATCCCCAACATATAGCCTTTCCGCTTTAATCCTCGCTATTTCCGCTATATCCCGTTATTTCCGCTATATTCCGCTATATCTTCTATAAAAAATTGGATTGAAAAATGATATTTATACGCTATAAAAATTATGAAATTAATTAATTTCATTGAATTTTTGATATATGTTTAGAAATGATAATACTCTAATATTCTACTAAATTAAATTAAGTTATATAACAGTTTTACGTTCATTTATAATACATTTGCACATATTTTTATTTAAAATTATTTTTGTATTAATTATAATTCAATTGAATGTTAATTTTTCACATAATTACTATCTATATATTTGTAAAAACAACAAGTATGGGATTTATATGCTATTTTAGAGTAATCCGATATATCCCGCTATATCTTCGCTACATCCCCACTATGACTTTTTGCACCTCTACCGCATTGAATCCACCGAGCGCTTTAACTGCACAGTCAAAAACTCCATACTCATCAGTAGTCACATGTCCTGCACTTCTTGGATTTGTTTTGCATATTTCACCGAAGTATTGTCGTAGGTTGGAGTATGACTCTGCCCAATCACCGTAAATTCGTTCAATTTCCTTGCTCAATGCTCTCCATGCTTTCAGATAGCTAATTTTGTTAAATATTTGTTCCTCCATTAGAACCTGCACCGTTCCGGCTGTAATGTTCAAATCAGATTTCACGAAAGGCATGACCTTCGATACCATAAAAGATGATGTAGCTTGCCTATGATTTGAGTTCACTGTAGGGTTAACGCATGAATGATCACTAGGATATTTTTTAATAACCCACCATCCAGTCTGTGTCTTTTTTAAGTCAATAGCATGTAATCTCCAAAGACAACTGTCATCGACGTTGCAAATGGCGGTGTATTTTGCTTTGTTCAACCTTATTAGCTTAAAGGACACCGCATGTAAGATTGACCATTCTGATAGTTGTTGCAGAAATTTAGCTTTACTCTCAAACACTATGCCAACTTTGAAACCAGTCTGTACGCTGCAAGATAAAAATAATTCTCTGTTGAAGTTTACATTTGCTATAATCGACCTAGCCATAATTTGTGCACTGCACAAATCATCATCCAACGGTATCTCCATTTCCGGTTCATCGTTGTCCACACAATCTGCTTCTGCACCTCCAAAATCATAGTCTAGTGGATCATTGTTTACTTGCATATTTTCCACCTAGGTTGTATCAACCTCTGATATTGACACAATAGACATACTATCAAGTGCATGAACATCTTCCGCTTGTACACCTTCTTCATCATCTACATCCATATCATCGTTGCACATAGTATGACCTGCTGGTTCATTCGGTGGTTGGACGTATGACTGTGTAGTAGAGTTGTTTGCTGTGCAGCTGCAGTAAATTAATACATCAATTTTAGTTTATTTCTACATACCAACGTTTTTGCAACATATTGCAATATTTAACTTACTTTTGGCTTAAATGGTAAAATTCGGGCGGAGTTGGCTGCGTTCGTTCATTTGTACGGCTACTCGATGCTCTAACACTTCTTTCAAAGGAATTCTGAATTGGAATAAAACTGCACGGGAATACAAATTAAGTATAATAATTAAATAAATTCAATGTAACAGATCCCTACGTAATCACGACTAAACGATACCTCTGACTCATTCGTAGAAAGCTGTCCTGCGTCAAATGGGGATAGGTAAATTGGACATTTGGCTGCAAACTCAATAATGGATGAAAACCATAATACATTTATTGTTGCCCGTATTGTGATATGTGCTGAGTCAGATTACTAAAACTAGGTGACAGAATTCCTTTCCCAGTACTCATGTTCCCCACCAAAATTTGATACGGGTGCCGATGTTGGTTGTTCTGCAACCGATCTTCTTTTTTTTCCAACAAACAACTCAATAGATTTGGTCAAAGCAGCAAACATTAATTCAACATTGTCGTCATCAACAATTTTGATTGCTTTGGATCCGGAATCTGTTGGCCAATTGCAAACTATATCAATATCGTACTCTTCCGGTTTTATCTTTGTTGCTTTGTAAACCGACTCTTTCAACCGCTCAAAAGTAGAACCTCTTCGAACTTTAGTCGGTTTGTAAGATCCACCAACATATTTCCCACACGTTAAATTGTCAATAACCAATTCACCATCAAAATAACATATGGTTGGAATAAAACTAGGAGCCATTCTACATTAACCAAAAAAAAATTAGTTTGCAGACTAATTTCAAAACTTAGGGTTTCTACTACATACCTTGATTGGATTCAACCTTACGACGGTTTGCTATGCTTGAGGTAGATCTCCGAAATCTATTACTTTTAAGGGGATTAAATGAAATTTAATCAGGTTTTACAAAAAAAATTCGAGGTAGAGGGTATTGGGGGTTTTTGGAGATGGAGAGGAAGGGGATAAAGTGAAGGAGGAAGAAAGGGGGCTCTGGTTTTGATACAGAGCCCCGTTTGGGCGACTTCTGTGAAGTCGCCCAATTTTTTTTTTAAAAATCAGGCGGCTTTTGGAAAGTCGCCCTTTGGCGACTTCCCAAAAGCCGCCTGATTGTTTCGTGCAAAAAAAATTATATTGGCGACTTTTCAAAAGTCGCCAGTACGTTTTGGCCAGCTCAGAGCTGAGCTGGCCAAAACAAGGCTACGTTTGATATTAGTTTTGATAGTGGGCTATTTGCGATAATTAGTTTTAAAAGAAGGTTAAATGGAAAAAAATGGTATTATGTAAGAACACCATGTCCCTTGAGGTGGACAACACACACATATATATATTAATATTAAAATAATTAGGATTTTTTTCTGTTTAGCCTCCTTCTAAAACTTATTATCGCAAATAGCCCTCTTTCGAAACTAATATCAAACGTAGCCCTGTTTGGGCCAGCTCAGCACCGAGGTACTGGCGACTTTTGAAAAGTCACCAGTACAATTTTATTTTGCCAAAAAAATGCGGGCGGCTTTTGAGAAGTCGCCCACTGGCGACTTCCCAAAAGTCGCCCGCATTTTCTAAAATAATTTGGGCGACTTTTGAAAAGTCGCCAGTGGACGACTTCTCAAAAGTCGCCCAAACGGGTTCTGTGACAAAACCAGAACCCCACTTGCTTCTTCATTCATTTTACCCATTTCCTTCGAATCTCCAAAAACCTCCAAAACCCTCTACCTCAAATTTTCGCCCAAACCCAAAAATATTTAGCATTTTGTTCAACAAATTAGAAGATGGCAAGCTCTTCAATGTGGGATGCGCCTCTAGGTATGGATAAATCCAAAATATTTAAATTTAGGGTTTTGAAGAAAATTGCAAAATATTGGTTTTTAGGAATTGTAAGCAAAGTTTGACGATTTGAGATATGTTAGTATGGATGAAAGCATTGTTAAATTGTTGAAAAACAATGCATAAATTCCTAGTGTTGATGTTGGAAAATAAATTTGAAAATCTTGTTAACTTATGTATGTGTAGATTACTCCGAGATGCTACCTGGACCTATTGATGGATATGCCCTATATTTGCAACAACGGCATCGAACGAATAATCCGGAATCTGTCACGGTAAAATTCTTAGTGTTCGAAATGTACAAATATTGAATGGTATTGTATGTTACATGTTGATAATATTTTTGTGATATTTTGACAGAGCAATACTGCAGACAAAACCATAGATCATTCGTCTAAAATGAATAGAGTAACATCTGCTCATCCAGGCGTTATACAGTTGATAGACCAAGCCGGATTTGGACTGGTTTTTAGGGTGTGACACATCCAGTTGGATCATCATCTTATCACCGCTTTGGTGGATAGATGGAGGCTAGAGACATCTACATTTCACCTACGTGTCGGGGAGATGACTATCACATTGGGTGACGTTGCGTGCTTACTTGGCATACCCATAGACGGTGCTCCGTTGACCAACCCCCGATCCAGTTGATTATCTTAGTTTATGCCAAGAGCTCCTAGGTTTAACTCCTCCAGCAGAGGAGTGGTGGGGAAACAAAATGATACGGACACTATGGTTTAGGCAACAATTTGCGGACGACATACCAGCAGACGCCACGAACATTCAGATTCAGCAACGAGCCAGAGCCGTTATATTGCATATTATATGCTCAAGGTTGATATGCGATCATTCGAAGACACAGATATGGCTTAGATGGCTTCCATTTTTAGAAAACTTTGATGTTTGTCACCAGTATTCTTGGGGCAGTGCAGTTCTGGTGTATACGTACTGCGAGTTGACGAGGCTTGCTTTGCAAGAGAGCGCAAGCATTGGTGGTTGTCTGAGTCTAGTACAGGTATGTCCGTTATTTACTTTCGTCGACAGCTATTTCATATTCTCTTATCCAACTGAAATCATGTATCTAATTTTATTTGCAGCTTTGGTGTTGGACTTATCTACCCGTAGGTAGAATAACGATGAGGAGGACGGCGATTGATTTAT
The DNA here is from genome assembly GCA_030737815.1 of Allium fistulosum. Lineage (NCBI taxonomy): Eukaryota > Viridiplantae > Streptophyta > Magnoliopsida > Asparagales > Amaryllidaceae > Allium > Allium fistulosum. The sequence continues at coordinate 1,179,369,707 of CM060902.1, forward strand.
CATTGCCATACGGTGCTAGGTATAATTAATTCTGTGGTATACTACGTATAGGTGTTCGGATTTGAGAAGTTATAATTTTATATTTCTACAGGTGGGTAGGACCTAAAAGCACCATTTCATCGCCGAGGCGTCATGTTGCCTTCTACCGCATGAGTTCGATGTGCTAGACTATCATTCTGTGACTTGGACCCCATACGCAGATGTGCTTGGAAATCTTCCAAACTTACGTACCACTTCCATTCAGCTGTGGACTACTTGTGTTCCTCTCATTTGCTTTAATGATGTCGCCTATCATCTTCCTGACCGAGTGATGAGGCAATTTGGTATGGCCCAGCATTTACCGGAACAACCACCGCATTACAAGATTGATATTGCAGCTGGGGAGTATGTTATGGCGATTGAGACATGGACCGACCGCTACATGCACACGCAACAGGAACGCGAGTTCACATTGTCCGAACAAGAATATCTGCCTTGGTATTGGAACATCACGCGTCGCTATGTTCTTCGTGCCATCGATCCACCTACGGCGCCTCCTGTTGTTGTAGACCCTTACACTCCCAGAGCACCCCTCGAAAGGAATGTGGTACGTAGTACATACAGTCTTTATTCCAATATTTTAAATTTATACTTTTTCTTGAACTTTATGTTATGGCAGGCGGACGACATTTACCGTGCGATCGAGATTGTGGATGAGCTTGCACAAGAGGTTCCTGAAAGGTCGTAGGGGAAATGCTTTAGTGTAAAATGCATCTTAGAATCTATTTTCGGACGAAATAAGTTAACAAGACCAAGACCGCCTCCACTGCCTCCTCCACCTCCAGCACAGGCGCTCATCGAACATGCCATAGATGCCCACGTCGTTTCTCCAACTACTCGTACATATCAGCGACGGAGACATCGAAAAGGCGCTTCTTCATCTCAAGAACCACAGTTTGAAGTTGCTCCCAGCCCTTCACAGCCTATAGATCCTACGCAAGCAAGTGAAGAGGAGGATTCGCTGGATGAAATTCCACTGTCTATGAGGAAACCAAGACGAACTCCACTATAACTTCGTATGTTGAAGTAGTAAGGATGGTATAAGTTGTTGATATGCTTTGTCCGGTTTTGTTTTGTTTAATGAATTATTGAAATATTGAGATTAGTTGTTTTGTTGAATTGTTGGATGTCTGAATTGGAACGCAATTCTTGAATTGTAGGATGTTGGATTTTGTATTTGATTGTTGAATTGGTGGATGTTGCAATTTGAGTTGTTGGATGGTCAAATTTGATTGAAATGTTGAATTATGATTGTAGTGAAGTTTAGTGTACTGTTGTAAATGGTGATGCAGGGTTTCTATTTTGAAACCCTACACACGGAACTGGGGCAACTTTTCAGAAGTCGCCCCAGTTTTGAAATGGTGATGCAGAGTTTCAAAACAGAAACCCTACACATGAAACTGGAGCGACTTTTCAGAAGTCGCCAGTGGGCGACTTTTGAAAAGTCGCCCCAGTTTCATGTGCAGGGTTTCAAAACGGAAACCCTGCCCTTCAACCTTCCTCATATGTCACTTTACCAAATGCCAAATAAAGAACCCAAAACCTAAGCCACATCTCTCTTCCACAATTTCAATATTTCCCGACGAAAACGAACATCTTTTAGAGATTTGGAGACAGAAAAAGAAGGTAAGATCCATAAGCACTCATAAATTTGTTTAATCTTTTGCAATTACGTCTAACTCCAACATTGATATTTTCAAGAAATAGGTTGTTGAAAATGGACAATTGGGAGCTTGACGACGAGACGATGATGAAAATGTACGACGAATTTGAACAACAACGAGGCTTTGCGACGGTTAATGAAGAAAATGTTGAGGTTGATTTCGTCCCAGAGACGCAGGTTGAAAACTTGCCCCCCTCTAGGGGTGGCGGTACGTCAACATTGGCCGTGGCTAGTGAGGAATCAAAACACCAATAGCTTCATGGAAAATTAATGGATGTGCTAGCTCGTCGTAAGCCTAACAATGCTAGTTCAAGCCAGACACCGCCTCAGGTACTTTGTTATTGCGGAGATGAATGTGAAGTGGTTGTGTGTCGGAATGAAAGGAACGCGGGTTGTCGCTTTTACCGTTGTGAATCATACAACGATAATAAGTTACGGCCTAACGATGTTGAATGTTGTAACTTTTTTAAATGGAAGGATCCGGAAATTTGTCCGAGGGGAGTTTCATATGCCCTTGAGATGCAAGCAGAAAATGCCCGTTTGGAGAAGTTGAACCTACAATACCGCAACGCACTGTTGAATAAGGGCGTACCGTTCGATAAGTTGAGTCTTCGTAGATTGTGGAAGGAGAAGTAAACACAAATTTGGGTGTTCATTTTTATGTAATTGAATTATGTACCGTTGAACATGTATTATGACGATTTATGTATAACTACCTTACATTTGCATCTGTTTACGTATCACTTAGCAGTTAATATTTCTCAACTTACTTTCGGTGGTGTAATCCACTTCCAACACATAACATTCATCCTCTCAAACGAACATAGCACATGAAATAAAAACACAATCTGTTCTTACATAAACAACATACGGCTTACAAACATCAAACCAATAATAACACGCATACGAAAACTAAGTAACTGAATTACAACGACTCCTTTTGTGACCATGCATACCACATTTACTGCATCTATTCGGCCTTGGAGGCCGCATCTCGTCCATAATGCCTTTAATTCTAGTAGACTTAGGCCTTCCTGGAGCTCGCCTTGCGGGGGGTGGAAGTACCATTTGACCTTCGTGTGGAGACCAATACCTTTTATCGCGTACAGGATGAAATTCTGCAGAGTATGCCGCTAGGTAATTCTGAACGGAGTACCAATGTGATGCAAAATCACGATGAGCTCTATTTGCACCATTGGCCACCGACGAACAAGCAGCCATCACATGGGCACAAGGGAGATGCTGCAGTAATGGGACGTTGCATGTACATGAAGAAGTGTTACCATCGATTATAACTTTGAATTCATCTTCGAAGTAATGAATCACTTGCCATTCAATTTGACTGAAACGGACAATCCGACAACGTCGCGCTTCGCTTGCTCTCTCCGCTATTTTTGCTTCCCATTTTGGCGTGACACAAAGTGTGGAATTCTTAGCTAACTCTCTTCTTTGGCAAAAGTAATCAACGGATTGATAGAAGGTACGTGCAACAAGTGCTCTAATAGGCAAAGGTCTTGCACCCCTCAGTACACCATTAAAACTTTCGGACGCATTAGTCGTCATAACATGAAAACGACCACCATCATCTTTACATAATGCCCAATTTTCCTCCTTTCCGCCCAAACTTCTCTCTATCCAGTTGTGTGCTCTTATACTGCTGGTTTTAATTTCTTCACGAATCTTTACATACTCAATCTCCTCAGAGGCACATGCAGTAGCGTAGAATAAACCGGTCAATCGTTTGTCTCTGAAACCCGCTGCTTGAAAATTTGCTTTCAAATGTCTAGCACAGTATCTATGTTTATGTGCGGCTAGCCATTTGCTCTGCAACACGGTAGGTATTCCTTTCATTCTATCAGAAATGAAAGTAATACGACGATTGTTCACGCTGTGAATGAACCTTTGCTTGCATGCAAAAAACCAACCCCAAGTGTCAGTGGATTCGGACTCAACGATGGCAAATGCCAAGGGATATAGCTGATCATTTGCATCAACGGCAGTTGCAACAAATAAGGTGCCTTTGTATTTTCCATATAGATGTGTACCATCTATGCAAAGCAAAGGTCAACAATGGACAAATCCCTTAATACATGGCCCAAATGACCAAAATGCACGATCAAAGACTCCGTACTCATCAGTAGTCACATTTCCTACACTTCCTGGATTTGTTTTGCATATTTCACCGAAGTATTGTCGTAGGTTAGAATATGACTCTGCCCAATCACCGTAAATTCGTTCAGTTGCCTTGCTCAATGCTCTCCATGCTTTCAGATAACTAATTTTGATAAATAGTTGTTCCTCCATTAGAACCTGCACCATTTCGGCTGTAATGTTCAAATCAGACTTCACGAAAGGCACGATCTTCAATAACATAAAAGATGATGTAGCTTGCCTATGATTTGAGTTCACTGTAGGGTTAACGCATGTATGATCACTAGGATATTTTTTAATAACCCATCATCCAGTCTGTGTCTTTTTTGAGTCAATGGCATGTATTCTCCAAGGACAACTGTCATCGACGTTGCAAATGGCGGTGTATTTTGCTTTGTTCGACCTTATTGGCTTAAAGGACACCGCATGTAAGATTGACCATTCTAATAGTTGTTGCGGAAATTTAGCTTTACTCTCAAACACCATGCCAACTTTGAAACCAGTCTGTACGCTGCAAGATAAAAATAATTCGTTGTTGAAGTTTACATTTGCTACAATCGACCTAGCCATAATTTGTGCACTGCACAAATCATCATCCAACGGTATCTCCATTACCGGTTCATTGTTGTCCACACAATCTGCTTCTGCACCTCCTAAATCATAGTCCAGTGGATCATTGTTTACTTGCATATTTTCCACCCAGGTTGTATCAACTTCCGGTATTGACACAACAGACATACTATCAAGTGCAGGAACATCTTTAGCTTGTACACCTTCTTCATCATCTATATCCATATCATCGTTGCATATAGTATGATTTGCTGGTTCATTCGATGGTTGGACGTATGACTGTATAGTAGTATTGTTTGCTGCGCAGCTGCAGTAAATTAATACATCAATTTTAGTTTATTTCTACATACCAACATTTTTGCAACATATTGCAATATTTAATTACTTTTGTCTTAAATGGTAAAATTCGGGCGGAGTTGGGTGCATTCGTTCATTTGTACTGCTACTCGATGCTCTAGCACTTCTTTGAGTGGAATTCTGAATTGGAATAAAACTGCACAGGAATACAAATTAAGTTTAATAATTAAATAAATTCAATGTAACAGATCTTTATTTAAGCACGGCTAAACGATACCTCTGACTCATTCGTGGAAAGCTGTCCTGCGTCAAATGAGGATAGGTAAATTGGACATTTGGCTGCAAACTCATTAATGGATGAAAACCATAATACATTTGTTATTACCCGTATTGTGATATGTGCTGAGTCGGATTACTAAAACTAGGTGACAGAATTCCTTGCCCAGTACTCATGTTCCCCACCATTCTAGAATATTCTTCAACACCAAAATTTGATACTGGTGCCGGTGTTGGTTGTTCTACAACCGATCTTCTTTTTTTTCCAACAAACAACTCAATAGATTTGGTCGAAGTAGCAAACATTAATTCAACATCGTCGTCGTCAACAATTTTGATTGCTTTGGATCCGGAATCTATTGGCCAATTGCAAACTATATCAATATCGTACTCTTCCGGTTTTATCTTTGTTGCATTGTAAACCGACTCTTTCAACTGCTCAAAAGTGGAACCTCTTCGAACTTTAGCCGGTTTGTAAGATCCACCAACATATTTCCCACACGTTAAATCGTCAATAACCAATTTGTTAGAATACGGATTAAGGATCTTAAGGCTAGAATTAACACTAGAGGGGGGGGGGGGTGAATAGTGTTTTAAGAAATTTGTTAATCTTTTTAAGTTTATCTTAATTTGTTAACAATGTATACACTAATCAGACACAGATATGAATACAGAATCAAACACAGATGGAAATATAAAGTAAAAGCAGTAAAGGAAAGAACACTCCGGATTTTATACTGGTTCGGAGTTACCCTACATCCAGTCCCATAACACAAGTACAGATTTCCTTTCAAAAACAATTCTTACAAATACAACCCTCGATTTCAAGGCCACGAGGTACACCGCTCCAGATTCACAATCCTTTGGGTAGAGATACTTGATTTCCGGGGCAACAAGTTCACCCAATTGATTTCCAAGGCTACAATCACACATTTTCTCGCTTGATTGATTACAAAAAGTCTATAACTCAGATTAACACTTGGATCTTGTAGAGATAGTGGAGAGAATCAAAACCAGAAATTACCTAGTTAGATTCGATATTGATTTCGGCAGAGTAATGGTGTAATTTGTAAATAAGAAAGCGGAGAAGAAGAAGAGAAGTTAAATCAGAGAAAAAAGTGATTAAAATTCGTTGAAAACACCCTTTATTTATAGTAGATCAATAGCCATGTCCATTGGTGAAGGGATGTGGCGAATAGACACTTCTTTTAAAAAACAATTTAACTGTCACCATGTCGACAGGGGTACATGTGACCATGTCGACATGCCCTTGTATTTTTTGGTGATTTGTTTTTCTTTGAAAATAATTTCTATATTATATTATACTTATATTTAAACTTTAAAATATACTTATATATAGTTATAATACATAAATAACTATAGAGAACAATATTAAAATATATATAATAATTTTCTATACTTTTATATTTAAATCTTAAGTATAAATATATAAAACAACTAAATATATTAATATCAGAATTATAGTTTAAAAACTTAGGATAATAATTTAAAATCAAAAATATTTAAAATTAAGGATATTTAAAACTAAGGATATTTTTGAGGCTAAAATATATTGAAAAACCAGGACAGATGATTTTAGTTTTTAAACAGGAATATTTAAAATCATTTTGAAAAACAAGCTATATATATTTTGAAAATCATTTTGAAATAAAAGTAAGTAGATACAAAAAGATGTTCCACTAGATTTTTCATAGGTTCCATCCTACTTAGGGTTCCATCCCTTTAACGAGCACGAAGTGGATTCCATTCCACGAATAAAATAGATTTTAAGATGTCCCTGCCTTTCTATGAGTTTTAACAATATTCCTAACTATATAACTTACCTTGGAAACTTGAACTCTTGAAATTCTTGATACTCATGAGTCTTGAATCTTGATATCTTCAATCTTTGATCTTGAATCTTTATACTGTACAGTTCTTCATTCTTTAGTACCTGCAAACATATCTATATATATCTACACAATAATGTTAGTATTATATATTTTATAATCTAATTCTAAGTAAGGTTATTGTCATCAAAACCAACTCCTCAGGGACTAACACAATTCACCATCAGAATAGCATATGGTTGGAATAAAACTAGGAACCATTCTACATCAACCAAAAAAAAATTTAGTTTGCAGACTAATTTCAAAACTTAGGGTTTCTACTACATATCTTTATTGGATTCAACCTTACGACGGTTTGCTATGCTTGAGGTAGATCTTCGAAATCTATTACTTTTAAGGAGATTAAATGAAATTTAATCAGGTTTTACAAAAAAATTTGAGGTAGAGGATATTGGGGTTTTTTGGAGATGGAGAGGAAGGGAATATAATGAAGGAGGAAGAAAGGGGCTCTGGTTTTGTTATAGAGCCCCGTCTGGGCGGCTTTTGGGAAGTCGCCAATAGGCGACTTCTCAAAAATCACCCAAATTTTTAATAAAAATGCAGGCGGCTTTTGTTTCCAAAAGCCGCCTGCATGTTTCGTGCAAAAAAAAAATTGTACTGGCGACTTTTGGAAAGTCGCCAGTTCGTTTTGGCCAGCTCGAGGCTAAGCTGGCCAAAACAAGACTACGTTTGATATTAGTTTTGATAGTGGGCTATTTGCGATAATTAGTTTTAAAAGGAGGCTAAATGGAAAAAAAATCCAAAAAATCTATATATAATAAGAATACTTGGTTTTGAAGCTTTTAAGCTTTTGAAGTTACTAAACTACCCTTGCCAATGCATTACTAAATTGAAGGAAATTATGTCATTTCAGTAAACCACGTTCTTCTCACGTTTCTTATTTCAATGAACTCCAAACAGCTTTGGAAATATTTCAAAGGGATATTTCTAATGCTTTTCCCAATCTAACATTGTCTCGAGAAAAATGGTAACTGGGGCAAGCACTTGGAATTTTAGATGCTATGGTCAAACTCGAAAAAATAAATGGAGAAGCTTCAAAGTTGAATTTTGATTCTAACTATATAGAAATCGTATTCGAGGAGGAAAGTCATGAAGATTTTGGCGAAGATCCAATAAGCAATAATTTTTGGAATAGCTACAATAACAGGATTAAAGTGTGTTGTCTAATTTAAGTATTCAATGGTGGCGTTTGCAAAATGTGGGGAGATGCTTACAAGAAAAGTAGAAGATAGTTGGATGGTAATTTAATTGGCATATGTTGTTAAATTTAATTAGTGTCCAATAAATTACTTAGTAAATACGTATATTGTTTATTAAATTAGTGGTTTGCCACTAATGTAAGTTTTCTTAATCAGTGCTAGACTGTTATGTTTGTGAGGGCGCTCATTTTCACATCCTCTGCTAACAAAATTATCAAATTTATCTTTTACTTCTACAAATACTCCATTAGCAGCGCAGGTTATCGAGCATTGCTACATGCTACGTTTGAGCCATACTGTCACTACATGCCATGTTGCCCACTGCCTACCTTTATTTTCTCCATAGTGAATACAAATTTAAGTGGGATATCAACCATTCCATTGTGCTGCTAATACATTTTTCATTTTTATAACAAAGAAAATTCAAAGATTTGCCTACAAGTTTTTAAATAGGTGTGAGTTATTCGTAAAATTAATTTAATTTTTTAAATATTTTAACCATTCTGTTAGTTATGGATGAAAAATCATTGAATGTTCACACTCATTAGTTGTAACACATATTAGTTATATATGGATCTTTATATCTCATTTCTCCTTTATGAACTAATAAGAACATTTGTATCCATAAACTAATTAGTATAAAAAGTAAAAATAGTGTAAATTATTGGTTTACGTACCAAAAATAAACAATATCCAAAATATACCGTCACTGTTTTTCTATTTCACGTTACCTGGGCATTTAGCGTATAAATGAATTCCCATTTTGGCATGTTATTTTAATCTCATGTTGGGTTTCTTAAATTTTAAGATTTTTTAATTGGTTATGCCTTGGGAAATGATAGATATCTATGTGCATCATAATTCTATGCTTCATATATTGCGAATGAAAATTACACGTGTCATTGATATAACAAACCTAAATAAAAAATTATGTGCCACTGATATAACAAACCCGATGATGCCAAATTGGAAGAAATGTTATAATCTTTTTTGTTTTTGTGAAAATGTTAATTCTCTATCTTTATATTGTTCGATATAATCTAACTAACTACTGCAGTTGCATTTGTTAATTACCATATCTAGGGCTGTCAATGGATATCCGAAAAATTTGACATCCGTCCGAATGTGTATCCGAAAAGTGGATAAATACCCAACATGACTATATTTGAAAAAAGGGATGCAAATGTAGATATGAAGACATTCGCATCCGAAAACTATCCTTTAGTATTTTCAAGATTATGGTTTGAATTATGTGTATTTTAGTAAATGAAAAATATTTATTTATTGTTTTATTAATGTAGAAGTTTATATTATACGCACTAAATGCATATTAGTTGCTCAAATCAATTTATTATCATCATATTTCTTTATTTTTAACATTTTAATAATCAATCAGAGTGAAAACGATTTATGTTAAACTAAAATTTTCCATTTACGTCTCTTGATTTATCGGTCGATAGTGGATAAAATAATTATCCGATATCCGTCTGTATCTACGGATACAGATATCTGATGGCCGAAAATGATTTCGGATCCGGATACGGATATGACACCATCCGCATCCAAAATTATCCATTTGACAGATCTACACATCATCCAATCTTTACATACAGATCTATTAATGGATGCCCAAAAACCCGAAATCCGTTCCAATATTTTGAAAAACAAATACAGATGAAAATATGAAGGTATTCGCATTTGAAAATATTCCATTCGGTTTTTCTCGATACACACACACACTCATTCACTCACTACTCAAAATTGTTTTTATCATTATTATTTTTATTTTTTGTACTTTTTTAATCATCAGGACCGAACAATTTTATGTTAAACTGAGAATTTTTACTTACGTCTTTAGATTCATTAATCATAGGAATATACATCTGCAATTTAGAGATGTGGATATCTGAATCCCAAACAAATTTGGTTGCTAACGCAAATATGACACATGTATATTTGAAAGTATCCATTGGTGGACCTATTTGCATAGAAGATATGCAATTATAAAAAATGAATCAGTTTTTATAACTTTGCCTACTCATTTATATATTTACATAGTTATTATTATATTCAAGGACATTCATTTCTTTCTTTTACTACTTAAACCGAACGAATTCATAGTTTTTAAACTATATTAACAGATAAACAAGCTTGAAGAAAATAAGTGGGCGTGCTTCATCTATAAGACATTAAACCAAAAAATTTGGTAAGAGCGATTGAAATTACTTCTCATTCCCAATTTTGCTAAAATTGTCCAATGCACATGTCCAATGGTTATGCTCATTTGAAGCTTTTGAATTATTCAAAATGCCCTTTAAATTTTTACTACATAGATGGGTTATTTTTGTCTTTATATTCCACACATTTCTATAAGGCTATATTTTCACTACATGGAGTGATTATTTTTGTTTATGCATGTAACCATTATTATACAACAAAATAAATTTGCTTACAATTTTAATTGCACCTAAAGTACAGGTTAAAATAAGATGCTGCCCTTGAGGCAATCTTCCATGTTCATTTCATTTTCCAGTTTTGTGCCCTAAATTTCTGGACTCTCTCTTGCTGAAATTCCAGTAAACCCCAGTTCTTGTTCCGACAACCCTAAACACTAGACCAGATTCATTTCAGATTCTAACATACAATGAGCAATCGAGGTCGTTATCCATTTGGAATGGGCTATAGCGGAAGGGGCGGTGGCGGAAACCCTCACCCGAGAAACAACCCCATTCAAAACCAAAATCAAAATCAAAATCACATGATGAATAGAAACTATTATCCTAACCAGATGCATAATAATCAGAATTATAGTACGCAGCAGCCGCAGCAGTGGTTGAGAAGGAATCAGTTGGAGAGTGAATCTGGCGTGGAAGATTTAAATCGAGAAGTGCAGACATCACCTATAGATGCCAGGTATAAAATACGGAGCTCAAACTTCCTGTTCCCATATTCCATGTCCCCATATTCCATGTCCCCATGCCCAGCTAAATTTCAACCACTGATTTGCATATTCATATTTTTAGAGGGTTGCTAAATACACCAGAAAACACACTAGATAATACCTGGTCTTCAAAATACCACCACATTTCGAATATGCAGTTATTAATATTCAAAGTACACCACAACCGATTAATCCTATTATACAGCACAACATCAAATCCTTTTCAAAATTGAAGAAGAATTCAAGTTCAAAAGGAAGAAATCAACGTCAGAGGCTATGAAAAGCAAGTAATTTCGTCTTTTAGTCGCAATTGCTAGGTTATGTCGAACTGTTCTTGATCTAACAACATAATAAAATTTGTGTAAAGAACAACACAAAATATTTGAAAATTTACAAAACCTTAACGTGATCGATATTCAAATAATGATGAAATTTTTGAACAACAAAATAAATTTTTGATTGCGTGGATTTATCAGATGCAAGATACCTAAAAATCGTTTCGTTGGAGAAAACGAAATCCATTATTAAGGAATTGTTTGATTGGATGAATTTTGATTTACTGTGTTAATTTTGATTGCATTAATTTTGATTGAGAAGAGAAAGTGGTAATGGATTTTGATAACCAGCATCGGTGGTATTTTTAAGTGCAACAGAAATTAAAACACGTGATTTTCTTCCGGGTAATCTTCAATACATTATTTGGTGTATTTAGCAACGCTTTATTTTTATTAATCAAATCGACTATAGCAAGGTTTGTAAGTTCGCAAAATCAAATAGTTGAAGCAACATAACAAAGAGCATTAAAGCTTTTGTCTTTGTTTGTTAAATCTCTTAAATTTTCTCTAATATTGTTTATTTGATTCTCTACGTAAATATGTCAAATCAACTTTGTTGTACTTTGATATTTAAATGATAATCAATCTCTTTTCAATATATTTTTCAAAATTTCCTAAATTTCTTACTTCAAGTCAAAATTCGAAGTTTTATCAGATTTTTAATTTTAAGTTCACAAATTTATGAATTCAAAATTCAAAACTTCAAACTCAAAATTTAATGTTCAAATTCAAAACTCAATTTTCTTTTTCAAAATTTACATAGTCAAAATTTCATATTTTATAATTTAAAATTTAAATTTTCAGTATTCAAATTTAAAATTCAAATTCTCAAAATTCAAGTTTTCAGATTTTCATATTAAAATTCAAAACTCAAAACTTTCAAATTTAGAATTCAAATTAGAAATTTCAAAACTAAAAAATTAGATATTTCGAATTCCATATAGTTTTTCTTCTTCTTTTTTGACTTATAAATCAAAAGGTTGCCAATTGATTTTTTTCATCTCTAAAAGATTCAGATTTTCTTTTCTACTTTTTGAATCCATAAAATATTCAAAGTTTCAAATTTTAATTTTGTGATCTTTAAAATTAAGATATTCAATTTCAAATTTTAAGTTCAAATTCATATTGTCAAAATTTAAAATTTCAAAATCAAATCAGAAATTCTATTTTTCCCAATATATTGTCATTATGTGTATGATTGAAATTAATGAGAAATTATAATTTTTTTTCAAATTTGTTCAATCGAACAACCGGTTCCCCACCGTTATGCAGTTGTACTATCATAAAGTGATGCTAAATGCACTATATGTTTCCTCCCTTTTACCCAAACTAAAAGAAGAAAAAAAGCAAGGCAAGACAATTTATTGCATAGATTGGTTGGTAACATGTTACTGACTGTCGATTGTGCATTTATTTTATGTTTTGTTGCTAGAAAATCTACTTTGCTCTTGTTGTTTTATTTCTATAAGTAGCGGCAGATTGAATAGTTTTTGTCTGACTAGGATTGAACATAGTAGTTCTTATTTTATTCGAATGGTGATGTGTATCTAGATTTGAGTGTAATAAATCAATCATATGATATTATTTCTTATCACTACAATTGTTCCCCATCGTTCGAGGATAATTTTTGGTCAATAATAGCGCTCTATAAAATATGTGAAGTACACAATTTTTATCCATGTTTTTGGATGAATTTTTAGGGTGCATTAGAGCAAGCTTCGCAATACAAAGTTGATTGGACAAATGGTTATGATATTGGTATTTTGGTGTGATACGTTTTCTGTCCATATGACAATGTGATTGGTTTAATCGATAAATGATTTACCTTTATGGTTATTTCTTTTTCTTTAGCTAATACACACTTAATTGCTTCTTAGGTATAAAATAAGACAATGAAAAAAACATGACGTCCATCTGTCAAATATACATTGAACATTGTACTACGGGACGTGCACCACGTCATTGGCCATACACACGGTACATCATGTCGGTGTCAACTATATGCTCTGGCATTCATGTTACATACAACTAAATACTGCATTATTATGATATCTGATGGACTTTTTTGTCTAGATGATGTATTACCACTACGTTTCCTGAGTAATACTTATATTATTGCAAGATTGATTACAAGCTTAATCTGTTCATTTTGCAATTTTTGTTAAAATTAATTAACTCATGAATTAATAGGATCATACCTCATTTTTCTTGCAATATAGCATTTTACTCTTTTTTATGTCATCCCTTTTGACTGGCTATTATATTTATATAATTTTATGTTAGTATTGGTGCCTTCAAGTCACTACTAGCAAAATGCAAAATGGTGTGCCACAGAGTGTGCTAAGATGCCATGACTTGCTTCTTGGCATATGGCGTGGCATGACAATAGCATTTTTTCTCTTGGGAGCGACACGTGAAAAGACGCATAAAATGGAGCATATGATGTCCAATAAAAAAAATGTGCACTTTCTATTTTCAACTTGTTTTCCATAATTATGTTTTTTCATTTTGTTTCACAAGATCTAAAAACCATAAACATATTAGTATTTATAATATACTTGTGTTTTTTAATTGGTTTTATTTTTTGAGGTTCTAATGGTGTTCGTTTTAAAAATGGTCAAAATACCTCGATTAGAGATCCGGTAGTCTATGATCCTAGCATCAATTTTCAAAAGGGTTTGGATCTCTAGTTAGCGGAAAAGTGCATTCTAATACTTGTATATTATCCGAACAACGAGCAGTAGATAAGATATGTCGTGTTCGAACGTATATAACAAATCACATGCAATATATATACTAGAAAGCATATCAAGTAATACAATAATAATGCAGAAAAGTAAATGACATACCAAATTTTATATTGATTCGACAATCTCTAGTCTAAATCTACTTTGATCTCTTATTGTTGTTTATCCTGATTACAATCAGTTGTAACCATTTTCTTAAAACCCTGCATTGATACTTGCCTCAAGGAAATAAGAGATAAAATGCTTTGAGGCTCCCCCAAAAGGTTTTTTTTACCTCTAAGGCTTACGCCTCAATAACTTCAGGTATAAGAAGCGTACAAAGTTATGTCTCGCACGCCTCAAACTGTTGAGACATGCGAACGAGGAATTTTTTATCCTTATTTGTAAATGTTAACACTATCAGAAGTTATTAAACTTTAATGGTTTAATGGCAAACAAAAAAGAACAAATTTTAAGGAAATGGAAGTTAGTGCGTTTTTTACTTTTCATTTTCAATATCGTCGTGATTAAGTAAGATTGTTTTAAAAAACCGATCGAGAGCTATGTAGTGGATTTCCTCATTGCTATCTAAAGGAAATTTCTGAATAAACATCACCGAATTTTCGAATAAATTTGCGGATTGATTTGAATTGGTAGAAGGAGAAATAAATAAAATAATAACATACATTATTTCGTACTGCTTGTAATTGAGGTCGATTTCACTAGAATTGATCAAAGATCATTTCAAAATCCAAATTTTTTTTGAAGACAAATAGAAGTGGAAGGAAAAGCGGAGTCGAAAAGTGAATACAAATTTTTCAAAAGATTCACACACACAAATATGTGCGTGCGTGTATTATCAAGTGTTTTTATAGTTTTATGAATGAATAATAAAGAATCATTAGGACGGGACTCTTTAAAGTTAAATGTTTATATTGTATATGTTTACAGTTTTTGATTAATTATCAACTTTTATGTATTAAAAATAAATAAATAATAACAAAGCAGTAATAACTTATGCTTCAATGTTTACCTGAAAGTCTTACGCCTCAACGTTTTGAGGCTTACGCCTCTCCTAGCGAGCAAAACAACACCTTGTGCACGCTCTTTGCATTTTAAAACTTTGGTTGTAATACGTTCAAATCAGAAAAATATGCATTTTGGGTATTGATCCTCTTCAAGTTGGATGCTCGGGCTATTTATAGGTACAGTAGGAGGTCTCTCTCTGTTGTAGAGTGCAAAATATTTTGCTTAATCCATCTAGACCCATTTTTTACTTGAGATCTTAAATGATGGGCTAAAGAATATACAAGATTTTGATAGAGTTTGGGTGGAGTTTCAACAAGTTGGATTGGAAGGGGTTGGATCAATAGTTGGAGAAGTCTGGAAGCAAAACAGATAGTCAAAGGCTTGCACCAAGGGAACATGGTTCGGTTTGAACCATATGCAACTGATCCATTACCTTGGATCAGTCACCATGGTTCGGTCCGAACCTTGATGGGTAGAACCCATCTATATGGTTTGACGGAGCTCCATCCCCAGCCGAACCACCAATTTGCTTCGATTGATCAAGGTCCCTCAGGGAGGTCCCTCTAGCATTGCCGCTAATTGTTTTTGTTTGTTTGTTAGTCTTCCTTTGCTCCGGAGTCTGGTTTCTTTACTTCGTTTTTCCGTCGATTTTGAGTTGATCTTGTACTGTAAAGCTCATAACTCGTTTGCTCTGGAGTGAGACTTCACATGGTATCTCCGTATCGTAGAGTACAACAATCTAGTGCATTCAAATGTCTATTATAAATGGAGTACCTGGAAGTCCTTTGATTGATTTTAGTCTGTTCCGAAAGTGTGCAAATTTGTATAGATGTTCCTAAGTATTTAATATAGATATCGGTGAAGTATCAAATCAAGGACCCGATATGTGATATTTTGAGAACATCGAGATAATACAAATAAGTTTGTTAGAAGGCTATAAAAAACACATGGTAATAGGAAAAGAATGTGAATATTTTTTTAGCACTTTGAACAAATGCTAGATTTTTCGATAATGTATTATATGAAAATTGCAGATAAATTTCAGAGTTATGTTGAAACATAAGATATGTACTTCTATACAAAGTAGATATTTGACTGTTTTCATCTATATTTTACGTTAAATTTAGTTCCTATATTCCCGCTATATAAAAAAACATTGTTGATGTATAGTAAACATATTGCTAAACGATATATTATTTGTTGTTTCAAAAAGTATCATTTGAAGTACAATAACTGGTATATCAACAAATATTAGTGGTGCTATCCGCTAATGACTTAGTGGTGCTATCCGATAATGAGTGCATATTGGATTCAATATATCTTTAATTTGATGATTTTTTTATTGTGAAATGATCTAGAAATCCTTTTAAGTAATTTTTTTATAAAAAATATCCGTTATGTTTTTTTTCACATTAGTTTGTAATATTTTGAAAAAAAATTATTTAATTT
This sequence comes from Allium fistulosum, assembly GCA_030737815.1. NCBI lineage: Eukaryota > Viridiplantae > Streptophyta > Magnoliopsida > Asparagales > Amaryllidaceae > Allium > Allium fistulosum. The sequence continues at coordinate 1,179,386,292 of CM060902.1, forward strand.
TTGTCATAATAAATCACAACATTTTGAAAAAAAAACATGTGCCATTCATTGTGCCATACTTTGAGGTTCCATAAAGTCATTATGCTTACTAGGCTACTAGGCAACGTTAAGATTGTGATTATCTCTAGAAGTACTCTACTTTGTAATATGAATTTATACTTAGATGTAGCTTTTAAGACTTTATCTGAATGTTTATGAATACTAATATGCTCGTTTAGGTGTTTTTGAAGCTTAACTTATTATTTTTGTTTTTGTGAAACACATAATGGTTTTCATAAAAAAGGTATAATGGATTTCGTCTTTACGCATTTATGTCATTGATGTTTACATTTATTTTATATTATGCGAACATCCTACATTCAAGTTTTATTAATTTAAATAACTATGACTTAAGCTTTTACTACATGTTATATACTATATACACACACTTTTAGCTCTTAATTTCAAATTACATGCCTTTGTCTAGGCGTTATTCTCTAACCCTTGTCAAATCTTTATTTTAGATCGATCCATATTATCATACTTGAATTAGACATATCCTTATTGATATAATGTTATTTTTTAAGAGTCCAAAACTTTGGTTTATGTAATTTGACAATTTAATTTTTTCTTTATCAATTTACACTTGATATTAAACACAAGGAGTTTAATGAACAAAATTAAAGTCAACGTGATTTGTTCATGGTATTAATTAAGGTCAAAGGTATTTAAATAATTATTATTAAGGGTCTTCGGTATAAATTATATCAATATGATTAGTTGATGACATGTAACATGGGTGGTTTAGTAAGTAAAATCGATGGTTTAATGATTGTAAATCAAGTTCAATAATATTTATGTAATTTACAATGGTAGTTTAATAGAATCAAAGGTTTCAAATCTAAATTAAGATCGATTATTCATGGTATTTGACAAGGTAGTTTAACAAATATTATCATGGGTAAATCAACAAGCATAAAAATGGGTTTCTAATTTAGAACACATGCATATCGATGCAAATATGGATTATATATTGGTAATGTACAACATTACAAATCTTCGTGTGACTTCTCTATCTTGATATATACGATGACATTCTCTTTGCTTGTGTAAAGAAATGAGTTTTGGGTCAACAACGTGACATAGAATGTATAATGCTAATTTATTAATTAACAAACAACCAATGTATGAAAGGAGATTTTTTTTGAATCCAAGAGCAAAAATGTGTAATACTATTTTGTATGTTAACAAAAAATGTGTAATAATATCGTATTAACAATCCCTTTTATCATATGTTTGAAGCAAGGTTCGCGAACTCGGTTTCGGTCATTTGAGAATTCCTTAGTTTCGGACGATTTCGAAAATTTTGGTGGTTTCAGTTTCGGTCCAATTTCGGTTTTCGATGGTTTGTTAATGAAAATATGATGATGATCTTTGTAGATATAAAATATAAAATACAATTTGTAAAGAAATAATGATCTTTGTAATTAACCTTATCAAATTAAACTACGTTTAATTAAGTTATATATTTATTGTCAAACAAAGCCTAAAATCATAATTAATTAAGCTAAACAATCTAAAACACTGCCTTCAACCATATGAAACCCTAAACTCTAATTAAGTTAACCACAACCTTTATTAATTAATAATAAACAATACCAGTCCACCCAGCCTAGCCTAACCCAGAATATAAAACACCCAACCATTAAATTAACCGCAACCTTTATTAATGAAAAATAAACAAAAACCAAACCAGCCCAGCCTGGCCTAACCCCGTACATAAGCAACCCAACTCAGATCATTTTCCCTCCTATTCACTCCTCCAAAATATCGATTAAACTAGGGCAACCAAAAAAATTAAATAAAAGCAACGAAATTAAGGGAAAAAAAACTCCCCCTCGAATCGACTTGAAGAAGCAAGGCTCGATTGTGTAACTTACGTATGCAAATGGCGGAAATTAGGATTTCCAGCTCAAAAGAAAATTAGGGCTTGGGATCGGATCGCTTCGCATAAAATGAAATTTTGTTGCACCACTCGGTTCACGTATGTGAATTTGCTACTTTTTCTTTTCAGCTGTTGCTCCTTGTTTTCTATTTTTCTGCTACTTTTTTTGTTTTTTTGCTGCTGATATACCGAAACCGGATTTCTGCTTAAATTTCATACCGGCTTCGACCGAAACCGAAACGAGATGGTCGAGATCTTGTGGTTTCGACCGAAAACCTCATACCATGGTTTGAAGTACCTATGAGACTCAAACTACGTGCACATTGAGTTTCTTGGTAGAACATCATGTTGCACCTTTGTCTACCATTTGCTATAGACAAGATTTGATAAATTGAAATTCTAATATAGCCGTTAACAAGGTTTCAAGCTTGGATTTCAGTCACGTTTGTTCAATTTTTAACACATTGAACTAGACGAGTGCATGTCAAGTGCACATCCTACGACTATCTTGGAGTAACTTGTGAGTTTAAAATCGATATTTTCAATAATTGTTCTCTAAAATAATAAAAGTAAAAATTGCTACATACTTTATTTGCATTAGAAGATAATTGATGCACAAGAAAGTGAAGGTATACTTTTAAGGTGCTAATTAATTTAATAGTAGCTAAAGAAACTTTCTTATCTAATATTGATAAAGGCGGAACCCAGTGCACGAGGCCCCCACACGATAGCGGGCTCTGAAGAGGTCGATAATGCATGCAACCTTTTTCTCGCATTGCGAAGAGGCTGTTTCCAGACTCGAACTTGGGTGCCCAGATCACCATGCAGGTGACCTAACCGTTGCGTTCAGAAACTTTCTTATCTAACATTGATAAAAGGGAAAAAATAATATACAAAGACATTTGTTGTTATTTATCTAGATAAAAGTAAAATCTAGGATTCAAAGGATTATTTAATAATATTTGGTTGGATAATTTCATTTGAACCCATAAAAAAGTTGAAATACTATGTAAAAAAGAAATACATATAATTTATGAGATTTCAGATTAAGATCTCGCTTCATATTTTGGTTGAGGTTTTAATATCGCAGACGTGTCAAACGAGATATGAACGAGATTTGATGTTTCATTTCGCTCAAATGCAAAAAGGGAGCTTGTGCAATGTCTTGATGTGATGGACTAGATTTAAAGCTTTGATTGTTAGAACGTGTCCATCATTATCTATATGACGACGTCCTCTATTTTACTTGTAAGATTGGTTATACATATTGTGACACTATAATAGAACTAATGGGTATCAAAATTACACCAATTTGTCCCAGATCTTTGGAAATTTTTCTCCATTTTGCAGCAAAAAGTAACTTTATGAAATATAGTTTTTCTTTATAATTCCAAGTTACACTATTCATTTAATTTATAATTAAATAACTTTTTCACGTAGCCTTAGGTTTTTTTATTTAAACCGCTTGCACAAATAATTTATTTATGTTCATATTTATGCATGGAATTTTCCTCTACAATAAAAATAATAATCTGTAAAAAATATATATATGAGAGTTTATGTCTTTGAAATATTCGAAGAAAAAGCTGGATTTTCATTCCAAAAAATAAATAAAGTAAGTATTGTATGCGAAATTGGGGCTTCATGGTTATGCTGCTAAAGCTACTGTTCTGCTAAAATGCATTAGTACTGTGACATGCTATGCATTTGAAACCATATAGTTTATCCGTTGTTTCACATATGTAAAGTAAATGTCGAAAGGTTTTTTAATGTGTTGAAACTGTGAAAAATTGATATTCATCTCGATCTTAGTACATACGATATTTCATTTTTATACCGATTTTTTGGTTAAAAGAATTGCATGTGATATCAGGATCAATCTTTGTAATATTTATATATTATTAAGACTAGGAGTGAGTATTTGGTTCGATCGGTCCGATGATGAAAATTGTTAAACCGAACTAAAACCAATAAAAATGAAAATCAAATCAAACCAACCGAAATAAGTTTGGTTGGTTATCCGGTTTAACTAAACTAAAAATGATTCACATTTTATGTTTGGAAAATTCATTGTGTTTTAAAATAAAACATAAATATAAGATTAAAGTATTATTATTTAGTATTCTTATGCTTTTTAATAGTAATTTGACATATATGATAAATAAATGAGGCATTTAACCAGAAGGACAAACTTTGCAGTCCAATTAGTTTCTAGGGTACACACATCCACATAAATTAATTTCAAGGCCAAAGTCAACAGAATAATTACTTTTAAGGACAAAATTACAGTCCAATTACTTTCAAGGACATAATTTCATAGGTTTTTTTTTTTTTTTGAGATCATGGGGAACCTTAAGATCATGGTATTCATTGATACTCACTTAAGTAAACCCCACGCCGTGTGTCTACCCCGCTTTTATTTAGTCGTCGCACACGGATGCTTAATTTCATAGGTTTTTAGACTTTAGAAACTAATTATTTTGCATTTTGTCCTTAGAAGTAATTATTTTAGTTGTGCGTCCTAAAAACTAATTGCACCTACTAAAGAGGCCTTTGTGGCTAATTTCCACTAAATAAATTTTATTTAAATCATTAAACTAATCTAAAATAATAACAATTATACAATTAGTAATTTTGACAATATAGTAAACGTTCGGTTAATTTGATTAAACCGATAACTGAACTAATTTTTTTACGGACCGATTAGAAACCAGTCTAGTTTCAAAACCAAATCAAACCGACCAAACTAAATTGCTCACCCCTAATTAAGACAAATATAATTTGGAATCAAAATGATTGAAAAATGAAGTATGGCTATTCTGAACTTAAAAGCTGACCATTTGATTTATTTAAAAGATGGTAAATTTGAACTTTTTGGCAAAGATATTTCACAAGTATAAAGTTTTTGCTTTTTGATTAAAGAAAGGTACAATTTTTTAAAGTCCATGACTCACATCGTCAAAGTGATAAATTGGATGTGATGACAAGATTATTATATTGAATTTTTTATAAAGGAAGTTACACTCCCTTGCTTGTGATTTCAAACTTCATTCCAAACCTCTCAATTCTAATATAAATATAACAACATCAATAATAATCATGTCTGGTATTATTGAAGTACGAAATGCCTTATACTTGCGCGGGCTCTCATTTTGCCTATTTCTTTGTAATAGCTTTCTCATTCATTTTCACTACATTAATTGTGAAAGCTAAAACATGGACATGCAGGAATCTACTTCAGAAGAAAACTTAGTCGGTCATGTGCATACACAGGAACATGTAATTGACTGGAAGATATATGCTAATTTAGTATACTAATCGGTGCACAAATGTGTATTCACCTATTGCAATGTGAAACAGTAGGAGTTCGGACACCAAGTAGTCAATTTTTTTTTTAAAATGTTATCAGTGCAGATAGTTGGATTTTAAATATCTGCTGGAACTCTGAATCTTTTTTCTAGCAATAATATTTCAAAACTTTCGCATTCCTCATTTGCTACTTTTGATTATGGATAGAATAGCTTAAAAAACAAATGTAGAATTTCAGTTCAACTGCTTTGACGACTCATATTACATTGGAAGTTCATTCACTCTTTTTTCCTGTTTCCCTAAAAAATATAGTTCTTTTAGTTTCTAAGCGCACAATACTACTTTCTCGATTGTGAATTAATACATCTGTCAACTTTTAGTGCACCGGACTGGAAGGCACAGTTGAAGCTACCTCCAGCAGATACTCGTTATAGGACCAAGGTAAAATGATAGTGTTATTGCAATCAACCCTAAATAACTTTGTCTGGTTGGAACTTACGGCCATGGGATGTTTTTTTTTCGTTCGCCAGTTGCATTTTTGTGGAACTCAATTAACCTTCTCGAACATTATGCAGTAAATATTGTTATAACTATCTTTTGGGGTTATCTGATCAGATCTGCAAACTTTAACGTTTTAATTGATATAATCACTATTTCCAGATTATTTCATCTTTTTTATAAAGATAATTTTCATTTTGAACCCTAATTTTTCTTAACTATATATCAATGTTCTGTCATGCTAATATAGTTATTTGATAACAATTCTTCGTCGAAACGATTAGTTTCTTAACGCACATAGCTAGATTCTTTGGTCAAAAAAATTGGGCAACTGTGATCATAGTGGTGTTTAAACTGATCTATTAGTCTTCCATATGACCAACCTAGAGAATTCACTTTGTATGTAATATAAAAGAGCTACAGAACAATTTAAATTTGTTACCAGGGTAGTCAAATATGGTACCAAGTTGTTTCATGGCAACCTTTACACAAGTTTTGTGTACATGCATATTACAATGTTTCGGCGATGGAAATATCTACATTTTCTGTTTGTTTTTATCAATTTGAAATTAGCTTGTTGATAAATTACTTACTATCTGTAGGATGTTACTGCAACCAAGGGGAATGAATTCGAGGATTACTTTCTTAAGAGGGAACTGCTTATGGGGATATATGAAAAAGGATTTGAGAAACCTTCTCCAATTCAAGAAGAAAGCATTCCAATTGCACTGACTGGCAGTGATATTCTTGCTAGAGCAAAAAATGGGACAGGAAAGACTGCTGCATTTTGTATTCCTGCTTTAGAAAAAATTGACCAAGACAGAAATGCTATCCAAGGTTCTTCCTAAGTCTTTAGCTTAATGCCAATTTTATTATATATTAAATAAATCATAATTTCCTTTTTCATATTCATTTGCAAAACTATCCATTTCTTATTGCCAGAAGATAATATATATGTACAAATCTCTTTAGGAACTATTTTGAATCAAGTTAGTTACTAATTTGTTTAATAATTTGGGTATTATTATTGTTCTTGTTGTTGTTGTTGTCGTCATGTGAATTTTATTTTGTTAGTATGTGTATGCAGTGCTTATACTGGTACCTACACGCGAATTGGCTCTCCAAACATCCCAAGTTTGCAAGGAGCTGGGTAAACATTTGAATATTAATGTTATGGTAACTACTGGTGGAACGAGTTTAAAAGACGACATTATGCGATTGTATCAGCCAGTCCATTTACTTGTTGGAACACCTGGTCGCATTCTTGATCTTACTAACAAGGGTGTTTGTATCCTTAAAGACTGCTCAATGCTTGTTATGGATGAGGTACATTTCATTTTCCCATCTATTGCCTATATGTTCCTTGTAAGTCTCAAAAGTTTCCATTACTCTTGAGATGGTTAATTTTCATACAACCTCACCATTTCTCCTTGCCACTCTCTTCAAACATTATTTACTGGCCAGTCAACTTGATTGTAATAAGTTAACTTTATTTCTTTCTACTCCTGTATTTGAAGTTTGAACCCATTATTGTTACTCACTACTTTCATTTTCTCTGCTTAATTTATTCATGTTTAGCTATCACACTATTGTGAATTTATGTGTAGCCTTCAATATATATATATATATATATATATACACACACACACACACACACATAAACACAGCAGCTATTGAGACCCGAAATAAAACACAAAATTGAACACAACACATACCCACCATTGGATTTCTTTATCTTTACATGAAAGGTGCAAATCAGGTGGAGATATAACGGTTAACATGTTTTGTATCATCACTTGTGTATCTCTTTGTGTCCAAAAGTTTTTCACATATAGGGAGCGGCTATTGAGACACAAAATTGGACACGACAAATATTGATCATTGGATTTTCCCATATATATTGAGACACAATATAAACATGTTCTGTGTCATCACCAGTGTCATCTATTTATGTCCAAATATAATTTCCCATATATATACATATGCATGTAAGTATATGCATATTATTTGAACCAAAAATGACACACCCAAAAGAGTAAGAGAGTAGAGATTAAATGAATAAAGCAAATGAAAACTGAGTAATAAACAAGCACACACAAATTTATAGTGGTTCGACAATCTTGGCCTATGTCCACTTGAATGATTTCATTGCTTTTGCACTAGTTTTTGCAATCACAAGTAGGAGGGCTCGGTAGGGATTCTTGAGTACAATGAAGTAAGAGTGTAATGGCAGCGTCTCCAGATCCTTAGAATGAAGCACTGTCCATGCATTTATAGGGGTAAACGACCAAATGTCTCGCTGATATTTCGCCTACATAGCCTCGCTGCCAAGACCGAGTCGCTCAAAAAAATCTGAACTTCATATCCCCTAGGGTTGGGGATCGGTACCGACCCCTATAGGGGGATCGGTACCGACCCCTATAGGGAGGATCGGTACCGATCCCTATATATGGGCAGAGACACTTAGCAACTTTTTGCACTGGTTCGTCTTCTCGTTGATTTCGTGATTCCAAGGTTGATTTACATAGTTGCTTATGTATTTTTTGAGTCCAAATAGGATCTATGGAAGAATGGAGTCGCTGACTCTAGTACTCATGGAGATCGAAAAAGAATTGCATGGAATCACATGAAGGGAACTTGAAACAGGCTCTTGGCATCATCAATAATGAGTGGAAGGAGTGGTTGACACTTCGGATGAAGATTTGGAATCGGTACTGGTCGTCTAGGAAGGGATCGGTATCGATCCCACACTTAGTGGGATTCGACACTTGAGTTGGTCTTGCTGTAGGTGCGGGATCAGTAATGACCCCTGACCTAGTAATTTTCTTCCCTTAAGTGCGGGATGGGTGATGATCCCTCACCTAGGGATTTTATGACTTTGGAATTTGTTGGAATGGTTTGTCTCCAATTTGTGATCTTGTTTATACTTGGTATATGGACCCTAGGATCATCTCTCTGAGCTGCTTGCCTCGATAATCGTCGAGTCTAAATTGTCCGGTCAGCCTGAATATAGGCAGGTCAAAAGACCGGATAATACTTGCCCCCAAAGTACGTCTTGTTTCAAACATGATGTGTTTTGAATCGAGACAAGTTAGGATCGTCGGAAAGGATTTCACTCCGTGCCTCGAATGGTTGTTGCCATTGTGTTGAGTTTCTTTTTGTGAAAAGTCGTATCTTTAACCGTTCGTTGTGATGCTTGATCGATATCTGACATTGTAAAATCGGAATGTAGTCTCCGTAATTGTCTGTGCTCGATTATATTGAGCTAGTTGATTGAACTAGTATGCCTCAGTTATCTGAACTGGTTTCTTTTCTTAAATTCCCAGGTAAGAATTCAATTTCCGTCGATCCATGAGTTGCATGTTGAGTATGCATACACGCTTGTACGTCCATGCACATACTTTGCCATTGGCTTCCAAGCATGTTCATATGCTTATAGGTCGTTGCCAAGTGCCATGGAATTGTAATCACAAGTTTTGTTGTGTTTTTTAACGAGTAGGACTCGGTACCAATTCCTATAGGGGGTCGTGGTACTGGCCAAGTCAGGGATGCTCACGAAGAAGTTGTGGGTGGCCATGTACAGCCAGAAGTAGGTCACACCAGCCCTATCGTGCCCACAGTCCACAGTCTGGAGGTCGAGGAAGCTCAGGGTGACATTGTGGAAGATGAAATAGTAAATGATGGCGATGAGGCTGGCCATGACGATGTGGATTCAAGTCATGAGCCAGTGATCGAGCGATTCTGTTTGTTCCATCCTAAGGCATCCTTTTAGTTGTAGCCTTATGCTGTATCAAACATTAGGCACGAGCTACAGTGTTAAACCTTCATATTTGACTTTTAGGTGATTGCACCCTTGCCCCCAGTCTTGGGTTAGCGGAGTTAGTGCATGGACGGTCGAACCTCGTCCTTATGAAGTTATACTCTTCCCGTCGGGTCTAAGATCTGAGTTAGCAAATGGGTAGTTGGGCCACGTCCATCCTAAGTTTCTACTCCCCTTGACGGATCGAAGGTAGGAGTTAGTGTATGGTCAGGTCACATCCACCTTGGTTTGGACGGTCACGTCCTGAGTGGTTTTATACTACTCCCGTTGAATCATTGGACAGAGTTAGTTGATGGATGGTTGGGTCACATCCATCTCATATTGGAAGGTCAAGTCATGTCTTTTTGTGATTTATACTCCCCCGTCCGGTCAACGGTAAGAGTTAGGTGACATATGGTCGGATCATGTTCTTTTGTGATTTGTATTCCCCTGTCGGGTCAAGGGTAAAAGTTATTACGTGGATGTTTATGTCATGTCCATTTTAGATTGGATTCCGAGCCTGCCGAGCTCCAGGCAAGGCATAAATGTTTTGGAAAACTACGGGTACGAGCTTGAGAGTGGATGGTCGAGTCACACCCACTTTGGATTACATTTTTGCCTTCGAAGTCAAGGGCAAGAGTTGGCCGATGAGCGGTCGAATCACGCTCGTCTTGGTAGAGCTCCATAGATATGGTCACGGGCCATGGAGATTATTTTGGCACCTAATTCTGGATACCTGCACACCTGCATTGTTTACATGCAATTTCATTTAAGTCGGTCATGTTTCGCGATTCATATAGCACACAAAGACAAGGTTGCGTGACTGAAAAGCAACTTCATTGAAAACGAAAAATAACAGAGTTCGTCTTAGTAGATAGTTCTGCGCAAATAAGCATAAGCTTTATTCTAGGATGAAATGATGTTATGCTCGCCACTCCATCTCGATCCAGCCCTTCTCAGCTGGAAGATGACCATCAGTGGTCTAGTTTATAATCAATCTCCTTTCAGGCCGTCTAGGTTCGTCAGCACTAGGAGCGGTCTGTTCTCGTTGGGGGTCGGATGTCCTCTGCCCGCCATCCTGTGGGTCTTTTATAAACTGTTGAAGCGTTTTCTTTCGGATTAGCTCTTCGATCATATCATGGAAGTGTCTACACTTGTTCGTATCATGACCATATATCTCGTGAAATCTACAGAACTTTTCAGACTTCCTCTGGTTCTGAGTTGACTCTCTTGGGCTGGTTTTCTGTACTGCTCCGAGTCGCGAGTAGCCAAGTAAATATTTCCAACTGAGTCGTTTAGTGGGGTGTATGTGTCGAATCTAGGAATTCTCGGTCATCTTCTAGGATTCGGGTTCTTGTCTGGCCCCGCTACGACCCTTGTTCAGACTCCCACTCTTATTTTGCACATTTATGTCAATGTTACCGGAACTCTCTTCGGATTGTTTCACAACAACATTGCTTTGCACTGTTTCGGCCTGTATCGTTCCTTCTTCTAGTCAGATTAGCCTCCTTCTTGTGCAAGTATTGGACTACATTGTTGTAAAAACGATCCAGAGTAGTATGAGACTTTCTTGATAACTATTCACCAAAGTCTGTATCGGGGTGGATCCCCATGATCAGAGCCATCAAGATTATGTTATCCCGAGGGTTGCTCACCTCAGTCACAACGGTTTACAAAAAATCCTTAAGCGACTCCCTTGGTCCTTGGAATAAGTTGGACAACGACATGACATCCTTGAGGCAAGTCGCGTGCATTTTGAATTGCTCGATAAATTTCCTCGCCAACTGATCAAACGATGAGATGGACATGGGTGGTAGTCGAGTAAACCACATGATCGCTGCTCCTTCTAGGAAAATAGGAAAGCATCTACACTTGATGACATCCATGGCCCTGGCAGAATCCATGTGCCACTCATAATTCATATGGTGCTGTCGGGGGTCATTCTTCCCTGAATATACCGGCATGGTTGGTATATTGAATTTTCGCGGATACTCTCCACGCAGAATGACTTCAGTGAAGGGGTTTCGACTCGGGGAGGTATCCCAGTCGTCGTTGGTTTGGCCTTGACTTTCTCTTACAAGTTGTCTCAACATCTCGGCCAAGTTCGGCTCTTGGGAACCTGCTGGGTTGTGGTAGTCGTAATCTATTCCTTGTGCTTGGCCCGATAAACGATCCCGGTTCGTGCCTCGTTGCCTAGGTTCTCTTAACTTCGAAAGAATCGTTTGTCCAGCAGCTCCACGTTCATTCCTTGGGGGCAATTCAACATCAAACTCTTGACCTCCGGCACCTTGGTCAGCCACGGTGCGTCCATGTTGCACGCCGTCACCAGCTCTAAGTCCCGACCCTTGGTGAGTGGGTTCGGTACCGACCCCCTGGTGGGATCAGTATCGACCCTTGTGCTTTGGTGAGGGTCGGTCGCATATTTTCGCTTAGAGGTTCCTGCTTCATATGTCTCCATCCTTTGCCTTCTGCTCCTCCGGAAATGGTCAGATGATGAAGAACTGCTTGATTCTGAGTATCGAGGAGTTAGCTCGCTCCTAGTCTTCCTACGGTGAGTAGTCAGCTGGATCATCAAGTTTCCGTTCTCTTGGATTTGCCGATTCAACTCTGCACGGCTATCCTGTAGCTCTTTCATCGTACGTTCGAAATCAATCCTATTGATAACATCTGAAGGATTCTGGACATTAATAGCTTCTTGCTGCGCATTTTCATTCAGGATGTGAATGTTAGCGTTCTCCATTTCATCAGTAGCTCTTGAGGAGGCAACAACTTTGTCTTTCCTGGGGACCATTGAAGATAACTTCATGTAGACTTTATGCAAATATGAATAGCACATAAAGTAATTGAGAAGGAATTGGATCTCTTCCTTGGATTATAGGCAATCCAATAGTAGACAAGGATTCAAATGGCTCGATTCTCGAGTTCTCAGTGAAAGCACAAAAAATATTTGAAACAAAAATGTCACAAACACACAAAAGAATAAGTGAGTAGAGATTAAATGAAGAAAGCAAATGAAAACTGAGTAATAAACAAGCACACACAAATTTGCAGTGGTTCGACAATCTTGGTCTACGTCCATTTGAATGATTTTATTGCTTTTGCACTAGTTTTTTGTGATTACAAGTAGGAGAGCTCGGTAGGGATTCCAGTGCACTGTTGTCAAAAATCCTAAAATCCTACGATTTAAATCCCGATTCAGATCGGATCTCTCCCTTAACGATTCGATTTACATTCCGATCCAAACTTAGTTAAAACTGCAAATAAAAAACATTCTACTTATATACTAACATACTCAATATGTTTATTTGGATTCAAAATTCAAAATACAATGTTTTCAAAACAAAATAAAAATATAATAAGAGAGGAAACTGAGCTTTATGTTTAATTGTAGAAGTTCAAACATCAAAATCAATTTCAAATTGTGTGCAAACCTTCAAATACGAATCTTTTGAATCTACGATTTATGATTTGAATCTCGTTTCGATTTAAAGTTTGAACTTTACGATTTAAATCCTGTTTTGAAAACCAGAGTACAATGGAGTAAGTGTAATGGTAGCGTCCCATCCTTAAAATGAAGCACTGTCCATGTATTTATAGAGGTAAACGACCAAATATCTCGTTGATATTTTGCCTACCGAACCTCGCCGCCAAGACCGAGTCGCTCAAAAAATCTCAACTACATATCCACTAGGGTTGGGGATCGGTACCGATCCCTATATATAGGCAGAGACACTTAACAACTTTTTGCACTGGTTCGTCTTCTCGTTGATTTCGTGATTCCAATATTGATTTACATAGTTGCCTATGTGTTTTTTGAGTCCAAATAGGATCTATAAAAGAATGAAGTCGCTGAATCTGGAGATCGACAGAGAATTTCATAAAATCACATGAAGAGAACTTGAAACAGGCTCTTGGCATCATCAATAGTGAGTGGAAAAAGTGGTGGTCACTTTGGATGAAGATTTGGAATCGGTACCAGTCGTCTAAGGAAGAGATCGGTACCGATCCCACACTTAGTGGGATTCAGCACTTGAGTTGGTCTTGCTCTAGGTGCGGGATCAGTAATGATCCTTCACCTAGTAATTTTCTTCCCTAGGTGCGGGATCGGTGATGATCCCTCACCTAGGGATTTTCCGACTCTGGAATTTCGTGAGATGGTTTGTCTTCAATTTGTGGTCTTGTTTGTATTTGGTATATGGACCCCCCTAGGATCATCTCTTTGAGCTGCTCTCGATAATTGTCGAGTCTAACATGTCCAGTCAGCCTGAATATAGCCGGGCCAAAAGGCCGGTTAACACATGTATATGTATATACACATAAACACACACTCTTCACTTTTGGTTTTAAATTCACAATAACTAAAAATTATGATTGTTGACCTTTTCTCTGTATAAACTTTCAACAAATTAGTGTTACTTCAATCCTTATATCCGTGATATACAGAAACTTAGGGGTTGTTTATTTTTTTCAGGACTATATATTGTGCTCTAGGATTGTATAGTCCTATGCAGTTATGAGAACTATGTGCTGCTAGGACTACATAGTGGATATAGTGTTTGATTTCATAAATACTTTACTGCACTATAAAGTGATTTTTTCATCACTACATAGTGCACTTAAAATATTACTTTTTTATTAGATAACCCCATATACAAATTTGTGTTGCAAGTTTGTTTCACCATAAAACGTACTTCATCATGAAAAATAATATGGTAGAACTTCAACTATATCAAAAGGCATAGTATAGACGATACATTTTTATTTTTGGCTAAAGTGCATCATTCTAGAGTGTTATTTTCAAAGTGTTTTATTTCTATTTATTTTATTTTTTATTTTTTGGAGAAAGAGGTCTTTCGATGAATATATTTCATGAAACCTGGCACATTGTATACAAAAATTGCTGCACATTATTTTCCTTTGTTCTTTTTTTCACAGTTTGATAGTTACAGAAGTGGGTTTCTATTTTGAATAACTTCATTTAAAATTTGACTTTTAGATGTCTTTTAATAAAGAATTGATATTATTTTCGTAAAAGGATTGACTTTTTATGCAACATACATTGAAATTTGACTGTCAAAGTATTTTTGTAGTTTTGTTTTCTGTATGATTTTCACTAGTTACGAGTTTTTTTCTTACTTGAAGTTTGGGTTTTATTATCATAAAAGTAGTTATTAGAGTATCTCTAGAGAGTGTGTACGCACACATATAAATCAATTTACTTGTTTTGCCTTTTACCTAACATTACGACTGTAACAAAATATGACATACTTTGGAAATATTCTCTCACTTTTTATTTGTTTTTGTCTTGTTGAACGACTGATTCATTATTTTTTCATGTTTGTTTAGGGGTAGCACCGTCACTCTAGGGCTAAATCCAATCCATAAAGCACAAAAGTTGAGCTTTATATTTTGCACTTCCTTTGGCAACCATATAGCGATTTGTATAATGTATTGCAAAACACAGCACCTTAAATATGCACTGTCCACAACTGACTACACTATATTGCACTATATTGTCGTGAACACTACATGGTGCAATAGACAAACATCCCCAAACTTTTTTTTAATGCCCTTGGGGCAACATCATAATGTAAAAAATATACATCCCATAAATTTCTTATTGTCTTTTTTTCCCACTAAAGTTGCTGCCTCATCAAACTCCAATAAAGAACATTTTTTGGGCAATCTTAACAGGTGAAAATACCGCGACACATTTCATAAAATACGGTGGATTGCATTACTTCAATGGATCGCAAGAAGTAAAAATAGAAATGTACACTGTTAGGTATATGCCCGTAGTTGAGTTAGAAAATTTCGGTATAACAATGAAAATAAAAATCGTACAATTAAAGATGTTGCTATAGTAAAAAAGGTAACAACGAAACCCGTAGAAGGAACCTGCAAGCTAGAGGATTGCAAGGATGTGTGTATATGCAATACAGAGTGTAAGTGATGTAACCTACAACTATAGAAAAGGTTTTGAGTGTACGATGGAGTATAATCTGTGCTTAATGAATGAGATGCAACGAGTGATATGAGATGCATGCCTATGTAACCATGCGCTATGGTCAGATTAGTTCTAAATCTGTGTATCATATTCTACTCTTGATACATCTCATTGTGTTACTACCAAGGTTCGAGGACTCGATTTCCATCTCGGTTTCCATCTCTGTTTCGGTCAATTGAATTTTTTTTAGTTTCGGTCAGTTTCGGAAAATTCAGAAGTTTCGGTTTCGGCCCTGATATCGAGTTTTCGTATTTTCAATGAAAAAAGTAATAGCAGACGTTGTAAACAAGACACAAATATAGTCCATAAATAGATAATAATACAACATACAATATTAAACATAAACAAAGTTTAAATATAAATTAAAATCTGTCAATTTAAAAATACTATTGAACTAATATAAACTAGAGCAGCCCGTTTAAATCACGGTTCGCGAACTCGGTTTCGGGTTAGGTTTCGGTCATTTGAGAATTCCTTAGTTTCAGACGATTTCGAAAATTTCCATGGTTTTGGTTTTGGTTTTGGTCCAATTTCGGTTTTCGATGGTTTGTTAATGAAAATATGATGATGATCTTTGTAGATATAAAATATAAAATACAATTTGTAAAGAAATAATGATCTTTGTAATTAACCTTATCAAATTAAACTACGTTTAATTAAGTTATATATTTATTGTCGAACAAAGCCTAAAATCATAATTAATTAAACTAAACAATCTAAAACACTGCTTTCAACCATATGAAACCCTAAACTCTAATTAAGTTAACCACAACCTTTATTAATTAATAATAAACAATACCAGCCCAGCCCACCTAGGCTAGCCTAACTCAGAACATAAAACACCCAACCATTAAATTAACCACAACCTTTATTAATGAAAAATAAACAAAAACCAAACCAGCCCAGCCTGGCCTAACCCTGTACATAAGCAACCCAACTCAGACCATTTTCCCTTCTGTTCACTCCTCCAAAATATCGATTAAACTAGGGCAACCAAAAAAATTAAATAAAAGCAACGAAATTAAGGGGAAAAAAAATCTCTCCCTCGAATCGACTTGAAGAAGCAAGGCTCGATTGTGAAACTTACGTATGCAAATGGCGAAAATTAGGGTTTCTAGCTCAAAAGAAAAACAGGGCTTGGGATCGAATCGCTTCGCATAAAATGAAATTTTGTTGCACCGCTCGATTCAGGTATGTGAATTTGCTACTTTTTCTTTTCAGCCGTTGCACCTTGTTTTCTATTTTTCTGCTACCTTTTTTGTTTTTTTGCTGCTGGTAGACCGAAACCGGATTTTTGCTTAAATTTCGTACCGGCTTAGACCGAAACGAGATGGTCGAGATCTCATGGTTTCGACCGAAACCTCGTACCATGGTTTAAATATAAACTAGGACAGCTCATTTAATTATAAATTAGAGCAGCCCATTAAACTCTAGCCCATCCATTTATTTTATATTTAATATCTAACTTAACCCTAACCCCAAAAACGCAACTACTGCTGTCCGACCAAAACAACAGACCAGAAAAAAGAATGAAAGGGGAAAAAAATTCACCAACGACGGCTGACGATACAGACGAAGACGATAAGCTGTTCGAATTTCAGTCTGATGCTCGACTCTTCCGTGTTTTATGTTGAATTTGATCTACACGTCTCTAATATTTGAGGTAAGTTGTGTTTTCAATTTTCTGCTTTATAGATGATTTTAGATTCGATTTTACTTCTCTTTTTCACTCACTACAGAAATCCTGTATTTTTTTACATCGACAACATCGGGACGAGATTTTGATCTAATCCCGTCCCGCCTTCAGCCGGAACCGAATCGAGATGGTCGGAATCTCGTGGTTCCGGCCCGAACCTAAGACCATGGTTACTACATTGTATTTTTTCCTACCCTGTCTTGGAATTACTTTCATTTCTGATGTTAAAGTCTACTATAATTTTTTCATGGATTTGGTATGCGACCCTGCTTGAGATTTAGCTTTAAAGAGTAAATTAGTGTCTTTATGTAATTATTTGATTACGCTTTCTTTCTTGATAGTCGATTTCTAGTGCACTAAATCTTTTAACATATGTAAAGGTGATCAAGATGTATGACATGCTCTTCATTGTCTTGCCTTTGCTTTTGGACCACCATGATTGTGGGATAGTATCTGAATGTAATAGTCACCTGTAGATCCCATTAATGTTTGAAAATGACGCCGACAATTTCATTGACACAAAATAGGTGAAATAGCTTCTCTCCGTTGCTTGCTATGCAACACATAAGCATGCTTAGTTTTTTAGATTATGATTTAGTGGAAGGTTATCATGTATGATTTTCTATGTTAGTATTAACACCTTTAAGAATATCCTTTTGTTCCATATTACCTTGAACGTTGTTGGGTTATTTTCTAACCCTAATGGTTTCCCAGGCATTTCCCCCGCCATTCCCCTCAATGATATTGATTCATTTTACATCTTCTTTCATGTCTCATTTGCATTAGATGAGACATTCACATAGTCGTTGAAAGCCACTCTTCTATATCTATGATCAAGGAAGCTAGTCCATAAAGAGTTGTTCTTAAACCTAATCCAAAGTCTACATGTAAGCTTTGCAAACATTGTATTTCTAACACCCACTCATCCTTCTTGTGTGCACAAATCTCATTCCACGATAATATATCCACTAATGTTTGTTGCGTATGTTCACCTTGTCTCACCAAAAGAAACTAGAGCACAATGGCCTAAATTTTTATGGTAAGTTTACATAAGGTCTTTGTTGAGAAAATATGCATTCTAAGGAGTTAAAGGACCAAGTAAATAAGTAGAAGTCTTTATGCTTGGGATTTATGAGACGAGGTTCCAACTGCATATTCTACTTCTCACTGGGACCATAATTGAGTTGAATAGAGGATTCCTCCTCCAGCCTTGGTATACCAAAATTTTATACAAAAACCTTAGTGGGTTGGTGATCTCTTGAAACAAAATATTGTTTCATTGCCAATCCATTCTAATTGGCTTAAAAGCATTTTTACGCTATAAAACATCTTTTAAAGTTATTGACTTTTTATTTTGATGTGAACTTATATTGCGTCAAGAAACAATAGGTTTTTGATGGTGCTTTTTCTCGTTTAAAGACATCAAAAATGTCATTAGCAAACGTTATATGATATCGGTAGACATCTATTGGGAATTGAATACCTTTTTGTTGCCTTCCCATTTCTTATAGGCTTGCAAATGTCCTTGTTGCTGCTATAGAGAATACTATGGGAGATAGGTTCTCCTTGTTGCACTTCTCTTCCTGATTTGAAGAACCATTTGGCTTACCATTGCTAATGATGAAGCGCTAACAATTCAAGATGATCATCCAAATCATATCTACGAGTTTCTCAGAGAAGCCAATATTCTCTAGGACTTTCACACAAAGATTCATGATATTTTATTGTAAGCTTTGACCATATCTACTTTGACAGCTATATTAGGATTAGGGTTTTCCTTGTTGATTTGTAGAATTAGTTTTTGAGCTAACAAAATGCAATTTGTAATTGATTTTCATTTGATGAATCCACTTGCGATGAAGCTATTATTTGGTTAAGAATATGCGCTTTTCTCTTTCGCAAAATCTGGAATGGCATTGTAGTCAAAAATCTTAAAATCTTATAGCCTTTTCAAACCGAGTTTCGATTCTCAAATTTCGATTCATAATTAAGTTAAAACCATAATTGAAAAAACCTTTATGTTCATGTTGAAATAAAAAACATTAAGATATTTACATGAATATACAACTCAAAATTTCTTGCTTTTTATAAAAATGACAAAACATGGGAAAAAAGAGTTTTAAATTTAAATGTAGAAACTCAATCATTAAATCAAATTTTTAGTATTTATAATTATTACTATGTATGAAGAATTAGTGGTTTATATACCCAAATGTCATTTAGTAATCTATATAGAGCAAAAAAAATGTAAGTATGTATACATGATAAATTATAAATCCCTGTACGTACCATTTACGATTTAAGTTCAGTTTCAATCTAAAATTGATCTTTGCAATTTGCAGTTTAAATCTCCTTTTTAAAGCCTTTTGTATAGGTTCATGTTAGAAAGATTGCACAAACCGATAGGTCTTAGGATTGCAAAGCACTTTAGTTTTTTTTTCTTCGGTATTAGAACAATTTTTGTCCTTGATCAACTTTTGGTGTAACTATCTATGGAGAACGAATGAATCGTTTTCATAATGTCGATTTTGATAATGCCTTAACAAAATTGATAAAAATATCCATTAATAATCATGACCCCCGTAGTCTCTTTATCCGAACCGAATAATGATTTCTTAGTCCCTTTCGAGTTAGGGATTTTGGTGACTAGATTGTTGTCTTTTTCCACAGCAAAGTTTGGGATGTGCTATTGTGGATTTTTGAATTGTAACGGATGATCGATCCACTCTTTAGCATCTTTGAAAATGTTACGCCGTTAACTCATTCACTTCGTCCAGAGTTTTTGTCCATGTTCTAAATCCAATCGAGTTCACAACCTAGTCGTCTTTTTATGTTTTTAAATTTCTAGATCAATTCATACATGGGTTATTTACAATTCCTGTTCTTCAAGCCCGTTAACTATATCAAGAGAATATTGGTGTATGATCCATATATTTTGAAGCTCGAATGGTTTGGGTCTACCATCCTATGATATAAGTTTGTATATCATGGGGGTATGGTTGGAATTTGTATGATATAAATGGCCAGTAATCAAATTCAATGGATTTGAGACTCAATGTCGCTTTCAAATATTCAGTCAAGCCTAGCTTAATATTTTCCCTTCCTTGTTGTTGCACTATGTGAAGATCAAGCCGAGTTTGAAATCTCATGTAGGCATAAATGCATAATCTTGTATCGCAAGCTTATCCATTAGATTCCTTCCTTTTTCTTCTTGTTGGTAGCAATGTTTTAGTCTCTTATCATTCGGACATCGTATTCAAATTGAATATGCATAAAATTTCCTTCTAAAGCTTTCTTTTATCTCCAATGATCTACACTTATTAGGATGACAACGGATGCACATAGGGGTGAGCACAATTAGAACCGAATTAACCGATCAAACCGGTTCATTTCGCTTGGTTTGGTTATAAAATTAAATTCGATTTGTAAAATAATTTTTTTCGATTTATCGGTTTAACTAAATTAGCCAAAATTTATTATATTATCCAAATTCATAATGTTACAACACTTTTTATAATTGGTTTAGTAATAAAAATAAAGTTTCTGTATGAAAAATAAATCAATATTGTTTTATAACGTAAAAAAACTCAATAAAAACTCCCCAAATATGATTTTGGGTTCTTATTTGAGCAAAATTAAACATTTGAATAATAACATATGATAATTTCTTTTATTTACCTATTTGATTCAGTTAAATTGGTTACTGATCGAATTAACCGAAATTAGATCTGTTCGGTTTTCAATTTCTTGATTCCAATATGGTTTGCATTTTTTTACCTCAAAATTAACCGTACTGACCGAATACCATCCCTAGATGCACATGCTTTAGAAGAAATTGATGGAACTTTGTTAGTGCACGTCGTTGAACATTCCCGTGATTAAAATTCTAAGGTATTATCAAATGCTTCATATTCATTTTCAGAGACAAACTGATTAGCATTATCCAAAATTCTTTGTAGGCCTATAACAACACATTGTCAAATGTTTCAATTTAATATACGTTATAATAACACAATCAGAACTTTTACACTTTGTTGTGATTTATTCTTCTTTATTTGGCGGGGGGCAAGTAGAAGTCTGGAGTTTAAATATGATATAGTTTGGATCGTGGAGCTTGTGGTTGTGGGACAACAGCCTATGGGTTGATCAAAGTTAGGACTAGTGAAAGGGTAGAGAGATGTTGGCGGAATAGATTGGGTGGGTGCGACTGTTGTATGACCAAAGTTAGGACCAGTGAAAGGGTAGAGAGGTGTTGGGGGAATAGATTGGGTGAGTGCGACGGTTGTATGAGGGATGGTAATGCAGCGTTTCAAGAATGGATTAACCTTGGATTGTGGAGGTGTGATAGTGGTATGATGGGAGCAGCTGGTTCGAGTAAGGCTTGAGGAAGGGTGGACGTGTGCCGAGGGAGTGGGTGGGGTGAGGGTGGCTGATGCATGTGAGAAAGGTGATGGTGCGGTTGTACGTGGATGGATTGAGTATTCGAGGAAGATGCACTATGGTCATTAGCCAATTTTGAGCATTTTGAGAGCTTACAAAAAAAAACGGCGATGGCTGTTATCTGCTAGTTGCTCTTCTCAACGTCCTTACACAACATCATCATCTTCGTACACTTTCCTCAAATGTGTGTGTATGTGCATATGCCACGTTGGCTTAACTATTAATCACATTATTCCTTTTTGGTATCTCGCAGTGTTTTTTCCTTCTTAATAGTCATTTTCTACTACTATAATTAGACCCGTCAAAATTTGATCCAACCCATTAATCCAATCCATTTACCTTACTTATAAATGAGTTGGGTCAACCCATTTATGAATTTTTATTAAATGGATCATAAATGGGTTGATTCATTTTTAAACGGATAACCCATTTATCCATTTATTACAAACTTAAAATTTAAAGATATAAATTTGAAAATAAGAATTTTAAAATTTTTAAAATTTGAATTTTTTTACTCGGACGATTAATAAGAAGCCGCTATATTTTTTGTTCAAACTGCAATAACTTCTTCATAATAACTCGAAATCTGGCGAGACTGCGACCGATGAACTCACACCTAAACTACGGACAATATGGAATGCTCAGATACTTCATCCTGTGAACGCACGCTCTAGTTCTCCATGCCGACTGATGGTTGTACTTAGCAAATAATATATTACATTCCCATATTTGAACTCCGAACAGACATAAGCTGCTATTTTTTTGGTTTAAACTGCAATAACTTCATACTAGCTCGGAATCGGGCGAGACTTCAACTGATCAACTCCCGCTTAAATTACGGACAATATGAAACTCCCGGATACTTCATCTTGTGAACGCACATTGTAGTTCTCCATGATAACTAACAATTGTACTTAGAAAATAACATGCCACATCCCCATATTTGAACTCTGCCTAGGCTGAAATCGCTATTTTTTTTGTTTAGACTACAGTAACTTCTTCATACTAACTCGGAATCAGACGAGACTTCGACCGATGAACTCCCACCTAAATTACAGGCAATATGGAACACTCGAATACTTCATCTTGTGAACGCTCACTGTAGTTCTTCACGGTGACTAACAGCTGTACTTAGAAAATAACAGACTACATCCCCATGTTTGAACTCCCCTTAGGCAGAAGTTGTTATTTTTTTTGTTCAGGCTGCATTAACTTCTTTATATTAACTTAGAATTAGGCGAAACTTCAACCGACGAACTCCAATTTAAATTATGGACAATATGGAATGCTCAGATACTTCATCTTGTGAACACACATTGTAATTTTCCATGTGACTAACAATTGTACTTAGAAAATAACATGCTACATCCTTATATTTAAATGAGTTAAATGGATAACCCGCTTATTATATGGATTATGTCAGACTGACCTCTGTATTAAATGAGTCAAAAAGAATGGATCATAAATGTATTTGGTCAAAATCGATCCAATCCAACCCGTTTGATGGGTCTAACTATAAGTTAAGGTTATGAAGCTCAATGTTTGGACCAAAAATATTTTTCCTATCATGTAACTAGACACTAGCGTTTATACCTGGAACCGTTTTTATACATAGACCGCTGATAGATGTAAAATATCGTCAATTATATATATCTTTTAAAATTAAAATTTATTTTAACCAACTATATAATACGTGGATGCTTATGCTCTTGTTCGAGGATTCCACAAAAAAATGTGGACATGTATGTGATTTCATGTTAAATTATTTACAGCTTATTCTTTCATTCGTAACAAACCCCCCTCCCTCCGCGCACACACACATTTTTCCATGTTATTTATTTTTAATTGTCATAGACTGTCCATTTCTACCGTTGAAGTAGTTTATCACTGTTGAAAGAATGTCATATGACATTTTATTTGGGTATTGGGATACAAGTTTATGACATAATTGGTGACACAGTGGATCTCAACTCTTGGAGTTGCCCTTGATTTCCACCCAAACTTGAATACAATGAGATCCAACGGTCAAAATCTATTGTGTCACATTTTATGTCCAAATAGCCGCCTCCTTTATATATATATGTATGTATATGGTATATATATGAATATATATGTATATGTATATATATGTATATGTATATATGTATATATATATGTATATATGTGTATATATATATATATGCAGACTGATATGCAACGTTCTAACCCTCGTCCATCTCGATCGAGATCTCCCTTTAACATTTTTGATAGATGAAAAATCAAATTTCGATTAAATCTTGTTTGGAATCCATATTGGTTGAGATATTAAAATCTCGGTTGAAATATCTATAAAATGTCTTTAAAATATATATTGTATATAAATATGACTCTTTCAGTTTAAATATCTATAAACAATTAGCAGTACGGAGGTGTAAAAGTATCACGAAGCTGCAGCTAACCAGGTGGGAAACTTATGAACTGTACAAATACCCCTCCATACCTAGATCTTTCTGATTGCAATACAAAATGTAACTGCGTAATAGCACTAAATTTTCTTCTTGTCCTACTGTAATTGATATCATGGTTTTTGGAAAATAGTTCTTAAGTATCCCGTGAAGAGATTGATCAGAAAAAGTAAGTTCATAAAATTTACATATATAAGAATTTGATATTTTAGTAAGCGACGAATATGAAATCCTAAGAAGCAAAGGACATGTAGAGATGAAAAATTAAGAATCAAAAGTTAGATGAATTATGATGTAAAAGAGTATTGAGAATTCATAAAGGCATCTTGACGGCAAGAAGATAATTAATTAAAAATTATCAGAAGTGTAAGTTATCCATAATACCAATTTTAATCTGAGTCAAAGCATAAAACTTACGCATATATACAATGGTATGTTGATGCACATAGTTGCGTTGAATGCCACTACAAGAAGTTCATTGGATATGTGCTTCCTATGCAATTTACTAAATTTTTGAGTTTCAAAGTAGCATTTTCTGCTTATATCCGTGATAAAAATAAGTGATGATGAACGTAGTCTAACCGTTGGATTAGATAAACGTAAAGCATTTTCTGCTTATACATGTTAGATCAACTAATAAAAATAAACAATCTTCCTTACTGTTGGTATTTGACTAGTAGCTTACTGTTTAAAGTACGGTGAACATGTCAGTAACACTAGTGCAATTATCAAAATGAGCAACCAAAGAATATTCAAAATATTTACAGATATACTTCTTTATGATTATATTGATGTGACAATGTTTTCCTATATTAAGGGAGGAATAAGCATGATGAAATGATTATATTAGAAGCATTAACATCTCTTATTTGATCCCCTAGTTTGAAGAGTAATGCAAATATTGCTAGAAACATCGAATACTCAAAGTAAACATATCTCAGCTTTAAATGTTGAAGTACGGGTTAATGTCTTCAATATCATCTACAACAAATAGTCTATTTGCACAGAAATAGTAGGATGGAACTATCAGTTTTTCTCACAAGATTATGATAAACAAGTAACAATAATGTGTTACTAGAGGTTTTACTAAAGAGAAGCACATAAGTAATCAAGAAACCTCAAAAGAGGTTCAAGCACCTAAAGTCGTAATGATATAATAAAGGATTTTTTACTATATTAGCCTAGTTTTATAAAGATATTACGTGAATAGACCAATTCAGAAAGTAATTACAAATATAGACCAGTTTTTGTTTAACTGGTCTATACCGTTGGCGATTTTTCAAAAATCGCCAACGGGCGATTTTTCAAAAATCGCCCAGAGGGTATAGCCACAAACAGCCTACCTTTCTCTCTCATTTTCACCCTTTCCTCAAAACCTATGCAAAATTCTTTAATGGCAGATGTGATCTGAAATCTAATTTCATGCTCCTTAAAACATTTGTTCGGTGATAAATCTATAGATCGAGTTCTCGTTGCTTAGAAAATTTCAGCTAGTTGAAGGTAAATCGACGAAACCCTAGTTTTTTTGTCTAATTTCTGTATTTTGATGAACTTAGTAAATGGTTATGTTTAGGTAAGAGGTTGGTTTAATGTGTACGTACTGAACGAATTGTATATTGATCTGTAGAATGGCGAGAAATATGGTGCCTTCGCTTTGCTACTACGACGGTGAACTACTTGTCGATGATCAAAGAAACGGTAAATATGTTGGTGGAATTTGTAAACCAGGAAGAGTGCGAAAAGGTTGTAATTTGATGGAATTAAAAGAAGCTGTGTACAAAACGACGAAGATTAGTAAAGAAGATTTTGAACTTGAGCTGGTGGTTAACTGGCCTACGGACTCGGGTTCTAAAGCAATAGCATTAGCGGACGATGACGATGTAGAAGTAATGTTTTCTGCTGTTGCAAAATCTATTGAGTTATATGTAGGGCAAATAGCAAAGCAACAACAAGAACATCAGGTGTCATCTCCCGTTGTGAGTAGTGGAATTGGATATTATACACAGATGTTGGAGACTGCGGATCCATCTACTGATTACGTATCTCCTAGCTATAGCAATCCGTTTCCAAATGATGGAATACACCGTCCCCCAGCAATGCAGTACGGATTTATGCCGTACGAAGACGCGCAGCCGTTTACGCAACAAAGCAATATTTATTGCAACCCGCCTAGAGATGCTAATACGAGTGCAAGGTAAAAAAAAATTGTTGAATTGGTAGATGTACTATTATGTAGATAATTTTTCTGAAGCTATGTCGTAATTTAAACAGCTTCCATCAACAAGACATTCAACATGACGAAAGCGATGAACATGTTAATGCAAATTTGTCGCAGTCAATGTATCCTAATCCATGCGAACTATATGATATGAGTCAAAGGTATGTTTACAGATTGTGCTATATTTTTCATCTCATTTGGTCTCTATTGTCGGTTAGTTGACTACGTTATATCAATTAGGTATATGACAGCTGATTCTGGTGCACAATGGAGTGCTGGACCATCCATCCATTCTCCGTATGCAAATTTTGACAATGATATGGATGTTGGTGGGAATGCAGCCGTGGATGAAGAACGTCATGTAGATAGCATGGTCGTTGCTTCTATGAATGTTAACGAAGACTCTTGGATACAAAGAATGCAAGTTAACAACGAGCCGTTGAACTATGACTTCCCTGCAGCAGATGACAATGATGCAGATAGTGATGAAGCAGAGATGGAAGTGCCTTTGGATGATGATCTTTGCACCGCTCAAATGTTGGCAAGATCTGTTGTTGCTAATCTTCAATTTTCCAGCGAACGATTTTCGACCTCTTGCGTTCAAGCTGGCTTCAGTGTTGGAATGGTTTTTGAGACAAAAGATAAGTTTCTTCAACAACTAACGGAATGGTCAATTCTGCATGCTGTTTCATACAAACCGATAAAGTCGAACAAAACACAATATACCGCTATATGCACCGTTGAAGGTAATTGTCCTTGGAGAATACATGCCATAGTTTCGAAAAAATCCGAGTCGGGATGGTGGGAAATTCGGAAGTATCCAAGCGAACACACTTGTGTCAACCCAATAGTTAATTCCAACCATAAGCAAGCAACTTCGAAATTTCTTGTGACAAAAATAATGTCTTTTGTCAAAGCCGATTTGGATATTTCAGCTGGTACAGTCCAGGTGCTTGTGCACGATCAGTTGTTCATCAACATAAGTTACATGAAAGCGTGGCGAGCTTTAAGCAAAGCAATAGAGAGAATTTATGGTGATTGGGCAGAATCGTACTCGACTTTACCACAGTTCTTTGACGAGATAAAAAGAACGAACCCTGGCTCTATAGGTCACGTGACACATAATGAAGTGGGAGTGTTCGATCGCGCTTTTTGGGCATTTGGGCCTTGCATTACAGGTTTTGCACATTGTCGGCCGTTGTTATGTATTGACGGGACACACTTGTACGGTAAATACAAAGGCACATTGCTTGTTGCAACCGCGATAGATGCAGATGATTGTCTTTATCCTTTGGCATTCGCAGTAGTTGAATCGGAGTCATGTGATTCTTGGGGTTGGTTTTTTTCTTGCATGCTAGAATTCATACATAGTGTTCGCGGTCGTAGTATTACTTTCATATCTGATAGGATGAAAGGAATTCCAAAAGCTTTACACGGGAAATGGCGACAACCGCATAAGCATCGATATTGTGCTAGACATCTCAAAGCCAACTTTCAAGCGGCAGGATTCAGAGATAAGCGTTTGACAGGATTATTTTATTCGGCAGCGTGCGCGTCCGAAGTAGTTGAGTACCTGAAAATCAGAGAAGAGATAAAAGCAACAAGTAGACGTGCGCATGAGTGGATTGAGCGGAGTCTAGGTAATTTTGAAGAAAACTGGGCTTTGTGCAAAGACGATGGAGGACGCTTTCATGTAATGACAACTAATGCTTCTGAAAGTTTTAACGGCGTATTGAAAGGAGCTAGATCGCTACCTATAAAGGCTTTGGTTGCACGAACATTTTATCGCTCAGTTGAATATTTCTGCAAGCGTCGCCAAATTGCAGATGAACTAGCGACACGCTTGACTCCAAAGTGGGAAGCCAAAATAGCAGAAAGAGCCAGCGAAGCACGTCGCTGCAGACTAGTACGATTTAGTCAAACCGAATGGCAGGTAATTCACTACTTTGGTGATGAATACAAAGTTATAATTGACGGCACCAACTGCTCGTGCTCATGCAACATTCCGATACTGCAGAAGATACCATGCTCTCATGTAATGGCAGCTTGTTCGGCACAAGCAGGTGGTGCTAATAGAGCACATCATGACTTAGCGTCAAGTTGGTACACCGTTGACAGCTACAAAGCCGCTTATAAGCCGGAGTTTCATCCCGTGCGTGATAGGAGATTTTGGGGCGCAAATAACGGTACTCAGATATTGCCTCCGACTGTGAGACGGCCACCGGGGAGGCCACGGTCTACAAGGATGAAAGGTGTGATGGATGAAGGCCAGTCGTCCAAGTCAATCAGGTGTACCAAATGCGGTGTGCTAGGTCATAATCGTAAGCGATGTGTTACTGCCGTGTAGATGTGTTTGTACTATTTAACTTCTATGTAATTGAACTCTACTTTCTGCTTAACATGTCCTGTTGATTGCTGCTGTTCTAATTTTTTGTCAAATGCTATATATTGTTTGTTATGTATGAAATTACCTGATGCTGTCTAGTAGCAGTAGCAGGAAAAAAGATCCTGGCGATTTTTCAAAAATCGCCATAGGGCGATTTTTCAAAAATCGCAAATAAAAATCGCCATCCTGGCGATTTTTGAAAAATCGCCACAGGGCGATTTTTCAAAAATCGCAAATAAAAATCGCCAATGGGCGATTTTTCAAAAATCGCCAACGGGCGATTTTTGAAAAATCGCCCTCCAAAACCTGCTGCTGCTGCTAAAAAACAGCAGCAAGTCCATACCATACAAAATGCAAAACATGAATGTGCAATCCAATCAATACCATTCCATACACAATGCAAAACATCACTAATATTGATATCCAATCAGTCCACAAAAGCATCAATAGCATCCATATCCAATCAATACACAACACAGTTTAAAGTGCATAAACATATCCTATATAATGGACGTATCATCTACGCAAGCGACGAACTTCCATAGGCGTACGACGACGACGGCGTTCCGGCTGTTGGGACATGTACACTTCTTCCTCTATCTCGGTGGTAGGATCAAACGTACATGGTGGTTGAGAAGGTCCATGAGTGAAATCTTCCGGTTGTTGAGAAGGGCCTTCTTCGAACGAAGTTCCTTCACCTCTTCTGTGTCGCCGCCTGTAAGTAAGTAGGAGCGGCGGTGTCTCCCCTTGAGGTGCAGGTATGTCTGCTGGAGGTGGAGGTATAGGGGGGGAAGGACGTCTAGGCCTCTCTAATTTGTTTCTTCCCAAGACTGCGCGTAGAATGTTTTTTATGTTCATGCACATTCCTTTCGACTGCGCATCTTGATCTAGACGTTGTTCGAGATGTTCGGCGGTTTCCAACGCCTTGTAAATGCCATCAGCCTGTACAACGCAAATAGAATTAGTTATCTTTTTTCGACAATATAGTTAAATTAACGGGGTTCAGTATACTTACAACGTTTCTCTCAAGAGGGGCACGGGGGGTGTATGGATGGTGGGGAATAGCCTGTGCAGGCGCCTGAAGAACATATCTACGCGTGATGTGCCAATACCACCGCATGTATGTCTCTAGAGGGGTGAGCGGTTCTCTCTCAAATTGCGTAAACAAATGGCGCTGATTCCATATCTCCATAGCGTTTGCAATTTCCCCGACCTGGTATTCGTCATTATAAACTGGAGCGTTTTCTGGAATATGTTGCGCCATTGCAAACTGACGCATTACCCTATCGGGTAAGTGGTGTGCGAAACGAGTAGTGCAAATGAGTGGAAGCCTGGCAGTCCACAGATATCTCGCGGCCGTGCATATAGCCGGAAGACCCTCCAATACATCCTGCGTGTATGGAGCCCAGGTCACTGCAGCTGGGTCTAGAACGTCTAACTCGTTGCGGTAGAAGCGCACATTCCGCCGGGGGGTCTGAGATGTCTTTTTTGGACCAACCCATCTGTCAAAAAGCGAAGAAGCAATATATTAGCGTAAACACATTTCAAATTAAAAAATTAATTTTCAAAAGACATGAAGTTATACCTAGATCCAAGAGGGTGTGTGTGATCGACGACAACATTTCGGACTTGGATCCGTCCGACAGGTAGATATGTCCATGACCAAATCTATAGGGAAAAAACAATTTAGCTACTTAAAACATATTTCGAATATCGTCAAAGTAGGAAGATAAATTATACTTGTACCTGAACAAGCGTCAAACACCCGCCTATAAGCTTAGTCACCATAAGAGCGAGAAAGTTGAAACCCGAAATGGGTTATTGGGAGCTAGAGTGAATGTTAAAAGAATGAGTGGAAGGTGCTTGGCTGGCTGTCTGTTTTGTAACAGGCGAAACAGTTGGCGATTTTTCAAAAATCGCCCACAGGCGATTTTTGAAAAATCGCCAATAAACACACAGTTGGCGATTTTTCAAAAATCGCCCACTGGCGATTTTCGAAAAATCGCCAATAAACACACATTGGGCTACCTTTTAAGGCAGCTATTTGTTTACACTTAAAAGATGACATTTTCAAACAAATTCACCTGACGAGAGATACTTGGACATAACCATCAATTTCAGAGAAAATCAAACATACATTCTACAAATAGGTGAAATTATGCCTCAATTACAGACTGCTAACAACATATAGAACTAATAACACAAAACTAATAGCGTACGGTCTACGAAAGTTGAAAATATCCATCGATTACATGAACATAAATAAGGTACCCAACATAAGGTTCATGCTATGAAATCGTTTGTCATACGGTTCCATTGCGAACATAAGCTAAAAATGACATTTTCTTCTCTACCAACATTTTCTATTCATTTCTTCAACTAATTTTTTCAGACGCCTAACTTCAGCTTGCATTTCG
Organism: Allium fistulosum; assembly: GCA_030737815.1. Classification (NCBI taxonomy): domain Eukaryota; kingdom Viridiplantae; phylum Streptophyta; class Magnoliopsida; order Asparagales; family Amaryllidaceae; genus Allium; species Allium fistulosum. The sequence goes on from CM060902.1 coordinate 1,179,417,430, forward strand.
AGGGCGTATTGCACTCCTCGAGCACACAATGGAGGATCGATCCACTTCATAAAATTACAGCACTCCACTACGCCAGGATTCATCATACGATCTTCGTACGAAGCACAACCGTAAAATCTTCGTCCAGCATTGGTTTCAGTTCTGGCTACGACAACCACGCATTCATCGCCACATCGGCAAGTTGGATAAGCACCGGATGGCAACGTAGGACCTACAGGATTAACAGGACTTAGTACTTTACCTTCAATAGAAATTTGCTTGCCCGGTCTTTGGTTCGCTACAACTTCACGTAACCGAGTGTTGAGAGATGATGTTCCCGAATGGAACTTTTGACGTATCGGCTCAAATTGCGTTTCCGGAACAAATTCAACATCACTTAGATCCGTAATATCCCTTCGAGCTTCAAAATCATCGTAACATTTCAACATCGTCTCGTCGTCTATCTCCCAATCATCCATAATTAGTCCAACTGCGAGTACGTTAACATTGGTTAGAATACACATCAGCTACGAATTAGGATTTTAGATAGCGTAAACATATTATAAATCGATTTACATTACCTAGTACCGAAGATTAAACTTACTTGTTGAGAAACTTTGATTGTATCTTGTGAGATTCGGAATTTTTTGGGTTTTTAATGAAGAAGTAGGTAGGGTTTGCGGAGTTTCAGAAAAATTATGATGAGTTTGGTAAAGTTGATAATGAAGAAGGAGGGTTGCTGGTTGGATTTATAGCTGGAATTCATTTAGGCGATTTTTCAAAAATCGCCCAGATTTATCTCTGGGCGATTTTTGAAAAATCGCACGTTGGCGATTTTTGAAAAATCGCCAACGCTATAGACCAGTTAAACGAAAACTGGTCTATATTTGTAAATACTTTTATAAGTGGTCTATTTCTGCTATATGTTTTCAAAACTAGTCTAATATGGTAAATTTTCCTATAATAAATTATGTTTGAAACCGAGATTCATTGATGATATATTTTCAAATAATGTTGCTCTAATAACTGTTAGTGTGAAAGATCTTACATTGATTTTAGTTGATAAAAGAGCGATATAAACATGATTGATGGTCATGAAATAAAGATACGAAAAAAGCAACCAGTATCAAATCTTCAACATATGATATTATTGCTACACAATTTGCGAAAAGCCATTTTGATGGCACCATTTTTCTGCAGTTTGGAGAGAGAAATAAAGAGGTTATAGAATAGGGAGTATAAACTTTCTTTGGTCAATCCAAACTTGTTTCATTTTGACTCTCATAGCATGCAGTGTAAAGCTAGAGTGTAAAGAATAATTCATTTTTGTAAAATTGCAAACCAATTGTGCGTTATGTCTGTGGATACAACATGAATAACCAAATGATTTATACTTGCCACAAATGCTTTTACGAGAACTGGATTTGTTTTCAGTTGAAAATTTTGAACTATATCTTGAAGAAAAACATTTCCGTAAAGCGATGATTTCCCCAGATGTGGCAAAAGATATATTTTGTCTTAGAAGTTGCAAAGATACATAAGTGAAGAATTATCATCAAATTATACACCATCATCATCCTGGCTTCTTTTCCAAATCATACGGAACAATTGAGGAATAGAAAAGAAGCAACTATTGATGATATATTTTGTTACTTGGTATCTATCAAAATTATAGCAAATTACAATATTAGATCTCATTGCCTAGACGAATGTCAGCAAATATATATATGATCATTCAAAATGTTTATATGCAATCTGATTTAAATTGTTTCGAGAAGTCCCATGACTTGTAGTTCGAACACCCTAAAATATAAACTTTGCTAGCTACAGATGGATAATAAAAACAATTAACAAGATAAAGTAGTTTGATACAAAACTTGATTTATAGCACATGATTTCTCATAAAGACCTTAGATTTTGAAGAAACGTATTCACAAATAATAAATGCAATTACATTTTGATATTTATTTAGTAGATGGTTTAAGAAGAACTCGATGTGCATTTAATAAACATAACAGTGTAACTAGGGGAATTTTAGATATTAATCTTTATATGAGAATTTCTTCAACATTCTAGAGGTAAAACATAAAATTTGTACTAATTAAACTCAAAAGGCCATTGTATCAAATAATATAAATTTTGGTACAATCGTCAAACGGTAAGTACTTGGTGAAAGAAAATTATATCAATAATTTTGTGTTCCTTTTTGTATTCATTTAGAAAATGAACTATAATATGTTATATTTGCAGTATATGCGGACAATATCAATCTACTTAGAGCTTCTGAGACATTGCCAATCTACTTAGACTGTTGAATATTTAAAGAAAAAAATTCCAAGGAAAGATTTTGAAAAGTAGAAAATTTATCTCAATTTGTAGATCAAACACCACTTAGATGAGATTATTTTTCATGGCACATGCTGAAAAAGTTTTGAGATGCTATAATATGGATAATTATCATCTTTGTCAATATGTTGGAGGATTTAATGCGCTAGAATCAAAGTTATCTTTGACGCGATTCACATGGGGTAGGAGAACAATATAAGCTAGTACATGATGACATCAGACTTGTTTCAAGGCTAGACTGTATGAAGGATGCATCACCAAGATAGATCCTATATTTCGTGTAATTTTTACATGACAACGACTAATGTGAATAATTCTAGGACATGAGAGAGGTGAACTTAGTGAACATGGTGCTTTCTTTTCTTTACTTCAATCATATAGGTGGTGCTTGGTGTATCATAAATTTTTGATGCTAGGACATCTTGTCACAAGAGTTTTTGCAGTTTTTGGTATGTACATTTCACATTACATTGTATTTATTTTACTACACCGGAGTCTCACATTTTTCATGAGCATCTTTACTATTATGCATCACACACACACGCTTGCATGCTGTCATATCTTTAGCAGTTTATTCAGTATATCTTGATTTTTAGTTTCTTGATGAGAGTTCGGATCTTTGTTGCTGAAGTTTTAGTTTTTTTTTCACTCTCATGTAATTTTCTAGTTTTTCTTTGGTGGAAATTTGACATATATTTCTCATTTCAACAATTTTTTTTCTTTCTAAAATTCCCTCTCATTTTGTAATCCGTTTTCTAAGTCCATGTGGTTAACATTGTCTACAACACGAAGTTCGATCAACCTTTGATTTTCGATTTTCGTCTCCGTAGTGGTCTACAACCCTTTACCATTACCACTCGGCATCATTGTTCTAAAAAACCCGCCTCCATACTTGCCTCGAGTAGCGCCTCAAGGAAATGAGAGATAAAATGCCTTAGGCTTTCCCCAAAAGGTTTTTTTACCTTTGAGGCTTACACCTCAACATCTGTAGGCATACGAAGCGTACAAAGCATACGTCTCGCACACCTCAAGTTGCTGAGGTATGTGACTCAAGATTTTTTTTATCTCTAGTTGCAAATATTGATACCAATAGAGTTATTAAACTTCAATTATTTAATGGAAAAAAAGAACAAAATTTAAGGAAATTGTTTTTTTTTACTTTTTAGTTTCAGTATCGTCAAGGTTAAGGTTGTTTTTGAAACAACGATCGAGAGCTACGTAGTTGATTTTCTCAACTGCAATTTAAAGAATTTTTTTGAATATTCAACACTAAATCTCCGAATAAATTTTGCTTATCGATTTGAATTGGTAGAAGGAAAAATAAATAAAATCATAACTTACATTATTTCCTTCTACTTGTAATAGAGATTGATTCCGCTAGAATCGATCAAAGATCTTTTTTAAAATTTAGAAGAAAACCGAAGACGTATAGAAAAGGAAGAAAATAAATAAAATACATACCATTGCGGTGCTGAATATTGAATAAAATTCTTCAAAAGATTAAATCATATATATATATCTTTATTAATAGTTGGCTTGAAAGCGCAATCTTTTGGTCCGGCGGTGAACTTTCCAAAACACCCTTCACTTATATATAATTCAAGTATTATCTATATTATTCCCTTTACAACCACCTAAAACAAAAAATAATTTCTATTATTTCTAACCTATTATTTATATGCTGAACTGGAACAATTCAAACTCGGTTAAAACTTGATTATTTCAATGAATATATTTTTGGGTTTGCTGGTTCACTGAAATGAGAATATGTCAAATACGCACATTAGATAATAAAAGATTCTTCTAGATAATTCAACACATCTTTAATAATAGTTATAATATTTTTGGTGTCACATTTTTTGGTATCAACGTAAACTAAAAAAATGCTCTTTTATCTTAATATCGCTTAGAAATTGGATCCAACTTCTTTTATAAATTCAAAATTCCCCTCTATAAATATTACCAAATCTTAATACGACTTAAAATAAGATCTAACAAATTAACTTCTTTTACAAATTAATAGAAACAAAAATTCAAACTACCACCAATGTAGATATTGCAACTAAGATAGAATCAGAAGAACAAAAATTCAAACGAACAACAAATAAACTTTTTGAATATGTTAAACATATTCACTTTATAAAAAATCAATTTACGCGTAAAGCGTGTGCCATCATCACACGTGAAGCGCGTGCCGTAACGCTCTTACTAATAATTGAAATAGAAACACAAACCTTTGGTCCGACCGCGAAGTTTTAAAAATGCCCTTATAGACAAACAAGAGGTCTGGAGTTCGAATCCCACTTAAAACGAAAATAACATCTATTTCCAAATGAATATTTTGATTTATTAATAAAATCACAAGCTCAAACCCTAATCTCAACATAATAATGTTAATAATTTTTTTCTATAATTCTCAACTTTTACTTATCAAATCTATATAAACAAACAATTTAATATTATTTAGATCAAAACCATATAAAAAGATTGCTCTTATATTCAAACAAGAGATCCGGAGTTCGAATCCCACTATGAACAAAAATTAACATCTATCTTCAAATGAAAATTTTGAAACATAAACAATGTTACAAGTTCAAACCCTATTCCGACAATTTTTTTTCTTTTATATTTTTAATTATATTTTTATCAAACTACATGGAAATTTTAAATTTAATAATAATTTTGTAAGAGCCTTTTATATGCACGTGTGTTGCACGTGCCAAAAATCTCATATATATAGTGCTTGAATTTTATTTATTTACAATTTTAATTATTTTTATACTTTTATGAATAAATAATAAAGAATGATTATGACTGAACTCTTTAAAGTTAAGTGTTTATACTATTATATATATTTACGGTTTTATATGATTAATTATTAACTTTTTTGTATTAAACAAAAATTAACAATAACAAAGCAATAATAATTTACATCTTAATGTTTACCTGAAAAATTTACAACCCAACGCTTTAAGGCTTACGCGTCGCCTCACGAGTAAAAACATGCCTCGTGTACAGTTTCCCGTTTTAAAACATTGGTTGGCATTTATCAGAATATGCACCTTTCGACACCTACCCGAGCTTCTTTGATTGCCTTTAGTAGATAATAAATTTTGGTCAGTTTTGGTTAGAATTGATGATTCAAATCACTAATGGTGTTGTTACGCTATTGGATCACCATCAATAGACTCCGTATCGAGAGTTGCACTTGAAGACATCCTTCACCACCGTTAGGGATGCCTAATCGGAGATCGTTGGAGTATAGTCAAAGTTCGCCAAATGCCAATGTGCAATGCAAAATACATATTACAAATATTTGGTTTGCAAATATCCGTAGTAATTTTTTTGTTAAAATATGAGTTGTACAACACATTTTAAAGTGCAAATATTCTGTGAGTATGTTTGTACGTATGCAGTGCAATACAAAAAGTTGCATTTATTGTGTGTCGTTGCACAATAACAAATGTTGATAGTGGTATTTGTAGTGCAACAACAAATAATTGTACGACAATTATTCTAGATGGTAAATAATTAGGAAATTATTGTCAAGGACAAAATTTCTCAGCATTTTAGCCTCAAGAACAGACCTTCAGTATTTTAGCATGAATGACAACTTTCTTTAGGTATCAGTTTTTAGTTATTGATAGCAGTTTTTAGGTACAGTTTGTAGTTGTCGGCAGCAGTTTTTAGGTATCGGTTTTTAGTTCAGTAGCAGTTTTGGAAGAATGTTTGTCCTTATGAATAATTTTGAAAGAATGTTTGTCCTTATGAATAATTTTTAGGAGAATGTTTGTCCTTGTGGTTAAAATATTGAGGTCGTGTTCTTGAGGCTAAAAATATACAAATTTTTGTTCTTTAAATTAATTCCCCCGGTAAATAACTGCGCCGCAAATAACGATAACCTTTAGATGTATGGTAAATACGTTTGAGTCAAAAATTGATTTTCATAAAACATTTAAAAAATATCAGATTCAATATCAATGATATTATTTTTGAAATGAATAATCACACACATACACATATGTGCATGTATGTATGTATATCTGTGTACACACATAATTACATATACATGCATACATATGAAAACAATGTAAAAGGAAATGTAAGACTAATGTGGGCATGCATCATTAGATTTACAATTGTTTTGTGAGCTACTTTTCCTCTTCAGTGATATATATGATATAATTCAATATCAATGATATATTTTTGAAATGAACAATCATACACACACACATACATATGTGCGCGCGCGCATACACACATATATGGAGTTAGTTTACATCGTTTTTATAAAAGAAATGTAAAGGCTAATGTGGGCATGCATCATTAGATGTACAATTTGTTTTGTGAGCTACCGGAGAGACTTTTCATCTTCAATGATATATAGGCCTGTAAACGGATGCTGACGGACACGGATAATGCCGTATCCGAAAATGGAAATCCGTATTCGAATCCATATCTGATATCCACAGATATTTACCGAAGCATATATGTATTTGTATTCGTGGATATATCCGTATCCGGCTTAACAAATACAGATATCTGACAATATCCGTATCCGAAATTTAAAAATGTATATCAAATACGGATATTTTTGGATGTCCGAAAATATCCGAAAATTAAACACTAAAACTGTATTTTTTCATTTTTAATTGCGAAAATTGGCAAAAAAAATAACACAAGATCGATTCATATATTTCAAAAAATTTACACAAGCTTAGTAGTTAATTAAACATAATTTTAATACACATTAATGTATGTGTGTGCACCAGACTGATATTTTTCGGATACAGATATCACTATAACCATAATCTTATCCGGAAAGCTTTTGAACATTGGATATCCGTATCCACGTTTTGGATATCATATATTTTTCATACTTTTGGATACGGATGCGGACGTATATCGGATTTTTCGGGTACCCATTAACAGCCCTAGGGATAATATATGATATATGTATTGCACCTTTTTTCCCATCTCAAGCCTTTTCATGATGGGTTCCTTCTTGGATTTTGATCATCCTATTAATTCTCTTATCCATGCTAGATCATTTGATCTGAAAAATGATCCATTTCACCCAAGAAAAGTTCAGAACCAACAAAATGGCATTGGAGTATAAGCACACTTTGCATTGTCTTTGACCGTCAACTAATAGTTAATTCCACTTAAAAGACTTTTTCACTGTAACGTAATAGTTATGCAGATATTGGATATCTTTTTTATCACAACAAAGTTAGTTGACTAATATGATGTTTATTTATATGTAAAATGCAACAATTTTCTAACGATGGACCAAACAAGCTTTAGTCATCCAACCATTTTGAAATATTAGCTCTTAGTGAAGTAGGTGGGGAATGTGCATGTTTAAATCAGCTGTAACCACAATAGACTCACTTTCAAATAATCAGTGACTAGCAGAAGTTCAAACATAATATTTACGTGGACAATGTTGTTTGTATGGTTCAAATTTGTTGTGATTTGTGAACATATCAAAATCTGATAGAACAAATCATATTTCACGAAGTTCTTCTATACATTAGAACTTCAAAATAATCATGAAAGCGAGATTCAACAAATACTATCATATAATAACCTTTTTGGTTTGTTTACTGAAGCATTTTTGACATTAATATTCCAGAAATTGGTCTGTGGTATTCAAGAGGGTAGTTTTGCTATTGACATGCAAATGGTTTAGGACAATCAATACTTGATGTGAAGAGGTTTTATCTTTATTGTGAATATTGCACTCCTTTTAGCTAGGTTTTGTTTCATTGATTGAGTGTTTCTAACAAGTTTTTGATATGACAATTATCACAATGAATTGTTTATACGGGAATAAGTATTCTTATATTATAATAATAGGTGAATGTACATGTAGCCATGTAGGTATTACATATGAAATTATCCACATCATACATATACGCGTAGTTATGTGTGTATGCGCCACTCATTGTACTCTAATTCATTTGCATTTTAGACTGTCATATCAAGCGGGAGGTGAGGCAAGTTGGTAGATGTGGTTGGATTAATGATGCCAAGGTTATCAATATTTAAGTACTACTATTTTATATTACAATCTAATATAATCATACTTTTATAAAATCAGAAAGCTAATATTCGTGCTTAAATTTTTGTAGTTAATTTATCGTAGAACAATATAAGAAAATGTTGAAGATTTACCAGAAATCTATGATTTTAATTTCATTGGGTAAAAATATATGATAATTTAGCCGCTTGTGATTTTTCTCCTGATCTAATGTGTATCCATCGTACATACGTTAGTCAAAGACGACATTTTTCTTCTTTTTGCAGTTGTCAATACCTAAACGCTCCAAATAAGTGAGACGCGATGCTAATAAACGACTCTCAAACACTTTTCGCTTGTTGGAATCAAATTAGAAAAGCTAAATGAAAGTAGCAATTTTTCCCTTAGCCGACGTCCAAGTGACACTTAAACACACTTTTCATAACATATTGCTTATATGATATATGCAAAGTGAATAAAAGGCTTTGGATCTCTCTCTCTTTACTTTAGTTGAATATCAATATATCAGATATCGAAGTTTCACAGCAGAATTAAAATTATCGAACCTAATCCAAATGTATATGCAGCACAGAGAACCTTTTTTGCATTATACAAATCTTGTCTGCTTAGCCACTTGATATTACACATAACTTTGAGGAAATCATTTCCTTTCTCATTTCTCTATGCAAGGTTTTATGTTCAATGACATTTTTGGCTGCAATCATAAAGACCTAATCAAATGCTTATGTAGCTAAGCAGCGCTTTGAACATTTCATGCATCATTTAGACCATATGTACATAGAACCACATAACATTGGCATAATTTTGTTTGTCTAAGGCGATTTCTGTTAATGTCATGTCCTGTGGCCATCATTTCATGAAGCTCGTGATGAACTCCAACTCTATTTTGCTATCATGGAATAAGCACTAGTGTTTACACGAGAAGCTGACACTGGCCTATATGCAGGCTGACAAGCTTCTATCTTCTGAATTTCAACCTTCAATTGAACAATTGATACAATATCTTCCCCGAAATCGACAGATATTGATGTTTTCAGCAACATTCCCAGTAACTGTTAAAGAGTTCAAAGACAAATATCTACCAAAACCATTTATAATTAATCTAATGGATGAACTTACACTGAAAGGAATAACACAGTTTTATGCCTTCGTTGAAGAAAGGCAGAAAGTTCATTGCCTCAACACCCTTTTCTCAAAGGTTTGATCGTTTAAACATTGGTATTACAAATATTTTATCCCAGCATTATGTATTAACATTATATTTGCAATGTTTCTCTTTCTCAGCTTCAAATAAACCAGTCTATTATATTCTGCAACTCAGTAAACCGTGTAGAACTATTAGCAAAGAAAATCACGGAGCTAGGGTATTCCTGTTTTTACATTCATGCTAAGATGTTGCAAGATCACCGGAATCGAGTCTTTCATGATTTTCGAAACGGTGCATGTAGGAATCTTGTCTGCACGGGTGAGTTTTACCTCTTCAATTTTATAGTTAACAATATTAATATGCAATACTCTTTGTTAACCATCTCTTTAATGAACAAAATAACATGTATCCGTTTTATTTAGCTCCATGATTATATTTTTTGATGTCATATATTCTGAATTCTTTTTCACTTGTTAAATTGACATGTCTTTTTTTGTTCCTTTTTCTTGCCTCCTAAAAAGTTCAAAGCATACCAGAATTCTGGAATCATACCATTGTTGTTTATCCTATATATAAGTCAGCCTCGTATTAGTATATTATTAGAATGTATCTTTATGAGTGTAGTCTAGGAACCTGAATATATGGAGCACCGCTAAACTGATTGGTTACCTAATTTCGGCATTTGGGTTTGTTTGGTTAAGCCCTAAGATACTAGCATGGTAGTTAAGGAGCTAAGACGCAAAAAAGCGCCAAGCTTGTGCCTTGGGCTTTTTTGCGCCTTGAGTTTTTTTGTGCACCTTCTATACAATTTTGCGTTTTTCTGCTCTAAAACAAACTGCACTATAAATTAACAATAAAAATAATAAATTTAGTGTTAAAATTAAGCAGTCCTTTTGCAAATAAGAAAGCACTAACTGCTAGATACGAAATCGCAAACGATGTCAAATTTTAGTCTACAACATCAAAAACATAGAAATTACAACAAAAAACTAAAATCGGAAAGATGTTCAAGTTCAAGTGTTCAACACAATGCTTGAAATTTAATTCAACTTCTAACCACATTAACTATTTAAATTCAAACTAAAACTAACTAAAATTAAAATTAATTTAATATTAACTAAACTTCAAATTTAAATTAGCTAACTTTTAAATTCAAATTTAAATTAACTAAAATTAAAATTAAATTAACATTAACTAAACTTTAAATTATAATTAAATTATAATTAAATTAACTTTAATTAAACAACTCATTTTCCAATCCAGGAACCAAACCCTAGTTGAGAGACCTGCTTTTTAGGCGTGTTGGGGCTTCGTCGCCTTAGCAAAAGGCGCGCTTTTAGGGCGTCTTGAATAGTTCGAGCTCCTCAGCTTTCAAAAAGACGCAACTGCTGCGCCTGAGCCTTTCCGTGCCTTAGGCGTGCCTACGCGCTCGCCTTAATAACACTGGATACAAGTGACAACTTTAGTCAATTACATATTGCCACAAAATGTGTTACAAACATTTACAAAAGTTATATTGGTAAATTAAAGGTCGATTACATTTCTTCCAAGAAACTACGATGATAGATCAATTTCACTACAGTTGTTTCTGACAATATTTCTTATATTGAATCTGTTGCATGAAAGCTTCAGTATCATTTTCTTTGGTACTATTAAACGTACTATGTGTGTGTTTGTGTTGTCAAACAAGCGTTAAGTCAATAACCATTCATCTGATTAAGCATTCCAACTATGCAATCAGTTCAAAACAATATTCATTGTGAAAAATGTTTTTCAACTACTGCAGTTACTGGAACAGCAGATGTCAATATGACTAGGTTGTAAACAAACAGACAAGTAAAATGTCTTTTTTTAAACCATATTTTTGCTGCTCTCTGTAGCTAATAATAGCAACATTGCTAAATTGAGATGAAAAATTATTTATTTATTGTCTCAGAATTAAATTGATGAATTTATGCTTATACAAATATTTATTTTGTCTAATCATATGTAGTTGATATCAGTAAAACAACTAAATTCAAGATCAAGATCAGTAAGCAATCACTCTTATTCACCTAAAAAAAAAAGATAGCAACTCATGCACAAAGAACGATCAAACAATTTGTTAATTGGATCAAACAATATGAATAAATTTTTAAAGACCAAATAATAAAATAAAGTAAAATAAGAGAATGAGAAAGTCATAAATAAATGACAGCTTGAGAGAGACCAGCAGTGCAGAGTGAAATGTGATGGAGGAAACTGTAGGGGCAGAGAGGAGGAACAGGAGAAGAGCATAACATTTAATACAATAGACCTTTTGGCCCGTAGCAGTAGCATAAATTATGTAATTTACCTTTTGTACTTTGCAATTAACATGACATGGTATTAATACCAAGGTTCAAAATTCCGTTATTCGGTTCCGTTTCGGTCATCGGTAATTTTCAATATTTCGGTTCCGTTTCGGAAATACCGTTTAAATTCCGATTTGTTAATTTCGGACTTTTTCATATTTTTCCAATATAAATGTGTTGAAATATTCAAGTGTAAGAAAGAAATTTTAATATTAATACAATTTCCACTAATCATTTTATATTAATAAATATCTCATTATTCGATATCTTTTATCATACTTTTTGCCCTTCTTTGCTGAGCTCAGCTCTCATCTTTAAAAAGTACAAAGCCTGTATGCGTAGTGTACTTGCCATAATTCATCAAGCCCAACACTCATCTTATAGTTTAGGTCATTTCACTTTCTTTCCTCAAGTCAAAATTACCAGATCCGATTGGCAATTCCAACCCAAACTTCGGCACCTTCTCTCCTCTCACTCAAAACAACCCTCAATTTCGAATCCTAATCACGTTAAAAAATCACTTCAAATCTGAGATTGATGTTATCGATTAAGCAAATTGAAGGTAATTGCTATGTGCTTTTTATTTTTTCAGTTTAGCAGTCAATTTTTTAGTGCAAAATCCAAAACGAAAATTTTCTCGAATTCCGGCCCGGTCAGCACCGGATCCAGGACGGAATGAACGGAATTCCAATGTACCGGCCGGAAGTTCAAACCTTGATTAATACAACAACTATTTATGCAATATAGCATAAAGCGTACGCATCATGTTTTTGTCTCCTGTGTTGCAGATCTTTTTACAAGGGGCATTGACATCCAAGCTGTAAATGTGGTTATCAACTTTGACTTCCCCAAGAACTCTGAAACATATCTGCATAGGGTATGCATTTCAAGTTATTTAGAATTCGGACGGTTCTGTTTTAACAAGTTTAGTGTTTATACTAAAATAGTGTTTTTTATAGGTTGGTCGTTCTGGAAGGTATGGTCATCTTGGTTTAGCTGTTAATTTGATAACCTACGAGGACCGTTTCAACCTGTAAGTTTCTTGGGTTATCAACTGCCAACTGCATTAGTCATTGTGATATGTTTTTGGAAACTGTATTTATTCTACCCACAATAACAGGTATAGGATCGAGCAAGAATTGGGAACTGAGATACAGCAGATTCCTCCACAGATTGACCAGGCTATTTATTGCAGATGATTATCGCTTTGCAATTCCAATTTTATTTTGCGGATGAGGAATAAACCACGGGACATCATCTTGCTTTTGTATATATGGACTTGGGAAATGTGAGTATTAATGATATGTACATGTGAAGTACCTCAACTTAACATCCTTCTTCACATTCCTTTAAAAATAAATTTTAGAGATTCTAGTATAGTTTAAACAGTAATGACATTTTCACTTTTTTGGTTGACAGGGTCTGGAAGCTCACAAGGTACAATTGGCGAAGGTGGTGCGGGAAGCATCGAAACATTTATGTCCATTAAATTGCCTATGCTTGAACTTAATACTCTTATGGATTGAACCTACACTTAGTTAATTTTCCATAGTTATGTTTATCCTAACCAAGCATCGTTAGCATTTCGTCAATTTGAGTTTTCTTTGTTTTAGTTGCATGGTGGACATTCCCATGTGTAATGGAGTAAATTTGGCATGTATTAGTTAGTTGGAGTTGTGGTTTGATTTCTGTTTAACTTTGGCCCTTGGATCTAGGGCTATCAATGGATATTCGAAAAATCCGTAATCCGTCCGTATTCGCATCCGAAAAGTGGATAAATATCCAATATCTAAGAAAACGGATGCGGATACGAAGACATCTGCATCCGAAAATTATCTGTCCGGTTTTTGTCAAGATCATGGTTCAAATTATGTGTATTTTAGTGCAATAAAAGATATTCGTTTATTATTTTATTAAGTTAGTAGTTTATGTTATATGCACTTAATGCTTATTAACTGCTAGAAACTATTTAGTATCATCGTATTTGTTAATTTTTAGCAATTTTACAATTAATGAGGTTGAAAAATATTTATGTTAAAACTTATTATTATTTTTTATTTATCGGTCGTCAGCAGGTAGGATAATTATTCGATATCGCGGATATTTGATATTCGAAAATGATTTCGGATGTGAATGCGGAGCACTATTCACATTCGAAAATATCCTACCTGGACCGTCAAATAATGTACCTGAAATGTTTATGACTGCCTTTCTGCTGCTGTCTTCATGTTCCCTTTTTTGTGTTTTTGAACTAGTTTACGCTTTATCTTTGAATTGACATATTTTCTGTTCAATGATGAGGGTTCTTCATTTTCGTCTGCCCAGTAAGCGGTCGTTTATTGCTGCTGACCTGGAATGAATCTAATTAACCATTTCTAACTTCTTCCCAGATTACTCTCCTTTAAGCATCCAAACCCCCCCCCCCCCCCCTTTTCCTATGCTCTTCAAATTAAATTACAGTTCTATGTTCCCAACTCAATCAAATGTCCTTATTTAATTTGCTAGGCACAGGTAAGACTAGTCATCACTCTCTTTGCAATGTTTCATCTATGCAACTTTTCTTACTGGTACAAAGACTACAATTAGTAAATTTGTTTTGTGTTCATTTTGAATGTCATTCATTTATTTCATTACTGCTGCAAATTTTTAGGTTCAATAATTAACTGAAAATGTCATACGTTGATCAGGCGTAAGACTGAAAATCTATCAGTACTTGGTAAACTCGTTTTTGACATCCAGTGAAAATACTTTGAAAATAATTTTATTGAAAATATCGAAAACATTTTGAAATCGAGGAAATATCTTTGGTGAGAATTAAATGATTTAAAGATTTAAGTTATTAAATTAAAAATAAAAGTTGATTTGATTTAAAAAAAATAAGGGTTAATTTGACTCTAGTTTATTTTCAAAATAAATTGTTTTAATACAAATATATTTTTCCGAACTATTTACTATACAATCTTTCTTCTTAAATCCCAAACTATCTCATACTTATTTTACAATTATTTTGGAACTATTTAACTATTGTGAAACTGTCTTATAGACTAATTACTATTTTTCAGTTACTTATATCTAATCGCTATTTTGAAAACTATTTTGTAATTATCTAACTATTTTATACCTACTTAACTATTTTACAGCTATTTTACAAACTAATAACTATTTTTCAACTACTTATCTATTTTAAACAATTATTTGTTGATTATTTCATCATCCGAAGGTGTGTTCAGTTGAACAATTATATGCTGATTCTTTTATAAATGCAATTAAACAAGCAAATTGGTATAGAAATGGTGTTTACATATTAGATTGATTATGGATGGATGATCAAATACAAATGAATACACACCAAACACTTTTAGCTCTGACGCTATTATTTTGTTTAAAAATTGCTTCCTCATTCACTCTAAGAATGTTGGTACAGAATTATGCATTTGACCCCCTTGCTCTGATACCAAATGTAACGACCTGGAAATTTCGAACGGAAAATTCCAGATAGTTAGAAGAAAAAGAAAAGAGATAGAAGAAAGAAACAGAACAAGACACAGATTCTCACATTCGCAGCGGATTAAAATACAATATCAAATAATAATATCAGTTATACAAAGAAAACTGTATCAGTCAATTTCATTTTAATACATCAGAGTTACAACATTTCACAATCACTGGACAGTTAAAAATAACTCGTCCCAATAATTAACAATATATCACAGTCTATACGTTCCTGCCATCCAGCTCGCCTCCTGAGCTCCAGAACGTCCTTACCTGAAATCTGTAATACTACGACCCGGCTTTTTCTCCACAAAAAGTCGTATCATCAAGAAGAAAGAAAGGGATAGAAAAGAGATAAGATAGAGAAGAAAGAAAGAAACACATCAGAATCTAAACAGCGGAACGAATAAATTATATTAATCAAATAAGATATTACATTATATCATATACATCAGAGATACACAGCTTATACAACACATACTAGACAATCCTTCCCACCTTCTTCCCTCTCCAAAATTCTCTGCTACCAGTTCAATCCCAGGAACACAACCAAAACACTTGAATCCTGATGCCTCGAACCGGAAGATCACCTCCGATCAACTCTACGTCCCATGTGATCATCACGCAACACGATACGACCTGGAATCGAGCCCCTATCCTCTTCGTTCGATCGCCAGCCGAGGAAACTCCCACGTACGCGCTGTGCACGTGCACAATCCCACCTCCGACCAACTCATCGACGCGACACTACGGCCGAGTCGCACATCACCACCATATTCCAGTCGCCACATCGCCGAAGCCTATCATACTTCCGATCAAAATCGAGCGATTTGATTTCACTGGAACCCATCATCACATCCAAGAATTGCCTCGACCAACCAACGCCGATCACCGGAAGTCCCAAGATTCCGACCACACATCCCCCGATCACCCACACTGTTTTCCCTCAAGCCTCGCACCACTCGATGCAATGATGACGTCGCAGCGATCAAGTTTCCGACCTCAACCCATTTCGAGTTTCAAACCCTACTTCGATCGATTATCGTCGCCATGGTGGATGATTACTTAATGGAAATGATTTGAGGTTAATTAATGGAAGTAATTAGGAAATAATTACTTAGCATAACTAATTAATTAAGGTTTAATTAATTAAAGGTAAGTGATTAATAGTAAATTGATTTCTGTAATTAATTAAAGAATAATTACTTAATGTAATTAATTTAAATATGATAATTAATTAAGAGTAATTAGGGATCATTAATTAATACAATTAATGATGTAATTAAGGAATGATTAATTAAAACTAATTAATCAATAATAAGTAATTTAAAAAGTAATTAATTAATGTAATTAATTATGGATTAATGTAATTAATTATAGTTAATTAGTTTATGAAGTAATTAAAGATTAATTACTGTAATGGTTTAAGTTAATTAATTTGTGAAATTAATTAAGAATTAATTACTTAAAGTAATTAAAGGATTATTAATCAGGAATGATTAATTAAGATGGATACTTAGAGTAATGATTAATTAATTGGTTTAATTAATAATTAAGTAAGCAGGATTTATAGAATGAAGTAATTAGTTTAATTCACTTTAAATTAATTAGATGATATAAATCATTGCTTAAGAATGGATGAATGAGATTGAATGTATTTCATTGTTTGATATCTCTGATGAGATATGATTGATATATGATATGGATGTTTGGTTGAATTATAATGATAATGTGAATTATCTGTTTGGGATGATAATGTAGATTATCTATTGAATTATCTATCTTTGTGTATATAGATAAGAATTGAATTGTTTTAACCTTAAAACAACTTGGCCTTAAAAGATACGCTTTGGATTTCGATGAGACCGGGATCGGGTTTCCGTATACCGGATTTCTAGGTCTGGAGACCCGAATACCACATCGATCCAAATTAACGATAGGTCGTGAATCAAGTGAAGATGAAGATTCAGAGTGCAAGGGTTATTGTCGTTAACTCTGAGGGTGATTCCAAAACGAGTGTAACGAGATAATGCCTTCGGTTTCGTTCGAACCCGGAACGAACTTGTATGGATTGAATGCTTTCAGAACATCGTCAGGTGGACGATGAGCATTCTAAGTGATGTGTTCTTTTCTAAGGTAATCGTGACCTCAAGCCTCACAAACCGGGAATGGCTAAAACAGGGGAGGTGCAGCAAGGTTAGTGGGTAGCACCCAAGTAGGACAAGATTACCTCTGTCTAGAAGTCCCTTCTTATTTCGGCTTAGTGTGTGCGGTTGCTGATCCCAACCGTGAGGTATCTTGTGCGGGAATTATCCAGTAAGGGATGTTCCGACCTTGTGTTGCAGGGGATTGGGAGTGATCCTCGGTACGGTGATCTAGGCCACGTACTGTGACGGGCGGTACCCCGGTAGCCCTGCCATTGTATGGAATCCAAACTCCAATAAGTGCCGTACGTATTAGTTGTGCCCAACTATGTTGGAATGTGAGATGTAAGCATTTCAGCTATTTCTGTATTTTACTTGAAAACCCTAGACCCTATTATAATACAATCGAATTTCCTATCAAATGTTTTGGTTAGCGTAAGGTAAAAACTTTTCCATGTTTATGTGTGGGAAGTCTTACGTGATACCTTTGTTTTCAAAAGGTTTTGAAGTTAAACAAGTTTAACCTGTTACTCACACCAGACCCATGTCTGACCCAAGTTGTTTATTTCTGTTTTATAAACTCTTGGGTACTCAAATTTTACGAGTAGCCAAGGGAATTCAGGTTAGCCTTGACGAATTGTGGAGGAGCAATGGAGCAGGAGGCTTCGGCGTTCGTAGATATAGTATTCCGCTGTGTTGATATCTGTGATAGTGTCTTGTCTTGTATTTGAGTTGTAATGTCTAGACAGATGTTTATAACTGTCTAGTAAGTGATGTATAAGTTGTGTACTCTGATTATGTAAAGACTATGTATTAGTTATGTGATATATTATAATTTGTTCCGTTTCCGCTGTGAGATTCTGATGTGTTGTTTCTTTCTTTCTCTTCTTTTCTACTTCTCACCCCTTTCTTTCTTCACAATGATGCGACTTTCTGGGCATAGCTTATGCTGTGTACATTTGCTGAATTGGATAGCATCCCATTAGTTTTAGATACAGAGGTGTTAAACAACGAAAATGATGTGCTCGATGGTTCTAGTTTAGATATGGAAATGTGAACAAATTTGGATGATGATGGGACAGTAAACAAGCAAGTAATTGTATTTGAAAATAAAGTTTTAACACCTAAAGTTGGCATGAAATTTGATAGCGACGAAGAAGTATTTCACTGTTTTAAATGTTATGCAAAAAATATGGGATTTCCAGCAAGGAAAAGATCAAGTAAAAAGGATGAAGATTAGTATATGAGATACGTGACATTTGTGTGTGGTCGCTTCTGAAAACATGAACCTACAACCAGAAATCCTTTAATCACTCAACCGACAAATGGAATAGGGTGTAAGGTGAAACTCACTTCTTGTTTATGTCAGGATGCAAAATGGCGTATTAATAAGTTATGTCTTGATCATAATCATGACTTGAGTTGTACAAAAGCTCAATTTTTCCTTTGTTAACGTCAAATGGATGATCATATGAAAATACAACTTGAAGTTTGCGATATTATAGGAATTGGGCCGAAAAAAAGTTTCAATGCATTAGTCGTAGAGGCCGGTGGACATGGTAATTTGTCATTCATAAAAAAGGATTGTAGAAACTTTCTTGATAAGGCGCGAAAACTACGTCTTGGGGAAGGAGATGGCGCTGCGATCCAGAAATATTTTCTTAAAATGCAATCACAAAATTCAAATTTCTTTTTTAGCATGGACTTAGATGATGATGAACAACTTAAAAATGTTTTTTGGATAGACGGAAGAAGCAGGGAGGCTTATAAAGAATTTGATGGTGTAGCAACTTTTGATACGACATACTTGACAAATAAGTATGACATGCTTTTTGCTCCTTTTGTGGGGGTCAATCATTATGGACAATCGATTTTGCTATGGGGCGGCTTAATTTCAAGTGAGACCATAGATACTTTCCAACGGCTTTTTCAAACATGGCTTGCTAGTATGTTCGATGTTGCTCCTCAAGGAATAATAACCGACCAAGATAGAGCTATAAAAAATGCAATAGAGATTGTTTTTCTAATACCGAGCATCATCTTTGTTTGTGGCATGTGATGAAGAAGTTGTCTGAAAAATTTGGAAGTCATGATCAGTATGAGTCAATTAAAAGTAACTTGCAAAAAGCTGTGTACAATACTCAAGACTTAGACGAGTTTGAACAAAGTTTGGAAAAAAAGACGTCATTGGGTACCGTGTTATGTGAAACTAAACTTTTGGACGGAAATGTCCACGCCTCAAAGAAGTGAAAGTATCAATGGTTTTTTTGATGGATATGTCAATGCTAAAACAACTTTAAAGCAGTTTGTACAGCAATACAATCGTGCACTGAAAGAAAAAATAGAAAAGGAGTATCAAGCAGATTTTAAGTCGTTTTCACAAAATATTTGATGTGCAACCACCTATGATATTGAAAAACAATTTCAAGCGGTTTACACACTTTCAAAGTTTAAGGAATTTTAAATAGAGTTAGTGACCAAGATGTATTGTGATTTAATTCAAAGTAGACAGAGTTGCATGGGTTTATTTAACGTAAACGAAGACATGGCTGTTGAAAATTAACTGATGTAGTTTAAAGTTTTATTTCAAAATGAGAATTGTGAAATTATTTGTAGTTGTCGCAAATTTGGGTTCAGTGGTATACTTTGTAGGCATTGTAGGCATGCGCTTCTTGTACCGATAAAAAATAATGTTACAAAGGTCCCAAACAAATATATTTTGTGGAGATGGAGAAAAGACGTACTGCGGTCACATACAAGTATGCGACTCAATTATGACGATGCACAAGTAACTTTCGAACAATTGCGATATAAAAGGATGTGCAATGAATTTTCCAAAGTAGCGAACTTAGCCGGCCGCAGATGATGAAAACAGTTTTATTCATGTCATGGACTGGATAGAAAAAAAAAAAAAAAAAAAAAATACATCGCAACGGTCACATGCACAACTGATGCTTACATTAATGAGCCTAGTACTGCAATCATGGAATGTCCGAAGGTACAAGATCCTATTCGCCATAAGACAAAAGGGCACATTCGCACAAACAGATTCAAGCTGTCATTGGAATTTTTTTTGAAGAAAAGTAAGAAGAAGGCTCCGACCAGTAACAATACAAAGGTGAGAGCATGAATTTTAGTACATGATTTGTTTGGTGCTATATATTTTACACAAATGTATAATATTATAGTACAGCTGAGGCTGACATCATATTGAATTATATAAGCATAGAGTTTACTGTTGTAGGCTAATCTTTACTAACTTATCAAATCTACCGTTATTTATAAAGTTAAACAGGATATCAGTTTTACGCTAGCTGTATCAGTATATCCATGGCTGCTAGAGCATACAACAATTTTTCATATGCATTACTATCTCTCTATGTTATGATTGCAGAATGAAGTCAGTGATCCATTTTCGATTCCAAACAAAGTAGAAACGAAAGAAAAAAGAGATTAACGTTGTACCTTATGATTGTGAAACGGGTGGGAGTAGTAACTCTTTTCCAGTGCCGGTCCAAACACAACGGTTGTCCAGACAAAAATTAAAAAGATCTTGCCGGGATCGAACCTAGGTTGCCCAAACAAGAAAAGCAAACACAACCACTAGGCTACAGCTTGAATTATAAAAGCTTACATACAAACATATTTTAGTAATCACAATACATAACCAAGCCACCGCCAGAATTGTTGTCCCTGCCGGATCGGTTGTCCTAGACGGCCGTCTTGCTCGCCTTACCCTAGGGCCGGCCCTGCTCTTTTCAAATGCTAGCGGTACCATCAAAACAAGTGAATGTATTTGGAAATGAAGATTCATTGCAACTCAATCCCTCTCTTTTGTCAATTTATTGGACGATATGTTTTTTCATCTGTATTTTTGAGTTTTTATTCTTCTTTTTTACAACAGCTGTTAAATTATGTACCAATGTCTTCTTTTCCTATGATGTAGAGAAACATGAATTTGATTTATGGATATGGAAAACAAATGCAATCATTACACAATCAACCTCATTTGATGCTAAAGAATTTAGCTACAAAAAATACTACTACTTTAGTTGATGCTTTATTCAAATTGTTTGATATTTATGCCAGGAAACTAACCATTCTATTAGCAATAGTCCATATGCACCAGACTCTCCCACCTTTATGCCTTCCTTTTCTTCCTAAGTGCACCAAATACCTACTTGGCTTCATGAGAACTTCATTCCAACCAAAAACTTTAATGCTGTGAGTTTCGCAGCTGAAGGCGTTAACTTCTTATGGTTATATGATTTGTTTTGCAACAGTATTACTAAAGGTTGTAGTTTCATATAGGGATATTATGGACCCAAAGTACACGAAGAACAAGACAATGCTGATGCAAGAACCATCCCACCGTATCATTCTCAGCATTGATCGCAAAAAATAACTTTTACCACCGAACTGATTTGCTTTGAAAGTTTTTTGTTAATTAAGACAATTTTATGGCTTTTGTGTAAAGAATTTTGCTACAATTCGTTTCATATGATACTTACAATTCTAGTAATTTTATCTACTGTAAGTAATTTGTATATTTTATATGCAATGCTTAGTTGAATAAGCTTTTATAGTAATGTCCAGTGCTGTGCTTTATATGCAAAGTTTGCTGAAGTACGGTTGATCAATGATTGCTGTATGAAATGTCAGAAATTTTTTTATCCGTTCATTGTACTTTGGAAAAGATCATACACAACAATATGAAAACAAACAAATTATAAGCTAATACTTTAATATTCTGAACGGTCAAATATATGGGTTTTTAAATACAGTACAAAATGGAACGATGATTATTTGAAGAAATAGAGAGCTATTGTAGTCAGTATGGTTGAGTTGAGTAAATATGAAGTAGAGGAATTGAAGAAAATGAAAGTACGAGAAAAATAATAATGGAGGAAGCGCATCTTGTACAGCCGCGAAAAAAGGACGAATTCGATGTCAGCCGCAATAAACGACCGGTTTTCAATTCGGTTGATCTAGCATTACTTAGAGACAAAAGCGGTAATTTCCAATTGAATTTTGGTTGGTTTATATTCATTTTTAAAATAATTGCTTCTGTAGATACGTTTCTATCAAACGTGGGTACTGGTTTAAAAATTATGCCAATAAGATTTGATTAATTTTGATGCAACATTAATTGTGAAGGAAAATGAATTTTATTAAAAATCTAAATTTCATAGGAAAAATAACTTGAATTGAGTGATTTATTACTTGGTATGAAATATTTTACACATAAACTTGATAAGCTGAAGCAAAATGAAAGGAAACTAAATATTACGATTTCCTTCACATTTGCCCAATATGTTAGTCTCTTGCGTAGTTACATGACAAAGTGGAACTTGATCTGAGAGTTACAAATTGGACAAAGAGCTTCATCATCATCTTTGTTAAACTCATAAAAATAGAAATATGAATAATCAATGATGCAAGCTATTAGGATTTGTAAAATGAAATCAGTCGCTGACATGTAATGTTTCTATTGGCCTATAGTTGGTTATAACATTTAAGGTATATATATACAATTGGCTGTACTATAAAATGTGAGAGATAAATAAAAAGGAATTAATTTTCTTCCTCCTATTCTCTTCTTCGTTGTTCTTTTTTCCTCATCATGATATGGTATCAGAGCAAATTTGCCTGAATCAACAATACCCAATGTAACACCCCATATTTTTATAACATTATTTAGGATATTCAATTGGTTAAATAAAATAATGTGAATATTAATAGGTTGAGATTTGATTAAACTAAGGGTAGCCGTGCCATGTTAAATATAAATCAAATAAGATGACATAAACAAATGTGATAGGAAATAAAGAAGGGCAATATTGGAAATATGAGAGGCTTATACCCTAAACCCTTAGAAAAAGAAACTCACGTTCATTTCATTTTAGCAAACTAAAAACATCTAAGGCCGGCCACCATTATTGTTCTCAAGAGGAAGTTAAATCTAGGATTCAAGAGAATGAAGATAATCAATTAATTCAACATCAAATCTCACATCTTTTAATCTCAAAGTTAAGGTGAATAATTACTACATCCCATTTTCTTATGGTTTTTGGTTTTAAGATTAGATCCGAAATGTTTTTAGAAGTATATGCCATGTTTTGATGATTTAAGTTATATATTTGTTTGTTGGTGAATTATACATGTTCATATTAGTATTTATGAAATGGTTGATATGAAAACCCTATTAAATGACATCCAAATGCCTTGAAAATTTAAATATAGGTTAGAAATGATATTTTAGAGATAGATTCCAATTTTCATAATTTTCTGAATTTATGTGGATATTATATTAATTTTCTAGTGAAGAAAATGATTTATTGGGTTATAAATTATTTACGGCTAAATAAATAATTATTTCGATTTGAAATTTTTATATATTGGAAAACATGGCATATACTTCTGAAAAATTGGTATGAGACTATCTGGAATTTTTCAATTAAAATTGGTATCCAATTAAAATAGATTTTCTGGAATTTTTCCAAATTTTTCCTAAGTATTTTGATGAATATATAAAATTATTTTTAGGGTATGAGACTTAAATATTTTATATATTTAATTAAGGAGAAATGACATTTTATAAAATAAAATTATTATTTAATTCTGAAATTAGTGGCAACACTTTTCTGAAAAGTATTTACTAACCAATGAGAATTTGACAAACAAAGGCAGGTTAGTTGAAAAGTTAACTTTTTAAGTTAAAAACAAGAAAATCATGCTTTTAGCATGTTTCAGCAATTTTAGGCATCAAACCTTTCGACCCAGACCTTCCGACAAAGTTGAAAGGTTATAGCCTTCGACAAGGTCAAAGTTCAATGCATATGGTATCAAGTTACTTGATACGTAATGAATTGAACAAGGTCGAAGGGTACTTAGTCGAAAGGTTGATTGCCAAAGAGGTTGGAGTATGTTTGTTTTATAAACCAAGAGAATCGCCTGCTTTGTTTTCGAATAAGAGCTTTCGACTTGGTTGCTTTCGACAAGGTCAATTATTTAAAATAAAGGCTTTATCATTGTTTTGCTTTTAACCTTCCAACAAAGTCGAAAAGTTTACCCGTTTTTAAAAACTAGCCGCTTCTCCATGCTTTCGAAAGAGAGCTTTCGATTTAGGTGTTTTACCCTTGTTTTTAATTGAAGAATAACCCAAGTTTTCGAAGGAGTTGTTTTAAAGGTAGAGGCTTATTGTTTTAAATGATATGTTTTAAAGCTTTCGAAGCAGAGCTTTCGACAAAGTCGAAAAGTTGCTTCCAATGATTTCAAAAGGTACTAGTTCAATGATTTCGAAAGGTTTTAGTTCAATGGTTTCGAAAAGTTTGAGTTCGATGATTTTGAAAGGTTTTAGTTCAATGGTTTTAAAAGGTTTGAGTTCGATGATTTTTAAAGGTTTTAGTTCAATGGTTTCGAAAGGTTTGAGTTCGATGATTTTGAAAGGTTTGCTTTGAAAGGTTTCGGAAGGTTTAAATAGAAGGTTTTCCAAAGGTTTTCTAATGCAATGTTTTAAGTTGTTTTTAAAGTAGGATGTCTAAATTTTTATTGCTTTCGAACGGATTTATTTCAATAGTTTCGAAAGGTTTGATGTTTGGTTTCGAAAGGTAAGGTTTTGGCCTTTTGGCTTAGAAAATTGAAGTGTTTCACTTGGTTTTGAAAGTGATGTTTTCAAAAGTTTAGAAAGAGGTTGAGATTTTATTAAACTAAGGGTAGCCGTGCCATGTTAAATATAAATCAAATAAGATGACATAAACAAATGTGTTAGGAAATAAGAAAGGGCAATATGGGAAATATAAGAGGTTTATACCCTAAATCCTTAGGAAAAGAAACTCACGTTCATCTCATTTTAGCAAACTAAAAACATCTAAGGCCAACCACCATTATTGTTCTCAAGAGGAAGATAAAGCTAGGATTCAAGAGAAGGAAGATAATCAGTTAATTCAACATTAAATCTCACATCTTTTAATCTCAAAGCTAAGGTGAATAATTACTACATTCCATTTCCTTATGGTTTTCGATTTTAAGATTAGATCCGAAATGTTTTTAGAAGTATATGCCATGTTTTGATGATTAAAGTTATATATTTGTTTGTTGGTGAATTATGCATGTTCATATTAGTATTTATGAAATGTTTGATATGAAAACCTTATTAAATGACATCCAAATGCCTTGAAATTTTAAATATAGGCCAGAAATGATATATTAGATATGGATTTCAATTTTCATAATTTTCTGAATTTATGTGGATATTATATTAATTTTCTAGTGAAGAAAATGATTTATTCGGTTATAAATTATTTACGGCTAAATAAATAATTATTTGGATTTGAAATTTTTATACGTTGGAAAACATGGCATATACTTCCAAAAAATTGGTATGAGATTTTCTGGAATTTTTCAATTAAAATTGGTATCCAATTAAAATAGATTTTCTAGAATTTTTCCAGATTTTTCCTAAGTGTTTTGATGAATATATAAAATTATCTTTAGGGTATGAGACTTAAATGTTTTATATATTTAATTAAGGATAAGGGGCATTTTATAAAATAAAATTATTATTTAATTCTGAAATTAGTGGTAGCACTTTCCTAAAAAGTATTTATTAACCAATGAGAATTTGACAAACAAAGGCAGGTTAGTTGAAAAGTTATCTTTTTAAGTTAAAAACAAGAAAACCATGCTTTTAGCATGTTTTAGCAATTTTAGGCATCAAACCTTCTGACCCAGACCTTCCGACAAAGTTGAAAGGTTATAACCTTCGACAAGGTCAAAATTCATTGCATATGGTATCAAGTTACTTGGTACGTAATGAATTGAACAAGGTCGAAGGGTACTTAGTCGAAAGGTTGATTGCCAAAGAGGTTGGAGTATGTTTGTTTTATAAATCAAGAGAATCGCCTGCTTTGTTTTCGAATAAGAGCTTTCGACTTGGTTGCTTTCGACAAGGTCAATTATTTAAAATAAAGGTTTTAAACCTTTCAACAAAGTTGAAAGGTTACTACCGCTTTATCATTGTTTTGCTTTGAACCTTCCAACAAAGTTGAAAGGTTTACCCGTTTTTAAAAACCAGCCGCTTCTCCATGCTTTCGAAAGAGAGCTTTCGATTTAGGTATTTTACCCTTGTTTTTAATTGAAGAATAACCCAAGTTTTCGAAGGAGTTGTTTTAAAGGCAGAGGCTTATTGTTTCAAATGATATGTTTTAAAGCTTTCGAAGTAGAGCTTTCGACAAAGTCGAAAAGTTGCTTCCAATGATTTCAAAAGGTACTTGTTCAATGATTTCGAAAGGTTTTAGTTCAATGGTTTCGAAAGGTTTGAGTTCGATGATTTTGAAAGGTTTTAGTTCAATGGTTTCGAAAGGTTTGAGTTCGATGATTTTGAAAGGTTTGCTTCGAATGGTTTTGGAAGGTTTAAATAAAAGGTTTTCCAAAGGTTTTCTAAGGCAATGTTTTAAGTTGTTTTTAAAGTAGGATGTCTAAAGTTTTATTGCTTTCGAACGGATTGATTTCAATAGTTTCGAAAGGTTTGATGTTTGGTTTCGAAAGGTAAGGTTTTGGCCTTTTGGCTTAGAAAATTGAAGGGTTTCACTTGGTTTTGAAAGTAATGTTTTCAAAAGTTTAGAAAGAGGTTGAGATTTTATTAAACTAACGGTAGCCGTGCCATGTTAAATATAAATCAAATAAGATGGCATAAACAAATGTGTTAGGAAATAAGGAAGGGCAATATGGGAAATAGGAGAGGCTTATACCCTAAACCCTTAGGAAAAGTAACCCACGTTCATTTCATTTTAGCAAACTAAAAACATCTAAGGTCGGCCACCATTATTGTTCTCAAGAGGATGATAAAGCTAGGATTCAAGAGAAGGAAGATAATCAGTTAATTCAACATCAAATCTCACATCTTTTAATCTCAAAGCTAAGGTGAATAATTACTACATTCCATTTCCTTATGGTTTTCGGTTTTAAGATTAGATCCGAAATGTTTTTGGAAGTATATGCCATGTTTTGATGATTAAAGTTATATAGTTGTTTGTTGGTGAATTATGCATGTTCATATTAGTATTTATGAAATGTTTGATATGAAAACCCTATTAAATGACATCCAAATGCCTTAAAAATTTAAATATAGGTCAGAAATGATATTTTAGATATGGGTTCCAATTTTCATAATTTTCTGAATTTATGTGGATATTATATTAATTTTCTAGTGAAGAAAATGATTTATTGGGTTATAAATTATTTACGGCTAAATAAATAATTATTTGGATTTGAAATTTTTATATGTTGGAAAACATGGCATATACTTCCAAAAAATTGGTATGAGATTTTCTGGAATTTTTCAATTAAAATTGGTATCCAATTAAAATAGATTTTTTGGAATTTTTTTCAGATTTTTCCTAAGTGTTTTGATGAATATATAAAATTATTTTTAGGGTATGAGACTTAAATGTTTTATATATTTAATTAAGGAGAAGGGGCATTTTATAAAATAAAATTAGTATTTAATTCTGAAATTAGTGGTAGCACTTTTTGAAAAGTATTTATTAACCAATGAGAATTTGACAAACAAAGGCAGGTTAGTTGAAAAGTTATCTTTTTAAGTTAAAAACAAGAAAATCATGCTTTTAGCATGTTTCAGCAATTTTATGCATCAAACCTTCCGACCCAGACCTTCCGAAAAGTTGAAAGGTTATAGCCTTCGACAAGGTCAAAGTTCAATGCATATGGTATCAAGTTACTTGGTACGTAATGAATTGAACAAGGTCGAAGGGTACTTAGTCGAAAGGTTGATTGCCAAAAAGGTTGGAGTATGTTTGTTTTGTAAACCAAGAGAATTGCCTGCTTTGTTTTCGAATAAGAACTTTCGACTTGGTTGCTTTCGACAAGGTCAATTATTTAAAATAAAGGTTTTAAACCTTTCGAAAAAGTCGAAAGGTTACTGCCGCTTTATCGTTGTTTTGCTTTGAACCTTCCAATAAAGTTGAAAGGTTTACCTGTTTTTAAAAACCAGCCGCTTCTCCATGCTTTCGAAAGAGAGCTTACGATTTAGGTGTTTTAACCTTGTTTTTAATTGAAGAATAACTCAAGTTTTCGAAGGGGTTGTTTTAAAGGTAGAGGCTTATTGTTTTAAATGATATGTTTTAAAGCTTTCGAAGCAGAGCTTTCGACAAATTCGAAAAGTTGCTTCCAATGATTTCGAAAGGTATTAGTTCAATGATTTCGAAAGGTTTTAGTTCAATGGTTTCGAAAGGTTTGAGTTCGATGATTTTGAAAGGTTTTAGTTCAATGGTTTCAAAAGGTTTAAGTTCGATGATTTTGAAAGGTTTGCTTTGAATGGTTTCAGAAGGTTTAAATAGAAGATTTTCCAAAGGTTTTCTAAGGCAATGTTTTAAGTTGTTTTTAAAGTAGGATGTCTAAAGTTTTATTGCTTTCGAACGGATTGATTTCAATAGTTTCGAAATGTTTGATGTTTGGTTTCGAAAGGTAAGGTTTTGGCCTTTTGGCTTAGAAAATTGAAGGGTTTCACTTGGTTTTGAAAGTGATGTTTTCAAAAGTTTAGAAAGAGGTACTTTTAAATGTTTAAATGTTTTCATCAACTATGGTTTGAGTAAAGAAGGTATATATATATATATATATATATATATATATAAATATGTATGTATATAACATGGTAATGCGATTTTGAGTAAAGCATAAAGATTATATATTTTCCTTGTTTGAGTTTGATTTAAAGGTTTTAAATCATTTTGAAAATGTTTTCAAGGAAAATTATGGAAGAGCATGCTTAAGTGAAAATGACTCAGATATTAGAATACCAGATGAGACTGGTATATGATCACGCCTTATACATTAGCGATTAGCCCCAGTTAATTGTTGTCCAAAATTCCAGTGTGTAGGGCTTAGTCACAGGTAGACTAAAATTAAGATTACACACCGAAAGGAATATATGTTTGTATACTGATAGGTTATTGATGAGCCTGAAAAACCATTAGGATCAGGAAGACTTGGGAGATGATTAAGTTAGGGACAGACCGTCCAGAAGCGAAGTATTTAACAAATAGTTAAGGATAGACAATCCAGAAGAAGAATAGCTAACATTTGTTAAATTAATTTTGATTATATTATTTGGTATGCCCGAGTCAGCTAAAGGTTAAAAGTTATCCAAACAAAACTTATGTGTTTGAACAGATAGTTCATTATTATCTGATATTTATGTATGTCTACTTAATGAATTGCTTTACAGTATTTAACCAGTTTTGGTTGCATGAAAAGGTTTTGCAAAGATATGTTTTAAAAGGATGTTAGTGAGGGGAAACCAGTTCCGCTAAGCGGTGTGGTCTCACTTAACATATTAAACCGGTATGTATAATATTATACATACCCGACTTTATGTCTGACTCGAAGTTTATGTTTTCCTCTTAAACTCTTGGGTGCTCAAAATTAATTTGAGTAGGCTGAGGGATTAAGGTCTTTTTTAGGTTTAGTAGGATGACGAATAAGGCTACCGGAAGCTTGCAGGAGGTAAACAGATAGTTATTTAGGACTTGCAGTTTTATGTTTTGTTGTATTTCTGCTGGGTTTGTATTAAGTCTATTATGACTATATGACTCTGATCATCCAAGGGGGTACCTTCATATACCGCTCTTAGCGTATTTTGTATTAAGTATATTTTATCTGTGCCTGGGAACGTATTGGGATTATGTATTAAGTATATGGAACATCTGTTTTAAATGTACTGAAGAAAAGTTGTTTTGAAATCTGTGTTTTGTTTCATATTCAAGTGCTTCTAATATTATAGATACCATTAACATAGCCATATTTTGTCGCTAAAAGCTAATACTATAGATGACTGCAACATCTGTAGCGCTTAGTTTTAGGCCTCTAGATAGGGGATGTTACAGCTTGGTATCAGAGCATGGTTCATGAAATACTTTAACTAAAAATGGTTTTTGAAAACATAATCCTTAGTAATTAGAGTTAAGATCGGGGTATGGGATTACGCTAGAGTAACGTACTTGTATTTGTTATATATATAAGTATACGCTATATCTCTAGACTCCTATCTTAGTTAGGCTATTCATCTGTATCTCACGAAGCTTGAATACAAATATAGAATAAAGAAGAGGCAGTGTTAATCTTGGAGGAGATAGCACCACCACTAATGGAAATGCCCGACCAAATGCTAGAAGAGTTCCAGGTCAGGGTCAAGGTGAAACTGTTGGTGTTGGGTTCCCCAAGTGGATATGGGAGCCATGTATCAGTTCTTCATAGACATGATGCAAGTTGGAATTACAGCTGGAGTTGTTGGAGGGAATGCTGCTGGAGGAGGAGTTCAGGAAGCTTCGATGGTCAACCACTATGCTAACTTGAGCAGAGACTATAGCATGCTTGGAGGGAAGCTGTTCATTGGAACCGAAGGTGCGATTGAGGTGGAAAATTGGCTACTACATTGTGAGAGAATCTTTGATGACCTAGGATTGAATGATGAGCAGAAGAGGAGATTAGCTTCGAGACAGCTTCAAGGAGCTGCTCTATTTTCGTGGAATACTGTTGTAGCTGGTGTTGATGAGGAAACTATGACTTGGGCAGAGTTTAGGAGAAGGTTTCAAGAAAGGTTTATGTCGGTGATGGCGCGGTCGGCATTGGTTAGGAAGTTGCTGAACTAGAACAAGGGGAGATGTTTGTTTTAGAGTATGCAAGAAGAGTTGAAGAGTTGACCCAGTATGGATATACCTTGGTTGATATAGTGATCAAGAGGAATGAGAAGTTTATAGGGGGCTTGAGGCCAGAGTTGATAAGTGCTACCTTACCACACTTAAGAGATCCAAGTGATGTAGTGGTAAAAATGGCGCTGAGGCAGGAAGAGGCGTTAGCTTGTTTGAGGAAGAAAATGAAGAAGGCCTAGGTGGGACAAGGCTAGAAAAGAAAGTTTTTCCATAAGAAGAATACTCAGAAGGGAGGAGCACGAAAGAAGGGAAAAGCTGAGGTGGTTTGTTATAAATGTGATAAGAAGGGGCACTATGCTAATAAGTGTCATGTCGGAAATGGAAAAGGAAAAGGGAAAGAAGCATTTGGAGAGAAGAATGTCAGATGTTTTAATTGTGATCAGATCGGCCATTATAAGAACCAATGCAAGGAGCCTGCTAAAGAAGGAAGGGGCAAGTTTATGCATTGGAGCCCGCAATTTCAAGGCCGGTTGTGCAGGAGAAAGGGAAGGCTGTTCTGGGAGGCTCGCTACAAATTCACGGTATGTCTGTTAGCATTCTATTTGATACTGGTGCATCACATTCTTTTATTTCTCGATGTTTGGTAGATAAGCTTAATCTAGAATCCTCATATTTAGTTACTTCCTTAAGGGTTGCAAATCCGATAGGAGGGTATGCAACACTTGGGATGAGGTGTGACCATTTAGAGTTTTATTTTCTAGGTTATACTTTTGATTGTTGTTTACATGTGTTTGATTTTGTGGGATTTTGGATTATCCTTGGGATGGATTATTTAAGTAAATATGATGATAGGATATTTTTCCATGATAGAAA
Organism: Allium fistulosum; assembly: GCA_030737815.1. Taxonomy (NCBI): domain Eukaryota; kingdom Viridiplantae; phylum Streptophyta; class Magnoliopsida; order Asparagales; family Amaryllidaceae; genus Allium; species Allium fistulosum. The sequence continues at coordinate 1,179,449,460 of CM060902.1, forward strand.
AATATCACTTAGACACCCGGATTGTAGTGATCGGATAGTTTATACCGTAGAGAACCCTAGTTGCGAAGTGAATGCTTTATTGGGTATTATGGAGTTGGAGGATGAGTTGCATCGAGTCTTTGTAGTTAGAGAGTTTGCTGATGTGTTTGAGCCGGTAACTGGATTGCCACCGAAACGAGCCATTGAGTTTCAGATTGATTTGGTACCGAGAACAGAACTGGTGAGTAGGCCACCAAGCAGGATGACACCCACAGAGATGAAAGAGTTAAAGGTGTAGTTGGTGGATTTAGAAGGCAAGAATTTTATTCCACCAAGTAGTTCACCCTGGGGAGCTACCGCAGTGTTTGCTAAGAAGCCGGATGGATCGTTAAGGCTATGTATCGATCATCGTAAGTTGAATGGGAAGATGATAAAGAACCGATATCCATTGCCGAGAATTGACGATTTGTTCGATTAGTTAAGTGGAGCCAAGGTATTCTCTTAGTTGTATTTGGCAATGAGATTTCATCAGCTTAGAGTGGTAGAGGATAGTATTCCTTTGACGGCATTTAGGACAAGGTATGGATCGTACGAATGGTTAGTCATGTCGTTCGGACTAACTAATGCGCTGACATTCTTTGTGGATTTGATGAACCGAATTTTCCAAGAGCACTTGGATAAGTTTGTGTTGGTCTTCATAGATGACATTCTGATATATTCTAAGGATGAGAAGGAGCATGATGTTCATCTCAGAGTTGTGCTTGAGACGTTGAGGGAGAATCAGTTGAAGGCTAAGTTTTCGAAGTGTCATTTCTGGAAGAAGGAAGTGAAATTCCTTGGTCATGTAGTTTTAGAGAAAGGGTTGTCTATAGATCCGACCAAGATTGAGGCGGTGAATAATTGGAAGAGGCCCGAGACGGTGACCGAGATATAGAGCTTTCTTGGATTAGCTAGATATAATCGAAGGTTTATAAAGGATTTTTCACGGATAGCTACATCGATGACTAAGCTTACGCGAAAAGATGTGAAGTTTGTATGGACTAATAAGTGTGAGCAAGCATTTCAGAGCTTGAAACACTTATTGACCCATTCACCGGTGTTGGTGGTTCCTGAGGGGAATCAAGATTTAGTTGTCTATACTGATGCGTGTGGAACTGAATTGGGAGCTGTGTTGATGCAAAAAGGTAAAGTGATTGCTTATGCTTCTAGACAGCTTAGACCACATGAAGTTTGGTGTCCTATGCATGATTTGGAGTTAGCTGCTGTTATATTTGCTTTGAAGGTGTGGAGGCATTATCTGTTAGGAGAGCGATTTGAGCTTTATACAGATCATAAGTCATTGAAGTACTTGTACTCTCAGAAGGAGCTGAACATGAGACAACAGAGATGGTTGGAGTTTATTGCTGCTTATGATTTTGGAATTGAGTACGCACCAGGAAAAGGAAACAAGGTAGCATATGCACTTAACAGGAAACATCAGAATGCAATATTGGCTATGATTGCTGAGTGGAAGGATTTGGAAGCATTATCAGCTTGTAGTGTGCAGTATAGATCCGAGGCAGGTTCTACTGCAGGAAATGCTGTATTGTCTTGTTAGAAGTTCGACCGGTAATGATTGAGAGGATAACTTCTAGATAGGAGTAGGATCCAGTTTTGGCTGAACGGATCAGAAAGCTAAAGGAGGGAACAGAGAGCGATGACTTAAAGGATTTCAGTCTTGACCAAAATGGATGGTTAAGAAAGAAGGGAAGGTCGTGTGTTCCAAACTTATGAGACATGAGGAAAGAAGTTTTGGATGAATGTCACCGTTCGAAGTTCACTATCCATCCAGAAGGAACGAAGATGCATCAGGATATGAAGAGAAGTTTCTTTTGGGAAGGTATGAAACAGAACATTGGTTTATGTGTTAAGCAATGCTTGAATTTCCAACAGGTAAAGGCTTAACACCAGAAGCCAAGTGGATTGCTTCAACCGTTGGAAGTTCCGTTATGGAAGTGGGATTCTATCTTAATGGACTTTATAGATGGGTTGCCAAGGTCTAGTAGAGGAAATGAAAGCATATGAGTCATAGTAGATAGACTGACTAAGAGTACACATTTCATTCCAGTAAAGTGAACTAGGACGACACCTATTTTGGCGAACTTATTTATGAAGAATGTAGTTAGATTGCACGGGATTCCTAGTAGTATCATCAGTGATAGAGATTTTTGTTTACTAGTGAGTTCCGGAAGAGTCTACAGGGAACATTAGGAACCAAGCTCAATATGAGTACCGCTTACCATCCACAGACTGATGGACAAACGGAAAGAGTTAACAAAGTCTTGAAGGATTTGTTAAGAGCTTGTGTACTAGATTTCGGGGGATCATGGGAGGAGCATCTTTATTTAGTCGAGTTCTCATATAACAATAGTTATCAGACGAGTATTGGGATGGCACCGTTTGAAGCATTGTATGGAAGGCCATGAAAATCTCCCGTATGGTAGTTAGAGACTGGGGATAGGTTAGTTCTTGGTTCGGATTTGATGAAAGAAGCCGTGGAGAAGATTGAGTTGATCCGAGCTAGGATGAAGGAAGCTCAATCTAGGCAGAAAAGTTATGCTATAGAAGGAGGAAAGACTTGGAATTCTCTGTTGGAGACTATGTGTTTATTAAGGTTTCACCGATGAAATGTGTGATTAGATTTGAAAAGTCAGGAAAGTTAGCACCTAGATTCATAGGACCTTTTCGTATTGTTGAGAGGATCGGGAAACTCGCTTATAGAGTGGAGTTACCAAATAGTTTGGCAGATGTCCATGATGTTTTCCATATTTCTCATCTTAGAAAGTGTGTTAGAGACCCGGAGACTACCATAGCACCTACAGTGTTAGAAGATTTAGTTGTAGAGCTAGATTTGACTATAGTTAGAAAACTGATTCAGATTGTAGCTAGAGATGAGAAGAAGTTGAGGAACAAGACAGTCAGATTAGAAAAGGTCCAGTGGAGTGACGATGCAAAAGACTGTACTTGGGAGACTGAGAGCAGGATTAGAGAGGCTTACACTGATTTGTTTGATGGTATGTTTTATCTTTGATTGTGTACCTAATAGTAATTTCGAGGGCGAAATTCTTTAAGGTGGGGAGTCTGTAACACCCTATATTTTTATAATAGGTTGAGATTTGATTAAACTAAGGGTAGCCATGCCATGTTAAATATAAATCAAATAAGATGACATAAACAAATGTGTTAGGAAATAAGGAAGGGCAATATGGGAAATAGGAGAGGCTTATACCCTAAACCCTTAGGAAAAGAAACTCATGTTCTTTTCATTTTAGCAAACTAAAAACATCTAAGGTCGGCCACCATTATTGTTCTCAAGAGGAAGATAAAGATAGGATTCAAGAGAAGGAAGATAATCAGTTAATTCAACATCAAATCTCACATCATTTAATCTCAAAGCTAAGGTGAATAATTACTACATTCCATTTCCTTATGGTTTTCGGTTTTAAGATTAGATCCGGAATGTTTTTGGAAGTATATGCCATATTTTGATGATTAAAGTTATATATTTGTTTGTTGGTGAATTATGCATGTTCATATTAGTATTTATGAAATGTTTGATATGAAAACCCTATTAAATGACATCCAAATGCCTTGAAAATTTAAATATAGGTCAGAAATGATATTTTAGATATGGGTTCCAATTTTCATAATTTTCTGAATTTATGTGGATATTATATTAATTTTCTAGTGAAGAAAATGATTTATTGGTTATAAATTATTTACGGCTAAATAAATAAGTATTTGGATTTGAAATTTTTATATGTTGGAAAACATGGCATATACTTCCAAAAAATTGGTATGATATTTTCTGGAATTTTTCAATTAAAATTGGTATCCAATTAAAATAGATTTTCTGGAATTTTTCTAGATTTCTCCTAAGTGTTTTGATGAATATATAAAATTATTTAAGGTATGAGATATAAATGTTTTATATATTTAATTAAGGAGAAGTGGCATTTTATAAAATAAAATTATTATTTAATTCTGAAATTAGTGGCAGCACTTTCTTGAAAAGTATTTATTAACCAATGAGAATTTGACAAACAAAGGCAGGTTAGTTGAAAAGTTATCCTTCTAAGTTAAAAACAAGAAAATCATGCTTTTAGTATGTTTCAGCCATTTTAGGCATCAAACCTTCCGACCCAGACCTTCCAACAAAGTCGAAAGGTTATAGCCTTCGACAAGGCCAAAGTTCAATGCATATGGTATCAAGTTACTTGGTACGTAATGAATTGAACGAGGTCGAAGGGTCTTAGTCGAAAGGTTGGTTGCCAAAGAGGTTGGAGTATGTTTGTTTTATAAACTAAGAAAATCACCTACTTTGTTTTCGAATAAGAGTTTTCGACTTAGTAGCTTTCGACGAGGCCAATTATTTAAAATAAAGGTTTTAAACCTTTCGACAAAGTCGAAAGGTTACTACCGCTTTATCATTGTTTTGCTTTGAACCTTCCAACAAAGTCGAAAGGTTTACCTGTTTTTAAAAACCAGCCACTTCTCCATGCTTTCGAAAGAGAGCTTTCGACTTAGGTGTTTTACCCTTGTTTTTAATTGAAGAATAACCCAAGTTTTCGAAGGAGTTGTTTTAAAGGTAGAGGCTTATTGTTTTAAATGATATGTTTTAAAGCTTTCAAAGAAAAGTATTTAACAGATAGTTAAGGATAGAAAATCCAGAAGAAGAATAGCTAACTGGTGTTAGATTAATTTTGATTATATTGTCTGGTAGGCCCGAGTCAGCCAAATGTTAAAAGTTATCCAAACAAAACTTATGTTTTGAATAGATAGTTCATTATTATATGATATTTATGTATGTCTACATAATAAATTGCTTTACAGTATTTAACCAGTTTTGATTGCAGGAAAATGTTTTGCAAAGATATGTTTTAAAAGGATGTTAGTGAGGGGAAACCCGTTCCGTTAAGCGGCGTGGTCCCACTTAACATATTAAACCGGGATGTATAATATTATTCATATCGGGCTTTATGTCTGACTCGAAGTTCATGTTTTCCCCTTAAACTCTCGGGTGCTCAAAATTAATTTGAGTAGGCTGAGGAATTAAGATCTTTTTCAGGTTTAGTAGGATGACGAATAAGGCTACCGGAGGCATACAGATAGCTATTTAGGAGTTGTAGTTTTATGTTTTGTTGTATTTCCGCTGGGTTTGTATTAAGTCTATGATGGCTATATGACTCTGATCGTCCAAGGGGGTATCTTCATATACCGCTCTTGGCGTATTTTGTATTAAGTATATTTTATCTGTGCCTGGGAACGTATTGAGATTATGTATTAAGAATATGGAACATCTATTTTAAATGTAATGAAGAAAAGTTGTTTTGAAATCCGTGTTTTGTTTCATATTCAAGTGCTTCTGATATTATAGATACCATTAACATAGCCGTATTTTGTCGCCGAAAGCTAATACTATAAATGACTGCAACATCTGTAACGTTTAGTTTTGGGCCTCTAGATAGGGGATGTTACACCCAATCTTCTAGCTTTCGATTTTCGGAATTTTCATTTTCAAATTCTTTGTGAAAATGAATGTTTCAGATCAATCCTCTTACCCTGGGCTAATTCCAACTTTATCCACCGGTACTAAATCTGCAATTGACGATTCATCCAGTCCTTTGTTCTTGCATCACTATGATAATCCTGGAGTCGTTCTTGTTTCCCAATCACTCATTGAAGATATTTATGCCTCCTCGAGTCGTGCAACGTTGACTGCTTTGTCTTTGAAGAATTAATTAGAGTTGGTTGATGGTTCAATTTAGAAAGTAGATGATACAAATCTTGATCTGATCAATTCTTGGATTCGTAAGAATAATATGGTGACTTCTTGGATATTAAATTTTGTCTCAAAGGATATATTCGCAAGCATTTTTTTGCTGAATCTGCTCATGATATGTGGGTTGATCTTATAGATAGATTTCAATAGAAAAATGGACCAAGAATATTCCAATTAAAAAGAGAGTTAATGAATTTAACTCAAGATCAGAGTACCATTAGCAACTATTTTACAAGGTTGAAGATGGTTTGGGAATAATTGAGTAATTACATGCCAGTTTGTACTTGTACAAGGTGTTCTTGTGGAGGACTTAAAGAATTAAATGCTCATTATTAGATGGAGTACATAATGTCCTTTCCCGTGGGACTGAATGATTATTTTTCATAAGTTAGGGATCATATCTGGTTAATAGATCATCTTCCTCCTATTAATTTTTTTTTTGCATTTTTTTCACAATAAGAATACCAAAGAAGAGTTAGCATTGTTATTAGTTCGAATTCTAATCTTGATGTTTCTAATGCCATGGCATTTGCTATTAAATCTACTTCCGATAAGAATAAGAAGTCGGTTGGTGACATTCATGCTAAGAGGTCGAAGAAAGATAGACCTTATTGCACTCACTGCAAAATTCATGGTCATATTGTCAATAGATGCTTCAAAATTCATGGATATCCACCAAGCTACAAGACAAAGAATCATGATAGTTCGTCTTCTCTAGTCAATTTTGTTTCTGTCAACAATGTATATAGTCAAGATTCGAAGTCTAATCAAGAAAATGCTAGCAATTTCTTCCAAATTTGAATGCCTCTCAGTACCAGCAGCTTATGTCCATGTTGTTGAGTCATTTAATTTCCGCCAATCACAACATGAATGAATCTCAAAACAACAACGCTGCCTCTTCACTATAGGTACCTGTTTTTCTGTTTCACTGAGTAAATAATTTCCTTCTCCTCGGTATTTTATAGTTGATTCTAGTGCTATTTGTCATATTTGTTTTTTGGCTTCTGCATTTACATCTTTGAGAAAAATTCTGAAATCCACCGTTACATTGCCCAATTATACTAATATACCAGTTTGTCTTTCTGGAGATATTCAGATCAGTGATAATGTTGTGCTATTTACACCAGATTTCCAATTTAACTTGTTTGTTAGTTCTCATACTCACGGGACTGAACTTATTGTAAAGTTTCTAACTGACTACTTTATCATTCAAGAGCTAAACAACAAGAAGACGATTGGCAAGGGTGAAAAAGTTGAAGGTATTTATATGTTGGATACCAAAGTATTCAATTCTGTTTCTACAGCTTATGTAAATCATATTTCTGCTCAAACTCGACATAATAGATTAGGCCATATTTTCTTTTAAATGATTGAGTAGTTTGAAATCTCGATTGTGTTGTGATATTTCTAATCTTAATAAAGAGGATCCTTGCTACATTTGTCCACTATATAAACAAAGAAGGTTGTCCTTTGAATCTAATAATCATATGTCTCAGATTCCTTTTGATTTAATACGTTGTGATATTTAGGGCCCTTATCATATTTCGTCTTATAATGGTTAAAAATATTTCCTAACTTTAGTAGACGATTGCTCATGATTTACTTGGATTTTCCTATTGAATCATAAATCTGATGTTGCTTCCATTATTCTTAAAGTTTTCAAGATGATTGAAACTCGATTTGCAACCAAAATTAAAATGTTTCATTCAAACAATGCACCAGAATTTCCTTTCACTGATTTTTTAAATTCTATTGGAGTTCTTCACCAGTTTTCATGTATAGAAAGACCACAACAATACTCGATTTTGGAGAGGAAGCACCAACACTTGCTAAATGTGGCAAGAGCTTTATATTTTCAATCTAGATTACCTATTTAATTTTGGTTAGATCGTGTACTTACTATTATTTAACTTAGAACATGTGGTTGAAATCAAGGGGGATTAGAGGTGTAGCAAAAGAGAGGTATAACCGATCCTTCCTCATATATCTATGTGTGTGTGGGGGCAACAAATACATGAATTTATGATATAATCTATCCTATTCAGACATAATAGCGTAATTTTTTACATCTGTAAAATTGATAAAATAAAACATTAACTTAGCCGTAGCCTAATTATAACACTTCGAATGTTGAATCGATAGAACTCCTAGAATCGGATTCGGTCTCTTCTAGAAAGTGCTAGCAATCAAAAAGATTTACACACATTTCAATATAGTTTGATTTGAATTTTTATTTGGTTTGAAAAGATAAGGGAATGGAGCTATGGTGCTTGCGACCTATATGAGAGGGAAGGAGCTTGAGAGGGTAAACTCAAAATAAAAGGGAATGGTGGGTTTAGATAAAAAAAGAGAAGGAGAGAGAAGAAGAGATCTCGATCTGATCCGTTACCATTTCTTTCTCCATCAATTCAAACACAAATATCTCACCCCCTACCTATGGTTGGCCATATCCCAAGCTTTATGGGCCTATATGCTACTTCAAACCATATCAGTAAATTCACATCTAAATCAAATTCAAATGCACATTGATATCATATATCGATACGTGTGTATATAACTTTTATACACGTACTATTTCAATACTGATTCAAATAAATAAAACAAAAATTTATAATTAATATTACATCCATGGAAGAGGGGAACAAATTTTTTTGAATACGAGAACTCTATTGAGTTCTGAAGTAATCGCTTTGTATTTTCAAATTTAAATTGTAGTAATCGTTTAATAAAAAGTCCAGTCAATAATTAATATAAAGTGGATGTAAGTCAAATGTTTGCCGAACTACTACATAACATGTGTTCACATTCTTTTATCTACTTTTTTGTTATTTATTTTGCTTTGTATTCTATGTGTTCTTAATCCAACACAAACCAGTGATCAAATCCTCCAAAATTTTAAGCTAGATTATATTCTAATTCATTGATTCCATGCAATCTTCACAGGATTTTCATTTAAAAATTGAGTAAAGAACGTGTACATTTGACTCGACATCATAAGATTAGAATTACTCTAAGTCCATATTTACTTTGTAATTTTCAAGTGACGTATATGGTAAAAAAAGTTACGAGTCTCTATTTCTAATGTTGTTTTAAAAAACATCCCCATGTTAATAAATATTTAAATTAGATCTCTATTTTTGTACATAATTAAGCACAAACAAACTTGCGTTTTTCCAAAAGTTAACTTGCCCTTTTTCGAAAGGTTTTAAAAATTCAATAAACTCTAATAATAGCTTTTTGATAGCAAGAGTGGTGCTTAATTAAAGAAGATCACTCGTTTTGGTGTCAGAGGATTGAACCCAAGACCTCAAAAACCATAAGAACCGCAATCTAAAGATCTTACTACCTAAGTTAGTGATCCATGACAAGAAAATCTAAAAACAAAATAAATAAATTTATTCCATGAGAAACATAATTGAATACAAATATACATACATATGAAAAATGTAAATCAATACTTTAATTTTTAAAATCAAAGGTAGCTGTTTAAAATATATTACACAAATGCATAAGTGTAGTCCACTACTTTTATGATCTCATGTGTTATCTCTTAGTAACATTGATTAATAATTTTTTTAGTAAGAGAAACATTATTATTAAAATCCAATCTGACCTTTTTTTGGTTATGTATTTACATGTAGGAATGAAAATACGTTGGGTTTTTCGTACCCTAAACCCACACGAGGTTTTTAAATCCCACCTAGACTTTCCCTATAGACCCAGTGCAGGTTTGAAATTTTCCTCAATCCAAGACCCATATGAGTCAGGGTAAGACCCTACATATCCCAAGATCCGATGCACTTTGTATTATTCTCTTCAAAATTATCGATAAACGACATATACTTATATTTTTATGTGTAATAAATTTATACATTTAGTGATATGAAATATGAATAACAATGAGTATACTTTGATAAGAAGAAACAACAGAAATAATGTGTTTCAAAGTTCGAAAGCATACTTAGATTTTGTTACATAATTTGCAATGACGCATCTTAATATTATCAAAATGCTAAAATTTATTCAGTAACATATCTATTAAATAATATTAAAGCAGAAGAAATTCTAGCTCTCACATTAATTCTAGCATTTCTCTCAGCTCTCCTTAACTTGCTCTAGATATTTATTAATATTTTCTTTTAAAGACCCGATATAATTTATTATTTTTGAATTGTTTATAGAATTTTATTAATATTACACTATCATTTTACATCCAACAACCTATACTTTCTGCTTTCTACTATCATTTTCAAAGTTCTCAATTTTTATATACAATTTAAGTTTTAGTCTGTATATTTTAATTAATTAAATAATTTAACTGTAAACTATTTAAATAAAATTAATTAACCATTATTTATTAATTTGTCTAATAAATAATACAGATAACAATGTCAACAAGTATATCACGCTCATTGTAACAAAATGTATAAACTAAATTTTCATTCAGATAAAAAAATATGGATCACATAAAAGATAATAAGAAAAACTTTAATGTATAATTATCTATTTTAATAAATTATCAGTTAAATGATAGAAAGGTTCAAATAATATAGTTTATCTCATTGATTATAAAAATTTCACACCACTTCTTAATTCTCTTCGATTTTTTGTAAATCCATACAAATTATCATTTTATAGTTATCTAAAATATTACATTAATTTTTTCGATGATTTTATATTCATATACCGAGATTTTATAATTTCTAGTGTCACTTACAAAGTTTTCATCAGTTTTCTCTTATTATTTTACATTCAAATCCACATATTTAAAATTAACCAAACCCTATAAATCCTTACTATACAAATAGATTCAAGTAATTAATACTCAATAATTTGTTTGATATTTTATTAACAAAATGACAATTTCAATTTATATATCGCATTCGTAGCAACAAAATGGTAAAATTGATATCTCTTTCAAATACAAAAATATATGAATCACTTAACAAAAATTATATGCATGAACAATAATAAAAAGAATATCGAGCATTGCACAACAAAATCTTATTTTAACAATATTTAAAGTACGAGTACCATGATTTTACAACACTAGCGTGTGCAATGCATGTGATACATTCTTATACTTTATTATTATTATAACCCGCAATTTTAGTAAATTAAAAAATATTTTTCCTTTAATTATCTTATGTAACATTTAAAATTCTTATTAGTAACGATTTTGCTATTTAACATCTAAAACCCATCATCATACACTAGTGCTGGTGTGCAAAAGCATAAATACACACTAGATCACGAAGTTATTTAATATTACTTTAAAAAGGAAAATATTATATCAATATTTTTCTTTAGTTGTTTCACGTATATAGGTATATCTTTATTTATTTACGTTTTTTAAATGTATAAATTAATTAAACAATATGTTTAACATATAATTTCCTTAGACTTTAGAAATATAACGTTATTTTGAAACTAACTTAAAACTATATATTTCACTGTGAATATTTAGAATCGGAAAATAACAGTATCTATAACTATTTATAACTATTTAAGCATATAAATTATTTAAGTATGATATTTAAAATGTAACCGCTTAATTTGAGAAATATTATTTTAAATTATTTTACAACAAAAATATTCTGTTAACACAAAGATACGAAAATAGCAATATAAATTTTCTAATATATTTGTATACTCATTTACTATACATTTAAATTAATTATATACCATACTTAATGTTTAGTTTATTTAAATTTCAAAAAAAATTTTGTTGAATTATTTTAAATTTAGACACATATATTTATAATCCAAAATAATAATAGATATAATTTCAGTAATTTATTTTTATGCAACTTAAATTATTGATATAATTATTTATTAAATATATTCTATTAAATAATAGCAAGGTAAAAAGAATTATATCACACTTATGAATTTTGAGAATTAAAATCTATTATTATTTGGATTTTGTATTTTATATAAAGATAACTATTGTTTGTAGTTTATGATTTTTATGATTATTAATAAATCTCTCCTTATTTCTGACCTACCATTTAGTTTTAGGTATAAATTCTGTCATTGTTTAATTAACTTCAACTATTTTACATTCAAATTTGTGTTAATATTTTCTTTCTTAAATGATATTTAGTAATAATAAACATGCATAATAATGAAGGCTCTCTTTATTGTTCCTTACCACTTTATATTGAAGTATAATTTACAAATTATTTAGGATGTTTTCTTTAATTCCATTTAACTAAACTACGTTTAAGTTTATGTAATAATTTTTCTTTCGAAATTGGTATTTTATTATGGACTAACAAATACACAATAATTGAAACATATGACTTGCATAAATATATATTTAACATTAGCATATTACATTGTACATCAACTATTTAACTATGTATATTTGACAATTTCTTTTTACAACACTACCGTGTGCAACGCACGGGTTACACACTAGTTATAACATATTTGATTGACGCTTTAGTTCAAATGGAGAAAAACAAAATTATTACTATAATTAAGTGATATTACGAGATCTCAGGAATGTAGGTCGGATAAGGACTGATTTACCAAGTCTCAATCTAACCTAGACCGGATGTTGTCTAGAGCGGATCATTAGCTTATCCGTCCCAAAGATTCGTTTGTGTAGACCTTGGTGAACCAAAATAGGGGTGGGTCATCCTTATCATCCCCCAACTACATGCATGTCCCGTTTAGCGAAACCACTACCGCTCACCCGCTTTTAAAGTCACGGTCCCTTCGTACTTCACTCCATTTACCCCAATTTACAAATTATTATTATCATCTTCAAACATGAAAACCTTAACCCTAATTCTATCAGAGTGAAGCTGCAAAACTTCGTGTTTTGTTTATAACCTTGAATGACAAACAGCTGGGTTGGGATAAATAATTAGAAGAATTATACCAAAAAATGGATTAATTATGTTTTGTGAAGAGAAAAACTTGAAGAACAGAGATACATTATGTATTTAGATTTTAATCCTTTATTATAGTTGTGTATCATGTTTTGATCCAAGTATAGAGCCTGCTATTCATCAAAACAAATTATGCATTTTTGTTGCCATATTTTAGGTACAATAACGATGGCAATGTCATCGTAGATTTGTAGTTTTAACTCGATCTTAAAAATTGACCATAGAGTTATTGATTCCTCTACACTGATCAAGTAATCCAATGAACTTCTCCTTTTTCAGTTATTATTTTTTGAGAGATAGCAATCTCCTTATTTCAATATAAAATTTGAAGTATTTAGTGGAAAATGGATATGAGTCATATGACAATGGACTTATAGTAATGTGTTGCATGGTTCTTAATGCTATTATTACATATTGCATAATTACATTACAATGCAGTGTGCAAAGTAATAACAAACATAGACCTAACTTTACGTATCTGTTTTACATATATTAGGTCATCAATTTTGAACACAGTTGAAGGTACTCAATGATCAATCATTTGTTTTCTTCATCCCTCTCTCATTTATTTTCAAATAAATATATCCTTCTCCCTCCCCCCTCTTGGTCTTAATCTATTTCTGGAAATGGGTTATTGCATTTCAAAATCAGATGATAAGAGTAACCAAGCCAGTGCAAGTGCACATATTACCATTTAAAAATTCCTCAAAAAGACTTTCCATGTTTGTCCTTGTTCATGATTTGTTAATGTCTAAAAGATCTTTATTTTGGTTTTCAATCCCTTCTTTTGCATCATTAAAGAAACTCATCTGTATTTCAGTTCTTGAAATATTTTTTATGATATCAACATAAATTATGATCTTAGTGACACTTTTAACTTGACAAATTTTCAAGTCATTGCCGACTTGATACATATGAGGAAAGAATTACCCATTCACCTTATATGTATTTAGTTTGATTTCAAAAATCACTACAGGAACAACAGTGATTTCCGAATGACAACTAGCCATCGGTAGACCGTCGGAAACCGTAAGAAGAGCCGTCGGTATACGAATCTCGCTTCGTAACGACTTCCGAAGCCACAACGACAAATTTTCGACGGCCTCCAACTGTAATCTGTGACCGTTTCCGGTGGCCACGTGGCAAACCTGAATAACCAAATAGCCGTCCGAGGCCGTCGGAAACGATCAGAATTTGCCATAGAGCGCCGTTGCAAGGTCATGACCTATAAGCCGTCGATAGCCGTTAGTAGCCGTCGGAATTCTAGGGGTTTTTTTCTTCTGAATTTGAGCTTGCTTCCTTCCAGCCACTACACATCCATCAATACACATAACAGCTCCTTTTCGAGTATATATAAACCATAAATCATATAAATAATTATACATAATATTCCATCCAAAAAATCCATATCCAAATCCAACATAATCCAAAAAATCAACATCCAAATCCACATAAAATAATATACAATCCATCAAAATGTATCAAACACATCCTCACCCACTCGAAGCGTATATATACAGACAAAAAAACATAACAGAACATACCTAGCATCACTCATCATCCCCTGCAGAACCACCCGACGAAGGAAGCCTCCCATGCTGCTCCATATACTCCGCCAAGCGCTGGTTCAGCTGCTCCATCAGCGCAGCACGACAACGATCATGCTCCCGAAGCTCAGCGATCTGGGCTCGTAGCTCTGTAATTTCTTCTTTGTCTTGAGCCATCTTATATGCCTTCTGCGATGTCCTAGCCTGCGAATAAAAATAAATTGTTATACTGCCTCCAACATCATAAACGTAATTTACATAACTTTGATTGAAAAATATGCAATATTTGTATTTAGTTTATTTTCTAAAAATTACCGCTTGGTTCCCAAATCCATAGAGCTTGCTGCGGGATGGTGGATCCATGGCAGACTCGAAAATAGCGTCCTCCTCATCAGCTGTCAACTCATCCCGTCCTGTCTCAGCCAGCAGCTGTGCCCGTGCTTCCTGGAACTTTTGCTGTAATGCAAAATACAAAATACTATTTAGTAGACTAATCACTATACTAATTAACAAAAAGTTGAAATGGTCACTGATATAAATAACACTAATTAATATATCTATAAATGTGTACTTAATTAATTAACTGATAACTTTTAACTTAATTATAATATACTTACATAGGCAGCAGTCACTTTATCATCATGCTCCCATGAGTATACGACTGAGCCTGAATTGTCGTTCTGTTTTAGGGCATGAGTATGAGCAAAAACATCCCAATACGAAACAGCACCCCCGCACGCTCTTTCCTGAAATATGAATATATATATATATATATTGTTTTATTAACTATCTATTAACAACTTATAACTTAAAATATAAAAATGTGAATATAAAAATTTACCAAATCCTCGCGATGATGTTGGAATGAATTGGAACCATCACGATGTGTGATGGGATTCTTATTTCTGTTTGCGGAGTTCCTATCTGACTCCCTCTGTAAATTTAAATTGGAAATAACATTTTACAGTTCTAAATTATGTATTAAATACACGCAACAATTTAAAGTAATTAATATGTGATAAACTTACCTGGAACTCCTTATTGCTCCACCATGCGACCCAGGTCCCCCACACGCTAGCACTCATCCAGTTCGGTTTTTTTCTCGCTCTTCTCATAGCGGACACTGTATCCTTATAATTTTTGGCAATTTTGCTGTTCCAATGGCGCTGCACCAGGGATACATCGGTCTCTTGTAGGTCGACCGAATCCTACACGTTGAGAAAATGAAAGTTATACATTTTTATAAATAGTCTACAATATATAAAGTGATCTAGGATCAAAGAGAAAGTGCAAAATATAAATTTACACTTACCAGGAAGTCCTGCCAAATGCTCTCCCGGACATTATCCGGTATCTTGCTCCACTTGGGCCAGTAGGCAGTCATCCTACATTTATATGCCTGTCTGGATATGGAGAGCACCGTAGCTGATGGATCGAGCTCGTAGCCACTGTGTCAAAAAGGAACAAACATTTAATAAAGCAAGACTAATATATAATAGATCGTACAGAAAAATATTGTTAATACTAAAATAAATTTTATACTTACGATCCATCAGCTTTGGCCTGCAACCAGACTGCAGGAAGAGTTGTGTTACGACCCGTAAATTTTCGATAATTAAAATAATTAATTTAATAAGATTTCATGGTTTAATGTTGGAGAATTAAAAATTTGTAAATTATTTATTTATAATAATAACTAGAATGAATTGCAACAATATTTATCTAAGTTAATTATTAATGAATTGAATGAAACTCCAATCAATTGAAATGACTTAAATGTTATAACTTAGTTATGAAGGGAATCAAATTGGTATTGTATAGTTAATTGTGACACTTGTTGTAAATAATAAACTTATAAGTGTGATTAAAAGTAAATGATGATAATTATTATAACGTACTTGTTTATTTAGTCAGTCGAATTGAATTTGGAAACCTATTGCAATGGAAATGAAATTTTATATATTAAGCTGAGTTCATGATCAATAATTGAAGTTGAATAATAATTGTGAATTATTTAGAAATAAAATTTTGAAATAGACTGATTTCGAAGATTTAATAATAACAAGTATTGAAAGATAATGCTACTTATTGAATGAGTTTACGATCAATAGTTGAATTAAATTATAATGCTGAATTTAATAGATGTGAATAAAGTAATGGATTGATAAGTAAAATTTATTTAAAATCTAATATTGGAATTTGTTGAATATTGAACAATTAAATTGTTTAAAATTCAATATTTGAAATTAACTGAATAATTGAATAACGGGAGTTGAATAACTGTATAATGGAAATAGTTGTTCTATAATTTGAATTCGTTTTAAAGATTTAATCTTATAAGTTCATTTTCAAATATTTCAAAGATAGTGAATTTTTGAATAATCAAAATCATTTAAAATTTAATATGGCAATTATTTAAATAATTGAATTCTGAATATAATATGATTGAAAATGAAATCGGAAATTGATGTAAAGTTTATTTAAACAACAATGAAATTTGCTATCATTTAAAATTGGATTTAAAAGTGAAAATTTGAAAATTGAAAATTTTATATTTTAATCGACGAGTAAAAGAGGCACAGTCTTGGAATTCGACGAAACTAGTTCCATTGGATCCGTAATAGTGTATTATTATCGAATTTCAAATTTCGTAATGTTTGGAGTTATCGTTTGGTCGTACGGGTTAGAAACGCGTTGAAATAAATATCGAAAAATTTAATATTTTAATTCGATTCAAAAAGCTATCTTCCACATACGATCAAATTAGCCTCCGAAACACATTCCATTGTATTTAGAATGCGGGTACAACATTATGAATGCCCGTCGGCACGTTTCGTTTGGAGTTCGTTTGAAAAAGCAGTTAAAATTGAAATAATATTAAAATAATTCGTTATACGCGTATATATACGCATTCACACCAGAAACCCTAGCTATTTGCTCTAGCCGCCGTTTCTTCTATTATCAATGGTCGAAAAATCATTGTCTTCCACTTCAAATTTCTCCCAATCCATCGACTTTTAACAAAATCTTCCAACTGCAAAATCGAAGAGCTTGACAAGCTCTATCTATCCAACGATCGAGATCGTCATCAGAGCTTCGTAGTGGGAAAAATTTACTCGTGTGTGTCGTGCGCTTGGTCACGTTTTTCCAAGCATTGGGGTAGCCGAGCTTCGAGTGGTTCTAGGCGGTGGTGCCTTGTGCGGAGGGCTTCGAGATGGAGGCGCCTGATCGATCTCAAGTTGAATGTGGTGGTCGCGACTTTAGGTTGAACGAGGACGTGATGGGTTACCTTGCGTGCGTGACCCTGGAGCATTCGAACATGAGCAAGAAGAAGGGTTGTGGGATAGATTTTCTCCATGGCAAAATCAACGGCCAGATCTGATCTGGTATAAAAAAAAGAGAAATTGTTTATTTAAATTGAATTCAATCTTTAAGCACTCATAACTATTCCATACGTTATCAGAATCGGACGAAACTGGCGACGCCGGAATCGCAGAGACGAGAGCTATGCTGCAGTGCAGATCTGAGAGTGTTTGGAGCTCATTAAAATTTTAGGTTAAATCGAACGCGCTCAATTTAATTTATAATTTGAACGATTGGCCACGTAAACTCAAGGTGAGTGTTTTATAACGCTCACAACGTACTAGAATATCTTTATGCTAGTTAAATTTGACATTATGAAGTGATATGATTTTTATTGGTCGTTGTTTGATAAATTTTATCGTCATCTAGATTGTCATTGAATTTAATGTTGGAAATGGAAATCGACTGTCAAATTGAAATTAGGATTTAATTGCAATTAAATTTCCGAACATTAATAACTATGAAATTTCCGTGAATTATATTGTCTGTTTGGATGATTGGTTGCAATGGATGCTATTGATTGATGTTGGAATGTTTGGATGTTTATTTGTTTGTATATATCCTATCATCACCCTGTGTATTATTTACAGTTGTAAACTGAATCATTTCGAATAAATTGAGAAATAGGTTGAAATGATATATACCTATGACACTATGATTTGGATTGAATTGATATATATATATATATCCCTGAAATTAAGTGAAATAACTGATCACTTGGCCATAAGATAGAAAATTATATATGGACACCGGATTGGTTAAATTAAATGATTTAAAATTTTCTTGTTTGAAATTTATTTGAATGATTTTTGATTTAAAGGAAATGAAAACCAAATTTATAAAAATAGAAATTCTGTCCGAACTTGAGCTCAGAATGTTGAAATTTAAATTTTGGTAAATGAAACGTTTAAATAATTGTGTTGGGATTTTTAAGTTATAATCGAATTATGATTTAAATGTCAGTAATTGATTTGATAAAAAGGATGGGACTTTATTTCAAACTTTGAACTTTACCAAAGTAAAAGTATTTGGAAATTTGGATTTCAAATGGGATATTGAAGGTTAGCTTGATTTCAGCGTTTTGAGTCGATATTTGAAGATTGAGCCAGAAACTGGTATGAATTGAAATTGAATTTAATTGGATTTGAAAATGGAATTGAATAAATTTGAAATCGAAGTCGGAATTGATTTGGATTGAAATCGTGATTGAATCGACTGAATGGAAAATTGGAATGTGATTTGGATTGGGAAGTTGGAATTTAAATGATTTGATTTTGAAACTATTTTAACCTATATTAACTATATTAAATTATTTCAAACTATCTTAAACCATGTTAACTTATTTTAATCTAATTTAAATCTCCTTAATCCAATTTATTTTATTTTAACCTATTTTAATTTATTTAAATCTATTTAATCTATTTTAAAGCTATTTAACCTATTTAATTATATTTAATCTATTTTAAATCTATTTAACTATATTAAATCAATTTAAAACTATTTTGAAATCTAACTTTAATATTTTAGAGTATTTTAACTATTTTTAATTATTTAAGCTATTTTCCAAAAATTTAAGTTGGTCAATAAGGTGAAATGTTTATATTTAAATTGTGGATTTAAATACGAATTTGGTTAAATTGAGGTTATAACCTAAATTGAGATTCGAAACGATTTTGAAATCAAAATGAGATATTGAGGCGAAAATGATTTTTGAAATGGAATCGTATATTTTGAGTAGATACGATGATTTTGAAATGGATTTAATTTTGAAGCGAACATGATATTTTGATATCAATTATGAATTGATTTTGAAAATGTAAAAGAACCATCCGGTGTGAAATAAGCGTTCGGTTGTTAAAGAGACCAGGATCAGATATGGGCATACTCTCTGTCGATACTGAAAACCACTTTAACAACCGTGTACGTGGTGGAGATTCTAGAAATGAAGTAGGATGGTTTGGCGACGATTCTATATGGTATGACGTGACCCTGACTCCCGTAGTCAGCTTAGATGTGACTAAAATGAGGAGCTATACCGGGCCAAGTGAGGTCATTCCTCTTATCAGGCATATTTCTTTGATACTATATTCTGATTTTGTGATAGATTTGGTGGCCACCCCTCGATTGTTGGGAGTGTGTCCGAGGTGGGCGGTAGTAGCTGCTATGCATCACCACCAGTCCGGGAGTGCAATTGGTATATCTACCCTGGCATCTCCTCGTGTGCCGTGTTCACATGCCCTAGAGCGCCTTCTACGAGTTTGTTTTGTACCATACCTATGGAGTGCCCTCTGATAGCCCTCCAGTTTACGGAGGAATTACGGTACTGTATAGACTATGGGAATATATAAAAATGTGTTAAGGGGGATATGAGTAACGCCTTAACGCTATTTTAATAGTTTACTTTATTATAGACCTATGATAATAGGGTATTGTACTACATAGTAGATAGTTTAACGGATCCTTAAGTGATGGAAAATCCTGTAACATCTCTTGAGTTATTGCACGCACGTCGACACTGGATAGGGGATGTCAAACCCCGTAAACATCTCTGACACCGTTACACTCATATTTATTTACGACCGATTTAACTTACATAAGGATGTTTTAGTCCTGACTCGAGTGTTTTGTCTTTTCATTACGCTCGGGTTAGTCCTGAGTTTTTCAGCTTATTGAAGATCTATTCTGGAGGACGAAGACGAAGATTTGATATACTATTACTATTATTATCCTTGCATCATGCTGTCTGCTGCATTATTTTATTTGTTCTGTTGTATATGTATAACTCTGATAAATGATAATCAAAAGTATATTAAACAGCTTCATGAACTGTTTATTTGATTATTATATTTTATCTTTCCGCTGCGAGATTCTGTAGTTGTTTCTTGTTCCTTTTCTTTTTTTTTCTTATTTACCCCATTAACAATCTTCCCTTTTGAATGGTTTAGTTGACATGTGTGTTTGATTGTCGATTTAAACTGTCCAAAAAGGTGGGTCGTTACAAGCTGCCTCCTATGATGGGCCTGGGACATCATCAGTTGGAGGTGCACCCGTCCCTCTCTGAGAAGAAGAGGGAAATCCTGTATGGGAAGAGCTACGTCTACGGAAAAATGACATATATATACAGTACCTGTTACAAACATATCATATATGAGAAATATATCATTTAATTATGTGAAACATACATTATGGCAGAACATAAAAGGATTATGTGAAACAGATTACGACTAAACATATCATTAGCAGAACACATCATTTTTAATGAGAAAATGTAACATAAATAAATACAGAAATTACCTTCTCCCGATATGTAGATTATTAATCAGTCCTTGCCGTTTTCTGATTCAGACTTCATTCGTACTCTATGTTTTGTTCCTCTGTAGTCTCAAATGCTTCAATTAATGCAATTGATTCATCATTTAGAGGTCCAAAATCGGTTTGATTGTCGGTTATTATTATTCCAGTATTTTCCTCGATATCTGCTTGATAAGCTTGTTCGTTTGGAATATTCTATCCATCAAATGTAAATCTTGCCTTTGTTTTAAAAACAGCCTACCAATCTTCTTTATCTCTTCATAGTGATGGGTACATAGCGTAATAAACTTGAAGAGCTTTTTTTGCAAGTATAAAAGGATCGTACTTATAATAACGCGAGGTATGCTTTATTTCTATAAGATTATACTTTGGGTGCACGTTGATTCCAAAACCTGGAACATTGCTGAACTAGTTGCATTTAAACAAAAAAACTTCTTCTACGGGGCTTGTGAAATATGTCAATTGCAAAACCTGGGTTAACATGCCATAAAAATCATTTACATGATCATTTGGATCATTACTACATTTAATAAATACACTGGTATTGTTAGTTAATTTTTCAGCACCATATTTTTTGGTGTTAAATTTATATCCATTAACGAAGAATATTGGATAGGTCTTGACTTTCCTTTTGTGGTCCCATAGCTAAATGTTTCAATCCTTCGCCAACCACACAATTTGTTTTGTCGTAAACGCAATTTGAAAACCAAGTAGCGAAATCTTTGGCGATATCGCCATTTGGATATTGTGATTCGTAAACACTGCAATTATAGAAGAAATATTGCATTATAATTAACACATACGTGTGCATATGTATATATACGCATATGTAGATGATATAATGCATTAATAATAATATATGTACATTACCTAACAAATGGTGCAACTTCAGCACAATTGAGAAGAAAATATGTGTCTGATACATGGTAATCTCTATCGTCCAACCATAATTCCGCACATTTACCAACAGGTCAGCCATGTTTTTTAAAAATAGATAAACTCGCTTGATAATCATCTTGATCAATGCCTTCATCGTTACGTGTAGCAATTTTAAATGATAAGTTCACATGATCACTAAAATAATAAGAGAAAAAAACGAAGCTTCTTCTTTGATATATGATTTTCAAATCGAACCTTTAACTCGTGCTTTCTGTCTCACTTTTTTCTTTAGATGATTTAAGTACCTATTAAGAATTATTCCAAATTAAAATTTATTTATACATGAATTAAACCAATATTTAACGTACTAAACATTAATACCTCTCGAATGGATACATCCATCCATATTGCACAGGTCCTCGAAGACGTGCTTCAGATGGAAGATGAACATGTAAATGTTCCATTAAATTAAACAAACCTGGAGGAAATATTTTCTTTAATTTGCAGAGCAGTATGTGGATTTCTTCCTCAAGTTTACGTAGACGATCAAATTTTAACGTAGTAGAATAAAGCTTCTTATAAAACAAACAAAGGTTTGTTACAACCGTCCAAACTTTTACGGGCAACAGTTCTTTAAAAGCAACAGGCAACAAATTTTCCATCATAATATGACAATCATGGCTTTTCATCCCACTAAGTCAGTTGTTCTTATAGTCGACACATCTATGAATATTGGAAGAAATACCGTCAGGAAATCTTAATCCTTCCACCCATTTTAAAATTATTTTAACTTGGTTATTGTCTAGCTCATAACATGCTTTTGGTTTTTTTGTGTCATTTGGCTTGATATGAAGCTCAGGGTGATTACATATTGCTTCGATATCGCGTCCTGATTTCAAATCATCCTTCATCTTCCCCTTAACATTCAAAATTGTATTAAAAACGTTGTCAAACACGTTTTTCTAGTTGTGCATCACGTCAATATTGTGACGAAGTATTAGTTTTTTCAATACGGCAACTCCCAAAATATACTTTGTTTGCACCAATTATGAATCATTGATTTATCTTGAATTTCAATTTGTTCTCCGGTTTCATGTATCTTTGGAAAATCCTTTACAATTTCATATATATCTTCGCTTGACCAAACCGCTGGTGGTTGCAAGGGCTCTTGTCTATTAGTTGTAAAGTTTTTTTGTCTCTTCTAAAAGGATGATTAATATGGAGAAAACACCGGTGACAATCAAACCACAAAATTTTTCTTCCATGCAGTAAAGAAAATGCTCGTGTTTCCTCCATGCAATAAGGACAAGCTAGGTGACCGGCCGTATTCCAACCTGAAAGTATTTCATACGCAGGAAAATCGCTAATAGTCCACAACAAAGAAGCAAACATACAAAAATTCTTTTTTTGAGATGTCGTATGTTTCAACCCCTTCGTACCATAATGTTTTCAAATCTTTAATCAACTGCTGTAAATAAAAATCGATTCCTTGTGTCGGATCATCAGGGCCGGGGACGACAATTGTGAGAAACATATATGGAGTTTTCATACACATCCATGGAGGTAAGTTATAAGGTGTAATGATTATAGGCCAAGATGAATATTTAGAACCAAATTGAGAAAATGGTGAAAATCTATCCGTACATAAACCATGTCTAACATTACAACTCTCCGCTGCAAAATCGGGATATTTCTGATCAAAATGCTTCCATGTTTCCCATTCAGCTGGGTGTGTTAACGTACCTTCTTCCTGTGTTCTTACACTGTGCCATCTCATATGATGCGCGGTTACATAAGATGCATATAACCTTTAAAGCCTAGGAGTAATAGGTAAATAATGCATACGTTTATACATGACTTTCTTTCCCTTCTTCTTTCTTGGTTTGTACCTTTCCTGATTACATATTTTATAATTCCTGAGATTGATATCTTCTTTCCAAAACAACGTGCAACCATTTAAACATGTATCTATTTTTTGATACGGTAAACCAAAAGCCGACATAAGATTTTTCACTTCATAATGATTTTCGCACATTAAATTATCGGAAGGCATATGCCGCTTCGCAGCTTGTACAACAGCTGTAAATCTTGCTTCTGTGAGGTTGTATTTATATTTCATCGCAATGTATTTTGCAGCTACTGATAATTGGATGCCGCTTGTATAGCTTTCTCCAAAGGGGTTTCTTCGCGGAATCCAATAAATCATAAATTTTTTTTGCTCCAATATTTGGTTCTTCTTCAACATTAACATCGTCATCAACAAATTGTGCGGTAGGGAACATTGAACATGCTGCATCTTCAACCATATATTCTACGAGATTCGTCGTAACAATTTAATTACTCACTACCTACTCTAACTGTACAGGATTAGGTGCTACAAGTTCTCCGTGACGATCCCATACCAAATAGTTCGGCACGAAACCGTACTGACGCAAATGAACTCTAACCATTTCTAGTATCAAATGCTTCAACAACTTACCCCTACTACATGGACAACGGATTTCTTCGTCGTTTCCATTATTATTTAAAGCGAAATCAATAAATACGTGTACACGATTATTAAAATGTTATACTTATTGAGCCTCCAATTTTCCTTCGTTGTTGATACAACCAGCTTCGATCAATAAAATAATTCATCATCTCTCCTATTATAATTAAAAAATACGATACAAATGAAAACCACATTGAAATTTATTTTTCAATACAATTTTACAGTTTAATGTTTTATATCAATTGATCATTGACACTTTGTTGCTGGGTCATCCTACTTTCCATTACAAACAAAGTAACGTAATTAAATCTCGTAAATCATTTTATTTTAAACGATGCAATAAAATTTCGACAGCATTCCCTTTTGTTCCCCGAGTCATACATGATTGCGTGTACACATGGAACATAAATGAAGCGCTGTCGAAATTTTGTGAACCGTTTAAAATAAAATGATTTACGAGATATAATTACGTTACTATATTTGTAACTTGTCCAATACAGGGACAAATCCAAAAAATATTATATATGATGAATATGAATGTACGTTCTGTCAAAAAACGAATACCCGCATAACGATTATATACAATACTTATCAGACGGGGCCAAAAAACACTCTAAGGGTTTTATGAATAAAGTATACTACATATTTTATATTTTTAAAAAAATGGGCTTTCGACGTTTACATTAAATTGATTAACATTTAACTTAAGTTAAACTACCGTATACGATAGTTTATCACATACACACATGTTTAAAACTTTAATTAACTAATTGTACGTAGATAAAATTAATTATCGTTTTCGACATTTTAGAAAACGCAGAAACTAAAATTATGCTCATCCACACTAAATAACTCAAGTAAGATGTAAAAGTACTAAATTATTCAACTAATGCACATTAATTTCTTATCGCACAAACTAAACAAGTTAGTATTCAACACTTATAGGATAATACAGTAATTAACGTTCAATAAACTATACTACAGAATCAATGAGACAATATAAACAATTAAACTAACAAATTAATCCTAAATTAATAAATTCATGAAATTATGGTTAAGGATAATACCTAAAATGGAGGAGATTAGGAGTTTGGAGGAGATGAGATTCCGAATTGACGAAGCTGGAGTTGATTTCGGCAGAATTTTGATGCTTGAAGCTGGAGGGGGAAATGGTGGAGGTAGCTTTTGTTGAATTGGGGTGAGGCAAATTGTTTTTGGTTCGGCCCGGGGAAGAAGGTATACGCGATTTTCCGACGGCTACCAACGGCCGCAAACGGCAATATTCTAACGGCTTCCGACGGCTAATTATTTTATTCGTAACAAAGTTTAGAATATATTAGCCGTCGGAAGCTGTCGGAAAAGAACCGTCGGAGGCCGTCGGTACGTGTTGTCAGAATATACTGTTGTTTTTGTAGTGAATGAACTATATATAAAGGTCAGATTCCCAGATTTTTGTTATGGTATTCTTCAAGAAATCCATAATTTTATTTATGCTACGTACCAGCATTAGGAGCATTTTTCTGGATAGTATAAAGTTAGTTAAAACATAAAGTTTTTCCATTATGCGTTGTTAACAAAGTAGTCCACTGCGATCTATTCTACAACCATTAAAATATGTGCACTGATTTCAGACTGATAGTTTAAGCTATGAATATTTACCTCATTTTAGTGATTTTCGCTGCATTTACATATGTTACATGTGTCAATTGTAGTATTAAACCTTACACTTATACAGAGAAAACATATTTCTTGGGTTTTATGTGTACAACATTGTTTCAAGATGTTTTTTTATTTGAACATACGTAGAAACCTTGCACGTTTAAAGGTGAAAACATATTTCTTGATTTTTTATGTAGACAATATCATTTCATTGTGTTATTTTTTCTTCTTCTTTTTCACAAAAAAGAAAAAAAAAGGAACCTTCCATGCTTTGGTTTTTTAATTTTTTTTTGGGTTAATAATAACAGCTTATTTGATATTTGAACTTTGCAAGACCTTTCTGATCGAAATATTCATTTATAGATTTCATATAATTTACATACTTAAATTAAGTACTCTGTGTGGCATGTTAGTAACAATTTGAAACCGAATGCTCACGGTAGGTCTTTTCGGTGATAAAACAAATTTCTTTACTTCTGTTAGGACTCAGTTGACAGTGGTCCACGAAAAATTTCCATTGCTAACTTTTGTTTGGATTGAACAGCCACTTATATTATGAATACACTGTAATGTGATTTCCCTCTTATCTATCCAAGTCATTCACATTGCAGCATCTCAGCCATCCATTTCAACAGCCGTGATCTACTCATCATATTGTACATGGATTACAAGTCTGGGCCTTGGGCCGTATTCTATTTTGTATAAATACTTGTATTATATCATTCTGTAAGGTACTGAGAAAGTATTTGCAATATAATTCTTTTTGATATTTCTCTAATATGGTATCAGAGCAATTTAACAGCCTAACGTCATAAAGTTTCAAGATCGGCTATTTTCTGGATCTTGATTCTCAAAATTGTTTTCTTTTACTCTCTCCTCAGTTAATTTTCATCATCGGAGAGTTATTTCCCTTGTTGATCCCAACACCATCAATACCTTCCCTACCAAATCATTGTGCCACGCTTAGCAAGAACCCGAACAAGATTCAGATTCTTGACTGGCTGCAACAATTCTTGGAGATTACCCTCAGATCTGAATCATCATCGAGTTATTTCACCCCCCCACCTTTACTTCTCTGTATCTGCAGTGCCTCGCCAGATCTGATTTGGCTGCATTACACATTCAAGAAATCAGTTTAATCAACTACAAAGATGTCAGACAAAGAAACAGATGATGAAAGATCATCAACCACTTCAAGAAACAATAAAAGACAAACTGTTGTATCAAATGCAGGATTAATCAAACCCAAGAGTCAGATCATCTCCATCCCACTCGATGAAGATAACTATATACTCTGGAAATACCAGATTGAAACAGCCTTGAAGGGATATGGTCTCCAAGACTATGTCAAAGGGACAATAGCTATACCACCTGCAGTCATAGAAGAAGACAATGGAACAACAATTAGTAACCCAGAATACTCAAGACATCTAAAACAAGATAACTTACTATCATCATGGTTACTATCATCCATCGGCTCAAGCCTATTGTCACAAATTGTTGGATGCAACTCCTCATATGAAATTTGGTCATCAGTAGAGCAGATATTCAGTTCGCAACCAGCCGCAAGAATTATGCATTTCAAAAGACAACTGCAAAATTCAAGGAAAAACGATATGCCAATGAGAGAATATCTTGCAAAGATCAAGAATTTATGTGACAGGCTTAATGCAATAGGTCACAAAGTTTCTGAAAATGAGCAAGTTCTCACCATAACAAATGGACTTGACGATGAATACGAATCAGTGGTAACCTTTATAGCATCACAGCAAATTCTACCAAATTTGCAGTCAGTTCAATCTACTTTACTTGCTCATGAAGGCAGAATTGAACAAAGAAAAGCTATGCAAAGTGAACTCTCAATCAACTATGCTAGCAGTTCAAGAAACAAAGGACAACAGAGCAACACAGTAAACCAAGAAAACAAGCAACGAAATAACCATACACAAAGAGGAAGGGGAAGAGGAAGATGGAGCAACAACAGCAATAGAGTAATATGTCAAATATGTGAAAGGTTTGGTCACATAGCTAGCAAATGCTACTTCAGATTTAATAAAGATTTCACTGTTGCACAACAGACTCAAACAAATCCCAATATCAACATGACACAACTAGATCAACAGCAGAAAATCAAGAGTGAAAGTTCCAGAGAAAAGTCAAATGGTTCAGATGAAGTCAGGTTAGACAACACAAATGTGGATGATTGGTATCCAGACTCAGGAGCAACCAATCATGTGACAAGCAATCTCCAGAATCTCAACTTAGGCAACAAGAACTATGCAGGTATGCAAGCTATACACTTAGGTAACGGTGAAACAATAAGTATATCACATATTGGCATAGGAACTATTCAAGGTAAAAGAGAATTATATTTAAACAATCTATTGAGAGTTCCTGAGATTAAAAAGAATCTAATTAGTGTATCTCAATTTGCTACTGACAACAAAGTATACTTTGAGTTTCACCCTACCTTTTATTTAGTCAGAGATTCACTAAATAAAGATATATTGTTGCAGGGTAGTTTGAGTAAGGGACTGTACAAATTTAATGCTGTGAAGAAACCTGAACCTACTATGAAGGAATACTGGTGCAACAATGTTCAAGCCAATGTTCAAAATAAAGAAAATGTTTTAGATCATTGGCATTATAAGCTAGGGCATCCTAGTATGAAAATTGTAAAAAGATTTCTGATGGATAATAAAATTTCATTTTCAAATAATGATATTCATAATATATGCACACACTGTCAATTAGGAAAAAGCCACAAATTATCTTTCAGTAACTCTGAAACAAAGTACGAAAAAACCTTTTGAATTGATAGCTGCAGATCTATGGGGACCAGCCCCACTGAATTCCATTCAAGGACACAGGTACTACTTATCTTTTGTTGATGCTTATAGTAGATACACATGGGTATTTTTTCTCAAATCTAAATCAGAAACTTATGATACTTTAGTTCAATTCATCACACTAATTGAGAAACAGTTTAACTATAAGGTAAAAATCATGCAAACTGATGGGGTTCTGAGTTTTACCCACTCAATTTTTTTTTCAAAAGCAAGGTATAATTCATAGAGTTACTTGTCCATACACATCTGAGCAAAATGGGCTCGTTGAAAGAAAACATAGGCATATAGTTGACACTGGTCTAACTTTATTATCACAAGGGTCTCTACCACTAAAATATTGGCAGGAGGCATTTACTACAGCTGTTTACCTTATAAATAGGATGCCAAGTAAGGTACTTGATCATAAATGTCCATATGAAAAGTTATATGATATTAAACCTGATTATGACATTCTTAAAACATTTGGATGTTTATGTTTTCCCTGTCTTAGGCCCTACAACAAAAACAAGTTAAGTTTAAGGTCAAGTCCTTGTACTTTCTTAGGATATGCTACAAACCAAAAGGGATATAAATGTCTTGACAGAAGTGGTAGGATCTATATATCAAGACATGTTATGTTTAACGAAAATAATTTTCCTTTTGCAGATAAAAGACTTGCAGACAAAAACACAGCAAACCAATGTACTGATCATATTAAAGTATGCTTGCCTACCATACCAGAATTAACCATTCAAGAAGAACAGAACAAGAATGGGAAACTTGAAAGACCCCAGTCTAAAGGGGAAACAAAATCTAACCACACTACAAGTGATATACATGAGTGGCCAACACAACATCTTGAAGAAAATAATGAAGCACAAACATCTGATATATCAACATCAAGCAACAATACACCAACTATCACAGAGGTTATGCAAAATATAGAAGAAACTGGCCATCATATGATGACAAGATCAAAAAGTGGAATTTTTAAGCCCAAGATATATAATGCAAGCACTAAAATCATAGAACCAGTCACATATGAGCAAGCTGTTAAAAACATTGATTGGAGAAATGCCATGAGAGATGAATATGAAGCATTAATAAAAAATCAAACATGGGATCTTGTGTTACCACCAAAGGATAAAAACATCGTTGGATGCAAATGGACCTACAAAGTCAAAAAGGATGCTAGTGGAGAAATAACAAGACTGAAAGCAAGGCTAGTTGCAAAAGGCTACTCTCAACAATTTGGTTTTGATTTTAATGAAGTTTTTTCCCCTGTTGTTAAACCCACAACCATCAGAATCGTTCTCACCATAGCATTAAACAAGCAATGGAAAATTAGACAACTAGATGTACAAAATGCCTTTCTCAATGGAGACTTACAGGAAGAAGTGTACATGCATCAACCAAAAGGATACATAACAGAAGGAAATGAAGAAAAGGTCTGCAAATTATGAAAAGCTATTTATGGCCTTAAACAAGCATCAAGAACTTGGTACGAAAAGCTCAAAATAACATTAGGTAAATTGGGATTCAACCCAACCAAAGCAGATAACTCTTTGTACATCAAAACTACCAACCATGAAGTAACCTACATACTGGTGTACGTAGATGACATTCTCATCACTGGGAGCAATGAGAACGACATCGTTAACGTCATCCAATTACTAGATCAAAACTTTGCAATAAAAGATTTGGGGACACTTGATTATTTCCTTGGTATTAAAATCAGTAGGCCATCTAAAACAGAAATGTTCTTATCTCAAAAACAATATGCCAATGAAATTTTGGTTCGTGCTAATATGGATCAAGCCAAACCTCTACCCACACCCATGGTCAGTAATTTACATCTATCCAAAAATAAGGGAGAACCCATCGATAATGTTAAGCAATATCGTAGCATAGTTGGAGCACTGCAGTATCTAACAATTACCAGACCAGACTTATGCTACAGCGTAAATAAGGTTTGCCAGTTCATGCAAAACCCCCTAGATTGTCACTGGAGGGCGGTTAAGCGTATTTTAAGATATGTAAAAGGCACCCAAACCTATGGCATACTATTGACTCAAAGTAAAGAGGTAAATATACAGGCTTACAGTGATGCTGACTGGGCTAGCGACGTTGACGACAGACGATCAACCTCAGGCTACTGTGTTTATATGGGCGCCAACCCAGTTTCCTGGTGCACTAAAAAGCAGTCAACGGTTTCGCGTTCGAGCACTGAAGTTGAATACAGGTCAGTTGCTAGCACAGCAGCTGAAATTACATGGTTAGAAACCCTAATTCACGGATTAGGGTTCGAGCTAAAAGGGAAGTCACTGATTTGGTGTGACAATATGAGCACCATCTCCTTATCTTCGAACCCAATCCAGCACTCGCGAACTAAACATATTGAAATTGACCTATTCTTTGTTCGTGAAAGAACATCCACTGGAAAGCTGGAAATCAGACATGTTCCCTCCTACCACCAACGAGCTGACATCCTTACGAAACCTCTGTCTTTTAAAAATTTCACAAGATTAAGAGAGAAGATGAATATTATCGATGGTAGCAAATTTCATGGCGGCTGAAGAGAAAGAAGTGGAAACCCTAGCTCGTATTGAGGGTGGATATTATGAATACACCGTAATGTGCTTTTCCTCTTATCTATCCAAGTCATTCACATTGCAGCATCTCAGCCATCCATTTCAACAGCCGTGATCTACTCATCATATTGTACATGGATTACAAGTCTGGGCCTTGGGCCGTATTCTGTTTTGTATAAATACTTGTATTATATCTTTCTGTAAGGTACTGAGAAAGTATTTGCAATACAATTCTTTTTGATATTTCTCTAATAACTTATTCTAGGATATTTTACATGCATGAATTGGCTGCCGCCTGCTATAATTACAGTGATCATTATTTATTGGGAAGAGGTCGATTTGGTCCAGTTTATATAGGAATCTCAAAGCACACTGGTCAGGTATGTTTAAAGCTATGTATTGTGCCATGGAATATTGAAGTTTATTTGTGCTATGGAGCTAGTTATCAGCATATATGCAATAATATATCTTTGGAACTATTTATTATGTTCATAGTTTGTGGCTATAAAGACGCTTCGTAAGCGCTGACGACCGTCACAGTTTACAAGCATTTCTTGCTGAAGCGAGGATGTTAGTCTAGCTTCATCATCCTAACCTTGTTAGTACTATCGGATATTGTGTCGACGTTGTAGAAAGACTTTTAGTATTCGAGTACATGCCTCTTGGATCACTGGATGACCGTCTCTTCAGCAAATACCACATTTGTATTCCTAGATATGCATGCGAATTTGTGATGATTATGATATGACTGAAGACCTGACTATAACACATGACAATATAACATGCTTCATAATATCATGTAACATAGGTAACATGACATTATTATACAATCTCATGGTGGGAGTAGTCTATATAAAATCCCTTGCAGACATTTCATCTCAATCAATTTCCTTTTGAAATTCATGAAGTTGTTCCATCATTAGTTGTGTGCAAATGAGTACGAAAAACAGCGAGTGAAAATCAACAGATGAAGAAGGTGGTATTTTGACTCAAAAGATTTATCATATAACTTCTATATGGAATATACTCTCTAATGAATCTACATATATGACAACAAGTTCTTCGATTTTCATAGGACATAATCCAGAAATACCACCTCTAGATTGGAACACACTTATGATGATAGCTTTATGTGTTGCCCATGGATTGGAGTATTTGCA
The DNA here is from genome assembly GCA_030737815.1 of Allium fistulosum. NCBI lineage: Eukaryota > Viridiplantae > Streptophyta > Magnoliopsida > Asparagales > Amaryllidaceae > Allium > Allium fistulosum. The sequence continues at coordinate 1,179,481,992 of CM060902.1, forward strand.
TTGTAAGTGGGGTACGGCACTTATTTATAGAGATTTGAAGTGCTCAAATATATTACTTAGTGAAGGGTAATATGCAAAATCATCGGTTTTTGCATTGGTTGAAGAAGGACCAGTTGATGCTGAACCTGTTGGTAGAATAACTGTAGTGGGATCTAGTGGATATGTTGATCCTGAATATGCTAGAACGTGAATATTGAATGTTAAATTTGATATATATGGTTTTGGAGCAGTGCTTTTTGAAATTATTACTGGAAGGAGATTTGGTGAATTTGTTAAGGGCGAAGATAAGGATTTTGCTGCTCCGGTATGTCCTTTCTTATAATGCTTGTCTTTAAGTGCTAAAAATAAAATTTGCGCATAGAACTTTTGCTTCGTTTATAGATCTGAATATATATATATATATATATATATATATATATATATATATGTAATGTGTATGCTATTAGCAATATCTCGACCCTAGTTAAACTGTTTGCCTATTGGTGTGAGAATTACAAGAATTCAAAACCTTTATATTTTGATCAGTTTGCAAAAACATAGGAAGACCAAAAGTATTTGAATGCTGCTCCTAAGTTATAATCATAGATAGCTTAGGTTGTGATCGTCCCAAGAATTTAGCTACCATACCTAGTTCCAAAATTCATGGTGAAGTTTTGTGATTTCAAGTTGTTGTATTACCAGAATTTAAACAATGACCATATCTGACACTAGGTCTGTAGCCATATTTGAATGTTTTTGAACCTATAAATGCTCAAAGTCAATTCTGATATAGGAAATCAATGATATCAACTGTTTTCCCCCGTCCGCGGGTGCGGCATAGTGGAAAGAAGATTTGTGTTCTGGTAAAAAGACCAGGTTCGATTCCTACCGTGCGCTTCCTTATTCTATATAAATTTATCCGAAGGTATGGGGGCTTGGATCAGCAGACGACTTTACTATACCTTCCTCAGGAGTTTACCGGCCTGTCGGGTTCTCCTGGGTTTTCAAAAAAAAAAAAAAACTGTTTCCGGCCCCATATAGGAAATCAACTTATAAAAGAAAATTAAATTTCGTTTCAATAGGGTTTCTCCAAATATGATTCGATTCTCGGGTTTAATATAAAATTCAAGTTAAGTTGAAATTGGGAAAAATAAATAATCGATTCATTCTCAAATACTAAATATCAAGATAATTAATTTGAATTTCATTTATTCAAAACAGTATAAATATAAAAATAAAATAAGGTTTCTTTTCTTTTCTTTCTTTCTTCACTCCTCTTTTTTTTTAATTTCTTTTTTTCTGTTTTTTGTTTTTTTTGTTTTTTTTTAAAGCTCAAATATTAAATTTGCTATCAAAAATAGCAACTATTTCAATGTAATGAAGAAACCTATTCTTTACATTATTACATTCTTGGAAGTCTTTTATAAGATAGAGCAAAACTTCTAGCACAGATGTATACAGCTAAAAATGAACCCTTTGAAATTTTGAACATACAGTCGATTTTAATCCACTTTTAATTCGAAATTTGAATTCTATGATTTACGATTGTTTCCTGTTTTGAAAACATTGTAGGAAAATTACATTCCAAAATTTGAACAATAGAAAATTACAAACTGTACACACATAATCCATACTACTACAATCATACCATGCTTTTCTATTGTGCTTGGCACATACACATAAGCACACTCACATTCTCATACTTGTTTGTCTTCAGAAACATACTTGTGTATTTAGACATATATTCTTTGTGACATTAATTTTATATTGTAGGCATTGCTGAATATGGCAGACCCATTGCTTGAAGGTAATTTCCCAAGAGATGAATATACTAAAGCTGCAGCTTTAACAGAAAAGTGTTATGCAGGCAGATCTTGATAGAAGGTCTGTAATAGTGAAGTTGTTCATGGACTCAGTAACCTCTCAGAAGCATCAACATGCAATGTATTGTAGATGGTATTAAAGATTTGGAATTTGTTGCTTCAGTAACCTCTCAGAAGCATCAACTTAATCCAAACCCCACCCCACCTCCCCTCTGTTAGGTGTGGCTCGCATTGTAAATGGAGTGGATGCGTGGATTGAACATGTTAAAAGTCCCACATCGTAGGGTATATGAAATAATCGTGTTATATATATGAGATTGGTGGCACGTAACATTGGGGATTCCTTTTGTTACCATGTTCCATGTTAAATTATAGCGACACTATATGGAGAATTGTAGAGGTCGGAAGTAGCTTCGCAATGGAGAAAACGGTTCGCAAATCGAAGTTCGAAGGTGGAAGTTATAAGGGAAAAGGTGGAGTAGGCTGTTTTGGCAGGGTCAGACGTCTGAGGAAAATGGTCAGACGTCTGGCCCTTCTGAAAATATGCACCATTGTTTCAGAGAATGAGCTCAGACGTCTGACCAAAAGGGTCAAACGTCTGAGTCTGTGCAGAATTGGTTCCAGAGACTTTTATCAGACGTTTGACCAAATGGTCAGACGTCTGAGCTGAAGCGTATTTTTTCCAGATGCTTAGGTCAGACGTCTGAGGCGACTTTCTGCCTGTTTTCACGTGTGGACTCGACGTGAAGATTTGTGACAACTGCAGGGGCAATTTCGGAACATTTCCTAGGGTTTATATTCTCCTATATAAGCTAGCTTCAGGTTCCAGATCTAATAGAGGGTGATGTGCGTGCAAGCGACTGCAAGAGATTAGCCTCCACCAATTATCGTTTATCAAAACCTAGTTTTCTTCAATTCCCTTCTCCACAAATCAATTTCTAATTAGAATTTTGATCATTGTATTCAATCTCTTGTACTCTTCCCATCAATATTAATAAAGCTCTCTCTTAAAGTGGATGTACACTAACACAACGTTAGTGGAACCACTATAAATCGCTGTGTGATTTACTTTTCGTTATTGCTTTGATTTCTGAATTGCTTGTTTAAGATTGTGATTGTTTTTGGATTGGTTGAGATTGGAATTGTGTTATTGATTGGTTGTTTTACACTTCTTACCACGATCCCGTCTTTCGCTGTGCTTGTGGGGTTTCGATTTGAGTGGTCTCCAGTTGGAATCCCGACTCCAACATTTGGTATCAGAGCATTGGTGTTGGTAGGTGGTTGTAGAAATGCCAGAATCAGATAATACCTCAAGTAGTTCCTCAATGGGTAATCCAAGTGGTGTAGCTCCTTATGTACGTGGTTCGTACGCAGCTTCAGGATCACAATTGGTAATAGACAAGTGGAATGGCGATAATGATTTTGAAAAATGGCAATGGAAGATGAAAGCGGTTCTAAGGAGGAATCGGATGCATCGGGTAGTGTTTGATACACATTTATTGCCAGTAGACATCTCAGATGTTGAGAGAGAGTAGATGGAAGAGTGGGCATTCACTACACTTCAACTTGCTATGGGAGAGAATGTTATCTCTGAAATTAGCGGTGAGACAGCCGCTAAGGGTATTTGGGACAAGTTGGAGTAGTTGTATATGAAGAAGTCACCGAAAAATCGTTTGATCTTATTGCGAACGTTCTTCACCTATAAGATGAAGGAAGGTACTTTGCTAAAGGCTCAGTTGAATACTTTTTATGATTTGCTAATGAAGAAAAGGCGGTAGATATGAAGATTGAGGAAGAGCAAAAGGCGATGATATTGTTGTGTTCGTTGCCAGATCGCTATACAGGTTTCTCAAACAGTTTGATCTATAGCCGGGATACATTGACACTTGATGATGTCAAGACGGGTCTTCTTAGCGAGAAGTTGCAGGATCAAATGAAGAAGTTAGGTGACGGAAGTAGTGGTCATGGTTTGTTTGTGGAGAAGGAGAGGTATGCGAAGAAGGAGAACCAGGGGCGTTCTAAATACAGGAACCCCGGTTGGAGAGGAAAGTCGAAGGAAAGAAAAGGAAAGTGCTATATTTGCATGAATCCCGGTTATTGGAAGAATGAGTGTCCGGAAAAGGAGAAGGCAAAGAAGGAAGTAGCATCTTCATCTGTAGCGGTGGAGAGTGGAGTTGGTGAGGGAGATGTAGATGTTTTGTCGGCGGTAGCATCGGATGTTTCGGGTAGCGATTGGGTGCTCGATTCGGGGGCGTCCTATCATATGACGCCAAATAGGAATTGTTTTTCTTCTTACATCGACAAAGAAGGAAATTCAATTGTTACAGGAAATGGTGCTATTTGCAAGTCGAAAGGCATTGGTTTTGTGCAAATTCGGATGTTTGATGGAGTGGTTCGTACTCTCACTAATGTGCGCTATGTTCTGGGACTTAGGAAGTCTTTTATCTCTTTGGAGCAGCTGGATTCTTTAGGTTGTAAGATCACTATTGAGGGTGATAGCTTGCGGGTTTCGAAGGGGGCGCTTATGGTGATGAAGGGTGCTAGGACTCATGGTATTTATTTGCTTCAAGGAGTGACTGTAGAAGGTGAAACTTGTATAGGAGTTGATAGTTCTCGTGGCTTGGATGCGACTAGGTTGTGGCATTTGAGGTTAGGTCATGTCTCGGAGAGGAGTTTGGACGTTCTTCGGAAGAGGGAGATGATCGATGGAGAAAGTTTCAACAAGTTAGAGTTTTGCGAAGAATGCGTCATGGGGAAGCAAACTAAAGTTTCATTCGGTGAGGGAAAGCATGATTCGAGAAGGGTTCTTGAGTATGTTCACACGGATGTTTGGGGACCGACACCTGTAGCTTCTTTAGGTGGAGCTTGCTATTATATTTCTTTTATAGATGACTTTTCTCGGAAAGTTTGGGTGTATGTAATGAAGGCCAAGTCGGAGGCATTTGCAAACTTCAAAGCACGGAAGTCTCTTGTTGAGAATGAGTGTTGCTAGTCTTTGAAGGTTCCAAGGTCTGACAATGGCAGAGAGTATGTTTCCAGAGAATTTTTGGAGTTTTGCAAGCATCATGGTATTCAGAGGCATTTTACTACACCTGGAGATCCGCAGTCGAATGGTGTTGCGGAAAGGATGAATCGTACTCTACTTGAGAAAGCTCGATGCTTGAGATTGACATCGGGTTTAGCGAATGGATTTTGGGCTGAAGCTTTGTCAACCGCAGTGCATATTATTAATCTAATTCCGTGCTCAGCTATTGGTAACAAAATTAAGGAGGAAGTGTGGAAGGGAAAGAGCATCAACTTGAGTTATCTTCGTGTGTTTGGTAGTCCGGTTTATGTGCATGATCCGGGAAATGATAAGCTTGAACCTAGAGCTTTCAAGGGGATTTTGCTTGGCTATACGGATGGAGTAAAAGACTATCAGATTTGGAATCTGAAAATGAAGAAGGTAGTGAATTCTCGTCATATTAATTTTGATGAGTCAGCATTGTTCAAGGAGAATAGAAGCTCATCGGATGTTTCAGATTTGGTTCATGATGAACCAAAGGAGAAAGAAATTATTTCCACATTTTGTCCAAGGAGTAGAGAGAGTAGTGTAGTTGGAGATGCTTGCGAGGAGATAGCGGTTGATGTTACATCACATAGTCCACAGGGTGCCTCTAGTAGTGTTAGTGATGTACATGATTCTAGAGAAGACTCGGTTCAAGGTGGAGCCGAAGGGAGTTTGGGTGATGGTATTGCTACTCGGGTTGGTCGTCGTACGATAAGACCACCCGAAAGATATGGTGATTGGAACTATCTTAGTTTTTGTGATAATTTGGACTATGCTCTTCATGTAGTCAAAGATGAGCCGATGGACCTTGATGACGTCATGAAGTGAGTGATAGCTCAAAATGGATTTGTGCCATGGAGGAAGAGATGCAATCATTGTTGAAGAATCAAACTTGGGATTTGGTTCCATTTCCTAAAGGAAATCGTGCTATTGGGTGCAAATGGATATACAAGGTGAAGGACGATGGGAGATACAAAGCTAGGCTAGTGGCTAAAGGGTTTGCACAAAGGAAGGGAAAAGAGTATGATGAGATATTTGCACCGGTTGTGCGCCATACTTCTATCCGGATATTACTTGCTATAGTTTCTATTCATGACTTGGAGTTGGAGCAACTTGATATGAAAACCACCTTCTTGCATGGTGACTTGGATGAAGACATCTACATGGAGCAACCGGAAGGTTTTGTTGTAGATGGTAAGTCCAATTTGGTTTGCAAGTTGAAGAAATCACTATATGGATTAAAGCAATCACCTAGACAATGGTACAAGAGGTTTGATCATTTTATGCTTGAAAATGGTTTTGATAGAAGCATCAAAGATGCTTGTGTTTATTTCAAGAAGTTGAGAAATGATTGTTGGGTGTATTTACTCTTGTATGTGGACGACATGCTCATTGCTTCTAAGGATAAGAATGAAATCAACAAGCTGAAACTGAGTTTGAAATCGGAGTTCGAAATGAAGGATCTTGGAGAAGCAAGAAGGATATTGGGCATCGAAATTATAAGGGATCGAAAGCATTTTGAGTTGAAACTAACTCAAAAGGAGTACATTGAGAAAGTGCTTTGCCAGTTTAGCATGGAGAATGCAAAGGCGTCAAATACACATTTACTTTTGCATATGAAGCTTTCGAGTAAAGGATCACCTATCTTGGAGGAAGACAAGACTTATATGGCAAAGGTGCTATATGCTAGTGCGGTTGGAAGTCTAATGTATGCTATGGTGTGTACAAAGCCCGATATTGCAAATGCCGTCGGGATGGTTAGTCGATATATAGCTAATTCTGGAAAATTGCATTGGGAAGCTGTGAAACTTATATTGAGATACCTTAGAGGCACATCATCTCATGGTCTTGTTTTTGGCGGTAGTAAGGCGATGGATTGCAAGTTGGTTGGTTATTGTGATTCGGACTACGCAGGTGATAGAGATCGAAGAAAATAAACTTTCGGATATGTCTTCACACTTGGGGGTACAGCTATAAGTTGGAGATCTAGATTGCAGACCGTAGTTTTATTATCCACTACGGAGGCGGAGTTGATAGCCGCGGTGGAGGCGGCAAAGGAGGCACTCTATTTGAAGCGATTGTTGTGTGACTTGGGATTCGAGCATGATAGTATTGATGTTCGATGTGATAGCCAGAGTGCTATTCACTTGGTAGAGAATTTGGCGTTTAGCTCACGGACTAAGCATATTGAGGTGTGAGAGTCATTTCTAGTAGCCATGGATGAGGATAAGCAAGTATATCTTCGGAAAGTACACACAAAGGATAACGCGGCGGACATGTTCACTAAGGCATTACCGGTTGGGAAGTTCGAGCATTGCTCGAACTTGATTCGCTTGGAGAAGTGCTAGGTGCCACGGGGTGGCACGGTTAAGGGAGGAGCTTGGTGGTAGATGAGGAAAAGTATTGGTGAGAGATTGAGGTTCTATCTTCTTGGTAAGTGCCAGTCTTTGGTGAGATAGCTTAGGATTTGGATGTTTTCAACATTTCATTAGCAGGCGGGGGCTTTTCCTGAGCTCGTTGGTGGAGTGCAATGGGCGGTGATTTTGCCGGAGCTCATTGGGAAAGCATTCATGTTTGGTTGAAGGTAGAAGTGATAGTCGGTGCTATCGGTTGTCGTTGATGGTATGGTACCATTAGAGTTGGAGATGGATATAGTGTCAAGGTGGAGTGTTAAATTCTAGCGACACTATATGGAGAATTATAGAGGTCGGAAGTAGCTTCACAACGGAGAAAACGGTTCGCAAATCGGAGTACAGAGGTGGAAGTTATAAGGGAAAAGGTGGAGTAGGCTGTTTTGGCAGGGTCAGACGTTTGAGGAAAATGGTCAGACGTCTGGCCCTTCAGCAAATATGCACCATTGTTCCAGAGAATGAGCTCAGACGTCTGACCAAAAGGGTCAGACGTTTGAGTCTGCGCAGAATTGGTTCCAGAGACTTTTATCAGATGTCTGACCAAATGGTCAGACGTCTGAGCTGAAGTGTATTTTTTCCAGATGCTTAGGTCAGACGTCTGACCATTTTGGTCAGACGTCTGAGGCGACTTTCCGCCTGTTTTCACATGTGGACTCGGCGTGAAGATTTGTGATAACTAGGGGCAATTTTAGAACATTGCCTAGGGTTTCTATTCTCCTATATAAGCTAGCTTTAGGTTCCAGATCTAATAGAGTGTGATGTGCGTGCAAGCGACTGCAAGAGATTAGCCTCCACCAATTAGGGTTGATCAAAACCTAATTTTCTTCAATTCTCTTCTCCACAAATCAACTTCTAATTAGAATTTTGATCATTGTATTCAATCTCTTGTACTCTTCTCATCAATATTAATAAAGCTCTCTCTTAAAGTGGATGTACACTAACACAACGTTAGTGGAACCACTATAAATCGCTGTGTGATTTACTTTTCGTTATTGCTTTGATTTCTGAATTGCTTGTTTAAGATTGTGATTGCTTTTGGATTGGTTGAGATTGGAATTGTGTTATTGATTGGTTGTTTTACACTTCTTACCATTATTCCATCTTCCGTTGTGCTTGTGGGGTTTCGATTTGAGTGGTCTCTAGTTGGAATCCCGACTCCAACATTTGTTAGGTGTGGCTCGCATTGTAAATGGAGTGGGTGCGTGGATTGAACAGGTTAAAAGTCCCATATCGTAGGGTATCTGAAATAATCGTGGTATATATATGAGATTGGTGGCACGTAACATTGGGGATTCCTTTTGTTACAATGTTTTACCAAGACCAGATTATATGCTCGATGGAGACGATGAATGGATGTTCAATCGGGACGCCGGCATGGGAGATTTCGACCGTTGATGGCACTAGACATGGTAAAGTGAATGCATTCGGAACGCGGGAATGCCGAAACTCAACACCCCCCACAAAAACAACAAAAGGAAAAATCCAAATAAATATTATAATTAAAATGACATTTTATCGTTTGCAAGTACCTGTTAATTTTTAGCAAGTGCACCGAATATAAAACAACACAACATCATCTTTTATGTATTTATACATATTTGACATTTAAAGATTGGAAAATGGTAGTACGTTTTCTTCTTGTTTTCATCTCCTTTTGTCTGTTAGTGTAAAATTTTACTAAAAGGAGTAAAATTTTGTAGATACTTGATGTTCATTGCTTATTTATACAAAATTCTATGACTGAAAATCTTCTCACATGGATTGTTGGATGTTAGACCTCTGCTCGTGTTTGGAAGGTGCTTGAACAACATTACTCTTCTCAAACGTGTGCAAAAATTGATCACTTTCAGCCTCAACTATGCAATTTCAAGAAATGATCATTGTCGAACTCTGACTACTTGCTTCGACTCAACTCTCTTGTTGACAAGCTTGGATCTGTTGGCCGTACTGTTACAGTCAAAGAACATGTTGCTGCCATTTTCAATGGACTGTCTCCAGACCATGACAGTTTTATCATCTTAGTCAATTCTCGCAAGGAAGAATACACTGTTGAGGAAATTGAGTCCTTACTATTGTCTTAGGGTCATCGACTTGAGAAGCACACTCAAGATCTTGATTCCAATCGAGCTGCAAATCTTGCTCAAAATCGTGGTGCTTTTCGAAGTCGATCTGGCTATGGCAATCAACAATCTATTAATAAAAGCAACAATTCATCATTTGGTTTTACCCGAGGAGGTTTTTCACAACTTTTGAACAGAGGAAATTCTTGGAATCCATTTGCTACTGGTTCTCGATCTAACAATGTCGGTGCTGGCAACTCTCGAGGGTCCTTTTCTGGTCAGCCTGGAACTCGTCCTATATGCCAACTTTGTGGAAAGATTGGTCATGTTTCTTCCAAATGTTATCAGCCTTTTAACATGGAGTTTCCAGGTCTTGGAGCAGCCAGTGGATAAAGATTCGGCATCTATGCAAGCCATGGTTGCATTTGCTAGCACAGTTAGTGATCCAGCTTGGTACCCTAACTCTGGAGCGACCAATCACTGCACATCAAATGAAAACAATCTGATGCAAAAATAGGAGTACCATGGATCCGACCAAATTCATATGGGAAATGGTGATGGTCTCACCATTTCAAATGTTGGTAAGTCATTCTTCAAATCTCCACACTCCTTAAACTCATTAGTTCTTAATCAAATTCTTCATGTTCCTCAAATCACCAGAAATCTTCTTAGTGTTTCACAGTTTGCTTGTGATAATCAAGTTTACTTTAAATTTTATCCTGATTTTTGTCTTGTCAAGATCAGGTTTCCAAGCTCACTCTGATGGAAGGCAAGCTTGACATAGGTCTAATATGTCTTCCCTACATCTACCATTCCTCTTGGTCAGCCTGGGTCATTCCACTCTTCACTAGATTTTTCTTTCCAAAGCAATAATTTGAGTTTGTCTAATTCTACAGTTTGTAGTCTGTCAACCATATCTTCTTTTTCTATTTGGCATAATAGGTTGGGTTTTCCCTAGTGCTCGAATTGTTAAAAATGTACCGAGCAAATGTAATGTTCCTGCTATCAATAAAGCTATTTTTGATTTTTGTACTGCTTGTTGTCAAGATAAACTCCATAAACTACCTTTTCCTACATTTGAAACTCGGTACACTAAACCCTTGCAATTGATCCACTCGGACATAAGGGGTCCAACTCCGGTTGTATCCTCAAATGGATACAAATATTACATCCATTTTATTGATGCTTTTTCAAGATACACTTGGGTGTTTCTTTTAAAGTGTAAATCAGATGCCATGCAAACCTTTTTAAACTTCAAAACCCAAGTTGAAAATGTGTTTGATTGCAAAATAAAAGCCCTCCAATCTGATTGGGGAGGTGAGTTTCAAGCTTTTCAGAAGTCTTTTACAGTTCATGGTATTACATGTGTGTTTTTTGTCCAACCATTCGTGAACAAAACGGAGTGGCTGGAAGGAAACACAGACATCTTATAGAGTCAACTTTTACTCTTCTTGTTCATAAACTTTACCTCTTAAGTTCTGGAATGAAGCTGTTCGAGCTTCTGCTTTTCTCATCAATAGCTCCAGTCATCAACAATCAATCTCCATTTCAAACTCTTTTCAATTTAAACCCAGATTGTTCTCAACTAAGAGTGTTTGGCTGCTCTTTTTTTCCCAATATAAGACCTTTTAATAAGAATAAACTACAATTCAGATCTGAAGAATGTACATTCTTGGGCTATAGTATCAAACATAAGGGGTATAAATGTTTATCCAAATATGGTAGAATTTATATCTCTAGAGATGTAATTTTTAATGAGCATTCCTTTCCTTACTCAAACCATTCTTCAGGCTCAACCTCTGTTCCCACAGTTCCTTTTCACACTAATGTACCAATTCCACTAATTTCCCCTCTCAATACATCACAGCCAGATACATCATCTTCATTCTCCTCGCTTCATACTGGTTCTTCCCCATCTCATTCCACAGATGCTACTACATCAATTCCCTCCCAAGCTTCCACTCATCAACCAACTTCTATCCATACTGCTGCAACTTCCACTCATGATTTACCAACATCATCAGTCAATCCTGGACCTTCCACTATCGATTCTCATTGAATGGTAACTCAGTCCAAGGTAGGGGTTTTTAAACCCAAAGTTTACATAACTTCAAAAGAGCCACTTACTATGCAGGATGCCTTGTAGAACCCTAACTGACTGGCTGCTATAAAAATTGAATTTGATGCAATGCAAAATAAAAAAAACATGGTCATTAGTTCCTTTACCAAGACAAAAAAGCTATAGTTGTAAATGGGCGTTTAAGCTAAAAGAGAATCCTAATGGTACCATTAATAAGCATAAAGCTCGGTTGGTGGCAAAGGGGTTCTTGCAGCAATATAGTTTTGACTTTACAAATTTTTTTAACCCAATGGTGAAACCAACCACCATTCAAGTTATTCTCACAATGGCTCTCTCAAGGAATTGGATCATGCATCAACTAGACATTAATAATGCTTTTTTAAATGGGGTATTGCAAGTGTAGCAAAATTTGTTTTAATTTGAGCGGAAGCGAATTATTTGATCAGGATCTAGTATTGTCTATTTAGATATCAATGGAACTAAAAAAAACAATTATGCAGTCTCACAGAAACAATAGCAGAAATAAGAGACACAGAAGATTTAACGTGATTCAGATATAAATATCCTACGTCCATGGAGACCCAACAACTTCTTTTATTCCATTGAAGAAAAGAGTACAAAAGAGATAGAAGAATAATGGTGGATGCTCTCACACACTCACTTACATATGAAGATGAAATTCCTTCAATTAAATAGACTTGATAATGAAGGGTTGCTTGGAGATTAAGAAAATCAATTTTCTGATTACCCAAATATCTTTCCAAATTGCATGATTTGGTTTTAGTACAAATAGATGGCGTAATCTTGGTTTTCATATCTTTCCTTTGATTGATTAATTCTCCATGCCTAATCATTCATTTCTTCATATAACAAATGCATTGACTAATTAATTGATTGGCTAATTAATTAGTTTCCTTCCAAAATATCCTTCCATATACAAGCCAAATTAATTGATTGATTGAACCAATTAATCAATTTCTTTCCTCCTCAACAAATATTTGAATCATCCAAATTTAACACTCCACCTTGATTCAAATATAACAATCTCTCTTCATCACCTTATCATCAAGCAATCAACATAGAAGTTGTTGGGTCTAGCGCCCCATGGCGCTCAAGTAACAGAATCAAACTGATTAAGTTTGAGCAATGCTCAAACTTGTCCTTTGGAAGTGACTTTGTCATCATATCTGAAGGATTATCCAAAGTACCCACCTTCAACAATTTGATCTTGCTTCATTCTTCCTCAAGCATAAGAAAGAAACCTCTAACATCAACGTGCTTCGTTGGTGAACTATAAGCTTGATTCTCTACAAGATGAATCGCACTCTGGCTATCTGAAAATAGCTCTATTGTCTGCTGCACCATTGAAAGATCATCCAACAACTGTAGTAAGTATAATCCTTTCTTTATTGCTTCCACAATCGATATCAACTCTACTTCGGTAGTCGATAAAGCTACGATAGATTGCAGCTTTGGTCTCTATGAAATCGAGCCTATGCAAAGTGTAATAACATAGCCCGACACTGACTTTCTAGCATCTCTATCCCCAACATAATTAGAATCACGGTATCCTCTAAGAAAGATGTCACCATCCACTCCACTATATAACAAGCCCACCGAAGAAGTGCCTCGAAGATATCTAAGAATCCACTTCACAGCTTGCCAACGGTCTTTACCTAGGTTAGACATATATCGACTCACAACACCCACTGCATGGGCCAAATCTGGTCTTGTGCACACCATCGCATACATAAGACTATCAACAGCACTAGAATAAGGTATATCACCCATATACCTTTTGTCTTCTTCCAATGAGGGAGATAAGTCTTTTGACACCTTAAAATGAGAGCCTAATGGAGTACCAACCGGTTTGGCTTTCTCCATTCCAAATCGAGCGAGGACCTTCTCGATGTACTGCGCTTGAGTGAGCCTTAACTCTCTCCGCTTCCTACCCTGCTTATCTCCATACCCAATATTCTTTGTGCCTTTCCCAAATCCTTCATGTCAAACTCTCTACTGAGCTCCACTTTCAACTCCTTAATTCTGACCATACTCCGAGATGCAATCAGCATATCATTAACATATAACAACAAATAAATCATATCACCATCACATCTCTTGAAATAAACACACTGGTCTTTGAAAATTCTGGAGTATCCTTGTGAAAGCATAAACTTATCAAACCTCTTATACCATAACCTAGGAGACTACTTCAGTCCATATAGAGATTTGTTGAGTTTACAAACATAGTCTGGTCTGCTACTACCAATGAACACTTCCGGCTATTTTAAAAAATCTCCTCATCTAGATCACCATGCAAGAATGCAGTTTTGACATCTAGTTGCTCTAATTCCATATCATAATGAGCAACTAATGCCAAAAGAATATGAATAGAAGTATGCCTAACCACTGGTGCAAAGATATCATGATACTCTACCCCCTTCTTCTGAACATACCCCTTTGCGACTAATCTTGCCTTTTATCTGAGATTACCATTTTCACCATCTTTCACTCTATAGATCCACTTGCATCCAATAGCTCTCTTGTCGGTGGAAAGAGGCGCCAAATGCCAAGTATGATTTCTCTACAATGATTCAATCTCCTCCTCCATAGCAACTAACCAACTGGAACTGTTAACTGGTGCGATAGCTTCTCTATAATCACAGGGCTCATCATGGACAACATTCAAAGCATATGTTGCCATATCATCAAAGTTAATGTCTTCAATGCTCAATCCAACAAACTCATCAAGCCACTTAGGCTTTCTTCTTTGTCTGACAGGTCTAGGTTCTGAATGAGCTCCACCTTGAGTTTGATCCTCTGTACCAACATCGATATAACCCTCATCAACCACGGTGTCATCGGAAACACCATTTGAACGTCTATGAAAAGAATCAACAGATGACTTGCTTTGCTTCTGGTATTCTTCACATGTTCTCTCATTGTCATCCGATGAGGAAGGCTCCACCTTCAACATAGCCTTCTCATCAAAAGTCACATGCCTTCTCATAACGATCTTCTTGCTAATAGAACACCACAACCTATATCCCTTCACTCCTCTCCTATAACCTAGAAAGATACACTTGCGAGCTCTAGATTCCAGCTTCCCTTTACTTCATGCACATAAGCTGGACAACCAAACACTCTGAGAAATGAATAGCTAATAGGCTCTCCTTTCCATACTTCTTCAGGGATCTTCATATCTATGGCAGTAGATGGTGTGCGGTTGATGAGGAAAGCTGCTATAGATAAAGCTTCAGCCCAAAATCCCTTCTTCAATTTAGCAGTCAGTCTGAGGCATCTTGTTCTCTCCATTATTGTCCGATTCATCCCTTCTGCAACTCCATTAGACTGGGGGTCGCCTGATGTGGTGTAATGCCTCTTAATGCCTTCAGACTCACAATAATCGATGAATTCTTGTGATACAAATTCACCGCCATTATCTGAACGGAGAACTTTCAATTTCTTCCCTGACTGCTTCTCAACCATAGATTTCCACTTTCGAAACCTGGCAAAGGTTTCACTCTTTGACTGAAGAAAGTATACCACTACTTTACGAGAGAAATCATATATAAATGAAACGAAATACCTGGCTCCACCTAAAGACTAACAAGGGGAGGGACCCCAGACATCTGTATGAACATAATCCAGGACAGCTTTTGCTTTATGCTCTTCTATACCAAAAGAAATCTTCGTCTGCTTTCCAAGAACACACTCTTCACAAAAACCAAGTTTTGAATGATGAACTCCATCAATCAATCCTCGTTTTCTCAACTCATCCATGCTGTGCTCACCGATGTGACCCATCCGTAAGTGCCATAATCTGGAAGAATCCGAATCAACAGATGTAATAGAAGCTGATTCACTAACTACAGTAGTGCCCTTTAATAGATAAAGATTTTCTGCCCTCACACCCCTCATAACAATCATGGAACCCTTCAATATCTTCATTTTCTCTCCTTCCACTACAATCTTCAAGTCTAGTCTACTCAATGCCCAAGAAATCAAGCTCCTCCTCAAATTAGGTACATGTCTAACATCGGTGATCGTACGAATAACACCGTCAAACATGCTAATCATCACGCTACCAACGCCAACCATACGACAAGAAGCATCATTACCCATTAGAACTTCTCTATCAATTTCACGGTAAGTGGAAAAGCAGTTCCTATCAGGTGTCATATAATAGGATGCGCCAGAATCAATCAGCCAAAAGTTGCTCTTCCCAGAAGAGCCAGAAGCTGTAAATACAACAGTGTCACTTTTTGTATCTGATTTCTCTACTGTAGAAGCTGTGGCTTGCTTTGGATCTTTTTTTCTACCTTCAAGCTTGGGACATTATGCTGTGAAGTGCCCTGGTTTCTTACAATAATGAAAAGTCAACTTCTTAGGCCCCCTATACTGAGACCGCAAAGAATTCTGTCCTCCACCATTCTTCGACCTACTTTGGCCTCTACCTCTCTGAACAGATAAGCCTTTGGTATCACTATCCCAGCTAGTGCTCGCCAATCTACCTCTTAATACTTTATTATGAAGACCAGCCTTTACATCAGACAGGCTAATTTTATTGCGGCCATAAATCATGGAATTAATAAAAGCAGTATACTCCTTAGGTAAGGAACATAAGAGGATCGCAGCTTGAGTCTCATCAGTAATATCAACTTCCGCTGCCTTCAGGTTCATAATCAAAGTGGTCAAAGCATCTACATGCTCCATGAGATCAGCTCCAGGCTTCATATTGAACGAATAGAGTTGTTGCTGAAGAATAATCCGATTAGTGAGAGACTTGTCTTGATATGCATCCGATAATGCATCCCATAGTTCCTTCATCGTCTTCTTCTGAGAGAATTCTCTAAGAACTTCATCTAAAAGACTCAACTGAATTGTTGTGAGAGCTTCATCTCCCATCTCTTCCAAATCAGCTACATCAATACCTTTCAATTTCTTAGGTGCAGAAACAACTTTATAAGTCTTCTCCTTCTTTAATACATCCTCCATCTTCATCTTCCAAGTACCAAAATCTCCCTTTCCGTCAAAACATATTACTCCATTATTGACACCAGATCTACCAACAGACTTATTAGAAGTAGCCATTAATACCCAAACAAGAACAATAACACTAGCTTTGATACCAAACTGTAGTGAAATTTGTTTTAATTTGAGCGGAAGCGAATAATTTGATCAGGATCTAGTATTGTCTATTTAGATATCAATGGAATTAAAAAAAAATCAATTATGCAGTCTCACAGAAACAATAGCAGAAATAAGAGACACGGAAGATTTAACATGGTTCAGATATGAATATCCTACGTCCACGGAGACCCAACAACTTATTTTATTCCATTGAAGAAAAGAGTACAAAAGAGAGAGATGAATAATGGTGGATGCTCTCACACACTCACTTGCATATGAAGATGAAATTCCTTCATTTAAATAGACTTGATAATGAAGGATTGCTTGGAGATTAAGAAAATCAATTTCCTGATTACCCAAATATCTTTCCAAATTGCATGATTTGATTTTAGTACAAATAGATGGCGTAATTTTGGTTTCCATATCTTTCCTTTGATTGATTGATTCTCCATGCCTAATCATTTATTTCTTCATATAACAAATGCATTGACTAATTAATCGATTGGCTAATTAATTAGTTTCCTTCAAAAATATCCTTCCATATACAAGGAAAATTAATTGATTGATTGAACCAATTAATCAATTTCTTTCCTCCTCAACAAATATTTGAATCATCCAAATTTAACAGCAAGAAGAAGTCTATATGAGTCAGCCACCTGGTTTTAAAGCTCCTACTCATATATGTAAACTACATAAAGCCTTGTATGGCTTAAAGTGAGCTCCAAGAGCTTGGTTTGATAGGCTAAGATCTGTTCTTATTTCTCTTGGTTTTCACAATGCTCGAGCAGATCAATCCCTGTTTATACGGATCAATTCTCAGCATACAACTTATATATGTTAGTGTATGTTGATGATATTATTATTATAGGGAGTTCTCCTACTATGGTTGTTGTTGTAATCAGTTGTTTAAATTCCAAATTTGCACTTAAGGATCTTGGTCCACTCAGCTATTTTCTAGGAATTCAAGTTGAGTATACAACTGAAGGTGATATTTTGTCTCAAAAGTAGTGCATCTCAGATTTATTGTGCAGGGCCAAAATGCAATATGCCAATGGTCTTACTATGCCTATGATAGGTGGAGAGATACTCCCAAGGAAGTGATCCTATTCAACATCTACAACTCTATCGAAGTCTGGTTGGTGCTCTACAATATATCACCATTACCAGACCAGAGATCTCATATGCTATGAACAAAGTCTGTTAATTCATGAAGACTCCCTTGGAATGACATTGGAAAATAGTGAAGAAGTTGCTCAAATATCTCAAGGGAACAATTGACTTTGGTTTGCACCTAAGGAGGTCTCCCAACTTGGAGTTGACCGGTTACTGTGATGTAGATTGGGCCTCCGACCTTGATGGCAGACATTCCAATTCTGGATACTATGTATCCTAGGTTCCAATTTGGTTTTCTGGTCCTCTAAGAAGCAAGACATAGTGTCTCGCTCCAGTACAGAGGCTGATTATCGCAGTTTGGCCCATCTTGCTGCTGAGATCACTTAGCTTTAATCCCTTCTCTCTGAGGTTCAGGTTGCTCAATGTCGAGCTCCCACTTATTGGTGTGATAATTTCAGCAAGGTGCAAATGTCAACAAATCCCATCTTACATGCCATAACTAAGCATCTAGAGATTGATCTCTATTTTGTATGAGAGAAGGTTCTCAACAAGCAGCTGCTAGTTCAACATATGCCTTCGTGTGATCAAGTTGCAGATATTCTTACTAAGGCATTAGCTTGTTCTAGATTTTTCCTTCTTAGAAAAAAAAACTTAGAGTAAAAGATTCCTCTACCCTAAGTTTGAGAGGGATGTCAGAGTTAGTTAGTAGTCTATTATTAGTATTAGTTAATACTGTGCAATACAGTTGTAATACTAATTACATATACTCTTTGTACTATTGTTGATTGAAATGAGAATCAATTTTTTCATACTAAACATTTTCTAACATGGTATCAGAGTAGGTTTATTTTGTGTGTGCTTAACCGCCACATCTGTTCCACATCATCCAATATATACATCCACGTGTTTGGCTCATAATACGTCACACGTTCAGAGGCGTGTTGAGATTAGTCCCACATCGGGCAATTTATAAAAATAAATCATATATAAATACTAAAAGACCATTCTTCACATCATCAATTGGTTTTGTGATAATATGTGATTCCCTAACAATATGATCTTGCTAACGAATATGATGTATATATATAAAAAAAAATTGTTTAGGATTTTTATTTTTCCACCAACAAATATAAGGGGATAGAAAGGGAAGTGAGAAGAGGTGTACATACTTCCCCTTTTGTTGGTATAGTATATGTCTATCACTAGATGATATGTGTGTCTAAGATAATAAAAAATAGGTGAAATACTGTAGAAATTATGAGCATTATGTGTATTATGTAATGTATTTCAATTATCATGCACAACAATGGTTACTCTCTTGTCATCATTACGGGCTCATGCTAGTACCTTAGTAGAGCTTGTAGATCTTAGATTGGCTACATTAAACAAAAACAAAAGACAAGTATGAGAGGTAATTAAAATAAAAAGAAAACCTATTGTTTCATTAATTTTAAAAAAAGTTAATGATATGTAGATATCTACACATTTAAATAATAATAGCAGTTTTCTAGTTATAACTATTTAAAGAGAATAATGGCATAGAATTTTGGTTAGTATGGATCATTAGGATCATTATAGAGGTTGTTGGTCAAAGAAATGATCCACTGGTCGGAATAAGTGAGTTGAAACGACTATTCTTTTAAATTTATAATTTCCATGTTTACATTTATTGTATACGATCCTATACTAATTATACACATGTGTGATACACCTATTAAGCACTAGGTTGCAACTTGCGATGAGATATGGATGTGCTTGGATTTGAAGGCTCAATATGGGGATTAACAATTTACACCAAAGACGTGAAATAGCTCAACTCAAACACTTCGTGTTCTTATAGTAATTTTGACTGTATAGATTACATTTTATGAGTAATGATGCATATGCGATTAGCATATGCAGATGTCTTTTGTGATTGTCGCTATATGTTTGATTATATACATCGTGCATCACTATAGGTAAAGTGAAGCTGTGATGGTAGTCTTTTCAAAACGATTGACAATTAACTCAATTTGATGGATGTAATAAATCGTTGGGGAATTTGAATCAATGTTGATTTACTCACGGTTCTATGAATATTTGTAATTGGTATTAAAAATGGTAAGTGTTATTCAAAGCAAAGTAGTGAGTTTTTTCTTGCAAAATCAAACAAATTGTAAGTGACAAAAATGATTATGACTTAATACTTGTTTCCATGGTAGAGTATGCTGTAATGCCTCATAATTTTAGAATGTCACTTTAAATAGATAATAAATTAATAAAGTGATATTTGATTTGAATTAAAGTGGAAAATTGCTCAAGGAATTAGTTAATGATTATTTAATTAACCAAGCATAGTTGGACATTTAATAAAGGTTAATTACATTATGAGTAATAAAAAGTATAAAATTATATTCACTAAAATAAATACAAATTTGCAGTGGTCATCTAAGGAGAATGAAATAAGATAGGAATTTTTAATTAATAGGAAATGATTAATGGGCCAAAACCCAAACTCATGGGCTAACACTCACTCTCTCTTTCATTGTTTTTCATAACTAAAAAAAAACATAAGAAATATAATGGTAGCTTAAGGAATAAAGAAAAGGAAAATGAAGAGAAAATCAAATCAACCCTTCACAACTTAATATCTTCGTATATTTGGTGAGTAACATAACTATCCTATGTGTTTTCTCTCTTGTATTAAGTATTTTGATATGATGGTAATAGTGTTTTTTATACACGGGTATTGGATATATTACCTTTGTTAGTGCGGAATTTAGTCTACACCAACACTCGAGGTCCAAAGGCCTAGCTTCGAACGTTGGTTTGATTTTAGGTTCCGAATATAACAATACCAAGGCGAGATGTTGTATTACTGGAACATCTATATGTTGTACTACTGAATTGAGATGAGGAATGGGAAGGAAGTAATGTGCTGAATGCAAATAAAACCAAGAATTTTATAGTGGACCAAAGTCCCTACGTCTGCTGTCCTTTCTTTATTTAGTTATACTTATATAGCCGAGAGGCTTATTACATCGAATCTAAGTGTTTTCGCCATTAAAGAATTTTTTATTAGAGTTCTAATATAGGAAAGTACTATATAGTTCTTGTTTGTTATGTGCCAACCGATCCCTTGTGCCTTGGGATTGCCGCCTATCTACAGCCAGCTTGCCGTGATGCCATTGGTCAAGCGTCTTCTCTTTGGATTAATGATCTGGCTGACTATGAGCAATCTTGATTCGAACGCATGCCATCATCTGGTTGAATCTGACTTGACGCGGATTACTATCGTGACGCTTTTATATATAGATTTTGGATATCTTTCATTCATCTTGACCATTTGTCTCGACCTGGGCTATCTAAGCTGCTGATTGTTGTTGTTTGTTATGATATTTTAGGCTTCGACAATTGATGCTCTTGGCCAGGCTTCTTCCCTCAGTTGAATTATGGTCTCGGCCTTGGTTGACACATTGGTTTATGCTCTCGGATCGCATTTTTTCATTAGAAACTGAAAGATAAGCCTCGAAATTACAAGCCAAGGAGCTCTCCTTTCGATATTGGCAATTTGTATTTTGCAGAAATTATAGTGTAACACATGCCCCCAAAGTTCACCTCATATGATCGATATGGGGTGGACTTTGGAAAGAGTAGTGTCGTATCAGGTTTAATCCTTGGATTGTTTATTATGATCCCATCACGAAGTTGATTCTAAGATTTCGAAAACATTGCTCCACTTATGCAACTCGTAAAGATCTAACCTTACAGAGAGGGTTTTGAAAATCAGTGCCTAATGGTGAAGGCTTGGCTGCTTAACAGTTTTGAAAACTGAAGGGGTGAAATTTTAAATTGGACTGTGAGGTCAAAGACTTTTTAAATCATATTTGCCACTTGAAGCTATCCAGACTAGCTAATAAGTGAAATTGTTTGGACGCTAAAAGGGGAAATCTAAATAGGGACCATAAGGTCAAAACTTTTGAAAACAGTGCTTTTTGCTCAAAGTCATCTTAACGAAGTGAAATTATTCAGGTGCCGAAGGGCCAAAATCTAATTTGAGACCATAATGTCAAAACTTTTGAAAACGTGCTTCTCATTTGAAGTCATTTAGATAAGTAGGAGGTGAGACTATATTGGTGTCGATGAGGAAAACATAACTTAGGACCGTAAGGTCAAATCTTTTTGGGAATCATGTTTGACACTTGAAGTCATCTAGACTAAGTGACAAGCGAAATTGTTTCGGTGCCGAAAGGAAAAATCTAGTTTGGAACCGTGAGGTCAAAACTTTTCGAAAATTATGCTTTTCACTTTGAAGCTATCTAGGCTAAGTGGTAAGCGAACTGTTACGGTGCCGAAAGGAAAAGTCTAATTTGGGACTGTGAGGTTAATTTTTTTTCGAAAATTATGCTTGTAACTTAAAACCATCTAGGCTAAGTGGTAAGCGAAACTGTTACAGTGTCGAAAGGAAAAGTCTAATTTGGGACTTTGAGGTCAAATTTTTTTTTGAAAATTATGCTTATCACTTGAAGCCATCTAGGCTAAATGATAACCTTAACTGTTATGGTGCCAAAAGGCAAAGTCTAATTTGGGACCGTGAGGTCAACTTTTTTTTGAAAATTATGCTTATCACTTAAAGCCATCTAGGTTAAGTGGTAAGCAAAACTGTTACGTTGCCGAAAGGCAAAGCATAATTTGGGACCATGAGGTCAAAATTTTTTGCGAAAATTATGATTGTCACTTGAAGTCGTTTAAGCTAAGTGGTAAGCGAAACTATTACGGTGCCGAAAGGCTAAGTCTAATTTGGGACTATAAGGTCTAGGACATTTTTGACTTGCGGGATCTAAAGGAAAGTCGAGGTGTTGATCTTGAAAGGATGGGTCCCACTTTTGCATTAGATGTCTACTAACTGTCTCAATTTCATTGGCTTTTCTGAAAAGCACATTCCTTTTCTCTGCTCTAGGATGATTCATATTTTGACACTGCCACGTTTCATCTACAATTAGGATCTCAGTGACTAGATAATCTCCACCATTGATTCAAGGGTTTAAATAAACCTTTTCTTCCTCCTTTTTTTCTTACTCGTAATATTAGCAATAGTTACGATCACCATTAGAGCTAAGAAACCTTCACGACTTACTACAAACTCCCGATTAAAAACAGTAAGTTCTTTATTTTTTCCTATAACTTTAGTAGCTTTCTTTATTGCTTTTATTATTTTGCGAGCGTTCTTCTTTTAAAAATTCGATTTTGATTATTATGGTATCAACGATTGACCTTGATTTTGGGGTATTGTTCGATTAGCTAATCCATTGCGTCTATTACCTCGTAGATTAGGGTTTTCGTCCTTTGATTAAGTTTTCATTGCCCCAGGTCGATAACTATTTTGGTTCTTTGAGAGAATCTTGGGTCTCTGAGCTTGGGCTATAAATTCGAAATTTGGATCCAAATCTTTTTTTGAATCATAAGGTATTAAACTTTTTCGGTATGAATTCTTGGGATCCTTGTTAAATAGTTAGCCCAATACAAGTTCTTATAGGCTTTGCAATGGACAAACTAATAATTGACTAGGAGGAGCTAGAGAATCAGAATAGTTATTATAGGATCGAAGGGGTTGAGGTCAAGGCCCCCAATCATGAAGATGACTGGATTGAACCTACTGAAAGGTTCTTTACTTGGATGTTGGAGCATCTGGTAAACAGGATATCACTTCCCCTTGCCCCTCTGTTTATCAAGATCTTGGAATTCTACAGTCTTAAGCCCATCCAACTTGGGGTGGTTTCATATAGTACTTTATTCGCCCTTGCGATCTTATACTAGAAGAGAGGTTATCAAAATATGACTGCCTCCGAAAGCCACTATATGTATAACTTGCATAGGTCAACTGGTAGTGCAGGGTTTCCTTTATATTTCCTTTGGTTTTGGAAGAAGATGCATCTAGTTAAACCACTCAGCAAGGTTACTCCTACACACTGGTTTTTTGTAAAGGCAGAGGATTTCTGAACTGTTGCTAATCTTTTAGAAGCCTATAAGCATTTCAAACTGTTTTTTGTTAGAAGGCTCTCCTTTTTTGGTCACATCTTTATTTGATATCCTTTTCCCTTTTGATTTCTTTAGCTAAACTTGTAAGGGATAAGGCTCCAACCCTCAAGGACCTCTTTGATTCTAGGTACGAGGAGGTGATGAAAATACCAAAGATTGATAGACTTAGACATACAATCCTTACCGAAGCTAATCTTAAGAGTTGTGGGTTGTTGTCACCTTTGGCCAAATTTCGTGGTTATGATCCTCCTTCAATCGAGATTATGCCTTCGGAGGTGATTGATCTAAGTCAACCTGACAAACCCACTGGATCTAACCCAAAAACCGTTAAGGCCGAAAGGAAAGATGTTGCTTTCAGGGGTAGATCTTGGTTCCAAATATCTAATAGAACATATTATATGGTTTTATATTTATGGAATAAAAACTTAATTAATCGACCTGCTCCCGTCTTTATTCGACCGAAGCTACTTTTAAAGGATCCGATCATAACCAAGAAACCCAAGAAGCACATTACTTCTGCCATAACCATGTCTGCATCGGATGCCCTTGTATTAACATCCTCTTCAAAGGACCAGGTAGACCTAGTGGTTGAGGTGACCCACTCCGCTATGGATGCTCACCTATCTAAGGTTGTAGGAAGCTCTCGAGTAGAGATAGTTGATGATATGGGCAGCTTCGAGAGGATGATGGGTTAAGGGATGGAAGACCAGCTCAGGGTAGAGTTTTTTTACCGGTGAAGTATTTATTCTTTTTGTTTCCACAATAATTTCTTTCCTTTATGTCTTGTCTGAATCCTCGGTTTTGCACTATGGGTTTGAAAAACTGGAGGGGAAAATGGAAAAGGCTGAAGCCTTGAAGCAAGAATTCATTGAGTTTAACAAAGAAGCCCTGGATGAAAGGGAGAAAAGTCTCCGAAAGGTTGCTGAATTAGAGAAGGTCTTGAAATATATGGAGGCCAAGCATAAGAGGGTTAAGGATGAACTTGCAAAGGTCAAGAAGGAGAGCTCAGGTTTGATTTCTAAGGAGGAGGCTGATAGGGTTGCCGTTGCTGAAGCCTTCAGGATCCTTTATAGTTCTTATGATATAATTGGGATAAAGGAACGACCATCTTCATGGCCTTCAATCCTAACAATAAAACGATCGAGGAAAACTTCTCCTTGAAATATTAGAAAGCCTAAACCTCGACGGACGTTGAACAATCAGTCCTGGTAGAGAAAGGTAACAAAGATGGAGAGGTAAGTTATGGTTCTGAACTTCAAGAATCTCCTATTCATGATGCTTAAATTTTGGTTTGTAATAGCTTCGACATAATTTCCCTCTATTGTTGTTTGTGATGGTTTCGAACTTTGCTGGTTTTCTCATTTGATCTTTTTTTGAATTCCTTCCTTACTTTCTTCATGGTGTCTATTCTGAAATACTTTTACCCTTAACCATGTTTAAACAGCGAAAATCCAACTTCACTTCTCATTATGAAGTGTTTGCAACCAAATTGGCCACAAACACCCAAGAATAGATTTGTGTAGTGAAATAAATGAAAAAACTAAATTAAAACAGATGAATATATCAAATTAACAAGGAAATCACAGTAGAAAACAAGAATAACAAGATTTATAGTGGTTCGGCGTTGATTGCCTACGTCCACTTTGAATATTCTCTTTATTGATTCATAATAATCTTGATTACAACAAGAAACAACAAGAAACAAGAGAATAGTGGAGGAAGTTTATTACAATAATAGTGCTATCTAACCAACATCGTAAAGATCCTCAGAATGACCCCCTAGACCTGTATTTATATGTGAAGGCGACCACCAATCTGACTGGAATTTCGGCAACAGGAACTCCTCATCTATATGGGCCCATTATAGGGAGCGCTAGGCCCAAATCTCAATGTAGAGGGATCGGTACCGATCCCTCCATATGTTGAATTTGGGGCAGCGATCCCTATGGTAGCCTCATCATGCTCGAATATGATGGTATCTCAAATGTCGTGATGATTGGATGTATGAAGCTCGAGTTCTCACTTAACCTTTGGTTCGAATTTTACACTAAAGTTATCTCTGCCGATCCCTCCAAGAGGCTGTGCCGATCCCTCTGGATTCATTGTGCTCTATTGAACCGTTCGATACACCATCCTTTTGTATTTCCCAAACTTCATCACATGATGCCGATCCCTCTTGCTTTTGGATATTATGCTGATCCCTAGTCATCCACATACAAACCTTAGTATTTACCATAACATGTCGATCCCTCCTATTCTAGGACACTATGCCGATCCCTCAATCATTAACAAGTCACGTTGAACTAGGCACGATCACATATGCCAACCTCTCTTTTACACTTCTCATGCTGATTATCCATCCAAATAGACATATTGATCCCTTTGTTTCACTTTGCTATACCGATCCCTCTAGTATTTTATCTATGTTGACAAATGACTATGCCGATCCCTATTCCATCCAAACTGGTTTCCATATTTCTAACATCCTGTGTTGTCTGTTTATCAACTCTATTCACTCTGGGATTCGTATAACTGCCTGAACTCTATTTTTGGGTCCTACAACCACTGCTTCATGGTCATCCTTCTTGACAACTGTCGAATCTGTCTTGCGTGACTAGTCCAATATAGCCAGGTCAGGGTACCGGTTAACACTTGCCCCCCAAAGTACGTCTTGTGAGTAACATGACGTGCTTTAAATCGGAATAAGTCTGAGTTGCCGGAAATGAATCCATCCAACTTCCTGGTTGATCTCTATTTCTTCATCAACTTTCAATAATATAAGTCCGATGTCGCATTTTGTCAACATATACAAATTCAGTCATGCGGGGCTTATAGGCCTTCTTCTATCTGATTTGATCCCGAATTTGAGAGTTTCAGGCTTGATTGCATTGTTAGTTGATTTCAAAAATTCAAACTTTTAAATCGTTCTTGTGCATATCCACATACACGTTTCTGTTGTTGGCTCCCAGACGTGTTCAGACGTTCACAGGTCGTTGCCAATTTTTATAGTATTCTGTACGCTTGTGCTTGTAGTTGAACCTTCATGACAATGATCGTCAAACGTCTTTCAGTTGTCCACCATTTCTCTTCTTCCATCTTTCATTCTATTTGTTTTCTTTTCACTTCATTTTTCATCATTCATTTATACTATTATTTTATTTTATATTTTATTGGAGTGATCGGTATTCGAAATTGCGATCCCTTGCTAGGGATACGTGAGTAGGGATCGGCGGATCTTAGTGCCGATCCCTCCTCCCTGTCTTTGATTGGGTCACCCCTATAACTGGTCTCTTCTCTATATCTCTCTATATATAAACTTGCTTGCCCTTCTTCTTTTACTTACTTCTTTTTTACTTTACCTACTTTTGCATAAACATTCTACCGAACCCAGATTACTGCCAATTGCTCTTGACGAACGAAGAAAAACTCATCCACTTTAGAACTAAATCCGAGCATGAAAACGAGCACTTCCTCCCTGTCGTCTTTTGTTCATCCTCAATCCAAAGCCCCGATCACTCATCTATAGTCTAACTCAGTATATTTAGGTACAACTCTCTTTTAATCATGTAATTGAGTTATGAATCTCGAGCTTTGGTGAGTTCGAGTGTTTTTTAAGTGGACGGCTTAGTAGGTTGCATGTGGATATAAGGGTAAGGAGGAGAAGAAGAAAGAGACGGAGAAGAAGATGGAGGAGTAGGGTTCGGGTGAGATGGTGTTTTGTGGTTAATGAAGAAGATGGAGAGTTAAGCCCTGGAATTGGTCGGAGAGGGATCAGTGTTGAGACTGAGGGGTCGGTACAAAGTTGTTTGGTGAGGGATCGGTGTTGGTAGCTTTGTTGTAGGGATCGGTGTAGATGTCTTAAGTTGAGGGATTGGTAGGATGTTGTACTGATGAGGGATCGGTATGGTGGTTACTCGGCGAGGGATCGGTAGGAAATGTCTATGGAAAGGGATTGGTAGGTCGTGGTGTTGATAAGGGATCGGTTGGAAATATTTGGGGTAAAGTGATTGGCATAGAGTGAATGGATCAGTGTCAACACTAAAGACCAACTTAACCTAAGTCATTTGAACACTTGACTTCATATTGCCTTGCCTGAATGTAAGATGAATAAGGACAACGCGACTTGCATACTTGGACTGTCCGACTTAAGCTTAAACGAACAAACTTCTGGACTTCTCAATATGGACTAAGCACAAAACTGGCCAATAAACTTGAATAATAAACATCATGATTCAATATGCCGATAACCGATCCTAAAAGTTTAATTGCTGATCAACCTTCTTGTTGATTGAGATGATCAGCGATGACGGTCTCCCTGGACAAAACTCCAAGTTTTATCATTTTATTCTTGCTTTTCTTATTTCAAACTATTTATGCTTGTTTCACACTGCACTGCACAACACTAATCCACACTTGACATCGAGGGAACAGGTTATTATTTCTAATCTTGATTGTCTATTGAGTATAGCTGACATAGATCCCAGATGCACGAAGCGTTCAGTCGACATGTCTTTTAAATAAGTGGCGAGGCACATCAGTTCCGAAGTAAAATCAAGTTCTGCCACTATATCCGAAAGACCTTCTTCGAGTCGCCGTGCAGAGCAACCAGAAGCATCTAATCCTCAAATTAATCTCTTCTCCGATATTCCAATTCTACCAACATAAACCATCAGCCCGACTCCTGATGTCGTTGAGGGTGCCATTGTTCTGATAATCCCGTCGATTCATAAGATTCTCGAATTAACGAAGCTGCTCTTTGTCGATTGTGCTCTATCCACGGGATCCCGTTCGAAGATGCATTAGTTCCAACGAGGAAAGATTGACCTCACTTGCCTATACATCATGTAACAACTTCATGTGCTGGGCTGGATGCGTTCCACCTTTTAACTCCTTCGTCCGAGAGATTTTGAGGTATCTTGGGATCACCCCCACTCAGTTGCATCCCAACAACTATGCTCTTATTCACGGGACTTTCCTCTTATTCATGAATGTTCCGTTCCATCCACCGACTCCCGAAGACATCAGATTTATCTATAACTTCAGAAGACGATCAGGGAGTCCTTCTTATGTCTTCCTTGAACCTTCGCCTAACTGTCAAGTCTTGACGGTCGCATGGAACAAACTTTCCTTATTTAAGCACGAGTGGTTCTATGTGCGATGTCCTCCTGCCTTCGCGAGGAGATGGTTAGAAGGACGTAAGTGTTACTTCCATTTTCCTTTTAAGTTCGATGACTAAAGTCATAACTTCTCCTTTGAATATACTAACATCAGAAGCTCTTTCAGGTGTTCGTCCACGTCCCAAAGGAGCCAAGTTTTCTAAAGCGTCGCCGCCATCCGCGCCACTCCCGTTGAGGACCGGGATATTAAACTCCTCGTAACCGACGAGCTACTACCTTTATTCGGGCTGTTGGAGGACGACCCCTAATGTGCACTTAAATGTGCATATTTTTACATCCATATTTAATCTATTTTTATTTAAATAAATGTCATAATTGGGTATTTTAACATGATTAAATCAAAATTCAATTATTTTCAAATCATCATATATTCATCTTCATACAGGGGCAAAAGGGTCATTTTTGTGCATGTGTTAATTTGAGAATTTTTACTTGGACAATTTTTATGTTTTTTATAGGAATTTTTATAGCAAAGCTTGCCGGCTTTATAGTGGGCCCTGCCACTATGAATATAAAAGAAAAACAGGTGCTCTGCACATGCACAGAATAACTAAGACTGTTTTTATAGTGGACAGACCACTAATTACAAACAAAAATAAATACAACAACGAACAAAAGCTAGACATAAAGTCTAGACTACACGGAAGGACGAAAATCCCTCCTATCATTACTGATATTATCATCAGTACCAGGTCCTATAACATGCTGAACAGCAGAAAAGTATATAGCCGATAATGGATCAAATGATCTCGAGAGAGTAGAGTAGAGATAAATTCGGTCCTAAGAAGTATCTAAGAGTTGCCACCAATTGCAAGCACCATCAAAATTAGAGGACGTAAGAGGTAGACCATCACCCTCAACATGATAAATAAGCCTCCTAGTCTCATTATAGCCACCAAGGAACATGTGATAACAGTGTAACCACGGGTCATACCTCATTTTCGTGGCCGTGTGAACCCAAGAACTCGCATCCGGTTCCCAGTAAATGGTCTCATCAATAGAATCTCTATCTATAGCATCAGAAACTAATTCCGTAGAGGGAGAAACATGGACCTCATGATCAGAGACAGGTAAACTAACCTTGGGGTCCTATTTCATTTCCGACCTGGGAGGGGGACTTTGGGAGCAGGATGAAGAGGAGCAATCCTAGAACACTTATCCGCATATTGTCCAAAAGACTGATATATAGTGCATATATCGGGTTTCCAGTTGTAGTTGACTCTTATCTCCATCTCGTGACCCTCTTTAATTATAACTTTCAAAATCGACGGAAGCAGATTCAGAGTGATTATTTCAATCAATGCTCTGGCATATAGTAAATTCTTGTGAGTGACAATATTTGCATCGAAGCATTTGAAATTACCAATAAGGCTCGCAAGCCAATTTAGACCAAGGAGGGGTTGAAGGACAGACGAAATATTAGAGAACCCAAACTTGTATAGAGAGAACCTGCTCTCTAGCTTTGGTGGCTCTTAATGGAAGAGATTTTCATAAAGATATGCATGCACAAGGAGGAAAACAAAGGAATGAAGATGGAAATAATTCAAACTCATGATTATGGAGGACCCCACCTACCCACTTACCTAAATCTACAATTAGAAGCTAATGGACAACTAAGTGGAGGTTAAAGCTTCATGCATACTTGCTGATGGATTAATTAGAGGCTAATGGTTACTTGGTGGCTACACTTCCTAAAGGGCATTTTGGGAAGCACCCTAAAAATTGAATTAGGGTTTTATCCATGTATAAATAGCCCACTTATGTACATGTAAATGATCTTCTTCCTCTATTAATTACTTAGGAAATGAGAATGAAAGTTGTAGTTTCAAAGTTACATGAAATAAAAATGGCTTCTTACGCCTCTTGTTCTCTTACTTCTTTCTTGTTCTTATTTTATTTTCTTTGTTATTTTTATTTACATGATCTTTCATTTCATGTTCATAGCTTAGTTTTACTTTTATGCAACTAGTTTAGTTTCTCCTTTTCTAATTAGCTCTTACCTTCTTTGCTTTTATTTTAATGTTGAAATTTACATGTGTTGATATAATAACACAAATGAGTAGCTAAACCCCTTCAATTTAGGGGTGATGAAGCTCTCTAATATTTTGTAAATTCAACATTACTTGTGATTTATGGTCTCTTTTAATGTTTCATGAGAAGTAGATGTTGATATAAGTTTATACAAATGAGTTTGATAGCCTATGTTGTATTTGCATATAGGCTATTCTTATTGAACATAAACACAATTTACATCATCATTTACTAATTGATTTTTGATTATGGAATTAAAGTAGAAACAAAATTTGATGATCTATATTACTAATTACAATAGTAAATAGATCATACTTAAAATAACTTTTGCTTTGACTTCATTTTCATAAGAATTGATAAGTGGTTTTATTTGTTGTATTATAGTTTGATGGTTTAAGTTATGTTAATTAATAACATAAATAAACCATACTTATGATAAATACAACACTAATTCCACTTAATATCAAAAAAGAGATCATAGATTATTTGTTTGTTGATTTACAAAAATATGAGAGTGCATTTGCCTCTAAATTGTTTTCTAGTCTCATATTTTACATCACCTTTTGTTTTAGCTTTTTGTTTACATTTCTTCTTAGCTAATCAAAACTTCACTTCTTGGTTTAATTTAATTGAATAGAAAATTTTAAAATCTAAAAAAATTCCTTGCAGATCGACCCGTACTCGCCACGTACTATTTTTTATTAAAATTCGTTCGATGGATTTCGAAATCGATAGAATTTCCGTCGACGAACATGTTTTTGGCGCCATTGCCATGGAATTGCTTTGATTTTAGTTTTATATTCTACGAATTATTTTTGTTTGATTTTTATTGTGTATTTTTATTTTGTGTGTGTTTGCATTTAAAAAAAAATTATGTGTGTTTGTGTGATTTTTATTTTCAATTTTGTTTGTGTACTTGTTGTTGTTTATTTGGACTTGCATTTGCTTTTCTATTATAAAAAAACATTCACAATTTCAAAACAACAACAAAAATATTTTATTTCCATTTCGTATATAATTTGCATTTCATTTTACAATTTACATAAAAAAAAGAAAAAAAACATTGCATTGCCATTACTTTTACTCTCTGCCTCTCTGTTCATTACTTCTGCCCACCAATTCCCCTCTTCTTTGCATCACTAACCTACAGTCACCAACAACCAGACATCACCTTCAACAATACACCCCACCTACACCAATCCACTCCCTCCACAGCACCCCTTCTAAACCCTTCATCACTGCAATTCATACTTCACCACCGACCACTGCCCGAACTGCTCACCTCCTATCTACTTCACCAAACACTACAACATACAATACTGAAAATGTGTACGTGTTAATATAGTACACACGGATCGTGTAATATGATGTATAACACACAAATATATGACTAATCACAAATAATAGAAAATTCAGTAAAATAGAAAAATCACACCAGAGATTTTTATACTGGTTCGGAGCACCGTCCTACGTCCAGTCCCAAACTTCTATCTGGATTTTCACTACCAACTACCTCGCTTCACCCGGAGGAACAGGTTTACAACACCCGAATAGCCGAACGGGATTTCGTGCCTCTTACAACACCGAGGACTTCAACAAAAACAAATACAATTGCCGTTGACAACTTGTGCTCTTGATAACACGGATTTGTCACTTGTAGTACACCCTTCCTATAATCTTATCCTCAAAATATGTGAATGATGTTTGTGAAGATTGAAGGAAGTATATTACTTATTGAATCAAAAGATATGAAATAATTTCAATGATTCAATAAGCAATTGAAATATTTGAGAGCTTTTAGAATGCAAGAGTATTTAGAAAGTAAGATCAGAAATTAGAGCAAGAATTAAAAATTAGTTTTGAATCAATGATTTAGACGTGTTTATATAGAGAATAAATGATTGTAACTCTTTGTGAAGAGTAGCCATTAATAGATATGATCATTGATGAAAGGTAAGAGATGCAACCATTGGAGAAAGAAGTGTCTTTTGTGAAAGGTTGCTCTCTGTTTAAAAACGGTCGACAGGTCAAAAATGGCCGATAGACAGGATTTCAAATATATAGACGTTATGTGCATGTGTGTACGTTCGTTGTGCATTTTACACAGAAACGGTCGACCGCATGGTTTATTACCGGTCGACCGATCCCTGTAAAATTGCACAATGAATGTGCAATGCCATTCAAACGTATATATATTGATTATATTGAGGTGCATGATTATTTGAGGATAGATTTTAACAAGTTTAACACTATTACAACATCAAATAATCAACCTATAATCTAGAGTACCATATGTAGCTCTTTTGTGCCTCTTTATAGCCATGATGTCTTCATTTTGTCGATCGCCTTTATTTCTTTGTCAGAAATCAAAACTTCATAGAATATGTGACTTAACATTCTCCCCCTTTTTGATTGATGACAACATATATCTGAAGTTCTGAATCTCCCCCTGAATATGTGATCTCCCCCTAAGATTTTGTCTGTATTCTTTATGTATATATATATTCCTGCAAATAATTGTTAGCACTTTCTCCCCCTTTGTCATCGACAAAAAGGAGTAACAGATAAAGGAATAATATAGGAATGTATCAACTAGAATATCCATGCATAGCAAAACAGAACATATCCAAGCAAACCAAAGTATCATACACACCATAAAATCATACGAATAAAAGTAACGACACTATTTAGTACAAGTGTCGAATGATGTTTAAAGTACTAAACCAAAATATAGAGATATAAAACAGAATCTAGGATGAGTCAGATGTTGTCTCCTCTTGATCATCTCCTTCCTCCTTATCATCTCCCTCGTCGTCATCCTCATCTTCCTCATCATCGTCCTCCCTAGATGATTCACCACGACCATGTCCACCAGAACCAGCAGACTCCTCAGATGATGACCAGTTGAAAACAGGAGGAGCAGGACGCTTGCCTGGGTCCTGACATTGAGCAGAGGTGGATGTGCTACATGACATAGCATCCCATAATATACCAAAGAATGACTTGAATTTATTGAAGCGTTTATCAATCTTTGTGTCCATGCGCTTGAGTCTTGATTCAAGCAAGAATTGATTACGCGCAATAGTTTCAAGTGATTCTTTTGTGGAGGATTTTGATTTCAACAGTTTGACGTCTTTGTAATGAGGTCGAGAGGATGTAGCTTTTTGTTCTCTTGGACCTCTTCGTTGCCATTGTTCAAACGACATAATTTGAAGGTAAGGAGGTGGGAGCTTCATGCGCTTGATGGTTACGAAATCAATAGCTTTTGGTTTCGAGGTGGCAGAGTCAAGAGGCGTTACGCCACAAGCTAGCAATATATGCATGATATATTCATTGTAGAAAAAGTGAGGTCGCGTAGAGTTGTTCACCTTGAGAATCTCGTCAAATAGCATATGAACCCAATTGATTTGGACACCACCATAAACAGCATAGAGGGCCTTGAAGTTCTCTTTGTAGACTGCGTCATAGTTTCCTAGTCTAGGAAACAAAGAAAGCATCAAGACGCGGTGTAGTAGTCTGGCGGTGGGTCGTAGTCCAATTGATTTTGTGCCATCGCTGTTGTCCTTCATGAATTGATGGCTGGTGCTATTGCGAGTGTAGACTTCACAGAAATTTGATGAAAACTCATCGCCTCGATTTGATATACCCAGTATAGAAGCCATCCTATCATGAGTGATAAAAAATTGTTTGCCACAAACGACAGACCAAATGACTCCGTCCAGATCATCAGGTTTATACTTGTCCAGGTTCATGTTGGCATAGAACAATTTTATCATCAAGTGATTAATTTCTACATTGTTATCTGAAAAATCGATCAATGGAGAAATATTGGAGTTATTCGCTAACCTACGGATTCCATAAGATGTGAAGTCATCAAACATGATGTAAGAACCCGGATGGAATTTGTAGTTAGTCATTTGATTCCATCTTGTGATAGCTACCGGATCTTCGAGCCATTTCTTAGCGGAGATATTGAGTGATGAAGTTCCAAAGAATGACCCTCTCTTGGGTCTCTTTTGTGGAGGAGCCATTTTCAGAAAATTTGGAGGATTGGAATTTGAAAATGGGAAATTAGGGTTTTTGGGATTTGGGGATAATTGACCGGTTGAAACAAATGAGGAAATAGGAGGACCAAAGTTGACTCAACGTATATAAAAAACAGAATTTACGGATACCGGTCAACCTCTATAATATGGTCGGTCGACCGTTTTCATCCAGAGGCTAAACGGTCGACCGTTACTATTATAGGCGGTCGACCGGATTTGTTGCCTGATGAAAATCCAGTCTGTTTTTCAATTTTCATGTATATATCGAGCTATATAATTCATATTTCACTCTTATTATAATATATAAATGTTATTACATGAGTGATAGAGAAAAAAAAACAACGATACAACATATATATAAATCTAATGAGGAGTGGAAGGTCCGTCATTAGAATTTTCTTTCTTATCTTCAATACGTTGTTTCCATGGACTCTATTTTTTCTGAGCACCTTCATTCCTGTTATAATTCTGGTCCTAAGTATTAGGACTCCTAGACGTTGACGGCATAGACGACATTGGTTCATGCACGTCATGCTTGTTTGAACCACAAAAGAATGATGCCATTCTTTCTAAAACAGAGAGATGTGTCGATGTCTGTTGTTGCTCATGATAAAGCTGGCTTTGCCCATAATGGAGCTGTCTTTGAAGATCTATTTGATGTTTCTGATAGTGGTGAATCTCGTCGATCTGTGCTTTGGTACGAGGAGAACAAAACAGCGCCTTCTTTACTCGTTTCGAGGTTGGTGTACTGCCAGGAGTACGAACGCATTGGTGATGACACTTCGGTTTCTGTTTTGGTGTTTCGGGAGAATAATACTCCTCTGGCTCAGAACTTGTAAAGGAAATGTGTGATTTTTGAGCACACTCATCACAAATATGTGCCATAGAAAAATTATGTATAGAGCCTTATGTTCAGATAAGGAGAGATGAATAAAGAGAGAATTTTTGACAAGCTTATATAGAAATTCCTTATATATAAGCCTGTGGATGAGAGTGAATAAAGGAATTTGACCGTAAAAACAAGCAGAAGCTCATATTCAATCTAAAAAAATAGCTTAAAAATAGCTATAGTTAAAATATAACCAAAAGAAAGAAAGAACTTAATAGTATTATCATCAGTAATTACTAGTCAAGTTCTTTTCTAGAAATTAAACCAAGCTCTCTTCGTAATCTAATAAAACTAGATTCGAGCAGAGGCTTAGTAAAAATGTCCGCTAATTGATTATCAGTTTGGACATATTCAAGACATATATTTCCTTTTTCAATATTATCTCTAAGGAAATGATGATGGATATCAATGTGTTTGGTTCTAGAATGATTCACTGGATTCTTAGAAAGATTTATAGCACTTGTGTTATCACAGTATATAATAGAATTTGATAAATGAATATCAAAATCTTGAAGTGTTTGTTGCATATATAGTACTTAAGTACAAGCGAGAGCCGCTGATATATATTCAGCTTCACATGTTGACAGTGAAACACAATTCTGTTTCTTACTAAACCAAGAGACAAGTGATTTTCCAATAAAATGGCACGTACCACTTGTACTCTTTCTATCCGTTCGAGAACCTCCAAAATCAGCATCACTATATGATACTAATTCGAATGGACATTCTGTTGGATAAAAAAGACCGAAATCTTTTGTATTATTAAGATAACGAATTATACGTTTCACTGCTCGTAAATGCGATTCCTTTGGACTTGCTTGAAAATGTGCACATAGACAAACACTCATTATTATATCTGGACGACTAGCTGTAAGATAAAGAAGAGAACCAATCATGCTTCGATATAATTTCTGGTCAACACTCTTACCATTTTCATCGTTTTCAAGATGTGTAGTTGTACTCATAGGAGTTGGTTTACCAGATGTATTTTCTAATCCGAAGCGCTTGATAAGATTTCCGCAGTATTTTTCTTGATTAATAAAAATATCGTTCGAAAGTTGTTTGAGTCACAGATTCTATGAAGTTTTGATTTCTGACAAAGTAATAAAGGCGATCGACAAAACGAAGACATCATGGCTATAAAGAGGCACAAAAGAGCTACATATGATACTCTAGATTATAGGTTGATTATTTGATGTTGTAATAGTGTTAAACTTGTTAAAATCTATCCTCAGATAATCATGCACCTCAATATAATCAATATATATACGTTTGAATGGCATTTCACATTCATTGTGCAATTTTACAGGGACCGGTTTACCGGTAATAAACCAGGCGGTCGACCGTTTCTGTGTAAAATGCACAATGAACGTACACACATGCACATAACGTCTATATATTTGAAATCCTATCTACCGGCCATTTTTGACCTGTCGACCGTTTTTAAACAGAGAGCAACCTTTCCCAAAAGACACTTCTTTCTCCAATGGTTGCATCTCTTACCTTTCATCAATGATCATATCTATTAATGGCTACTCTTCACAAAGAGTTACAACCATTTATTCTCTATATAAACACGTCTAAATCATTGATTCTAAATAATTAATTCTTGCTCTAATTTCTGATCTTACTTTCTGAATACTCTTGCATTCTAAAAGCTCTCAAATATTTCAATTGCTTACTGAATCATTGAAATTATTTCATATCTTTTGATTCAATAAGTAATATACTTCCTTCAATCTTCACAAACATCATTCACATATTTTGAGGATAAGATTATAGGAAGGGTGTACTACAAGTGACAAATCCGTGTTATCAAGAGCACAAGTTGTCAATGGCAATTGTATTTGTTTTTGTTGAAGTCCTCGGTGTTGTAAGAGGCACGAAATCCCGTTCGGCTGTTCGGGTATTGTAAACCTGTTCCTCCGGGTGAAGCGAGGTAGTTGGTAGTGAAAATCCAGATAGAAGTCTGGGACTGGACGTAGGACGGTGCTCCGAACCAGTATAAAAATCTCTGGTGTGATTTTTACAGTTTACTGCATTTACTATTCTATATCTGTGAATTGCTATATATTTAGTTTATTGAATATTTACTTGTATAGCAATTGTAAATAACATTCCGCATATATTGTTAGTCCATATTACACGATCCATAATTAGTGTGCACAAGCGTACACTGTTTTTCATTTGGTATCAGAGCACGGTCATCATATAACCGTAACACCGTTATTTGATATATTCTTGTAGTATGGCAAATAACGCAAGCACTAGCACTAACACTTACACGGAAGGTCAATCAACACAAAGACCTCCATTCTTTAATGGTCTCAACTATAGCTATTGGGCAACACGTATGTCATTTTTTATGCAATCAAATAGCTATGTGCTTGGAATGCTACCCAAAAAGAAATAGTGAATCCAACAACTGAATATTCAGAATGGACAGCGGCTGAGAAAACGGCAGCAGCCGTAAATGCAAAGGCAATAAATATGTTGTTTTGTGCATTAGACCAAAATGAATATAACCGTGTTAGTATCTGCACTACTGCATATCAAATTTGGCAAACGCTGAAAACCACTCATGAAGGTACTAACAAGGTTAAACAAGCCAAAATAGCCATGCTGAAAAGTCAGTTCCAAAATTTCAAAATGAAACCGAATGAGACAATCAATGATATTTATTCAAGGTTTCAAACCATTCATCATGTACTTATCGGATTAGGGCAAAATATTCAGATTTTGATGTTGTTTCAACAGTCCTACATTCTCTGACTAGTGAATGGGAAGGAAAAGTATTAGCAATTGAAGAAGCTAATGACCTTTCCGTCATGAAGCCAGATGA
The DNA here is from genome assembly GCA_030737815.1 of Allium fistulosum. NCBI lineage: Eukaryota > Viridiplantae > Streptophyta > Magnoliopsida > Asparagales > Amaryllidaceae > Allium > Allium fistulosum. The sequence goes on from CM060902.1 coordinate 1,179,520,643, forward strand.
ATTGATAGGAAATCTAATGTCCTATGAAGCAAATTTGCAGGCTAGAAAAGAACAGAAAGAAGAAAAGAAAAATGTAGCATTTCATGATGAGAAAGATGAAAATGAATCAGATTCTGAAGATGAAGATCTGGCATTCATTGCAAAAGGATTCAAAAAATTCCTAAAATATCAAAAAGCCAGTCGTTACAACAAAAGGAAACCTGGTTCAAATAAACCATCTTCATCCGCTATAGAATGTTTTAACTGCCATAAAAAGGGGCACATGCAGAAGGATTGTCCAGAACAAAAGAAGAAGTCAGAAAATGACAAATTCAAATATAAGAAGGACAAGTCAAAGAAACGAGCCTTCTCTGTAACATGGGATGATTCAGACTCATCTTCATCAGAAAGTGAAAGTGATTCGGAGAATGAACAAGCTAATGTTTGTTTTATGGCAACAAAAGATGAGGTACAAATTCCTACATTTGATGAATTACTTGATATTAATGCTGAATTGATAGTCAAATATAAAGACATAAAACGTCAATTAAAAGTAGTCAAAGCAGATTTAAGTAGAGCAGAGTTTGAACGAGATATGTTAAAAGATGAGAAGAAAATATTAGAAGAAGAACTTGAAAAAATTCAAGAATCATCATCTAATGTTGACTCTCAACTATCTCTTTTGAGTCAAGAAATAGAAGCTCAAAAAGAGAAAAATAATGCTCTCACTACTGAAAATCATGAGCTTAAGGCAAAAGTCAAAATTCTAGACCTAGAAAAAGCTAGTTTACAAACAAAGTTTGATGACATTACTCAAAATGTTTCTAACTTTAACAAAGGTCGAGAAAATTTGACAAAAATCATTGAAAATTCACAATCTGCATCAAATAAACAAGGTTTGGGATATAAGAAACAAGAAATCAAGAAACATCTTGATAATAAAAGAAAGAAGAAAGTACAAAAGACTGAAGTTAAGAAAAATCTTAGTTTATTATATTCCAAACCAAAGCCAGTTGTGAAATTTCAAAAGAAAAATACAAAGACTATCAAAATATGGGTTCCTAAAACAAATAACAATTTGATTAGGAACAAATACATTCAGCAATTCATGAATACTGTGCATTATAATTCTAATTATGTATATAAAGGGGATACCAGACCCGTATGGGTTTGGATTCCTAAGATCTAACTCTTAGGACCCCATAAAAAGTGGGTACCATGGTCTTAATTATATTTTTTGCAAGTCCCACTTAAGAAAAGAGGAAAGTGGATATTGGACAGTGGTTGCTCGAAGCATATGACTGGAGACAAGAGCTTATTTACAAATATTACATACTCAGATGGTGGCTCCGTCACTTTTGGAGATAATTCAAAAGGCTATATCATCGGCAAAGGCGATGTGAGCAATTGCGGTACATCTAACTTACCTCTTATTACAAATGTCATGCTAGTTAAGAACTTGAAACACAATTTGTTGAGTGTTAGTCAGTTATGTGATAAGGGATTTAGTATTTCCTTTCCTGATAATAAGTGTAGCATATTAGATAGAGATAAGAACCTTGTTTTTGTGGGTTATCGTGATAAGAACATATATATTCTGAATATGAATATTTCTCATAATTCAGATATGTGTCTTATAGCCAAAGACAATGATCCCTGGTTATGGCACAAACGCTTTTGTCACATAAACCTCAAAACAATTGACAAATTGGCTAAATATGATCTAGTTAGAGGACTACCCAAAATTAGTTATAAAATCGATAGTCTTTGTGATGCCTGTCAGTTAGGAAAATTGACCAAATCATCATCTGAGGAGTCTGCTGGTTCTGGTGGACATGGTCGTGGTGAATCATCTAGGGAGGATGATGAGGAGGAAGGAGATGATCAAGAGAAGACAACATCTGACTCATCCTAGATTCTGTTTTCTATCTCTATATTTTGGTTTAGTACTTTAAACATCATTCGCCACTTGTACTAAATAGTGTCGTTACTTTTATTCGTATGATTTTATGGTGTGTATGATACTTTGGTTTGCTTGGATATGTTATGTTTTGCTATGCATGGATATTCTGGTTAATACATTCCTATATTATTCCATTATCTATTACTCCTTTTTGTCGATGACAAAGGGGGAGAAAGTGCTAACAATTATTAGCAGGAATATATATATATATATATAAAGAATACGGACAAAATCTCAGGGGGAGATCACATATTCAGGGGGAGATTCAGAACTTCAGATATATGTTGTCATCAATCAAAAAGGGGGAGAATGTTGAATCACAAATTCTATGAAGTTTTGATTTCTGACAAAGTAATAAAGGCGATCGACAAAACGAAGACATCATGGCTATAAAGAGGCACAAAAGAGCTACATATGATACTCTAGATTATAGGTTGATTATTCGATGTTGTAATAGTGTTAAACTTGTTAAAATCTATCCTCAAATAATCATGCACCTCAATATAATCAATATATATACGTTTGAATGGCATTGCACATTCATTGTGCAATTTTACAGGGACCGGTCGACCGGTAATAAACCAGGCGGTCGACCGTTTCTGTGTAAAATGCACAATGAACATACACACATGCACATAACGTCTATATATTTGAAATCCTGTCTACCGGCCATTTTTGACCTGTCGACCGTTTTTAAACAGAGAGCAACCTTTCCCAAAAGACACTTCTTTCTCCAATAGTTGCATCTCTTACCTTTCATCAATGATCATATCTATTAATGGCTACTCTTCACAAAGAGTTACAACCATTTATTCTCCATATAAACACGTCTAAATCATTGATTCTAAATAATTAATTCTTGCTCTAATTACTGATCTTACTTTCTAAATACTCTTGCATTCTAAAAGCTCTCAAATATTTCAATTGCCTACTGAATCATTGAAATTATTTCATATCTTTTGATTCAATAAGTAATATACTTCCTTCAATCTTCACAAACATCATTCACATATTTTGAGGATAAGATTATAGGAAGGGTGTACTACAAGTGACAAATCCGTGTTATCAAGAGCACAAGTTGTCAACGGCAATTGTATTTGTTTTTGTTGAAGTCCTCGGTGTTGTAAGAGGCACAAAATCCCGTTCGACTGTTCGGGTGTTGTAAACCTGTTCCTCCGGGTGAAGCGAGGTAGTTGGTAGTGAAAATCCAGATAGAAGTCTGGGACTGGACGTAGGACGGTGCTCCGAACCAGTATAAAAATCTCTGGTGTGATTTTTCTATTTTACTGAATTTTCTATTATCTATGATTAGTCATATATTTGTGTGTTATACATCATATTACACGATCCGTGTGTACTATATTAACACGTACACATTTTCAATACGATGGGTGTTGTGTGTACGTGTTAATATAGTACATACGGATCGTGTAATATGATGTATAACACACAAATATATGACTAATCACAGATAATAGAAAATTCAGTAAAATAGAAAAATCACACCAGAGATTTTTATACTGGTTCGGAGCACCGTCCTACGTCCAGTCCCAGACTTCTATCTGGATTTTCACTACCAACTACCTCGCTTCACCCGGAGGAACAGGTTTACAACACCCGAACAGCCGAACGGGATTTCGTGCCTCTTACAACACCGAGGACTTCAACAAAAACAAATACAATTGCCGTTGACAACTTGTGCTCTTGATAACACGGATTTGTCACTTGTAGTACACCCTTCCTATAATCTTATCCTCAAAATATGTGAATGATGTTTATGAAGATTGAAGGAAGTATATTACTTATTGAATCAAAAGATATGAAATAATTTCAATGATTCAGTAAGCAATTGAAATATTTGAGAGCTTTTAGAATGCAAGAGTATTTAGAAAGTAAGATCAGAAATTAGAGCAAGAATTAATTATTTAGAATCAATGATTTAGACGTGTTTATATAGAGAATAAATGGTTGTAACTCTTTGTGAAGAGTAGCCATTAATAGATATGATCATTGATGAAAGGTAAGAGATGCAACCATTGGAGAAAGAAGTGTCTTTTGGGAAAGGTTGCTCTCTGTTTAAAAATGGTCGACAGGTCAAAAATGGCCGGTAGACAGGATTTCAAATATATAGACGTTATGTGCATGTGCGTACGTTCATTGTGCATTTTACACAGAAACGGTCGACCGCCTGGTTTATTACCGGTCGACCGGTCCCTGTAAAATTGCACAATAAATGTGCAATGCCATTCAAACGTATATATATTGATTATATTGAGGTGCATGATTATTTGAGGATAGATTTTAACAAGTTTAACACTATTACAACATCAAATAATCAACCTATAATCTAGAGTACCATATGTAGCTCTTTTGTGCCTCTTTATAGCCATGATGTCTTCGTTTTATCGATCGCCTTTATTTCTTTGTCAGAAATCAAAACTTCATAGAATCTGTGACTCAACAATACTGCACTAACTCCTCACCTCAAAGAACAGTGCATACAACTCCCTCCCACATCCACAACACTACTTCATCTTTCAACAATTCCAGCAAATTATCCACAGTTCAATAACATTCCTCTAACACTGCTGAGACACCACCACCACTTCTCTGCACACAACCATCTCCTTGCCAACATTCAAAAACCACCACCAACATTCCTGTGCACACTTGCATATCTCCTCTGTCCCTAACCATAACCACCAACTAATCCTACCCTGTGTTTCAACATCATCTACCTGACAGCCAAACACTTCATCTCCTTCCAATCTTCAAATACCACAAACTTCTAGCCTACAATCTCCCCTGACAGTCGATAAGATACCAACTATAACAAGCTAAACCCAAACTGCTTGCTTCTCCACTACTGTCACGCAACTCAAAACAACCTATCGTGATCACTCAAGTCCACTTCCTCCTACACCTGAAGCCTGAAACCCATCATTCAATAACAGCAACCACATACCTGACCCTCATCAACGTCTGCTCTGTCGATCATCCTACTATCTTCCCACTTCACCACTGTTCCTCTATGCAGCCACTGTGCCTTAACAGCAACTGCCTCACTACATACCATCCACACCAACATTCCCCTCCCTCTGACAATCACCATCCCCATCCATTGCATCCACTAGCGACTGCAAATACCCTAACACTACTGCTATCATCCATCATTCATCCCTTTCCACCAGCCGCAAACTCCGATTCCCACTGCATATCAACATCGAGTCAGTCGAACTGCAAACTCCGATTCTCACTGCTTTTACAACAGCAACCCCAAAATTCGCAACAACCCACTTCGAACAAACAACCACAAATGTGACTTCATTCTTCAAAACCCAAACACAAACCATAACTTACAACGTCATCTCGACTTCTCCACTGCCGACAATCGAACTTCTAAGAACGCACTCCCCCAAATCGGACAACATACCACCTCACTTCAACCGCAAAAATCCACAACCAGCAAATCGATCTCCTTTATTGCCTGAATCGCCTTCGCACCCCATCCGCGAACCAAAGAGTCAAGTACCCAAACCTAAATCGCCTTCATCAACATCGAATTGCCAACCCCGAACATGACCAAACCTCTAAACCACTTCGAGTAAGCCTAAACCAATCAAACTCCCATCGAAATCCCCAAATCGAACAAAATTTTTGCAAAATCATGATCTCATTTTCGCTTTTTTTAGTCGCTTGTTGATATAATTTTTTTCTTTGCCTTCTCTATTGTATTCCAAACGAAAAACAAAAGAAAGAAGAAGTGTATATGCATATAGTGGTTAGTGGTATTGGGCCGGGCTATTTTTAGTTATTAATTTTTTATTTTTTTTAATTCTTATTTTTTTTTCCTTTTTTTGGTTTAACTTTTAAGTAGTTTTCTTGTCTCAAAAAAAAGAAAAACAAATTGTTTTGTTTTGTTTTAAATTGTTTTTAGTTCCATCCAACTAAAAAAAAACAAGTTTCAATTTGTTTGATTTTCAATTTTTTCCGTTTGTTTTATTTTCACCTTTATATTTTGTTTTGATTTGATTTCTTCTTGATATAATTTTTTTGTATATATCTTGTTTTTCATTTCAGGTTGCCAAAGTAGAAAATCTAGAGGAATTGCTTTGCTTGCTAAAAAATCGCCGCTTAAAAAAATTTAATTGCTAATAATCTGCACGCTTTGGTATCGTTCTTTCATCCCCAGTTTTATTGAAGTACATTGTTGGTTGCTTGCATTTGCATTTGTATATATAAAAAAGAATCCAAAAATCCAAAAACAAACTTCATTTTAGTTGCATTGTAAATTCACGTTTAATTTTTTTGCTTTGCATTCATCTCATCTTATTTTTATTTTCTAAGGGCAATACACGAATTCACATAAGGTGGGGATTTCATCACCTTTTCCTTAGCCCACAAATCGCATTTTATCGTAGAATTTGACTAATAATAAAGGTTAGACATTCGACTTAAGTGTGTCGTGAGCTCACATAGGGCGTAATTGTATCTTCACAATTGTCTTCTTTGAACAATTTTATTTCTTGGTGTCTAGGCTACGGAAGAGTAATAACCATTGATAAATATTATGGTGATTCGTAAATATTATAGTGGTTGTTCCTCTGAAGGTACTTAAACCTTCGGTTGCATTGCTACGGTGATTCGTGGTGCACCGATAACCCCTGCCTATTACCTGGCTGAGAAATATTTTTGTTGATTTAAGACAAAGTATGATCATACAATTTTGGGTGTTGAGCTACTAAGGACAGAAAATTGTAATTAAGTCCATTGCATTCATTTAGTTGCATTAGTTCATGCATATTTAAAAAAAAAAATCAAAAATCAAAAATCCAAAAAATTATAAATTTTAGTTAACTTAGTTTTTAATCCAAAAAAAATTCGATTTCCTTTCCTTTGAAATTTTTCAATCCAAAAAAAATATCCAAAAAAAAGAAAATATTTTCAAAAATAAAAAAAAAACTTGAAAATTCAAAAACAAAAACAAAAATCGAATTCCCATTTTCTAAAAAAAAATTCTTTTGGTAAATATTAGAAAATTCAAAAACAAAGAAAAAATACAAAAACAAAGAAAAATACAAAAACAAAAACATATAAAAAAATTTGAAAAGCCAAAAACAAAACAAAAATCAAACTTCTCTTTTGAAAAATAAATTTCACTTGGTAAATATTTTTTCTTCCTTTTTTCTTTTAAAAAAAATTCACATCATTATCCAAATCTTGTTTCATTCTCTAAACTCGATTCTAGCTTCGCTTTCTTCTCAACTTGCACTAGTGCATGAGTACATGGACTCGTGACACTTCTACGAATACTTGGATTCGAGACCCTTCTACACATCGTTTAACCCGAACAAACGATCCTTCTGAAATGGCGAACGAGAATGCCCTTCGAACTCTTATGGATATAATCTTCCCCAATTGAGTTTCTATCCCTTCTTGCATCACCTTGTCCGCCCCAACGGGCAATCACTTGGAGATTCTTTCGAATCACATTAACACACTTTCGAAATTTGGCAATCTTGAACATGATGATCCTTATATCTTTTTAACTAAATTTGAACAAATTTGTGCAACCATTAAACTCCAACAACTATGTGACAATGGAATCAAACTTACGTTAATTCCATTCGCACTTATCGATTACGCTGAAAAATGGTTGTATAGTTTGCCTTCAAATTCGATCAAAACTTGGAAAGAATTTACTACAACCTTCTTAAAGAATTTTACCCCTTGGAAAAACAACAAAAGTTCGAAATGAAATTGTAAATTTTCATCAATTCGGGGTGAATCATTTGCAAATTACTTTGAAAGATTTAAGGAACTTTTAATCAAATATCCACACCATAACTTTGAAAAATGGACTCTTTGCCAAATTCTATATGATGGACTTGATAACAATTCTTGAACCATGCTCGAATCAATGTGCCAAGGAAATTTTCTAGCATTAGATCACGATGCCGCTTGGCAATTTCTTGAAAATCTCACCGAAAAATCATCTCAATGGGAACGATCTAATGAGAAATCAACTTATTCTAGATCAAGCGCTCATTTGGTAGGATCCTCTTTGGCCTTAGAAGCGAAAATCGATGCGATGATAACAAAATTCGATAATGTCCTTTCCTCAAATCAAATGAACCAAGCTTCTCAAGTCCTGTGTTACAAATGCAACGATCCAAATCACATCGCCGATCATTGTCCATACTCGTTAGAACAAATCAATGCTTTTAATAAAGTTAGGAATGATCTGTTTTCTCCAACGTACAATCCTGGTTGGAGAAATCATCGTAACTTCGATTGGAATCAAAACAATTCGAACACGAGTTCGATTCGATCACCTTTCAATCATTTCCGAATAGCGCTTCAAATTCGAATCCTCGTTTCCAACCGAAACAATTTTAACAAAATTTTGTGCCTCCTTCTTAAAACCATGCACAACAATCTTTCATTCCTCAAGACGACAAACAAATTACCTCCCTTGAAAGGAGTATTGAAGCCTTGACTAACGCGACAACGCAATCGGAAATTTGTTAAATTCGTACATGCAAAATACGAGCCAATCGATCTCTAAACTCGAAATGCAAATGAATCAATTAGCCAACCTCGTGAGTGAACGAGAAAGAGGTACATTCCTGAGCCAACCAATTACAAACCCTAGGAATCAAAACGCAAACTTGAGCCAGGCTCATATCGTTCAAGATAGCAATTTGAATCAAATGAATGCTATCACCACTTTGCGATCCGGTAAGGTAATCAATAACCAAGTTGTCAATCCAAACGACTTATCAGATGTTCCACTCAACATTTCGAAAACCACAAACGATTCCAATCAAAACATCGAGTCGAACCCCGATCCAAATTCTGAGTCTAATTCTTTTCCAACTCAAGAAGGCTGTCCAATTGAGTTTCGAATCCCATTCCCAAATCGACTTCGACCTAAGAAACATTCAGATCAAATGGAAAAGATGTTAGAAACCTTTAAACAAGTCAAAGTGAGCATTCCTCTCTTAGATATCATCCAACAAGTCCCGACTTATGCCAAATTTTTAAAGGACTTGTGTACTCAAAAAAGACACACTCAATTGCCAAAGAAAGTCTTTTTAGCCGCTAGTCTAAGCGAAGTCTTGTCTCAATCCATTCCCTTTGAATACAAAGATCCCGGTTGCCCCTTGATCTCATGTACAATAGGAGACAAGAGAATCAACAAATGTTTGTTAGACCTAGGTGCTAGCGTAAACTTGCTCCCATATTCGGTTTACCAGCAACTAGGTCTAGGTGAGCTTAAACCGATTAAGGTCACCCTTCAGTTGGCCGATCGTTCTATAAAGAAACCTATAGGAGAAATCGAGGACGCACTCAATAGAGTGGGGGAATTCATATTCCCCGTTGATTTCATTGTCCTTGAAACTCAACCTATAAACAATCCGACGAGCCAAATTCCTTTGATTCTAGGACAACCTTTCTTAGCCACTTCAAATGCTTTAATTAATTGTCGAAACGGTTCAATGAAAATTTCTTTTGGTAACATGACCATCGATCTTAACATCTTTAATTTAGAAAATCAATTGAATGAACCATTCGACAGCAAATTATAAGTTAGTACCATTTAAGAAAATTTTGAAAATGAATCGATGAATCTTAATGATGAACGTAAGGCCAAGTACGAGAAATTGTTTCAAGATGCTCCTCATGATATTTAAAACATGCTTCCTTTTGAGCCTCTCACGGTTGAGTTTGAATCTCAACCGATTTCTTTGATTGAGCCACCTCCTAGGCTAGAGCTCAAACCTCTTCCTTCTCACCTTAAGTACGTACACTTAAGCGAAAACAAAACTTGTTCTGTCATAATTTCTAACGATCTTTCTCTTGACCAAGAAGCTTCTCTTCTCTCTATTCTTTCGAAAAACAAAGAAGCAATTGGGTGGTCCATTACTGATATTAAAAGAATTAGCCCTGCTATTGTTCAACATTGCATTCACTTAATTGACGTAGCCAAACCCACTCGTGATGCGCAACGGAGACTTAACCCAAAATGAAAGATGCGGTTCGTGATGAAATTCTTAAGCTCCTCGATAACAGTATCATATATCCCAATTCTCATAGTTCGTTGGTTAGCCCTATTCATGTCGCGCCCAAAAAGTTTGGACTTACTATTATCACGAATGACGCTAATGAACTCATTCCAACTCATACTTGGTGCGTTTGCATTGATTATTGAAAATTAAATGCTGCAACTCGTAAAGATCACTTCCCTCTTCCTTTCATCGACTAAATGCTTGAACAATTAGCCGGCCACGAATTCTACTACTTGCTTGATGGTTATTCCGGTTATAACCAAATTGCAATCTCTCCCGAAGATCAAGAGAAAACGACTTTCACGTGTCCTTTCGGTACCTTTGCTTATCAGCGTATGCCATTCGGACTTTGTAACGCCCCTGTGACTTTTCAACGATGCATGGTTGGCATCTTTTCCGACATGATTGAACGCTTTCTAGAAGTTTTTATGGATGATTATTCTATCTTTGGAGATTCTTTTTCTGAGTGCTTACATCATCTTGAGTTGGTTCTAAATCGATGTAAAGAGAAACACTTGACTTTGAATTGGGAAAAATGCCACTTTATGGTCAAACAAGGCATAGTCCTTGGAGATATCATGTCAAATAAAGACATTGAGGTAGATAAATTGAAAGTTGACATAATTGCAAACCTACCCATTCCCAAATCTCTTAAGGACATTCGATCATTTCTAGGACACGCTGGCTTTTACCGACGCTTTGTTAAAGACTTTAGTAAAATCGCACATCCTTTGACTACTCTTCTAGGAAAAGACGTTCCTTTCGATTTCAATTCTGATTGTGTCTCTTCTTTTGAACGTCTTAAAAACGAACTCATTCTGCTCCAATCATTTGCGCACCCAATTGGGATCTTCCTTTCGAAATAATGTGTGATGCTTCTAACTTTGCGGTTGGTGTTGTCTTAGGACAACGCATCAACAAAATCTTTCATGTCATTAACGACACTCAACACAACTACACAACAACCGAAAAAGAGCTACTAGCCGTTGTTTTTGCGCTCAAAAATTTTTGACCTTACTTGATACGTTCACACATCACGGTCTACACTGACCATACCACTCATTGATACCTTTTTGCCAAAAAGGATGCTAAATCTTGTTTGATTCGTTGGATCCTTTTACTTCAATAATTTGACATTACAATCAAAGACAAGAAAGGATCCGATATTGTCATAGCCGATCACTTGTCTCGTCTTCCAAACGCACCATCTTCTTTACCCATCAATGAGAACTTTCCTGATGAACAACTCCTTTCAGTTTCTGTCGATCCTTGGTTTGCCGATATAGTGAACTACTTAGTCACTAAGGAAACTCCTTCTTTTTGGTCCAAACAAGATAAATACAAATTTCTTTCCCAAGTGAAATACTTCTACTGGGACGATCCTTACTTGTTTAAGTATTGTTCCGACCAAATCATTCGATGTTGCATCTCGGATAATGAAATAAGGAGCGTTCTCTTGTTTTTCCATGATCAAGCGTGCGGTGGACATTTCGGTCCTCGAAAAACTGCAGAAATGGTGCTTCAGTGTGGTTTCTATTGGCCTTCTCTTTTCAAAGATTCATTCAAATTTTGTAAACTTGCGATCGATGTCAAATGCTTGGACGAATTTCTCGACAAAATATGATGCCTCTAAACCCAATTCTTACGATCGAAATATTTGATGTTTGGGGTATCGATTTTATGGGACCTTTTCTCAATTACTTTGGGAATTTGTACATACTTCTTGCTGTCGATTATGTCTCCAAATGGGTTGAAGCCGTTCCTTGTAAAACCAACGACCATAGAATTGTTATGGAATTTCTCAATGAAAACACCTTTTCGAGGTTCGACATACCTCGCACAATAATCAGTGATAAAGGCACCCATTTTTGCAATTGTTCTTTTGAAACTTTAATGAAGAAATACCCGATAACCCACAAGTTATCCACTCTATATCATCCTCAAACTTATGGCCAAGTTGAAGTTTCAAATCGTCAAATAAAACAAATCTTGGAGAAAACTGTTAATAAAAATAAAAAAGATTGGTCTCAGAAATTGACCGACGCGCTTTGGGCTTACTGTACCGCTTTTAAAACTAATCTTGAGATGTCCCCATTTCGTTTAGTTTACGGGAAAGCTTGTCATTTACTTGTTGAAATCGAACACAAAGCGTTGTGGGTAATAAAAACTTTAAACTGCAGAAAATTACAACTCAATGAACTAGAGGACTTAGGAACGACGCGTATGAAAATGAGAAAATTTACAAAGAAAAAAGAAAAGTTTTCCATGACAAGTCAATCCTATGAAGAACATTTTCACCAAACCAAAAGGTTCTTTTATATGACTCTAGACTTCATTTATTCTCGGGGAAACTTAAATCGAGATGAATCGGACCATTTATGGTACGAAATGTTTTTCCACATGGTGTCGTAGAAATAGAAAACCCCAGGGATGGATCGATTTTCAAAGTCAACGGTCATCGTTTGAAACCTTTCTTGGAATTGCCAAGTAACCAAGAGGAGGAGCTCATGATTCTTCATGAGCCAAGCTACGTCTAGTAAGAATGTTAACCCTCTTTTGTAAATATGTACATATTTTTTTCCGTTACACTCATCATATCATGCACTGACTATGGGGACACAGTCAAATTAAGTGTGTGTGGGGGGGGGGGGGGGCAGGGGAGTCTCATTTTCATTTTTTTTATTTTCATGGCATTTGTGAATTTTCATTTTTCTTTAAACTCAAAAATTATAAATCTCAAAAACATTTTATTTTTAGCATTTTTATTTATTTCTGAAGAAACACTATAGGATAAGATAAGTTTTGATTATTAAATTGAAATTTTTGAAAATTTATTAGTCTTAACAAAAATAAAAATAAAGTTTGATTACAAGTAACAATGGTTTAGCTAGTATATAGGAAGATTCATGGGTGATAATTATGAAGTATATCCTAATTGAAAATCTTTGTTAAAAGAGTGGTTGATCTAAAGTAAAGGCGATAATATTTTAAATCTTTTAAGTTAAGTGGTACTAAGATGGTATTGCAAAACTCTCTCTTTAAAAAAAAACACCAACAAAAAAAAAACATTTGTGTATATGTATATATTTTTATTAACACCTAGAGTCATGTGTCCACACTCGTGTGTTCACTCGCCATGCTCTGTACCCTTCTCATGTAAGC